>OY759267.1:17038560-17661060 GCA_963662155.1 Lamellibrachia columna | reverse complement strand
GAGTGCGCGCATTGGGCTGAGGTATTCAGGTGTAAAGTCATGTTTGAACACCGGGAATGTTACCACAATTATCACCACATTACGAAGGACGCGTCAAGGAACGATGGGGAAATGCTTAGATGGGTATGGCACTACCAGTTCTTGGCCAGTCTGCAAAATGATTACTGTTTAACATACATACGCACGCACGCACGCACTCACGCACGCACGCACGCACTCACGCACGCACGCACGCACGCACGCGCGCACGCACGCACGCATGCACGCAGTCACTCACGCACGCATGCACGCACGCACGTACGCACGCTCGTGCTCCTGTCGATACACCTTTTCTTTAATAATGTATCTCGTGTGGTAAAGAAACAAACTTCCCCAGGTACAAACGCTATTTTGTATGCACGTTAGAATGTCGTCCACGGAGCCAACATCCGATATTCACACATCTTGATTGCGTCGCTTCTTCACCGAGATTCAATATAGTTTGGCCTGATTGCTATGCGCCAGATCGACCGTTCCATCGTTCTGCTATCGATGATGGTCATTAGTGGTTGATGACGAGGGGACGAAGTGTTCACGCAATTAACAGCTAGGCGAACACGTAGCGAGCGAGCGAGAGAGGGAGAGCGAGAGAAAGAGAGAGGGAGAGAGAGAGGGAGAGGGAGAGAGAGAGAGAGAGTTGAGCAAGCACCGTCTCGTGGAACGAATCTCGTGACTGATGAGGAACTAATATGGAGTTAAACCAACCGCATAAACCATGTAGATGAAAAATTATGGCCGAATATGAAACGCATAAAAGACGCCCGTTACGACAATGTCGCCAAGTGGTTTCGATTAATATAAATATAAAAAACCGAAGAGCTTGCTGATGCTAATCTTCAATCAGATTATGCAAATGTTTGATTTGCCCCATTTACACACACATGGAAAGTTTGTGCCGGAGTCCAAGAATAGGGGACTATTTTCACCGCCTAGTCCAACAGGGTCCGCGTTGACCGCCTACTCCTACAGGGTCCGCGTGGACCGCCTACTCCTACAGGGTCCGCGTGGACCGCCTACTCCTACAGGGTCCGCGTTGACCGCCTACTCCTAAAAGGTCCGCGTTGGCCGCCTACTCCTACAGGGTCCGCGTGGACCGCCTACTCCTACAGGGTCCGCGTTGGCCGCCTACTCCTACAGGGTCCGCGTTGACCGCCTACTCCTACAGGGTCCGCGTGGACCGCCTACTCCTACAGGGTCCGCGTTGACCGCCTACTCCTACAGGGTCCGCGTTGACCGCCTACTTCTACAGGGTCCGCGTTGGCCGCCTACTCCTACAGGGTCAGCGTTAACCGGAACATCATCTTTGGAATCTAAACATAGAGAGTTATACGTGTCAGTAATCATGGGTGTGTCAAAATGAATCACCGTCAAAATCATGTAACAGACTATAATATGGTTTAACCAGTTCTAATACAGCCGAATGTATTTGATGCGCGTTTACATACCTAGCTCGTACAGCTACTTCGTTGAGAAACGCTAAGTGCGAATGCGTTGCCTTAAATCGTATTTCTTGTTTACCTTTTTGTCTAAAAGTTATTTGCATTTTATAGTGTATATATTTTCCCATCGGATAGTTCATGTCCTCTAACCCTGGTCAAAAAGACTCGTTTCCGACATATGTGCAATTCTTGGCTGCGCCACCTAGTGGAGACATAGATAACTAACGTTGACGACTGTCGTGTTATCTCAGCCTGTTTTTCCCAATTTGCATCACTGCTTTTTGTTACATATCCCATTAAGCTTGCCGGCCATCCCTGTTGGGCGCCGATAAGGATTCAATCGTGCGCACTGGCGCTGACAACTGTTTCACATCGCCAAACACGCGTTGCCGTCACTCTCTGAGTGGCACTCGTCTCGAAGAAGAAGCGACCATCTGTCACGTATATGTGTGTTTAAACGACGTGACCTCATCCTTCCGTCGGCCGGACGCTAATCGACCAACTAGCGCGTGGGACGAAATTTAATCAGCAGAATTCGTTGGTAATTAGCGACGTGCGCATAACGCGCAGCGTCATTGGATACGGCGTCTTGCCAATATTGACGCCAATGATTAATGTACACACCCAATCGCCGATATATTGTTTCTGACACCATCCGTTGGCGTTTGATGCATCGGAAAAACAAACCGTTTGATTCATTCGCTTTTTATATGAGGAGACGCTTTCGATCTGTCGATACGTTATTTACTGTTTGTGGTGGACGACTTTCGTTTAGCTGCAGACGTTTGACGGATTGCGTTCTGAACATCTGAACGACTCGATAACCAGCCTCAATCAACGTAAAACATAACAAGATTTAAAGATCTGTCGCGTCGATGTGTTTTTACAATTCGCTGCTTTTTCCTGCTACGTTGACCTCATCAAAGGGCAATGTCCGCATCTTAATATCCGACAGCAGACGTTTAAGCAAAGATAACACAGCGGTTTGATCGATTATGTTTTTAAAAAGAACATCAAAGCGGGATAACCGCTCGACACAACGTCTGCGGTGTTCCTAATAGCTAGTTATGTGACGAGATATCGCCCAAATTATCACCAGATCCAAAGAAAGCGGGCAAGATTACGAAAAAGCCAAAGGTGTTGTACAACTAAAGGCGACGTAACTGTCAATTGCAACAAATGACATGCGTCGATGTAAAGTCATTATCGAGTGTCCCGGTTTTGTGGACTTAGTGATTAAGCGGACCAAATTATTCAAATTGTCAGCCGTAAATGCTATTACTGTAAATTGTCATTCATTTATATAGCGCAGCGACCCGCGATAATCTCCGTGTCACTGAACGGATATTAGCCGTGTTTCGTTGCCGAATCACCGTGTTAACTTCAATAGACGGTGCCCGAAATGTCGTGTTGTTAATCACCAGATGGCAAATACGTCGAATATCGACAGGACGTTTCATCAAATCATGACACATACATGTGGTCTATATTTTTTGTTTTTTGTTTTACAATCTACGACAATACGAATGTTCATCACAGTGTAGAACTAGGGTCGTCAGTAAAGATTACGTGTCGTGGTATATTTAAATCCATGATTAGCTGACATAATTGAATAAATAAATAAATAATATTGACAATCAGATACCGAAAAGATTCGCGCTGAAGCAATCGCTGACGAAAGAATAGATACCAATATGGTTTATTTTAAGAAAATTCAAAATACAAATATGCGAACAGCATTAGAACACATTGGCATTGTCGTTGCTGGAAAACCAAACAGTTGAATAGTGTGACGCATGTTTACTTGTGACACGCGAATGGGTCTATAGGGCTGACGTTACCGGGCGGGTCTGAATATTTATTGTCAACGGACAGCAAGTTGTTGCTTACCAATACGTAGTTGTGTATCTACTGTTAACATGTCAAGTCGATCGCCGTCCACCGTTTCACTGAGTGACTGGCATCGACAATTTGACACGCTCGTCAGTAATTTCGGCATTTATCTGGATTTCTTGTACATCGCTTCCGACAATAGTAGTTGTTACATGTTGCCCGTGTAATTGATGAAATCCGCCGGAAACATTTCTTACACCGCAAAGTTCTGCGTCTGCACATCCAACAAGGAAGTAATTAATCGAAAAGACCGCAACATAGGCTAACGTTGCGTTGGTGGCGTATGTATAGGTAGATCGCAAAATAGGCTAACGTTGTGGTGACGGCGTATGCATGGGTAGATCTGTTTTTAAAGGTTGTTCTGTATTAAAAATAATGTCGCATTAGTGGGTAGTTCCTTTTTTAATGTTAATAGCGGTGGCGTGTATCGTTAAGGGGGCATTGGGCTATCCCCCCTTTAGCTTTTAGATAAAACTGTTTTGCGAATAACCTATTATGCTACTACGTGGTAGCATAACAAATTAATGGGTGACTAAGGTGGGCCTCCTTTTGCCTCACACCCCGATTCCGAGATTCCAAATACACCATTGTGTAACGCAAATTCCTTGATAAAAAAGGGCCGTGTTTAAGGACTGTCACGTGTTAAAGATATTTTTGCGTTTGTAAAGTGATTAGAAGCTACCCGAAATAACTCGTGGCGCCTCAAGTGGATAATATAACACCACATGCGTCGACACTCATTTCCGGAACAATCGTGTATCCACTGCGAGAACTGTTTAGGCGTGTAATTGTTTGTTCTGTTCTAACCAATGTGGTCCAGTTACGGATATAGATATACCACGAAACTGAATCTTAATCGACGAGCAGTGCGCTACACCGTGATAAACATTCGAATAATTTACTGACATAGTTTCTAAAGCAAGAAATGAAACATAAACCGTACGAATTTCACAAACATCTTGTCGACATTCGACGTGTTCGCCATCTGGCGATTAAAGATACGCTCTTTCGGGTGGCGTCTATTCTTCTTTAATGTGTTTTTGGCGATTAATCAACCTAGTTTTGCGTGTTATTCTAAAATTCACGTTCGATAAACAGTTCGAAGAAGCAATACATATCAGACGTGACGCCAACTCTGTCTCTATTCCTTTCGTTTCTTTCAGCGCGCTGTTGAGCGTGAGTTTTTACTAATCCTCATAGACATAACTAATTACATACAAAAAGCCTCAGCAAATGTTATTCAAAAGAGCAACAAAAGAGAAGGCTAACGTGTGTCGATAATGTACTTTGATGTATTGCATGACGTCAGCACGAACGCATTCCGTTACGCGTAACGGAAAACGATATCGCCTCGGAAGACCACCCACCATTAACCATAAGGGATTTGGTGTAATAAGGTAATAATTGTTTCATGCATACGAGCACGCGTTATCGGCCTAGGGCCGCCCCTGCATGTTCGTGCCTGAGGATGCATTACCAATTAGTGATCTCTGTCAGTTTCATGAATGCAACATTCCGCATTATTTCCTTTCGAAACGCGAGACAATGTCGATCGAATGCAACTGTCACATTCATCCATCTGTTTCCGGGTCGCTTTCGTCAAGTCATTCATTTCGACGGCGCTGTCGTTAGTTATGCCTGTAAGAAGCTCTTCTATCGCATTCCACCTTTGTCACCAACGACTTCTGTCGACGATTTGCGAAAGGGCAGCCATACCACCGGTAAAGGATTATGTCTGCGCGGTGCTTTATAATGTCGTTGTATTATATCTTACGTCACGTTTGATTATGTGCGCGGGTCAACGACATTATAAAGCACCGCGCAGACGTGCCGAAGCACCACCTTGGTTTATACTGATTGCCAACCGCCGCCAGGTGGCCAATACGTGCATGTGTTAGAAGCGTTCGTTACATTAACGAATAAGAACCGAGTTATAATTGGGTTTTTACGATGACAGTTATAGATAAGTTACTTGAGTCGCGTTTTTATAGTTGTGTTGTAAGTTATCCACTTTCGTTTGGTCGGCGTCTATTTAATGGTTGGACTCGCACTGTCGATCTAGTAGACCGGGGTTCGAATCCACCTGCTGCCCTTTCGAAACCAGGGCAATTTCGTTCATCCCACGTTGCCTGTGTATTTCGGAACAGACACAAGAAGCCGTTGGTCCCTTCTACCTGGTGTCAATGCCAGGGGAAGTAAAATATACCACACATGGAAATTATATTACTATCTCCATTGGCGCAGATGCACCCTATGTTGCGAGCATATAATCTTCAAATTTGAAGGATTTCCCTGAACCACCACTTTCTGAAAATGCACTTCACCTGCACTACTAGTGAAGTTCTCATTATCGTTACAAAATCCCCTAACAAATCGTGTGATCTTGACCCATTTCCAACACTTCTACTAAAAAGCTGTATCAAGCAATCCATATTTACCATTACTACTTTCATAAACCTTTCAATGTCGGGCGGAGTTCTTCCACGGGATTTCAAACACTTGTAAATCCTCTTATTAAAAACAAAAAGTCTGTGTAAAAAAGAATTATCGTCCCATCTCAGTTTTCTGTCAAAAGTATTGGAAAAAGTAGTTGCTAATCGCCTTCATGAACATATTTATAAACATCACTTATCAAATGATCTATAGTCTGCATATAAACAATTCCACTCTAACTAATCGACTCTTCTCAAGATATACAATGATATAATTGACAAAATGAACAATAGCAAAGTCATAGCATTAATTTTACTAGATCTCTCAGTTGCTTTCGATACGATTGATCATTTAATCCTTTTACAACTCCTTCAAAGATTTCTGACACAGCTCTTCAGTGGTTCAAATCATAATTTTTCAGACAGACACCAAAGCATTAACTTATCTGGCACATTATCTTGCCCACAACACCTTCCATTCGAAGTGCCGCAAGGATCCGTCCTTGGTTCTGTTCTGTTTAGCTTATATATTACGTCTCTAAGTCAACTCATTACTAATCATAATCTCAGTCATCACCTGTATGCTGATAACACACAGGTTTACATATCACTTTCACAATCAAATGCACAATAATCTGTTACGACTTTAAGTGATTGTTTCACTGGCTCCTTGCTTTGGATGGAATCAAGTTTAAGCTTAATCCAGATAAAACGGACCTTATTGTTATTGGCCCTAAGCAACAACGAAACAGAGTCATCAACCATTTTCCAGTTAAACTGCTTGGCAGTGATACATTCCCATCAGATACTGTTTGTAATCTTGGGGTTGTCTTTGACAGTCACATATCTATATCTACTGCTAAAACAATATCAACAGCACTAATTAGTAACCGCCTTGACTATTGTAATTCACTACTAAAAAACATTGCTAAAAGAGAACTGGCTAAACTGCAACGAGTAAAAAATTGTCTGGCGCACGTGGTACTCAGGGCGCCACGTGGTACTCAGGGCGCCACGTGGTAATCAGGGCGCCACGTGGTACTCAGGGCGCCTCGTGGTACTCAGGGCGCCTCGTGGTACTCAGGGCGCCTCGGTTTTCACCATCACTACCACTACTTAAACAGTTACACTGGCTTCCTTTTACTTTTTATTTTTTTCATTAATTTTAAACTGTCCACTCTTACATATCGTGTTCTATCTACACACCAACAACCCTACTTGGCTAGACTCCTGCATCTTCCAAATATCCATAGGCAGCTCAGATCAGTAATTTCACATCTTATTGTGCCTAAAACAAATCTTAATTTGGGCAAACGTGCTTTCTCTGTCGCTGCGTCTAGAATGAACGCCCCAACACGTTGAAAACATCTGAAACTATAGCTATCTTCCGAAAAAAATTCAAACATATTTATTCCAAATTGTATTTTCACCATAAATCTTCGGTTGTCCCTCGTTCTGATAATGATTTTACCCGTCCCTCTTCACGATTATGCTTAATGATTCTCTTTTGTTGCGCCTCTGAGCTCAGGTTCCCGAGGACATAGGCGTCATAGAAGTTAATTATTATTATTATTATTAATATGAAGAAGAAGGAATGCCGACATGCGATGCACGTATAGCATACGTAATTAGAAATCCTGCTAGGAAGAACTACACTCCACGCTGTTTTGGAACTACGAAGAAATCGTCTGACCATTTGCTAATCTGCAGCTCGCCCCCGCTTGCACGGATCTAGTCCCAATACGACCCGGCGTAGCTTTGAACCCGGCGTAGCACTTCTAATGATGGCAGAGGTGCCAAGTAACACAAACCAAAGAGCCGTAGATATACCGCTTGTCATGAAGCGGGGGCGGTGGATGAATAACTCACACAGTGAGCCTATCGTCGCCGTCGCGGGGGGGGTGTACCAGAAAGCGGGTTCCCGCTCCTGGTGCAAAAAAAAATTTTGGGTCTATTATGGTATATTTTCTGGTGCAATTTCTACGTGAAATTGTGATTTGTCAGTATATTTGGAATCGAAATGAGTAAATGTTATTGTTTAACCTTGAAACTGCGTTTTGCCGCGAGATGTTGGCTCGAAAGCGGTAGAGATGTAAAGATGATGTAAACACCGAAGAAAAAGCGGTAGTTCTGCCGCCAAAGCGGTAGACTTGGCACCTCTGTGATGACTTCACGTCACAGAAAGCATATGTTTATTCTGGTATTTGGATATTGTTTTAAGTGACTATTTTGGTAACCGATAAATAAATCGGCCCGTATCAACGACGTCACACTGCGTGGGAACTCTCCGGAAGACGCTGGCCGAAATACGAGAAGATGTATCAACTCTACGACCAACTGGCATCACATAACTGCCATCTCATAAACAAGACAACGACGCGTCACCTCGAGCCGCCAACAAGCCGATTGAATTAGAGTGTCCGTCGTCACGAATTCGCCGTCCGCTACTTCCGGTCAGCAAACGAAGGTCTCAACGTTGATTGAATCGATGATTCGGCTTTATTCCAACAATTACCCAACGTAAATGTGTCGTCGGGTGTTGTTCATTCAATCAACCGTTGCCCTCGATGTTTGTAATCAACATCGTACTTCGATAGTCCCCCCTCAAATTATTTAGCCCATCGCGAATCACTTTCATTGATTTTCAAATATATAGTGTGTGAAATAATACACGCGTTGATTTTGATTTTGATCGTTAGATCGGTTAACTTGCGAAAGTGTGAAGACACTTCTGTCATAATATATTGAGCCGAACCACTTTTGTGCTTTTTGTCGACTTTTGACCGGATCCGGTCAAAATTATTTAATAGTTTTCCGATGATTTCACCGAAACTAAATAACAAATTGATACACACGAGTTAGCAGGTTGTAGTCGATACTAGATGGGTTCGATTTTTGCGAAATGAATCTTAAAGGCGTTGCACGGCGATTTTCATTGGTTAGCTCTTTCGGAGCAAAGCGATGTTTCGTTCTAAACTAAAATGGCCCAACTCTCTCAACTTATCGATTTCAAATTACATCTAAATTAACAATATTATATTTTATGTTTTATTTATTACCGTCCGAAATGGTATAAACGGGAAACGAAAACAAGCTAGCAAAAAAAAAATTGTCTTCCACGCAAACGACGCCATCTTTTTTAGTTCGAGCGACGACTGTTTTACGACCGGAAATTGCGACACTGATATTTACTAGTGTTTTATGACATTTCAATAATATCCATGCAAAACGTATTACTAAATATATCTTTCATCTCCTTAAATATTATATTCGATTTGGCGATGAGATAAATGTAACCACGTATTACAAAATATAAAGACGCAGTACTGTATATATTGGCATGCCAGTAAATCAGCCAATTAAAATCGGTGCACATTGCCTTCAAACGAGACGGGCGAAAATTTGAATTGAATTTAACTGCCAACTCGTCCACGCAAAATGGCGCGCGTTAGATGCACCCGTTCGCAGACATTTCCGCAGCAGGCTGAAGCGACGTGTGCACTTTCTCGCTGATGTTATGCCGCGATTAATTAAATCTACGTTACGCAAACGTAATCAGGAGCGCATTGTTTGCACAATTTAGTGTGCAGTTGGGGCATCAGGTCAACTGAATGATGTTGTTCTGTTGTAGACGAGCACGAAATGAAGGTCAATCTGCGCGCTTCACCGCGAGGATCAGTTACAATAACTACACCATAGTACGATCTACGGATTAAGGTCATCGGTTATTATATTTCCCAACAGAAGCATCTCAACAAACCTGAAAGCCAGATTATACGGAGCCCTTATACTGCCAATAGCAATCTATGGTGCGGAAGCTTGGACGTTACGATCACAGGTGACGCAATCTCTTGAGGTTTTTGAGATACGCTGCCTGCGGCTGTTCGAGGTGTTAACAGGGCGGACAGACTACAAAATATCAATATCAGAGAGGACACCTTTACCACTGAATCTATCACAGATGTCATCAGACACGGAAGACTCGTGTGGTTTGGGCATGTTTTCATGTTTCAAGACTTCAACGGACAGCGAAAGAGAGGAAGACCACGGAAGAGGTGGAGTGATTTTATAAATAGAACAGAATGGAGGGGTGCAACTTCCCGGAGGACAGCGAGGGCTCATGGACTATGTTTTTAAGTCAAGTCGGTTATTAAGGGCGTAGTTCCCGCTGGGCCAAAAACTACCCGTCTGGAATATTTTTAACATTATTAAAATGCAATAACCACACACAATAAACATGTATTTCATGTATAAAATGATCATTGTACGTATATCACAAAGCTAAGTGACAATAACCATGCATACGTGTAAAATTATGATGTTTTAAGATGAAAACCGTAACAGAACGAGGTGTCGTGCGCGCGCTGATTGAGGAAAATATTGCTCACTAGTCACGATAAACGTACTCGCAATAAAGGGTTTAGAGCACATTTGTTCTGCTTCTTGACGCCAATGTGCAGATGGTATGTTACGGAATACACATGTCAAACGGTTAGTGCGTGTCAGTTTTAAATCTTAAATTATTTAGTTGCGACACAGATCTGTGTCGCAAGTGCAGAATCCACGCTTACGTCTTCAAGGGCCTCGTTCGCCGCCCCTACGCATTGGTACTGGGGCGGTCGACACTTCCTATGTTGTGATGTACCTACACGGGTCTGTCTGATTCTGGTGGTCGTGTCAGTGTCTGTAGCGTAGCTGCTCATACCCGAGCCTTGAATCACCGATTCAATCACCGACCGCATTCGGCCAGGCGGAAGTAACGCGCCCTGCCACGACGATTCTTGTCTGCCGCGTTGACGCCATTAGATGATGGGCGCTGTGATATCAGCTCGACCGACAGCACTTAGCGACCGGTGGGCGACACGAACGGCTGCCCGGGTCATGCATTTATAGAGTCCTTTGTAGGAAGTGAATCTACCAACTTTTAGTGTGTTTGTTTAGTCGAACCGAACAATGAGTCGATAGTGGCGTGATCATATATGCATCTTGCCGTCACGTATAACATGTATATCCTGCATTAGTGTTCACTTTGATTTATATTGCTTTCGATCTGCACACCAGTGGTTGTATCGATATGGTTGCACTTCGTAATATAGTTTGGCAACGGTTTGTGGAAAGAGAATATGTATCGTCAATGAACATCCCATCCCCATAGCAACTAGCGTCAGAACACTTGCCGCATCGTGCGCTAATTTCCCACCGATAAAATGTTTTCCGTTTGACGTTTGCCTGTTTGCATTTATTGTTTAATCGATGCGTGAGCTTTTGAATCGTAGCCGTTGTTAACACCCCTTCCAACATTAACTTTTTAGTCACACCTGTTTTAATAGTAAATTTTATTCTGATCTATGTCTATTCTGGACGTATTGTTTAAATATAGCACATTTTCCCAATATTTAATTAATACGTTATTACAATCATTGGAGCCATTAGCAACTTCTCGAGCAGAAATGCTGCGCTTCTTTTTAGACTAAATCTTTTTCCATTTTGGTTTATTAATATTGTTATATCTAAAACGGATATATTATCTAGCCTGTCTAGCATTAACTTTGTTCCCACACCTGACTATAGCAATGCAATATTTCGAAAGTTCCCCATAAACCATGCATATATGTTTTAAACCATTAAGCAAACTACCAGTTGCAGTTGAAACAGCCATAAAATAATAAAATACTGCACATAAACTACATGTTGCAATTGAGTAACATAAAATATGTTGGAACATACTTGAGAGAAATTAAATAGTTTCATACAAAAACTGACGTCATCGAATTTCTAGGCACATTTCAACACATAGAACTATCCACAATTGTATGCAACTGACATCGAGAGATTTCTGGACAAACAATAGGAGCCTGTACAGTGAAACACATATTTAATATCAGTTGTGGCAGAGGTGATATGATCAAATGTTCACGCATGCGCGGATGTTGGTCAAACCGTTGCGTTTACGTATTCAGAATATAAGTATGACGTAGTTGATAGGAATGACGTGTCATGTGGGATTCGTTTTATTGGAAACGGAAGGAGTATTTTCTGTCGAACGTAGCCTATTCCTGATGGGCACCTACGCCATGTCAGGGACGACGCTCGGCGGCCGGGAAACAATCACCACTGAACCCAGTTAGCTCTTCTTTCTACGGGGTACAAAAATGGATTTCCGGTATACCATATTATTAACGCACCAAACAGCCAGCAGATGGCTCCACTAGCAACACTATTGGTGACTGTGTGTATAACCAGTTGTCCAAATAAAAAAATGTAAAAATCGCATATGTTGTTGTATTATCCGAACAGCAAACAAACCTACGTCAGATCGCACAATATACTCACTCACAATATATTCAGGATGATTTGTGTTGCTCTTTTCCGCTAATGAGTACACTCCTGGTTCGTTTGACATCAACCTGAAATGCCTCGCCCCGAGACATGCTTGAGATTTGGGAAGGAGAAACAGCTCTGCCGCTAGCAGAGTCAACAGCCCCAGTACCAGTGCCAGTTCTGTCGGCTTGAAAACCTACGTTTTCGGAGCCAAATGTGCGATAAACAAGGCATTAAAAACATGTTTCATGTCGATTTCGTTCTAGTATGTATATTACTAAAGTTAATAGAAAATAGCCATGCATAAATATAAAATGATAACGTTTCATGACGAAAATCGTAACATCACGTGACGTTGTGCGCGGGAAATATCGCCCACTATAAAGGTATTCATAATAAATTATTTGGAGCATATTTCTTCTGCTTCTTGACGCCAACGTGCAGATGGTATGTCACGGAATACGCATATGAAACGGCCTGTGCGTGTAAGTTTTAAATATTAAAGGGAACAAAAGTCATGGTTTTGGGCCTATGCACCTACACGAGTTACCAAAAACGTAAACATTTAAACTACAGTTAAAATATCACGCCAGTGGTTTACTATGAAAATAAAAATATACTTGTATACATTCCTATGCTTGCCAATTATAGAATATGGCCATGGTGTTTACGTCCATACTCAACTTATGTAACATATTGTGGTCTTTGTTTACTAAACTACTCCTTTTCTGACAAAATATCACGTTTCTTTGATACTTTGCGTTGGTTATGTGTATACCGACATAGCTTAATACGTCACAAGTAGTCTAGGTTACCCGATTTAATAGAACTGCGCAAGCCTTTATCGGTCGCATGGTTAACATGTCAGCTCTCGGACAAGCGGAGAAATGACCGGAATCTCCCACTTTTAGAACACATTCTGAGTAAACCACTGGCGTGATATTCTTGATTTTAGTTGCACATAGTTAATTTAATTATATCTTTTAGGTGCATAACCCCAAAACCATGACCTTTGTTTCGCTTACGTTTTCAAGGGCCATGCTTGGGTGGTTGACTCTGCTTATTGTACCGCGCACCGCGCTCAGCCAGTTTCTCCAATTAATCGCCTCTGAATCTCACCGACGCACGAACCAGATCGGCAGATTAACAAACACACTAACTATAACGAGTTCCGTTGTCCTTGATGGGTGCACGTTATACACACACGGGACGTGGACAGTGACCAAGATATTGTGTTCGGACCCGATTTAACGAGTCCTCGAGCGTCATGAATGTCATTCCGCGCTCATCAAGGGCAGTAAACGGCGGTGTGCCTACTCAAGGAATCAACGCCGGTTAACGGATGAGTATTTTATGTCTAGCTGAGTCCGTGATTCATGACTTGGTAATCATGTGGTAAAGGCATTTGTCGGCGCTTCTATATAACCGCCGCTGTCTGCCGGAAATCGTTGCTGTGGCTATCATATTATTTCATAACGAGATATTTATGACATATCGAAGTAAAGGACAAAGGAGCATCTTTGTCGTCATGAACGCTTTGTCGTTATGAACGCATACAGATGACGTCACTGGCCGCTGAAAAGTTCGCGAATGTTAGTTCTAGACCAGACACAGCAAACCGCAGATGTAATTAGGCTACTACTGTTGTCGTTGTCGTTGTTGTCGTTACTGCTGCTGCTGCTGTGCTGCTGCGCTGCTGCTGCTGCTGCTGCTGCTGCTGCTGCTGCTGCTGCTGCTGCTGCTGCTGCTGCTGCTGCTGCTGCTGCTGCTGCTGCTGCTGCTGCTGCTGCTGCTGCTGCTGCTGCTGCTGCTGCTGCTGCTGCTGCTGCTGCTGCTGCTGCTGCTGCTGCTGCTGCTGCCTTTCTGCGTTGTCATGTCTAAGCCCATTATCCTTGCAGCGATCTGATGTGGTGCTTACATAAATTAAATGCAAACATACTTACGCATGCGCGCACGCACGAAACACGCACGAAAGCACAAGCACACGCACACGCTCAAACGCGCGCACGCACGCACGCATGACGTAAAAATAGCGTGGGCGTAGGCCATACTTCCACACAAATAAACGAGTTGGGACAATCTCCTGACAATACACATCGTAATGCAGTAAACATCGCAACATGTGCGTTATAATGTGAGTTGAGCTGTCACACCAAGCGGATTGTCCTGTTAACCACGTGCATCACCGTCTTGTGTTATCGCACGCTGTTTGCCGCACGGGTCGACGGGAGAGCGCCATATCAGTAACTCCCTCCGCACGATTCGCTAAACCCGCAGCGGAAACAAGAACGAGACGGCCCAAGCAGCGACAATGGCCATTCACTAGGTCGTGAGATGCATCATTAATTGTTTTCTACTGGCAGCGATATTGACGTTTGGCGAGCAAAACATAGTGATTCCTCATTTTATCAATATCGTACAGCGTGCTGTTTGTTCACGTATTCAGTTAGATCGCACACTTTTCCACAGGAAATCAACTTGTCACGTATAACTAAAAACAAGACGATTTAAGTATGTGATCTCTAAAATGCCCGAAAGCGATAGGCCATACCGTCTGAAAATAATCGACACATCATTCGTCGACCATAAGTCAAATTGTGATGCGTCCCTAGCGACATACACTATCAGGTTCTATTGACCAGACGCGTGCGAGCCACTTCCGGTAAGGCTGTTAAATCACACAAACAACTCGGGATTATGTTTATATTAACGATTTCTGCGCGTGCTTTGTTAGGGCGTCGTCTTCGGCAAGTCAATCACTAAACGACGCTTGGTCAGACACTCCATCGTACTAATATATGTCGTATCTAGTCGGCAATCTTACAATATGATGCAGATGATGACAAAACTAAATTAACGTTCCTCCTCAAATCCATGTTTTGCTGGTCTCGTTTCAAATTTATTTAACAAAACATCGACCTATCTAGTATCAATTGCTCATCAGACATAGGCCTACTATTAAATAAACCTTTTTTTATTAACCTATGAGCACCTAGCCTTTGCATAGGCCTACTATGGCATAAAGCTATTCAAACTTTCGCAAATTACCAACTGCGCATACTATCTAAAAACCCCTTCTCAACTGATTTAAGATATCGCGAATCCGGTTCGTTGATGTCCAAATATATAATGTGTGAATAGTTTAAGTAATATCCGCAGTCGGTTTATTACAAAAGTGCATAATACTATTTTTGTTCGAATCGTCGAAAGAATTGACTTCAGTCGTCAGATCTGGTAAGGCTCAATATAGTGAATATCCAAAAGGGTAAAAACTTTGCGGGGTCAAGGCTGATCATGGGCGTGGCTTCCACCATCTCGGCCAATTTCTTCTCGTTCGGCTCTTAAGGAGCTTTGATAATATTGTTTCAGATTCAGACTCTCTCCGATCACATGACACAGTTACGAGATTTCTCTCCGATCACATGACACAATTACGAGATTTCTCTCCGATCACATGACACAGTTACGAGATTTCACCGAAATGAGTTTTCAGCGTTTCAATGTTCATTTCAATTGATGTTTGACCAAGCGTCCAATAATTTAACAGCTAGTCTGATGATTTCACACAAAAAAAGCATGTCGTAATTGATACTAGGTAGGTTTGAATTTTCGCAAAATTAATTTGAAATGAGACTAGCGAAAACATCGAATTGAGGCGGGTCCTTTAACCTATTCACAAACGACAAAACTGAACATCAACAAATCTGTCTCTCGATGGGTTAAATCAATTGACAATGGAGTTACAACGTCCAATATGAAAGCCACATACAGTACGTTAATTAATAATTAATTAATTAATTAATTAACCAGTGGCGTATTTAGGAGGGAGCAATGGCCTTGGGAACATATTCGTGAATAACATAGTCCGCCACTACAGGGTAGCATGGCAAAATAATGGGTAAATAAGCTTGCCCCTTGCCCCCCTTTCCGAGATACTAAATACGCCCCAGCTCCCAGCACCCGTAATCCCCCGAACGTTCCATTTCTGAAATGTTACAGTATAGAGTACTGGTACAAGCATGTCGAACTTAGTTCTGACACCGAGTGAAATAACTTCATTCTAACACCGCAGACATACTTCTCTTTCATCCTCGTTAAAGGTCCCTCCTCAGTTCGATTTTTTCGCTACTTCCCACTTCAAATTCATTTTGCCAAAAAACAAACCTACCTAGTATCGACTGCAACATGCTGGCTCGTCTGTGCACCTTTTGTGTGTCGTTTTTTGTGTGAAATCATCAGACAAACTATTACATTATTTAATGTTAATTAATGTTAATTAAACAGTAATTGAAGTAAAATTGAAACGCTGAAAACTCACGAATGTTAACCTCGGTGAAATTTCGTAACTGTTCATGTGGTCGCCGAGAGGCCCCCAACCAACTGACCCTGCATTGACCCGCAAAGTGTTTACTATTGTGGATATCCACTATTTTGAGCCTTGTAATTTTTAGTGACTAAAGTCAATGCTTTCGAAAAAAACTCACTGTTTTTAACCGTCTGCGTATGTTACTTAAGTTGTTCACATACTACATATGTGGACACCGGTGAACAGGCTAAATGAGTTGATGATGGAGTTTTAATCTTTGTTTCAATGACGAGTCTTCATCGTCCGTCCGTCAACTACCCATTGTAAGACTTCCGGTCCGTCAGCCCGGCCGACAGCGCTGCAGAGTTGTGCCGAGTCCGTCATTTGCAGAAACCAACACCCGCTTTATACATACGCTTTTCTTGCAATTACAAGCAAAATCGGAGCTTCGTCGTAAATAATACCCAGTGCCACCCGTCCGCCGGATATCGCCGTCAATAAATCACCGCTTGTCAGTCGAACGTAATTGTCCATTTTGTTTTTCGGCGCGCGTCATCTAACGCTCGATCAGGTAATCTGCTCGTGCCAACAGAACAAAGACGAATGACGCCGGCGCGCATCAAGACGCCGCTAACTCGTCATTTGGTCGCCGTCGCAATGTTATTGCACTTCCCGCATTTAATGGACTTACGACGACCATTTGTAAATGTTCGCCAACGCCGGACAGGTTCTGGTTGGGGATTTGATTTCGAAATCACCATTTTATGACGGCGCCAATTCATTTCTCGTTGATTGCGACGATCGCTGACGCTGGCGGGCGCAGGTGGGTCGCGGGCCGCGGAAGCGCGCCGCAGCGGCCCGCTGGCAGCAGGTCGCCCCGGTGGAAACCGCTCTCGGTTCGGTCGTGGTTGTTTCCGATTGTATGTCTTAACATGGACATTTAACAAGTTTGACTTATGACACCTAGGCCCTGCCTACAAGACACGCTTTCAGCAGCTGTATTGCTAAGACAATGCACTGCAATAAACGGGCAGCCACTAAAGACCGAAAATAGAAGTTGTGTGAAAACAGACGACATCCTGATGGTCATCGGTAATCATGAACTAGATTGGCCTAAATTATTTACGCCCTGAAATGACATTCATTCCTCGTTTTTTTTTTTTTCCATTCAATCATTCCACAGCATTCCACGTAAACAAATATACATATTTAAAATGTTGGAACGTTGTTGATGTTGAAAATGATAATACAAGCCGCATACGCTCACCGCAGAAGACGCTTCTTGGAAAGAAATTGAGCAAAAACGCGATATTCTTTAAAGAATATATGCTTTTTTATTACATTTGCATAGACAAAATTACGTGTGTACGTCGCCAAGCGTCGTAAATCAGTTAGGCCAATATAGTTATATACCTGACCACTGCGATTGATCATGAAGCTGTTTACATCACTGAACAAGCTGTGTAGGGCTCGACGACATAGAAAATAACGCAATGCGGAAGTGATAAGTGTTTGGCCACAACAACAACAACAACAACAACAACAACAACAACAACAACAACAACAACAGAAGAAATAGAAAATACTTATGCAGGGGACACATTTATGGGAAGAGATCCCGAAGTTCACAAAGAAGGGACGGGACGTATCGCTGGAGGTAGGGGTGCATAGATTGAAGGCCCAAGCACTGGAGCAACATGTATTGCCAAGTAGAAGGAGATTAACATTAGACGATAACAAATAAAGCCAGGTAAATGTTTAGTCATAGCAAGAATTGAAGCAAGAATAGAACTTTGCTAATGCTTCGAATCTGACCAAAATCCCACAGGACCACAGTCGGTCAGATAACATTGTCATTAGCAAGAAACATCAGAAAACAAGTCGGCGTATCGGATACAGGACTTGTACATTCACAATCCCCGCAGCTTGGGTGAATGTCATTATTATCCCCATTGTGTGATGACGGCTGTAGAGACGTAGGCGTTGTGTGGGTCTTCTGCCGGTGGCGAATGTCACGCTAAGCCCAATGGCGTACATCACCCGTATTCGTGTAATAAGCTGTTCACGTAATTATAACAATGTTCGCGTACCCTTCGGTTATAGCCGTAATGGCTCGTAGATATTGCGATTCTGGTCACGACGATGAGCTCTCAATGCAAACGCCAACGGGAATCGCCTAATGGTCGTTGGTGAATTGTTCAGTCTTGCTCCACCTGCGCAAAGTAGCTTGTTTCTGGTTCAAGAAGTTTCAGGCAATTACAATTACGCGAGTGTTCGAGGAACCGACTGCGTTGGTTAATCTTTGCTTTAAGCCGAACGATGCTACTGTAATTAAAATTTCCGCCGAAAGTGATCGTCGATATGAATTAGTCTTTCTTAGAAACTTATCTCAATATTTCACCACTCACAAATGTCATTAAATCATAGTTACTTTGGGCGCGCGCATGTCACGACATCGCGGCATTCGGGGAACAAATTCGTATGTCTGCAATTACGGCCTAAAACACTAAATACGCGCGCGTCAGTGCTTATGCATATGTGCCTTGGAAAAACATCCGACTTATATACGCCCGCACCCACCACACACCCGCACGAACGCACGCACCCACACACGAACGCACGCACGCACGCGCGTAAATCCAGCAAAGAAAGACAGATTCACTATCAAACGGAAGCTTCAAACTGAAGTATGATATATAGAAAGCCATACATAAGACAAACAGTACAAATATGCCCTCAGAATAAACGTGGTTGAACTCATTGATGCGTCGAACTATACATAGAAATGTATGTTTACCATGACCTGCGTCATGTTTGCTGCTCTCCGACAAAAGGGACGACAATTCATGCAATTCCAGTTTAATTAATATCTTCGACAAAGGTATCGACATACAAGGACGGTATGGAAACTAATCAACGAGAGACTATTCAGATTAAAATCTCGATAGGAACACGACCTTGTTATCTGCCACACCATATGGTTCAGCCAGTCAGTGATCGAGTGAATGAGCTATTTAATAAGTGAGTGACTTAGTGATTGATTGAGTGAGTGAGCGAGTGATTGATTGATTGCTTGAAAGAGTGAGTGAATTTCATAAATAAATCCAGACAAGGCCTGTTTCTTTCAGTCATACCTAACGAACGACGAAGTCATTGAACACGAAAACAAGTGGCGAAAAACACACGAATGTAATATTCAAATTCCGTTTTTAATAGATAGTTTCAACTGTCCGTTTCGCTAGTTCAGTAAATTATAGGCACTGACGTCATCTGAATTTGCCGGTCACATCAATACGGAACACGTGACCTCCATTGGTGAATACGCTACGCTGTCAGTTTTAGTTATTCGTACACGCGATGTAATCTAGATATCTAAGAACAGTCATACATTAACATGACAGGGAAACACCAGAAATGCTACTGTAGTTGATATGTTCGAGAAATACACTAGACGGATGTGGCAGGGATCACAACTTCAGTCCTACTATTTCGGGGGCCTCCCAGTTCCCACTTCCTGCTGCACCCTTCCTACATTGGCGTTTAATAAATGGGGAAGTTCAGCTGAAACACTATTACGGCTACGCATGAGAGAAGTTAAAATGATAGGCTATACGTCACGTGTTGAGATACGTTGGGAACGAAAAACGTACAGCTGAAACTGTCTAATATAATAATTTCATATATTTTGTCGTGAAAATCGAGTGTCTTCATATGACGTGGCGCTTTGTACGTCCAACGCCAACCGGCAGAACACGATCAAACTCGCTCCCCACGGAAACACTACGATAGTGTTTTGGACATGAATGAAAATACTTCTGGATGTATCGCTTCTAGCCAGACGGTATCGACCCTCTCTGGAAACTGTTTATCACTGAAACGCATGCTATAACGGCTGCTTTGATCCCAGTTTGTAAATGGGCATTGATCGTTTCGGAGAAACAGCTAATGTTGATCAAGACGTTGTTGGCTTGCAGTCAATCACGTAAGACAACGATGACTTGATGTGACAACGTATCAAAGATAAGCCAATGATATCAAGCCTATGCAAATGCAAATATACCACACACACTTTGATATGTTGTTCACTATAATTATAGATTCAAGAGAGAGAGAGAGAGAGAGAGAGAGAGAGAGAGAGAGAGAGAGAGAGAGAGAGAGAGAGAGAGAGAGAGAGAGCGAGAGAGAGAGAGAGAGAGAGGAGAGAGAGAGAGAGAGAGAGAGAGAGAGAGAGAGAGAGAGACAGAGACAGAGACAGAGAGACAGAGACAGAGAGAGAGAGAGAGAGAGAGAGAGAGAGACGAGAGGAGAGAGAGAGAGAGAGAGAGAGAGAGAGAGAGAGAGAGAGAGAGAGAGAGAGAGAGAGAGAGAGAGAGAGAGAGAGAGAGAGAGAGAGAGAGAGAGAGAACGGTTAGCGCAGCAAAAGTGGCTTTTCCGACCATAAATGCAAATAATCGATTTGAGGAACGCAAGAATCACTCGTCTTGCCGGCCGTCAGGTTGGTTAGTGGTAGGATGCGTCAACGCCATCATCACGTAAAATAGGCCTACTTTAGTCTTGCTGCCGAACGGCTTCTGCGTATTTCCATTGCTGCACATAAAAACCGCATGAGCGTAACTACTCGTTAGACGAACACGTATACCGACGAGTTTATAGACCGAAATATATAAAGATACGACGGAGAGAGTGACAGGGATGGAGGGAAAGGAGCACGGGGAAAGGTAATTTTGGGAGAGAGGGATAATGGGAAATAGAGAGAGAAAGAGAGAGAGAGAGGGAGAGAGGGGGAGAGAGAGAGAGAGAGAGAGAGAGGGAGAGGAGGAGAGGGGGAGGAAGAGAGAGAGAGAGATAGAGAGAGCGAGAGAGAGAGCTAGAGAGGGAAGGAGGGAGGGAGGGAGAGAGAGAGAGAGAGAGTGAGTGAGAGAGATAGAGAAAGATGGATAGGTAAAGAGAGAGAGAGAGAGAGAGAGAGAGAGAGAGAGATAGAGAGACAGAGTCAGAGAGAGAGACAGAGAGAGAGAGAGACAGAGAGAGAGGGAGGAAGAGAGAGAAGAGGGAGAGAGAGGGGAGAGATAAGGCGGGAGGAGGTAGGGAGAGAGGGATATATATATATATATATATATATATACATATATATATATATATATATATAAATATATATATATGTATATATATATATATATATATACATATATATATATATATATATATATATATATATATATATATATATATATATATATATATATATATATATATATATATATATATATATATATATATATATATATAGGGAGAGGGGGGGAGGAGGGAGGGAGAGAAATAGAGAGAGTGACGAGAGAGATAGATATATAGATAGATAGATAGATAGATAGATAGATAGATAGATAGATAGATAGATAGATAGATAGATAGATAGATAGATAGATAGTAGACTAGATAGATAGATAGATACATAGATAGATAGATAGATAGAGAAATAGAGAGAGAGAGGTATAATGAGAGAGAGAGAGAGAACGGTTAGCGCAGCAAAAGTGGCTTTCCGACCATAAATGCAAATAATCGATTTTAGGAACGCAAGATTATGTACACTCGTCTTGCCGGCCGTCAGGTTGGTTAGTGGTAGGATGCGTCAACGCCATCATCACTTACATAGGCCTACTTTTGTCTTGCTGCCAAATGGCTTCTGCGTATTTCCGTTGCACATAAAGTCCGCATGAGCGTAACTACTCGTTGGCGGTTATGTTCATGTCGACATTATGTGTCGAGGTTCATGCAAAAAATGTCTGAGCGTTGTGTTTTAATGCGTACAATGAATAGTTTATATACATTTGCCAAACGATGGTGGAGCGAACCCCTCAGCGGATTGTTAGTCAAATAAATCTTAGTTCATCAAATGACATCTTCTCTGCCTGTTTCATCGTGTTTGGAATATATAAAGGTTATACATATGGCAACGTGAAGAAGTATATTTCAAGTAGCATCAAGAAGTATATTTAAGTTTATTTCTTACCTAAATCAACATGTAATTGTCAGTTCATGAAAACATACCATAATGAAAATATTTACATACGTATTGTTTTCTAAGGTGTGTTTTATATTAATAATTAATAGTACGTAGGTCGTGCATGATCTGCTGTGTCCGCCGATCATGTTCTGCTCATTTCTTCTGCACTGATACTTCATTTGCATTATAAATGGCTCAACGCAGAAGGAAGGATACGTAAATTGAATTATGTTCTGGAGTCACACGACGTCACGAACGGCTGCAAACGTCACACTCGACCCAAAACGCTGTTCAAATCTTTACTAATTGCCAATGTAAAATAATGTCATGCTAAAAAACACGCAGCCAACACAATGGTCTTGTGTTACGCTCTTTCAGCTTTTATCAACAATGTTTTGGATAATCGTTGCCGCTTGTTGAAGCGGAAGACCAAGTAGCTGAATAACATGCAGTACAAGTTAATCGAACTTTCTTGGTCGAATGTGACGTTTTCTCAGCAGAAATTAATTGAAATAATGTCTCTGTCACACACAAACGGCTGTTAGCTGTCTCCTTTTTAGACACAGTAGATCAGTGAATTATATTGTTTGTGCTTCAACCTTTCCTCCCTTATTCATAGAGTACGGGATTTTGCTGGGTCTTTTTATTTTGTTCATCCACGAGGATATTATATTACATGTGCTATTTATAGGTTATTTAAGAAATGGAGTTCTTAAAAACAAATACTTTTTGTAATTGTCGAACTAGCTTATTAGCACAAGGACAACAAGAAGAGCCGTACAGTTAAATTAACAACTACGTTACCGCCAGTTTTTAGTCTTCATTACACACGCATTCAATACGCTCTATGCGAGGCGAGACGAGGGTGCAGTTTGCTTGTCATATCGGACGCTCGTGATACGGACGTAACAAGTTATTTACAACGTGATGCGGCCGTCGCGTTTGGATTGGCGCGTGCGATGACGACGGAACTACTGTTTACGTTTTACCGCTGTGATTGCGCGCGTTGGGTTGTGTTCGTTCATTGTGTCAAACGTAGCGCAGATCGTGTACTAAATGGCGCGTTCAGTGACGACGGGACTATTGTTTACACCATCGCGTACAGAATGACAGACGAACATGTTACTGTTTAAAAACCGAATGACAACCGGCTGCGACAACATAGATCATAGAACACAGTCCCCAAATTTTAATTACATTTGAAGTGTGTGAAATAAACACAAAATGGTACCTTTGCGATAAGCAACCCCCCCCCTCTCCCCCTGCAATCGAACTGTACGGCGGGCGCAGTAGCGCACATAATCGAACGCCGCCTTGCTCGAATGTCTGTGCTATTTCGCCACCGTGTCGTACGAATCGCGGGCGATGCACTTCGCAAAAGTACTGTTTAATATAAACACGTTACAGTGCGTGATTTCCGATTTTTACTACGCCCTAGTCGCATGAAAGTCCTACGACATGCACACATCTTGGAATAAATATGAAAACCAAAAACAACACTGACAACTCACCCTTGGCATGACGGCCACTGCTTGATCCCCGGGCGCCAAACCGACAGCCACCATCATCAAAACCACAATTTTGAACGTCGCCATGTTCGCAGTCACGTTGCCTGTGTACATAAACGCAGTGTCTTGTCCGTGTCGTCTTGCTTGCGTCTCTTCCTCGCGTCTTCTGCCTGCAGGAGCCGCCCTTTGTCGCAGTCCAGCGAAGAGTGCGAACGACCGGCGCTCGTCCGGGCTTATAAGAGAAGCACCTGCGTTGACGAGCACCAATTAATTGCGCTGGCGGCCAATGTGAACGAAGGAGCTGCTTCGCGGATATCAATCAAATGAGACCGTCACTTATCGACGGCCCTAGATCAGGCGGGTGGAGCCGGGGCGGAGTCGGGGTGGAATAGGGGTGGAATCAGGGTGTTCCGGCAGCAAGCGCGGAGCTCGAGTTGGTCCAACGGCCGTGGGGTCGTGGGCCGAAGTGACGAAAACAAACCTCGAAAACTACCAATTAATTAATTGCGTTTCGCTGTACAAACCTCCGCTCACCATCTCGGTCAACACTTAAGAAGATAATATATTATCATTGATTGTCATCAAACGTATATTATGGCTCTTTTCTTATGGGGTCATTTATCATTTGAATGCGTCGCTCAAATTGTTTACGTCGAAACGCCCCGCTATATGCATACAGTAGATCATGTACGTTACGTGAACCACAGCGTCTTTACGTGAGGAAAGTACCTACAAATGGACACATGGATTCACTACTAATGGTACAAAGCATAGTGATTAAAAGCATAACTCTCTCCCCTCTCCCCCTCTCCCCCTCTCCCCTCTCTCTCCTCTCTCTCTCTCTCTCTCTCTCTCTCTCTCTCTCCCTGTTCCTCTCCCTCCTTCCCTCCCTCCCTCCTCCCTCCCTCCCTCCTCTCTCCCCGTAAATATATATATATATATATATATATATACATATATATATATATATATATATATATATATATATATATATATATATATATATATATATATATATATATATATATATATATATATATATATATATGTGTGTATATATATACATATATATATATATATATATATATATATATATATATATATATATATATATATATATATATATATATATATATATATATTATATATATATATATATATATATATATATGTATATATGTGTATATATGTATATATATATATATATATATATATATATATATATATATATATATATATATATATATATATATATATATATATATATATATATATATATTATATATATATAGCTGGGACCCGGATAATTTACTCGGCTATGACGGTCCACGTACCCGGCTATCGTAGAGGAAGGCCGATTTTTTTTATCCGTCGCGTCGGCTAACGACCGATCCGCTTTTGCGTTAATCATTGCAGCGTCGTCCCACAGACAGGTCAGCGATCGTTGATGATCACGACATGTGGCAGCAAAACAGCGCCGGTCAACGAATGTAATTTTGCGTTAATAAACGGCAGTTTTTTAATCATTCACACATACATTTTACACGTCAACAAAGCATATTTACTTCCCACAATTCGCAGCGTTATCTGTGGTTCGTAGTTAGTAGACAGCCCGGGGGGGGGGTACTCCCTATACTGAGGTATACATGTATGTGCCGCGCAAATGCCCCTGTTTTTGGCCATTTTTCTCTCTCTGTCCGTAGAAAAAAATTTCATTTTCTCACTTTGTGCCCCAATTAAACCTGATAATTTCTCTCTTTCACCGAAGAGGAAATTTCCCAATGAAAACGTCCCGCCCGGGTTTACCTTACACTTATAGATATTAGATAAATTGTTCAATAATTCTCTCTTGGTGACCCTAAATTTCTTGATTTCTCTCTCTCTCCATGTGCTCCATGGGGCTCTGGCGGCACACCCCCACCGCTTTGGTATGGCAGTACCCCCCACTATTAGTAACCTTTGCTATTTGTTGCTATGCCATAATTCGTAATAGTTTCGTTAATTTGTTACGCGGTCATGAACATGTGTATTGGCATTGTTGGCCTATTTGGGAGAAAAAGAAAGGCGATTAGGCAAAACAGTAATTTTCTATTGCTATATAAACTAAACTAATGAAATTTTAATATGTTGCTTACCTAATAAAGGAACGTGTACAACTGGCAAAAATGGTTATCATAGAACTTGTCCCACATTCTCATTTTGGGTGTTGAAATTCGTAAAATATCGGAAAAGTCTAATTCAAGGCTGTTATTCTTAGAGTATAGTAACTACATTCATAGTGAACCAACAGGTTATTACCAGTATCCATGACAACATATGATAGCAATATGGACACCACCATTAAACACCGGCTGCTGAAATTGTTCTTCTGCTTATCATTCATTGATGTTACATCCTAGAATTCAGTTCCTGATGTATCCACAGTGGTCTGTGATACGTGGTGACTCGGCCACAGGCTGAGCATGATAAGTGGTCCCTGCTGTGGCATCATTGGTTTACCAGTGGTCTGTGATACGTGGTGACTCGGCCACAGGCTGAGCATGATAAGTGGTCCCTGCTGTGGGCATCATTGGTTTATCATTACCTCTGCTGAAGATCGCCGCAAAACATACGTCTATATAGGAGTACTTTTGTAACACGATATACATTCTCGTTGTTTGTTGTGATCGACTGTTTCCGGCAATACTTCTTGTTTCCTGACCGCGCCACGTGCAAACATTGTCGTGTGTCTGCAAAACGTTGTCAATGGAACGTTGGCCGCGCGCTGAACTCAAACCGTACGCTTGTTGCACTCAAACCGTACGCTTGTTGCACTCAATCCATACGCTTGTTGATTTCAAACCGTACGCTTGTTGCACTCAAACCGTACGCCTTGTTGCACTCAAACCGTACGCTTGTTGCACTCAAACCGTACGCTTGTTGCACTCAAACCGTACGCTTGTTGCACTCAAACCGTACGCTTGTTGCACTCAAACCGTACGCTTGTTGCACTCAATCCATACGCTTGTTGATTTCAAACCGTACGTTTGTTGCACTCAAACCGTACGCTTGATGCACCCAAACCGTACGCTTGTTGCACTCAAACCGTACGTTTGATGCACTCAAACCGTACGCTTGTTGAAATCAAACAGTACGTTTGTTGCATTCAAACCATACACTTGTTGTACCCAAACCGTACGTTTGATGCACTCAAACCGTACGCTTGTTGAACTCAAACCATACATTTGTTGTACCCAAACCATACGTTTGATGCGCTCAAACCATACGCTTGTTGCACTCAAACCGTACGTTTGATGCACTCAAACCATTCGCTTGTTGCACTCAATCCGTACGCTTGTTGCACCCAAACCGTACGTTTGATGCACTCAAACCATTCGCTTGTTGCACTCAATCCGTACGCTTGTTGCACCCAACCGTACGTTTGATGCACTCAAACCATACGCTTGTTGCATTCAAACCGTACACTTGTTGCACCCAAACCGTACGTTTGATGCACTCAAACCGTACGCTTGTTGAACTCAAACCATACACTTGTTGTGCCTAAACCATACGTTTGATACACTCAAACCATACGCTTGTTGCACTCAATCCATACGCTTGTTGAATTCAAACCGTACGCTTGATGCACCAAACCGTACGCTTGTTGCACTCAAACCGTACGCTTGTTGAATTCAAACCGTACGCTTGATGCACCCAAACCGTATGCTTGTTGCACTCAACCGTACGCATGTTGAACTCAAACCGAACGCTTGTTGCACCTAAACCGTATGCTTGTTGAATTCAAACCGTACGCTTGTTGCACCCAAAATGTACGCTTGTTGAAATCAAACCGTACGCTTGTTGATTTCAAACCGTACCCTTGCTGCACTTCACCGTACGCTTGTTGCACTCAAACCTTACGCTTGTTGAATTCAAATTGTACGCTTGTTGAACTCAAACCGTACGCTGTTGAACTCAAACCATACGCTTGTTGATTTCAAACCGTACGTTTGTTGCACTCAAACCGTATGCTTGTTGCACTCAAACCGTACACTTGTTGATTTCAAACCGTACGCTTGTTGATTTCAAACCGTATGCTTGTTGAACTCAAACCACACTCTTGTTGAATTCAAACCGAACGCTTGTTGCACTCAAACCGTATGTTTGATGCAACAAAACCGTACGTTTGTTGCACTCAAACTGTACGCTTGTTGCACTCAGACAGTACACTTCTTGAACTGAAACTGTACGCTTGTTGAACTTAAACCGTACGCTTGTTGCACTTCAACCGTACGCTTGTTGAACTAAAACCATACATTTGTTGCACTCAAACCGTACTCTTGATGCACTCAAACCGTACCCTTGTTGAATTCAAACAGTACGCTTGTTGCATTCAAACCATACACTTGTTGTACCCAAACCGTACGTTTGATGCACTCAAACCGTACGCTTGTCGAACTCCAACCATACGCTTGTTGCGCTCAAACCATACGCTTGTTGCACTCAAACCGTACGCTTGTTGCACCCAAACCGTACGTTTGATTCACTCAAACCATTCGTTTGTTGCACTCAATCCGTACGCTTGTTGCACCCAAACCGTACGTTTGATGCACTCAAACCATACGCTTGTTGCATTCAAACCGTACACTTGTTGCACCCAAACCGTACGTTTGATGCACTCAAACCGTACGCTTGTTGAACTCAAACCATACACTTGTTGTGCCTAAACCATACGTTTGATGCACTCAAACCATACGCTTGTTGCACTCAATCCATACGCTTGTTGATTTCAAACCATACGCTTGTTGCACTCAAACCGCACGCTTGTTGAATTCAAACCGTACGCTTGATGCACCCAAACCGTACGCTTGTTGCACTCAAACCGTACGCATGTTGAACTCAAACCGTACGCTTGTTGTACTTAAACCGTATGCTTGTTGAATTCAAACCGTACGCTTGTTGCACCCAAAATGTACGCTTGTTGAAATCAAACCGTACCCTTGTTGCACTTAAACCGTACGCTTGTTGCACTCAAACCTTACGCTTGTCGAATTCAAACTGTACGCTTGTTGAACTCAAACCGTACGCATGTAGAACTCAAACCATACACTTGTTGCACCCAAACCGTACGTTTGATGCGCTCAAACCGTACACTTGTTGAACTCAAACCGTACACTTGTTGAACTCAAACCGTAAGCTTGCGCTACTCTCGTTTCTGTACGCCACAGTGGTTAATACAGATTACTCCGCCAATAACAACAACAACAATAATAATTATTATATCAATAATAATAATTAGTATATCAACAATAATGATTATTATATCAATAATAATAGCAACAATAAGAAGACGAAAACGAAGAAGAAGTCGTCATTATTCCGTAATACTAATAATAATAACAAGTAAGTGTATCATCCATTCACATCGCAATATGTATTTTTGGAAGCTTGCGATAAACAGCAGATACTTTACACGGACTTTGATTGTCAGGATGCGCAATCCAATGTTTTAAAATTGTCTGAATCGTACTAAAGCTTAGCCAATTCTAGTGAAAAATGCCAGTAAAGCATCATACGACAATTACTCGTCCGAAGGGGTTGAAATGCCTGTCACGCATCGTTCTCGCGTAATTACAATGAATCTTCGCGCACTATTCTGCAGACACAAAACAGATTGCCATGAATTAATTATGACGGAATCGTCACTTAAATTGGAGCCAGGCCTGTTTATTCGCTTGCCCGCTTCGCATTCAGGATCGGTTCCTAACGATTGCAACGCCAGATTGTTGTAGTAACGCGTTCGTCGCTTTTTACAAGGGTATACGGTGCACTGGTGGCATTCCCACTAGATATTCCCACGTATTAACACGCACACATTGATCCGAACCAGTCGCCCGGGCATCGGTTAGACCACGCAGTTAATGGCGGAATAATGTTACGACAAATTGCGAATGCAAAGTGAAATTATGTCCATGACACACACCTACGCTTAGCCACAACAGATAGGTGCAGTGTGGTTAGCACATTCCGCCAGAGTTATGGTTTCAAGAACCGGACGAGGCACGTGTAAAAACTTGGCTCTCAAGATTTCTGTAAGTCCCTCGTGACACGGATGGTCATGTTAATGTCAGTCCCGTCACCGTTAACTGGGGACGTAAAATGTTATTCGAGAACGAGAAACGCGTTGGCAGTGCAAACATAGAAAGGTCGGCGCTGTGATAATGTTCTGAAAAACGACTGACTAGATAAACGAGACCTCGTAAGACAACCCGATTCTAGTAGTCACAGCATATGTATACTTGTCAGATGAAGCGAAACAAAAGTCAAGGTTTTGATGCAATGTACCTAAAAAGAGTTAACACAAACTAACCATTCGCACTACAATCAAGAAATCACGTCAGTGGTTTTTTCAAAACGTGTTCTAAAAGTAGGAGATTCTTGTCACAGTTCCTGGTGGCTGACATGTATGCCGGAGTGACTGGTAAACGTGTTTTTGTTAACATAATGATATATTTAGAATTCTATTCCAGTAGTTGATCACTGGCGCGTGTGCAGTACATGCAGTAAATGCTTACACATTTAACATGCACGACACTGTATGATTTTGGATTGTTCAGAGTTGGCAGTTCGTTAATAATTATTATATTAATAATATCGTCGGTAATAGTCTCTCTTACTTTGTTGATGTATTTTTCTAATAATTTATATTTTCTGCGAAAAACACATGCGTTATGTAGCCAACGATTGTCGCACTTGCATCGTCGAAGTCTGTGATACAGTTATGATTTTTTTTAAATAACGTTTATATTGTTCTGATCACACCATCGCTTAAACGCAGCTTCACACCAGACGTAGTGTAGCCGCGATGACGTCATTTTCAGAATCAGAGCATGACGTCACAATCTTAATAGTGGATATCAGCACAGCTGGCCGTTGTATAATACGTGCTGACAATCGCTCGCTCTTTCCCATTGATGGATATACGAATGTTTATGCCATCTGAGTTGTTAGTCATGACCTTTGGTTTCTGTGCATTAATTCCAACCCCGTATAATCTGATGAGATTTTGTCAACGCCGTCGACGTCATCAGCAAACCGCAGGTCTGTGAGCGGTCTGCCTCCAATGCAGAGGGTGTCCGTCTGATCTACGGGTGCAACAACACAGACATATCGAAGTATTGCGATAGACGTTGTGACGATGCAGTATTATCGATAGTCACTTGAACTATCATTAGTTATTGTCGATAGTGCTGTGAACTATCGATAGTAACGATAGTCAAGACAATTCAGCAGGGCTACTTGTGTCACTGCATTACCACGAATAAACATGTTTTTCAAGTATATATTAGATAATTTTATTTATTTATCGACCTAACATCAATAATCGTCGATTAGAGTAAAACTATCCCCAATAGTCAGCCCTGGTGTGATCTTCGAGTGTGCATCTGTCTTGGTGCGTTGGGGGAAAATATTGAAAAGTGTTGGCGAGAATATTTTGTTTACATATATACAAATGTGTTCACATACATACATATACATTACTAGGGCGTCTTACATCTGCCAGATCAAACTGTCCTACACAGCGTTCTCGCTGAAAAACAACACTGCTCTTTGTTTTTGTCGCAAAGACAAATGTTTGGGCCAGCAATGCAACACCAAATACGACGGAATGTCCGACAGCGTTTTTTTGCGGCGGCTTGACGGATTTGGTTGCTCAGCAAACAGTCAATACTGGATCTGACTGTCATAACGCAATAGTCAGATCAATGACGTGACTGTTTGCCTAGCAACCAGGTCCAACAAGCTAACAAACATGGCCGCCGCAAATGAAATGTACGCTGTCGGATTCCGCCTTATTTTGCGTTGAATATCTAACTGTGTTTATGAACTTGTCGGACCTGGTTGCTAGGCTAGACTGTGTCCTGTCATTGTAGGTCCACCTTCTCGTGGTCTCTTTGCTCGGCCGTCTCCGGTGCGCAGGCGGTTTCAAGTAATCGCCAGCAAGGACATGGCTGGTCAAACCCTGCCGGCAGGGAACCAGTTTGACGACTGCTGGTGATCTTGCAGTCGTCTATATTCCATATGCCCGATCTGGTGTTGTCGGACGATGTGCTCAGCGGTTTCGCGATGTTCCGTCGGAACATCGCTGCGGAGTTGTTGTCTTGTGTCTGTCACTTGTCGTGTTCGTTCCACATGACCGGAAACAGTCCTTTTGATGTCGGTGGGAGTGTTGCCAGCCAGTACGTACCAAGTGCACGTTGTCAATGTGGGATGGCTTCAGACATCCCGTTGTGATTCAGCATTGTTCAACTTGCTTTATATGTTGATATTTATATGTTGATCTTTATATGTTGATCTTGCCCATACCCGGCGGTAGAATAGCAGAGAGCCAGGTTGCGGTATCTTACTGTCGATGTTGTGGTCCCCATTTTGAACTTGCAAATGTATGTGTTCGTTTTTGGGCATTGGGTGGATTTTGCGAGAAGTTGGTTCAATTCGTAATATGTTGTCGTGCTTTGTTCCAAGCGCTGACGTAAGTATCGTTTCGATGTTGTGGAAGTTTCTGTCCAGGGATATAAACCCACATATGTGCGCGCTATTTTATATTCATTGTTGGTTACCTGTGTCACACTGGTAACACTATGATTTACTATTGGAAAAACAGGACATAATTAAAATTTGCACACTTAGTGAAGATCATCACTGACATGTCTAACCTGGGGCTGTTCTGTGCCCCACGCTATACGGCAATCTACAAATCACAGAGATCGAAATATGATCGTTTACACTGTATGCGATGCCACTTCTCTAGATGCGTTCTATGTTGTTCAGAAGTAACAATGCATTGACGTTTATACACAAAATATAATGCAGTAAATGTAAGTTTTGACTGTGAGCCTGAAATACAGGATATATGATTTATATTGATCTTTTAAGCAGTACAATAAATTAAATATACCAGGAAACAAAAAATTGGAGGAAATACCGTTGAGAATTATACCAAATTATTGCAAAAAAGTTTGTGTGTTGTGTGTGTGTGTGTGTGTGTGTGTGTGTGTGTGTGTGTGTGTGTGTGTGTGTGTGTGTGTGTGTGTGTGTGTGTGTGTGTGTGTGTGTGTGTGTGTGTGTGTGTGTGTGTGTGTGTGTGTGTGTGTGTGTGTGTGTGTGTGTGTGTGTGTGTGTGTGTGTGTGTGTGTGTGTGTGTGTGCGTGCGTGTGTGCAGTGGCGGATTAAGACATTCGTGGGTCCTAGGCACCCGGCACTTTCGTGGGCCCCAAGTAAACCCATATATATTATATTATATTTACACAGCATAATATACATGAATGAATCATCAATAAAGCTAATACACGAACAGTTCTTCTTTTAAAAGTTAAGTTACAGATCGCAGATATTGTCGTGGTGTACGGTAGGTTGGTGGCGATTGTCGAAGTCGACTAACACCATCTCACACATAAGGCTTAGCTATGAGTAGTCTACAGTTTTACCTTGCGTATTTTCTTGATGGCAAACGAGCTAATAATGTCATCAACCAAGAGTGAACGCATCAGTTCCGACTCTATGGCTAAACGTGACTGTGCCGACAAGCGCGATTGACCCATCGTGGAACGCTGGTAGTCTTTGATACGTTTTAGTACCTAGAAAGATCGCTCGCCTTCGCAGCTTGAGCCGAAAATTTACAAATAGGTCCGTAGCGCAATGTGAACGTTAGGGAAACTGGTAATCAACTTATTTTTATGAAGAAAGGTTATCATCGCGGCACCTGTCTTGAAGTTTCTATATTTTGTGAAGAGACGGAATTCCTTCTCAAAATCAGGCTCAATATCATTTTCGTAATACGGAGTGAGCTCTTCGCACTTCGAGGTGATATCGCTGGCGGCGAGAGATCGAATGTCGGTCAACACCCCGACACGTACATTCGTGTAGGCGTTCTTCCGTTTCTTTATTCCGGAGAGTAATATGTCAATGGTGACTAGGTACGTGTTCACTCGGAAGTCGCCCACTTTTACCTCTTCTGGTGTTTCGTCGTGGAACAACTTTCTCTTCTTTGCTCGCTTGTTTTTATCGTCGTAATCAAGTCCTGGTGCAACGGACTTTGCTTCATTCTCGAATCGATCGAACCTTTCTGAGTCACGTAAACAATGGATGTGTTCCAGCAAGACACGGTAATGCATAACCACTGAACCAATCTAAATTCTCGAAGCTTGCAATGCCTTGTTAACTCGGTTCAATGTGTCCAGGATGTTGTTCCACACAATGCACATAATAACAGTTTCGACTACCTCTGTGACGAGGCTGACAAGAATGTGTAAAGTCGCTGAACGATGCCGAAAAACCTGACCGCATCAGTGCAGGATTCGGCCGCTGCGGTCCCAACTAAATTTAGGCTATGCGCTCGCATGGTACCCATTCAGCAAGAGGGTTCACCTGGTGAAATCGTGCCTGGAGCCTAGAATAAGTTCCAGGCATATTGCTCGTATTATCATACGTTTGTCCACGGCAATCCTCAAGCTTTATTCCGCATTCGTCTAGGAAAGACTTGAGTGTTTTGAACAATTGTTTCCCCTCGTGTTTCTCAATGTCTATGAAGGCCAGGAAGTGTTCCACGGGTTGTCCGTCAATCCGAACGTATCGCATGACGATGCTCAGTTGATCGATGTGTGCTGTATCAGGTGTGGAATCTTTGCTGATAGAGTAGTTCTTCGCCTTCTTTATTTCAGCAATTATTTTCGCGTTCACCCTGTCCGATAACAGCTTGACGAATTCTTCACAGATTGAAGAGAGATATGGTACTTGACCTCTTCCTTTATTCCCATATCGGCAAATATTTTCGGCCAGAAAAGGGTCGAACTGTGAGAGCAACTTTAACAAGCCTAAGTAGTTACCATTGTCCTGCCCAAACAACTCGGTGTGGCATCGGAACGGGTGTCCTCTCTCTGTGCCAAGAAAGTAACAACGGCAACGATGCGCTTGAGGAGTTCGATCCAGTATTACTGCTCATTCTCCAGCTGCTTTGCGATCGCAGAATCAACATGGTGCGCTTTGGCATTTTGGAACCCCTTCTTTACAGCTACTAAGTTACTATCATTACGCTCATGTGTCGTGATTCTATGCGCATTTTCCCAGTCATTGAAACCATTCAGAGAAAAGCTATCACTTCCGCTCCTGAATAGCGTACATACATAACAATAAACATTTCCAGTTCATGGAGGATAAACCAACCATTTCCTCGTTATGAAGCGTTCGAACAAAGCATTTCCGTTGTACGTATCTTGTCTTGGACGTGTGCGATCTCGCCGATTTGTGAAGATCCTTGTCCAAGTTCTGTGATGGTGTGTTTCTAGTAAAATGGTCTATCAATTCCTGAGTAATTTTCCAATCTGCCGGGTCGTCACTGTAAGTCTTCCGGAGGTCTGTCAGCTGACAGCCTTCTAGTGGTTCCTCACGCCCGCAGACTGTAGTAGGAGGGTCATCATCTTATGCAGAAGCTATGGAATCGTTATCAGAACTGCAAGAAGGTGTCAACGATTCTGTAACTTCAGCCACCGGATCTTGACTATCGTCACGAGCAGATACAGATGTAGACGTATCGTCTTCTTCATGTCCGGATGAACTGGGATGATCGTTGTCTCTCTGTTTTAAAAATCCTAGCAAGGATCCCTGGTTGCGTTTGGCTTCTTCGTTTTGTTTTTGCTTTTTCTGACGTTTCGAATGGCCACTTTGGTATTTACTGATATATGCGTCACCACCTGGCATCAGTAGGCCCTACTGCGAACCTAAAAAAAGGTTGAGGCGTCTTAAACACTGTTTTATTACGGTGTATCCAGCAATTATTAAAACACAAATACACATAATTTAAATCGTGATTTACTCAGTCAATCCTATTTTGGGTTTGTTTATATTTTAACCACCTCATCATCCAAAGTAGGCTCTATGCTAATGTACTGAAATTATTTTGTAACTTCGTCATTTAAATATTACTACAGTACATGTGTATAATCTTACTTTTCAAATGTTGCTAACCTACTTAATCTAACACATAAGTTGTACGCTTACTGGGTGAATAACAAAAAACTTAATTATTATAATCAATAAATTGCCGCCGTATCACAGAGGACATTAATTCCGTACACACCTCGTCACCGGCGAAAGTGTGAGCAACCCATATTACAAAAAGCCAAATCCTACACTACAGGCAAGAATACTTTGCTGGCCTATTTCTTTGTTCCTGTAATAAAACATGCAACAACAAAAGTATTGTTGTAAAACTGTTACATTATTACCCGACCACAGCTTGTTCGCATCACTGTTTCGTGTGCGTTCGCCCTTCGCGGTTACCATTTAGGAAGGCTCTGCTGAAAACAGGGAGCGGCCATAACTTATCAGGAGGGGAACCAAGGAATGAAAGGAGGGCTCAGTTTTTAGTGCACAGGATTTGGGAGTGAGTTGGATTTCAAATCTAGCCAATACGTCCCCCTCAATCGCTCCACAATAAATAATGATCACTCTTTAATAACACCTCTATAATGTCAGTAAAAACATTAAAACATGCTAGGCCTACATCAGGATATGCCAAAACATAGCTGGTTTTCGGGAATATTCAGTCTACAAAAATATGCTCGGCTATTTTCGTGGGCCCCTTGTCTTCGTGGGCCGTAGGCACGTGCCTATAGTGCCTATTGGTTGATCCGCCACTGTGTGTGTGTGTGTGTGTGTGTGTGTGTGTGTGTGTCTGTGTGTGTGTGTGTGCGTGTGTGTGTGTGTGTGTGTATATATATGAGGCTCTTACCTGCGTGATATATATATATATATATATATATATATATATATATAATTATATATATATATATATATATATATATATATATATATATATATATATATATATATATATATATATATATATATATATATATATATATATATATATATATATATATATATATATATTAGTGCCCTGCGCGGGCCTAGAATTTTATTCCAAGCCCGGCCCGCAATTAGCAGTTTGAGTCCAGGCCTGGCCCAGGCCCGCAATAATTTTTCAAGCCCGGCCCAGGCCCGGCCCAGGCCCGACCCAGACCGTGAATGTTTGGCCTAGGCCCGGCCCGGCCCGCAAGTTTCAGTCCCAGGCCCGGCCCATACCCACGGGCCAAAGATGGGTAAGCCCGCGGCCCGCAAGCCCGCGGCCCGCTAAGTTCAGAGAAGATAAACCTATAATCTTATAACAAAGACGAAAAACAAATAAACTGTAAAACAGACTTATTGTTTTATTAAATAAAAAAAAATAAACACATATATATATATATATATATATATATATATATATATATATATATATATATATATATATATATATATATATATATATATATATATGGGGCATAATATCCTTAGCTCTTAGTGGAGTACTACTCTTATGCTGATGTTCCATAGTGTGCTGGATGAGTTCTAAAAATCCAGCACCACCAACTTCTTCAAACTTACGAATATCCTGAAGAAAAATAAAGAAAAACTTCTTAGTGTCATTACTATTAAATGTGATAACATTTGTTATGTTTGGCTTTAATGCATTGGCTTATGGTTAGGGTATGAGATTTGTTTATCTAACCCTGACTTAACCATTATGCAAGCCATAACCCCAATTTATATTGTTAATTGAATTAGCTCAACTAAGTTAACATAATTTAATATGATATTTCAATTAAATGTCACCCACTGGCACTGACACCCAGTGGCATTTCCAGCAGGCCTGCAGTCACTAGCCTGAGACAGACAGGTTCAGACATGTGTGAATTAGTACAAGTGTGAAAGAATTAGGACTGGGGAGAAATACCAATTACCAACTGGGTTGGGTACTGGGTAGTGTGCTAGTGGCCTAGTGGGCACTTGGCAGTGGGCAGGTCATCCAGGTGGACAATGTTTGGAGGGAAGACCTAGACAATAGAATGTCCACTGGTAGGGTCAAAGGGTGATAAGTTGATGGTTAATCATGGTTTGATTGCCTCTGCAAATATTTCCAAAGTAAACATTTGGGGCTGGCTACTTCCAGCCAAGTGAACTTATGGGGCCATTAGATTCCATCCAAGGTCTCAATTTGCAACTATATGATACTAAAGAAATAATTTTAAGCATTCATTAACCGGAATTACAATTTATAAACAGTTTTTATTAAAAAATAAAGTAATAATCGGTGTTTTGTATGAATATTTTTATTATGTCCAGGCCCAGCCCAGGCCCGGCCCGGCCCGGCCCGCTCACACTAGGCCCAGGCCCGGCCCAAGCCCGATGTGTTTAAATTTTTTTCAGCCCAGGCTTGGCCCGGGCCCGCAGTATGTAGGCCCAGGCCCGCGAAATTATGTAGCCCGGCCCGGCCCGCGGGCTTTGGGTCCAGCAGGCGCAGGGCACTAATATATATATATATATATATATATATATATATATATATATATATATATATATATATATATATATATATATATATATATATATATATATATATATATATATATATATATATATATATATATATATATATATATATATATATATATATATATATATACATACCTGGACGCCATCTTTATACATGGCTGCCATTTTCAAGCTTAAATCGTGCTATTCAAAGCAAATGCTCTATAGCAAATTCTTGTGTTTGGATCTTAAAGTGCATAAATCTGAGTTTATCAGTACTGATCTAAGCCATTTTTATACATGTTTGTCAAATATATAGGGGAAAATGCCATAATAGTTTTAATTTTTTAGGTTATTAAGATGTTTTAATCAAATAAATGATCCATGTTTTACTTTCCTGTGAAACTATTCGCAATATACTACCTATGTGTGTTTTCGGGTGCACCTGTATTGATGCTGCTTGCAGTTGGTAGATCGAAACAAAAACATTACCCCATAAGAGCGGGCTACATATAAATGAGAAAATTGTTGGCTTCCTTGTCCATTTGCCATCTGGAACTTGTTGTTTGGGATGGCAATCTTGTTAAAATGTGGCCTAGACACAGAAGCATTGCCACATAGTTCATTCGGATGTCTTACTGCAAAACGGCTCGGCCAATTGGCATGATTTTTATTGCGAATACGCAAAATTACATGGATTACCAAATTGTGGTATCGAAGATATAAAAAAACTTAAGAACTTTACAACCTTCGCACAACCAATAAATAAAGAAAAAGTTGTAAAAAAAACTTCTCCGGAACCGTGGCCCCTGCCGGCCAATCTGGAAGCCACAGCGAAAGAGGTAAAGATTTTACTTCTGTATTTCAAAGTATGGTCGACGAATTAAGTATCGTTGATTGGGGGACCTTGGCCGTGTTCACATCTAATTCGGCTCTGTTCACATACACCGAGTTAAGCCGGATTAAACCGCCAACCGAATTAATGCACCAGAGGGCGTGGTGTGCGGGTCATATGCACTCTTACAGAGACTACGGCCCTCTGTCATGCAGCAGCGCCGCCATCGCCGAATCAAGGCAAACGGAGCGTTCACATTGGCTAATCCGCATCCTAATTCACCTGTTTTCCCGCATTAGAATTCGGGTAGCTTAATGCGGATTAAGGGTGTTCACATTGCGCTACCCGAATTGGGATCCGCATCCTAATGCGGATTAACTTTGTATGTGAACGTGGCCCTAATCTCAATGGCTTGAGGTCAACGCACTTACGATGTGACAGTGGCTGGCTGGCTGACACTATCGCCAATACATGCACGTACCAATGACTACAAATGGTGACTTTGATTTTAACAAAACCGATATTGCAGGTGTTTAAGAAAACCTGCGGGACAAAAGGCAACATTGGCTGTGCCCATCGATTCTGGTTCGTAATTAGTCGTATTTTTGTTACTAAGTTAGTATGACTAAAATTTATAAATATATGTATATGTATATATATATATATATATATATATATATATATATATATATATATATATATATATATATATATATATATATATATATATATATATATCATTAACAATGACGATGTCTTAAATAAGGAAGAATGTAATGCTGTGATTTCATATCTCAGCACAATATAATTTGTTTTCTAGCTGCTATTTCTAACTTACAATTTGTTTAATATGTACATGTTTGTGGATCTTGAGTCCGAATAAAGATGATAATATATATATATATATATATATATATATATATATATATATATATATATATATATATAATATTAATATATAATATTAGTATTAATTATTTATATAATATTATTAGTATTGGTAAGAACAATTAGCAAACAAGCACATAGATGGTAGGATGTAGGGAACACCTTACTGTAAATACACGTATTTCGTTAAACGAGCAACATTTCTAATTTGAATACATTTTGTTTTTTTAACTACATTACAATCTTCATGAAATATTCATCAAGTTGGAGGAGAATGGTGCAGTAACTATTTTCTTCTAAACACAATTTTGTTGGCCATGCCAACTGGCGAGCAGAAGAAGAACTAGTCATCCCAGAACTCAGTTCCTGATGAAGGTTACCAAAGGTTACCAATGGTAGCCGAAACGTTGAGTAAGTAAATCTCAATAGTTCTGATTAGAAGCAACTTGTTACTACATTGCATTACAATCACTAGCAAAAATGACCATCCCCGGACGGGATAACTTGGTAGTTCATATGTAACAGTCAATGTTTACCAAATGCCTCAGGCCAACATGTCATCAATACGCTCGAGATTGTTTAAGGCACCGTCAAACGTATTACCAGAAACGACTGCGTCATGCACGTGATGCAATACTCATGTTCAAACTGTTGGAGGTCGCGTGAATTTAGACTCATGGATACTTGCGTTGGTTGTAGAATAGTAGAATATCTTTTTATTATGTATTGGCCCTCGGTCTGTGACCTCATGAGCGTGCTTTATACTATCTTTTTATTTTGTATTGGCCCTCGGTCTGTGACCTCATGTGCGTGCTTTATACTATAATTAATATAAACCGCCCAGATGGCGCTACGTGCTCTCAAACGGTTTACGTACCGAAGTATTCGCCATCTGGTTTCTGCGATTGTTGGAAGTTACGTTTTACGTAGCGAACATTTGATTTACCATAAAGACCACTAAGAACCCTTGATATACGGGGTATTTCAAATTAAAAAAAATAAAGGCGTTACGTTTCATTCGTGGGGTCGTAGATTAATCACTGAATGTTTGGCGCCCGAGGTGCAAGCCGTCTAGGAGGAAAATGAGAACAAACATACGCTAGTTCGATTATTGTTAGATGCTGATTTCACCGGATCGCACATTATACTTGATGATGCATCTGGTACAAAGAAAAACTTCTTGAAATATTGGGAAGTGTTTTTCCACAAATATTAAAGTTCATGTGCACAAGACATTAGACAGCGCTAGCAGGAAGTAGCATATCGCAGATGCATACGTCTCCGTCTAGATGTTACTTCCGTGCACAAAGGCGTCCCGTCTGATACATGAATGTAATCATGCCTACCTTTATGCTTTGCAAGCATCGTCTTCTGTCTGCGACATGCAACGTTTCCGGGCGCCAATTAACCCCAAATATTGCTAGCAAATGTACAGTAAACGCTGCAGTTTTACGATCAGCATTCCTCGGACAATCATCATCGATCAAATGCCAGCAACGACATTGATGTGGCGCAAAGATGGGTTGTGACAGATCGGCTATGAATGAAGGGACGCTGCTGGAAGAAATCACGACAACGCGAACCATCGTGGCAGCATCTTCTCGAAATGTTCTCCGCTGTTATTAGGCCCATGCGATAAACAACCGCGGAATTACGTCACATGTTTACGCGCACAATGACGTTACAATTGGACCACTAGCTAAATCACCTTGTTTATGTAATAGCTGTTTTTGTAATGGTGCAATAGAATTGGGACGAATTCAGTCAGCCTGGTACTGTTTGCAAGCGAATCTCCCAGACAGACCTTCCTGCCTAGAAATGTATCAATCACTTTAACACTCTAACGTTCTCTGTGTTGTTAAATAACAATCATATCTTAAATAAGCTAATGGGGCATTCCATATCAAACCAATCAAGAATTGACATTACCGTCTTAGATTTTGATGAAACTTGGTGTGTTGGTTTGTGTTCATGAGTCCATGCTAACACCCAAATTTCAGTTCAATCTGACCTTCCTTTCCAGAGATAGATGTCATAAATTGTTCACCCGACCTTGACTACTTCACGACCTTCCATGTGCTATAACTCCTCTCCTAGATAACCTACATATGTGATGTTGGTGTCATTTTAAAGCTCTTATAAGTGTCTATCTGTGTAGACAATTAAACCAAAAAAGAAGCATATCTGTTTGGCAATAATCATTGAACGTTTGATCATGCGCATTCCAATACTGTAGGAGTTATGAAATTGTAAATGCTAAATCGTGTTTTATAGCATACAAAGATAGACACTTGTGTCTATCTTTGTTTTTAAAAACGTTTTACCTTTGACTTGACCTTGCAAAAGCCGTGGAACCTCCGATTTTCATGAAATTTGTATATATTGTAGCACACATACCTGGCAATAATTGTTGACAATTTGAACTTCCACATTCCAATACTTTGACAGCAATTCCCTTTTCAGTGACAGTGTTCAAGATCACAAATTAATTTTTTTTCCGGATTATTAACAAATTGTTATCTCACCTTTTTACACACATAATGAATGTGTGGTTTCTCTGTTCTTCCGTTGAAGCAATTCCTCCAGTACATTAGACACTCGTGCTCTTTCTTCAATGTATATGTTCTTCCAATTGCTGTGATAGGGTTAACAGTGGTTAGGATATCCCCCATGCCTACCACCAGGTTATCAGGTCGCTCTGGGTAAGTGAGTGATCTGGCTGGGCCACGAGGATGGAGAAAGTTAATAGCCACCTCTCTATCTTTCTGATCCAGGGACGTGACCATTCCAAACCACCACCATCTATCATACTGAACTGTGACGTAACCCTTCACCTCTTCAAACCTGATGACATGTTCTTCAGCTGTCACGGTTTCCTGTCGGGTTTGTGTACTTGTCGAGAATTAACTCACTTTTACTTTGAAAAATGACACTGTCTGCACCTTTGCAAAGCGGCTCTCAAGCAGTTTCCCTCAGCTTCCCAGCCTCTGACAGTGAAGTATTCAACATTTAAGGATGGAACACTCCAAAGTCCACAGAATGGTGGCACAAGCTCATGAAGTTCTTACAGTTCTTGTATTGACCTGCACAACCATCTGAGAAATAGAACACTTTCTTTGGCTTCTCTCCGAACATCTCCTCGAGGAACTTCAGAAGATGTTATAGAAACAGATGGACTGTAAAGGTGTCATGTGTCAGGCACTCATATGACACGTGCTTTGACGCTCCGTTCTCCAACCAGTAACAAGCAAATGGGTGGATGGAAGTTGATCATTGTTCCAGTGATATGACTGGACCTCATCTTGCATTACAAAAGTGAAATTTTCTGCACAATGACCCACAACAAGTATCTCCTTTTCACCTAGCATGTTGTCTCGCAGGTCTTGATAGTATGATGTTTGTACTTTCGCAATGAAATCAGGAAGGATATGTTGGAGATGTTCAGTGAAACTTTGAATGAATTCATCAACTGACTGATGGATGGTTTCTAATGTTGATCTGTCTGTTGTGGTCCACTTTCGGTATTCAATTTTGTCAAATGCGCTGAGCATTGAGCAGCAGTTCTTGAAATACCTCAATACATGGACACTTATTGCACTTCTGGAGGTGGCAGTCCAAAGAGGTATCCTGTACGTGTGATTTACCACAAAAATCAGGTATACAAAATGTTAATTTGATGTCTCCGCTAGCTACAGATCATCATACTATTTATACAAACATTAAGTACACCACCAGATACAGATAATTACCTTATGGGCAGAGAATATGCAGAGAACAAAATACAGCACATTCTAGGAAGGCAGCCCCCATTTGCATACTGACTAATTTAGTTCTTACCACTCCACTTGAGTGACGTGATATGATGGTGCATTTAAAATGCCATAACTCCTAAAGTATTGCAATGCACATGATAAAACTTTAAGTGGTTATTGCCAAATATGTATGCTTCAACATAGAAAAAATCAACGAAATCTGAGGTTACGTGATTTTTGCTAGGTCAGGCCAAAGATCAAAGATTAAAAAAACACCATGTTTTTAACATTCGTGTTTGTGTTATATTGTCAACACAGATATACATTTATCAGAGCTTTAAAACGACACCAACATCACATCTGTAAGTTACCTAGGAGAGGAGTTATAACACCTGGAAGGTCGTCAGATAGTCAAAGAAAGTCGGGTAAAATTTTGATGACCTCTGTCTCCGGAAAGGAAGGACATATTGACCTGAAATTTGGGTGGGAACATTGTCTCATGAACATCAACTAACACACCAAATTTCATCAAAATTTAAGGTGGTCATATAAATTTCACCCTGTTTTTGGTTGGTTGGGCATGGAATGCCCATAATACAAATTTGTAAACTGATAAACATATCATTGATGAATTTGACTAACATTGCCTTTTCTTCTGACTTAAATATGCTACGAGTAGGCCTACTTGGAAATACTCTGAATAGTGCGTTTATACTAATGTACTACAGTGTCTACGTCTATTTGTCATATATCTCCTACATTACTGCATGGCATTGAAGAATACATATTTTTCTTGTTGTACTTTGACTTCAGCTGCTTGCTTAATAAAGAGATGCACGTTGTATATCTTTTCAGAATATTCTTATTGATACTAAAATTAAAATAAATTACATAGCGCCATGTAATTTTCTGAGTGCTCAATGGCGCTTTACACGAAGCTATCATTCAAATATGTCAAATATAAAAACGCAAAAAGGCATAACATATGATATATATTTATAAATAAAACGATCAATGTTAGATGTTATATAAACTGCTTGTCGAAGAACAATAAAATATGATAACATTACCGTACACATGATCCTTAAATTAAAAGGCACAATTAAAAATAGGTCTGCGCATTCCTGTTTGTATAAAAAAAAGTCACACGAGCATCAACACGGGATTTCATAAATGATTTTATGCAATAACCAACACAATTCCGATGTAGTAGAGAATTGAAATGGGCCAAATAAATGACGTTTTTATTACAAAGTGAACTGCTTATCACGCAGCCACTTTGGGAAGAACATTAACAGGAATGTGAGCTCTTCAAAGCAAACCAGACAGGAACTGAACACATGTACAGCCCCGTCCGGCAAGTTTCTCAGAGTCCACATTCCTACAAGCATGACGATAACATATATAGATCAAGAAGTCGTCATGAACATGTAATGCAAAGAATACAGACATTCCACCACCAATGCACAAATTTAATTACAAACAGGTGGGGCCATTTCGCCACAAGGTCACCCACAAACCTGATTATTATTGTCTTGTTTTATGTGCTATAAAATGTCAGAATTATAAAATATCAGAATATATATATATATATATATATATATATATATATATATATATATATATATATATATATATATATATATATATATATATATATATATATATATATATATATATATATATACGTGTCAGCGAGCACGCTCCGGCCGAATTAATGTTGCTAACAAAAACAACCCGTGCGAGAGACGCGAAATACATTAATTGCAAGCGGTATCTTGTTTACGCTTCCATCTTATGGTATCTGTCGCATTTAAAACGGATTTAATTAGTAACAAATCGTCAGAGAAAATTATATATAAGCGCGTGGTTGGACCCACCCATGTGCGCATATGCACTTCCGGTGCAGACAAGCTGGGAACAACCCATTATTCCGTGGCATAGGCAGTTGGTAGGACATTGAAAGATACAAACTTGGGACAGAGATGTTTGTCTGGGGTCTTGGAGCAATTTACCTATTGATTGCATAAATGCTTTCAGCGTGAATATGTTTCAAGACAAAAACATAGGTGTGTATGGAGGAATGTGTTATAACGATGGATTCTAAATAATTTTATGGACAGAGTGAATTAACATGAGAATGCAGGGTTTTATGACTGAAATAGTATTTACTCTAGAACCAACCATGGTGATAGTAATATATATTAGACACACTATGATTTCTCAACACCGAGAGAGAACTATGTATTGATTCCATAGAACAGGGAATGACAGTGTTTGAAAGTTTGAAATAATACACAAAGGAGCCTAGAGAATCTGGCTGTTAAAGTAGACGCCTACCCAGAAATCAACCTAACTGCGCATCGGTCTGCGCACGATACTCCCACGTAATATAACGTTGGTGGCGGCCTCTTGCGGATAATTTCTGTTGTAGATTTGTCACAGAAAATCTTTTTTGGAGTGTGATTTCAAGATAGCAAAACCTCAATTTTTGTCCGGCATGAATTTCACGATATTCATAACAAATTAACATATTGGCCAACTTATAATGAAAGAAATTTGGTTAGGGTAGTGCTTTCGAGATAGCAAAATTTCAATTTTATTTGTGACTAGAGATAATAATAAATGAACATTTTGGCCAACTGTTACTGAAATAACATAACTCCGTGTGGGTCTAATATGTAGTTTGATAACTATTTTGCTTATTTTATTGCTGATCAGTAATGACTCCCGAAACTATGTTTGAAACCATCCATCTATATTCGTGGTTAAGCTCCACAGAAAGAACTGATATAGATTGTGGCAGCAAATCAAGGGCATGAGCACGATGGAATGAACGTTACTATTGCAAGCAAACGATCACACAGCCTCCGGCTGGAATGTTCAAATATCCGGAACCAAGTCCATATGCGATCAATAACCTTATTATCACCACGCTTGATAAAGACAGCATTGAATACATTTACTGCCACAAACTCGATGATGGGAGATCCTCCTGTGTTTGCGTTGCAAAGATACTACTCTAGAAAGCCAGATCCCTATCGCTTAGCTGCAGCAATAATTGAATTCCGCGAACTTCGCAGTTGACACACACACAGACAGAGTACACCTAAATATGGCTGCGTAACAAATGCGACTGACATGTTTACAGTTTGGCAAACCGACGCCAAGCGAGTGGAAAGGACGAGCAATGTTTATAGCGCCGGTAAGCCGAGACAAAATTAATATAGGCGCGCACGCGAAGTGACAACCTGTCAAGACCCACATGAAGCCGACGCAGGCACCCAACACGTACCAAGTTGAAACGTCTGTCTCCGCTCAGTCACTTGTCTCACGTACCTACCCGAAGGTCCTTTTTTTAATCTGATTGTGCATTATAAATATGTTTTTTTTAACAAAAGTACAATAATGTGTCTGGATGTCGGATCATTAGTGCCTGTTCAAGCAGACATACGTCATGCCCGCTAGACTACTAAGAACGGCTGCATTTTATGTGCGTCTCTCTGATTGTAATTGTCTCATTTACCTAGCACATAGGATACACACGCACGCACGCACGCACGCACGCACGCATGCACGCACGTACATACGTACATGCGTAAATACATACATACATACATACGTACGTACGTTCGTGCGTGTGTGCGTGCGTGCGTGCGTGCGTGCGTGCGTGCGTGCGTGCGTGCGTGCGTGCGCAAACAAGAAAATGCATGTTCTTACACAGCGCTGAAAACGCTTGACTTCACCGCCTACACCTTCTGGTCGATACGACGGTCGATCCCATCAGTGCGGAATATTAAATGGGTATTCAGTTCCAATGTAGACATTCTTTTGTATTAGTAGCTTGTGCCCTATCGTTCACAGATACGGTCACCCCTGGAGGTTAGCGTCCATTAACCACTTCCTAGAGGTAGGAAATAGGAAATAGGCAAAGGAATCGCCGCGATGCGTCACATTTACCGATAAATGATCTGTCTACCTGTCCAACGATGTATTCTCGCTTGCTCGAACTAGCCTTAGTTTTGTCGGGCATGAAACGATTACCATTTCCTGGACAATTTATTATCATATGCAGGGGCGTAGCTTAGTATAAATTGATGTGGAAGCACACATCTGATCACATAGATCACAATATGATATTCAAAAAGCTTGAACATTAACTATATAAGATATAAAGTTAACATAATACTTTAAGCTCACGAATATACGTCCGAAACAAATTCCACATCCAGGGGGCACCTTGCCACCCCCTGTGGACGCCCATGGCAACAGGTGTCCCACAGGGGTCAATGCTAGGTCCCCTTTTGTTTACTCTCTATATAAATGATATTCATCTCGCTAGCAATAAATATATAATAATATTATAATTCAATAAATATATAATATAACTAAATGTATAATACAAATCACACACGGAACCTATACATAGAAATATAAATATCTCAACCTACTCAAAATTGAAGACATTTTCACGCGCTGATAGTTTTAATTTTTTCATAAATGTATGCATAAACGCATTCCTATATTTTGTCAATCACTATTTTTGCAAAATGCTGATTATCGTGATATTCTCATAAGGCAATGTCTTCAAATATAGTTTTCATGAGTAAACAAGACGTACGGAACAAAGTGGGACCACTAGAAGACGCAGCTGGAAATACAATATCACAAGATTTTTTTAATGGCGGAAGACATAAATGGATACTTCAGTTCTGTGTTTACCAGAGAGGATATTAGTTCATTAACAGTTCCAGATGCTAAATTTCAGGAGGCTAAATTGGACTATTTAGGGCAGTTAATTGTAACTCCGGAAATCGTAGCTCAGAAAATAAAGGCAATGAAGGACAATACATCACATGAATGGAAAGAAGCAAACATCATACTATTATTTAAAAAGGGGTTCGAAAAATAAATCAGAGAATTACGGACCAATGAGTTTAAATTGATTTGTTAATTATTAGAAAGGTTTATTAAAGACCACATGGTGGACTTCCCTGTTAGGCATATATTTTAAAATCCATCTCAACATGTATTCCTAAAAGCGAGGTCTTGCTTAACAAATATGCTATGTTTTATGGAGGAAATCACTAAGTGGATAGACGAGGGATCGCCAGTAGATGTTATATACTTAGATGTTCAGAAGGCTTTTGACAGAGCGCCACATCAAAGATTACTACTTAAGTTAAAAGCCCACCCGTGGTATCGTGGATGGCATAATCGACTGGATAGAAAATAGCTGACTGACAGAAGACAGCGTTTTGTAGTAGATAGGGAGGTTTCTGGAAATCAGTCTTGAGTGGGGTATCACAAGGATCAGTATTATGACCTTTATTATTCTTAATATATATCAATGACTTGGACGATTATATAACAAGAGCAACGTACTGAAATTTGATGATGACACAAAAGTATTTCGAAGAGTTAACACTGATGGTGATAAACAACAATTACGAAACGATTTAGACAAATTAGTTAAATGTCCTGAGAAATGGCAGATGTTATTAAATTTTGGGAAATGTAAATGCCTACATACAGGACACGGAAACTTGGATGTAAACTGGGAGATACTGTTCTGGGTACTACTGTAAAAGAAAAGGACTAACAATAAGTGCTGATATGAAAGTTTCAGAGCAGTGTGGTATTGCAGCTTCATAGGGTAATCAAATTCTTGGGTCGATTAGAAGACATATAACATACACGGAACAAAGCTAATCATATCTCTGTATAAAGCAATAGTTTGGCCTCGTTTAGAGTAATGTATACAAGCATGGAGACCATATCGCAAGAAGTATAAAGATACGGTTGAAATAATACAGAGGAGAGCAACTAAAATGATTCCAGAACTGAGAGACCTTAGTTATGAAGAACGACTGAAAGAATGTGGTTTAACAACCCTAGAGACAAGGCGGTTTAGAGGAGATCAAATTTAAGTTTTTAGGATATTGAATGGGCATAAAAATATTGATAGAAATATTTTTTTCACTCAAGAAAGATAATAGAACTGGAGGACATGAGGTAGCATTAGTAAAGTATATCAGGAAGTACTCGTTATCTACAGATTGTGTAATTACAAGGTTGACACATATCTCAGGCGGGCGGATTACACATAGATTAAAAATGTTGGACTCTCGATAAGCCAATGGTTTCCTTGCCCGCTTGCCATCTGGGTCTTTGCCTGGGCAATCTTGTTAAATCGTCTCGGCTGTCTTGCATGATAGAGCAGTGAAAGTAAATATGCTGGTTACTTGGATGAAAGTGCTTGATAGGTAATTGTACAGATCTTAAAAGTAATGCGATATCGGACAAGGATCCAATGCAATGATATAAAAATTGGTACTGACAGAGAGAAACATGTACTAAATGACCCCTCTGCTGTGGTAGTCGAGATAGACTTCACAAGCAGTATCACGACTGCTGTATACATGTTTATATAAGTCTCCCCGTCTCGAAAGACAATAGGTTCTGCGCCTGAAGAGTCAGTGGTTGGTGGCACAGCGCCTGCTGTGACTGTGCAGACCAATTCTGGAATGACAGTCCTTTTCACATATTCAGCAGATGTAGACCGATGGTAGAACTGGTGCGCTGTTTTCACGATCCTTTCGTTGTTGTCTCCTCCATCCAGGTTGTGTTTCGCTTCTCCTCACTGGCCTTCACCCCTCACGCACTCTCTCATGCCATATCTCGCTTTCTACAGTAGTTGTTTCCCATGATGTTGTGTTGATGTTGTTGTTGCAGGCCTTCATATCACGTCTGCACACATCCTTGAAGCGAGGCATCGGACGGCCTGTTAGTCTGGAACCTATTTTAAGCTCACTGTAGAGGATGTCTTTTGGGATTCGGCCATCCTCCATACGACACAAGTGGACAAGCCAAAGCAACGTAGGTGAAATGTGTTGAGGCGATGCTCCTGCTTGGCATATGTCGTCCATGTCTCACTGCCGTACAGCAGGATGATGGAAGATGGAAGCCACATTGAGCCTTGGGGTACACTCGCTCTGCCAGCTTTTGCAGTCTGTTCAGGGTGACTCGCGCAAAGGTTTTGCCTACAATGTTGAGCAGAGAGATACCGCGGTAGTTGTTACAGTCGCCGCAATCACCCTTATTCTTGTACAGGGTTATGATTATGGCATCCCGCATGACTTGAGACATTATGCCCTCCTCCCAGCACTGGCGGAGAAGTTTGGTGAGCAGCACAGGTTTGGCACACTTGATGATTTCTGGGGAAATTACTTCCCGGGGCTGTCCCGTTTGTCAGGCGGTCTATGACGTCACTGAACTCTTTCTCTGAAGGCAGTTCGTCAAGCTCACGCATGGCAGGCAAAGGTTCAGCAGCGTTGATGGCGGTTTCGGTGAAAACATTTTCCCTGGGGGAGAGTTCTAGATAGTGTTCTACCCACCGTTCCATCTGCTTGTTTGGATCTGTGATGGTTTCTCCTGTTTTGCTCTTCAGCGGGGCAGTTTTCTTGGTGGTAGGTCCAAAAGCTATATTTATGTCCTCATACATCCCTCGGATGTCGCCAGTGTCAGATGACATTTGAATACAGCCGCAAAGATTTTGCCAATAGTCATTGGCGCATTTCCTAGCTGTCCTTTGCGCTGTGGATCTTGCTGTTCTGAGAGCAGAAAGTGCGGATACGTTGGGATTCTTCTGGTAGTTCAGCAGTGCTGAGTGCTTAGCTTCAATGACAGGCTCCATGACTGACAGGCGAGTCTCAAACCAGTATATACTGCTTTTCCTCTGCTTGCCGAACGTTGTCATGGCAGCATTGTAGATACTGTCTCTGACGTGTGACCATGTGGTTGCAACGCCTCCTCCGGGTGTGCTGTGCAGAGCTTGTTCAAGGGAATTGAGGTATCTTTCAGTGAACGAAGGAACTGAGGCATAGGCAGCGTTGATACAAGGACGGCACTTCCGTTTGGAGTGGTGTATCTTCTTTGGCAGGAGTTTCTTGCTGCCTACCAGGGCGAGGTCAGTGTTACAGTCCGCACTGTGAAAGCTGCGTGTGTTGAGCACACTGTTGAGGGAAGCACGTCTGGTAATGACGAGGTCCAACTGATGCCACCGATGGGATCTGGGGTGTTTCCATGAGACCCTCTATTAAGAGCACAGCTGTATTAAGAGCACAGCTCGAGCAGACGCTGCCCGTTTTCTTTCATTTTATCAGTGCCATAATGTCCAAGGCAGGTAGGCCATGAATCATGGTTGTCACCGACCCTGGCATTGAAGTCCCCCAAAAAGAACAAGTGTTCAGAGTGGGGGACACTGTTGATGATGGAGTGGACTTTTTCATAGAACAGGTCTTTGACTTCCGGAGGGGAGCACAGTGTTGGCGCGGATATGCTCAGCAAGTTCACTGAGCCTGATGCAGTAGACATGCGGAGGGACAGCATGCGTTCTGTGCCATTTGTTGGCGGTTCGATTGTGCTCAGCAGGGAGTTCTTGACGGCAAACCCTACTCCATGCAAACGGGGTTCATCGAGTAGTTTTTTTTGCCAGAAGAAGGTGTAGACTTTTTCTGGCAGTGATCCGTTTGCTGCGAGGCGTGTCTCCTTAAGAGATGCGATGTCAACGTTGAGTCTACTGAGCTCTCTGTCAATGATAGCTGTCTTCCTTGCATTTTCAATCCTCGTGAGATAATCCGACAGGTCAGGGCACATGGTCCTGACGTTCCAGCTTGCAATTCGAAGGGCTGGCATCTTCATGTTCTTTGTTTTGCCTGGTGCAGTATTTCAGTCCACTTCTCAGACGAAGACCCTAAGCTCCAAGCACCCACTGAAGCAGGTGGACCGTGGCGGGACAGCACCTTAATTGACCGGGGGCTGACCGGCTTGAGGCGTGGGGTACCTGTCCAGTGAGATACAATGAACTCTCCCACCGTCGAAGGCAACCCGTGGCGTCCGTTTCTCTACGCCAATCGAGACAGACTTATAACCCGTAAACTGTTGCTTTCCGTGTTGTGCAGTCGCTGTGTGGCGACTATGGAGTGACACTCTCCATGACGCATGCCTGGGCGATATGTATGGAGGTCCTGGGTTGCCCAAGCGACAAAACCCCCCTCTCTCGGCCTCACTAGTGGGATCCAAAGGAGTGCAGAGCACGACGTTTGGAACTAGCTTGGCTGCAGGAGCTGGCGGAAGATTCCAAGAGTTGACATATGACCGCTTTAGGGGCTCCACTCCGGATTTTCTGTCTGGGTTTACTCCCATAGCCTTTGTCTCTCTCGAGACTCCCACAAGACAGACTGACTGCCAACCAAGGCCAATGAGCCCAGTCTGCCCAATTCCCAGTTATACCGCTGAGTACCCGGTCGTGCCTGCGGCAAACTTAGTAAGAAAACAGGGGGACCACTTGAAGGTGTTGCCGCAGGAACAGTTGAGTAGGAGTGGCCATATGCACGCACTAGCAGCAAGCTGCAGGTACAGCAGCGATCACTACCCCCTGGATAGGATAGGCTGTTTGTTGCACTTCACTATCCTTAGCTGAGCGAGACGTAAGGCCCAGAACCCAGCACCCCCACCCCCCCGTAAACATGTTAGAGTACAAGAAAGGATTGATTTCGAGTATGTTGAGTCTCTCAGCGATATTCATCATCTACCATCTTTCCTTCCAGCGACCCACTTCATTCATGTTATAGCTGACGCCGATCACCTGACATGTTGTCTTGGAAAACCTCGTACAGCTGGACAATTCTCTCAGATTCAACCGCTGTCATGGGGCACATGACCACGTAGTGCTTTTGAGCTACTAATATATGTGCGTCCATTTCCTGCAGCAAGTGACCCACGTACGGCAGATACATTGCCCTCATCCAATGCTGACTGAACGTGGCAGTTATGTCAGCGGGCACGTTCTCACGGACGGTGCCTCTGTCTACCAACATTGCGCGGCCTGCTCGCCTCAATCTCAAATCTTCCCGCTATCTCTACAGACCTGTCAAAGGATACATTCCATACTTCTGGGTCGCACCTCTGCTGCTGCAGCTGGGCGATAGTCGTTGTTGCCTCTTTGGCAGAGGTTACACTGTTTGGACTGTAGGAATGTGGTCGGAGAAAGCCAACTTTGGAGAACATGCTCAATAGTGTTATGATGAAGTCAACAGATGTGATGGACAAGAAGTAGCCGTCCCCATCTTCTTCCAGATATTCCAGGGCAGTGGTTATAGCAGTGAACGCAGACTTTAATGTATACAGAGCGTGATATGAGATGATACCATCTCATCTCACAAAGCGATTGCAACTTAGTTTAGTTGTTCCTACCAACTTGTTCATCCTCGCCTAACTCGAGATCAGCCTGAAAGACACGTAGCCTCTGGGCTGAGTAGTTGGAGGAGAAGGCAATCTGCTGGACTGTGTCAATCATATCTCTAACTAGTGGCTCTTTGGTGGCATGCACAATAGCCGAGTTAATATTGTTTCCTTTGCGGTGAGAAGATATGCCCTATCAGCCGGATAGGCCCTATCAGCTGTATGATTCGTGCTTGCACTCCATGATGAATTCCCGCCAGATTAGGGACGAACCTTAACATTTCTTGGGGCGGGTTGAATTAAAACATATATTTGTTTGCCATATTGATGTGGAAGCACTTGCGTACGTGCGTACGGCTATATACGCGCCTGGTGTGAATGGATATTGGGTAACAACCATATAAGGAGAATTATTCGACAATAAAATTTTGTTCTGCTCAGTCGTGGTGTGACGTATGCAACAATATCACGTCAGGGATATGATATTTGCTCTTCCGAGAACATTGACCTTTTAGCGGATAGTAGCTCATGTCAAGAATATTACACACTGAGAAACTCTAGTGTCTGTCTACAGTTGGTTGATTGTTAACCAGTATAATTATATCATATATAATTCAGAATGATTCAGGGTCAAATCGCAGGGTTATGAACCAGTGCCCGCAGGTTGTCCAGTAAAAAACGCTCTGGTCACTGCAGTGCATCATTTGTCGAACAAGGCCAGTTGGAAAAACGCACACAATGTATATAGAATTAGCATCGTACCGTTAAATTTGGCGTGAGTGGTACGCAAATCAAATTTTCGATGGATTAAGTACGGGTACTCAGCCGGAAATGGGCACTGACCGTAAGGCGCTATGAGGAATTGCTCGCCGATAAATTACACGCATCGTCTGTGTTCTCGCAGAATAACTTACATGGCACAGTCAATAAACGTTCTCTTTTTAAGCCGTGTTACCAGTAATTGAAATTAATCATAAAGTATCGTTATTACTGCAGTCAATATAATAAGCAGTCATTCAGTTCTTGCGCTGTCTGGATCCGTGCTCTGTCGTGTTTTTCATGTGAAAAATGCATGTACAAAAGCGATACTCGAGCACGACACGGCTTCGTGATTATTCCACATGCCGTCTTCTGTGGTTAATATTAATCCTCGCCTTCCTAATCTACGGCATTGGCGTAATTAACGTTTGGTCGTATAAATGACATACTAGTTTCCGTGTGACGTAAAAGAGCTCGAATACGTTTTGCAGCGGAAACCATCTCGCAGAGGGCATTTTAATGAATCTCTACTCGGAGTGCCCGGCGCCAAGATAGCAATGATCAAAACGGGAATATTTTCAACGAAGTGTGTGTGTATTGTTTAGTTTACAGTCAGGGCCATCACATACACACAAAGATGGTATAAAGCCAAACTCCATCTCCACCACTATCGCGACTTTTCTCAATCTTGCTTCTGCCACTTTCTCCATTTTGTTATAATGTGTTCCAAAATCCATGTAAATGCTTATAAATTGGCACTGTTCTAATTATTGTAATCATTTTAGATGCTCTCCCCACAATTGTCTCCGTAGCTAACCAACCCATTCAGCACCTTCTTCTGCGAAGACTGTAATAATGTCCACCACTACAGTGTTCGAAATGAGGGGCGTCTGGGGGGTCCAGGAAACCCCATAAGGCACGAGGGACCTCCCACGAGAAACAAAAATGTAAGCTTGGTGGGGTCCCACATTTTATCATTGTAACGATGTAATTACCCTTCCGCTGTTGCACCTGTTGCTGCGTGTGAGGCTACTCTGGTTCGTATGTGCTAGAACTCGACGGTTTTCGCAGAACTCGACGGCTTTCGCATGACTCGACTTCATTCTGTTGGTAGTTTAGCTGATTCATTCAGCTCACTCTATTGTCATTCAGTTAATCTATGTTAAAACAATCTTAAATCATTCCACTCATATCATTGATGAGTGTGTGTTCTGTGGTTAAGGGCGCCATCTGTTGGGTGTCTGCAGTAATGCCACTAATGAGTGTCTAGTTGAGGCACATTTTACCTTCGCGTTTTATTTCTCAGAATTATAGAGCACTGTGTCTGCAAACACATTACTCCAGTAACACTTGTTTATACCACAATTTATAATTCAGTCATTTAGCAGACTCTCTTATCCAGAGTGACTTACAACAAATGCGTTCAACCTAAGTTGGTAAAATAACTACAGCTGGCTATCATAGCAAGCAAGTCTTTTCACACAAAAATAGGGGCTAATAGCCATTACAATGCCTGAAAAAAAATTTTAAGAAGATTTTTTTTCGAGAGGGGGGTGACCAATATTTTTAGGGGACCCCCGAAAGTCAGTGGTCATTTCGAACACTGCACCACTACCTCGGGTGATCCAGCAGCTTTCCCCTTTTCAATGTCTTAACCGTCGTCTTAACCTCGTCTGTCATGATGGTTCTGCTCCCTCCCCGATGCTTCTATATGTGTCATTTAAACCATCTCTTCTTTTTTCCACGTTCAACAGATAGTCAAAGTACTGCTTCCATCGATCTACGGTGTATTTGTTCTCCGTCAAAATATTGCTGTCTGTACTTCAGATTCACTTTCTCTTGCCGATGTTTCTTGCTGCAGCTGACCTACGCTTTGCAATCATCTTAACTGCTGTCGCAGACTTGTAAATTGCTGTTCACTCCGAATGCAATATGTCATACGATTCCTTTCATGTCGCGCGTTTGACACATCTTTCTTTTACCTTTCTCTGAAGGCTTTGCACTCTGTACTCCTTATTATCATCATCACTAGCCTGTCCTATATGCCTCTTTGTTTCCCTCTGATTGATACATTACTTGGTCGTTCTCTGCTCTGCCTTCGCACGTTTCTTGGTCTTTATACATATATTTTTTGCTGCTGTTATTGTGACATTCTCCACGTGACTTCAAACGTCATCCATGTTTGTCGGTCACTGGGCTCTATCTGTCTCCAGAATCTCGATTCCTTATTGCTGTTTTCAGCTCCCCGGGCTCCAGTCCCACATCTTCCATTAGACAGTCGATACACGTTAAGGCTGGTTTGCTTTAGCGTGTTCTTCTATGTGCTGGCGGTCACATTGTTGTCCTTGATGTAATTTCATCATTGCTTCTGTAGCAGCGCCCAACAAACATCGGCCTCTTTTCTCGTATCCTGTCTGTAACTTTAACCGCTATATAGCTCTTCGTTAGTTATGTGTTGCTGGCAGCGACTGTTGAAAGCTGTCAGCAGCATATTCTCTCATGATAAAGGCAGCATATTATCTCATGATAAAGGCAGCATATTCTCTCTTGATAAAGGCAGCATATTCTCTCATGATAAAGGCAGCATGTTCTCTCATGGTAAACGCAGCATGTTCTCTCATGGTAAACGCAGCATGTTCTCTCATGATAAAGGCAGCATGTTCTCTCATGATAAAGGCAGCATGTTCTCTCATGATAAAGGCAGCATGTTCTCTCATGGTAAACGCAGCATGTTCTCTCATGGTAAACGCAGCATGTTCTCTCATGGTAAACGCAGCATGTTCTCTCATGGTAAACGCAGCATGTTCTCTCATGATAAAGGCAGCATGTTCTCTCATGGTAAACGCAGCATGTTCTCTCATGGTAAACGCAGCATGTTCTCTCATGGTAAACGCAGCATGTTCTCTCATGGTAAACGCAGCATGTTCTCTCATGGTAAACGCAGCATGTTCTCTCATGATAAAGGCAGCATGTTCTCTCATGATAAAGGCAGCATGTTCTCTCATGATAAAGGCAGCATGTTCTCTCATGATAAAGGCAGCATATTCTCTCATGGTAAACACAACATGTTCTCTCATGGTAAACGCAGCATGTTCTCTCATGTGTGTTCTCTAAATTTATCTTTACACACAACTGCACTCTCTCATTTGCACTTCCATATCTTGATCTTTTCTTTGGTTTACGTTTCCTCTTTCGCTCGTTCCAGACTCGTGTGTCCATCCCCGGTCGTCGACGTTGTGTAGTCCGTATGACCTCGCTGTTCAACGCATTCTTCGTATTGCTTTGCCTGACGACATGGCCGTGGCTGTGTTCACCTTTATATTTTACTACATGTTCCATTCTCTTTTTGAAGGCGGAGTTGGTAATGACCAGGTTTCGTATAACTCCATCCTCAACTGATTTAGTATATCGCAAATCTGGTTCGTTGATGTCCAAATATGTAGTGTGTGGTGTGAATAGTTTATGTAACATCCGCAGCCAATTTTAAAAAAATGCCTTTTTTCATATCATTAAATCATCGAAAGGCACCAAATACATGATTTTCAAAATGTTAAACACTGCGCGGGTCAATGCCGATCATGAACGTGACTTCCATCCTCTCGCCGATCACTTAACAAATTTACGAAACTTCAACGAAGGTTAAATTCGTTTGTTTTCAGCGTTCCATTTTCACTTCAATAGTGTTATACTTTGTTTGATGATTTCACAAAAGCTACATATAAAAGTTGCACAAACGAGCCAGTATGTTGCAGTGGATATTAGGTAGGTTCAATTTTTTGCAAAATAAATTTGAAATGGGACTAGCGAAAAAAATCGAATTGAGGAGGGACCTTTAACAAGGATGAAAGAGAAGTGTGTCTGCGGTGTTAGAATGATGTTATTTCACTCGGTGTCAGAACTAAATTCGACATGCTTGTACCAGTACTCTATACCGTACCTCGGGAACATTTTAGAAATGGGACGTTCTGCATGACAACGACATGGCTGGGTACGTCGTCCTGCATGACAACGACATGGCTGGGTACGTCGTCCTGCATGACAACGACATGGCTGGGTACGTCGTCCTGCATGACAACGACATGGCTGGGTACGTCGTCCTGCATGACAACGACATGGCTGGGTACGTCGTCCTGCATGACAACGACATGGCTGGGTACGTCGTCCTGCATGACAACGACATGGCTGGGTACGTCGTCTTGCATGACAACGACGTGGCTGGGTACGTCGTCCTGCATGACAACGACATGGCTGGGTACGTCGTCCTGCATGACAACGACATGGCTGGGTACGTTGGATGACGTCTATCTCAAGAAGACAAATGCTAGCCGCTGAGTAATATGTTCGTGCACATTCGACTTTCTAAAAAACCAAGACGTATAGCTTGCAATAAGTAACTTTGACTGAATGCGTTATTTTCACTTGTAGACGGCGTCTATCCCATTTACTACCATATTGCAGAGATCTAACAGGCGTGGACAGTTTGTTAGACAGCTTTTTTCGGACGTGGAAACAATGTATCACTTCATCTCACAACAAGTCGAAATGATTACAGTCGTATCAAGATGCGGCTGTAAGGTATAATGAGTTGAAACTGGCTGTGCGAGAGAAGCAGATTCTAATTGATGTTGCAGTTGGTGTCGGCACTGACGACAGAAGAAGATGGAATTAGCACTTCATTCAGATGAATGAAGAAACTACCATTATGTCCATTCAGCAGAAAGAAAAACCCATCAGATGTCACAAAGTTAGTATTTAAAACGCCGGTGGCTGGTTCTGAGTGTCAGTGAACGAAGGCTGGTAATTAGTGCTTGCAGGGATCAGATAGCAATGATTTAAGATTCGTTTGACAAGACAGGCAAATTACGATTTGTTGTAACGAGTGTCATTTACTCGTTTGATTTATTAGATATAAACAAAATGCGAATGAATGTAAATACCAATGATAATAATCTTAGCCAAGGAATATATGAATATATGTGTGGTAACGTTGTGTATCTTAAATTTGTTTAGTATTGTTACCATGACAGTCACTTGATGGGGGCACGGTGGCTGTAGTGCGAACTGTCAATCGAGAGAATCGAGGTTCGACAGCACCTGCTGCCTTTTCGAAACTTTCTTTCACCCCACTTTGCCCGTGTCCTTCGCCGTTTCCCCTTCTGCCTGGTCTCTGTGATAGCTGTGTTGCTTGCTAGTAATTGTAATGTAAATAAAATGTGCAAGTTCATAATAACTATTGTTTTTTATCGCTTTTCCCCTAGAATCAGGCGGATCACCAAAAAAACAACCATGAAAACAACCATGAAAACAACCATGAAAACAACCATGAAAACAACCATGAAAACAACCATGAAAACAACCATGAAAACAACCATGAAAACAACCATGAAAACAATACAGTTACAGTTACTTTACATTTACAGATTGCATATGCTCTACGTCTGCTGAGACAGCTAATGGAATGTCTTGGAAATGTTATGAACATGTGTGTATGAAAATGTATAAGTGGTTGGAATTTGAGCATGCGTTAAAAAACGTCTGTGATTTATATGGATTCATGGGAGTCCGCACGGAGGGAGGCAAGGGGCACTTACATATAGTTTACTATATATATATATACATATATATATATATATATATATATATATATATATATATATATATTTATATTTATATATATATATATATATATATATATATATATATATATATATATATATATATATATATATATATATATATATATATATATATATATATAATATATATATATATATATATATATATATATATATACATACATATATACATATATATGTATATATATATATATATATATTATATATATATATATATATATATACATATATATATATATATATATATATATATATATATATATATATATATTATATATATATATATATATATATATATATATATATATATATATATACAATATATAAAATATAGAAATATAACATACAAGGAAAAAAGTTAATTATACCTCTGTATAAAGTAATAGTTATTATATATATACATATATACATATATATATATATATATATATGTATATATATATATATTTATATATATATATATATATATATATATATATATATATATATATATATATATATATATATATATATATATATATATATATATATATACAATATATAAAATATAGAAATATAACATACAAGGAAAAAAGTTAATTATACCTCTGTATAAAGTAATAGTTGTGACTTCATTTAGAATACTGTATACAAGCTTGGAAACCATATCAATCAATCAATCAATCAATCAATCAATCAATCAATCCTTTATTCCAACACAGTTACAATACAATAAATGACAAGTTACTAACAAAATGTGCAACAAATGTGAGTTATTGAAGAATACACAAGGGTGAGTTGGAAATGGGGTGAACAGAAGTGCAATACTTATCTATGGTTCACCCCGTGGCGTGTTAAGCCGTTAACTCAATTGATACGTAATTATATACTTGCATTACTTACAACATGTAACAACTGAAAATCGTTGCTAAATAAATTGTGACTAATACGTTGCAATAATATCTAACTTGGTTCTACAAGTGGTAATGTTTTCATTAAGGGAGTTCCATAATCTCGCTCCATATCTGGAGATGCACATTGATTTTGCATTAGTACGAAAGCGAGTTATGCAGGATGAATTGTTCTGTCTAGTACCATATACAGACACATATGGTTTAAAAAAGTTTTGCAAATTACTTGGTAATTCATTATGAAAAGCGTTAAACATAATAATAGCCGTCTTGAGCTGAACTAAATCTACAAATTTTAGATCGCCTAATTGTTGAAAAAGAGTGTTCGTATGTTCCAGACGTTTTACTCCACAAACCAATCGAATTACTCGTTTCTGTAATATAGTAATGCCATGAATGTTTGTGGTGTAGGTGGTTCCCCACATTTCACAGCAATAACTTAAATGTGATAAAAACAAATAACAGTATAACATATACATTCCATTTCGATCAATGAGACAATTTGCCATATACATGACTGCTGCAACTTTCGACAATTTTAATCTGACCTTATTTGACTGATATTTCCAGTTTAGAGATTCATCAATATATACACCTAGAAATTGTGTTACATGTACTCTGGTTATGTTTTAATTATTAATGAACAGATTAATTTCAATATCATGTGGACGGTTCCGGAATATCATGTAATTTGCTTTTGACAGGTTCAATGTTAATGTGTTCACCGCAATCCATTTAGCCATTGTGGCAAGTACCCCATTTATCATGACTTGTAGTTCTTTTAAACTATTACCAGCGCAAAATATATTTGTGTCATCCGCAAAGAGTATAAATTTAGCTTGTTTTGATATGTTACAAATACCATTAATATAGAGTACAAATAGCTTTGGACCTAAAATGGATCCCTGAGGTACCCCACGTGCTACATTTAACAGCTCCGAGGCGCACCCATTTATTTCAATGAATTGCTTCCTGTTGGTGAGGTAACTTTTTATCCAGTCATTTCCAACTCCACGCATACCATAGAAATTCAACTTTTTGATAAGTATTTCGTGGTCCACTGTTTCGAAGATCTTCTTAAGATCAACGAATACACCAGTAGCGTGTTTCTTATTGTCCGTTGCTTTTGATAAGACATCGTAAGAAGGATATAGATACGCTTGAACGAATACAGAGGAGAGCAACTAAAATGATTCCAGAACTGAGACACCTTAGTTATGAAGAATGACTGAAAGAATGTGGTTTAACAACCCTAGAGACAATGCGGTTAAGAGGAGATCAAATTGAAGTTTTTAGGATACTGAATGGGCATGAAAATATTGATAGAAATATTTGTTCTCACTCAGGATAGATAATAGAACTAGAGGACATGTATAATTTTAGTTGCCCATGTTTAGTTTTTATTATCTCTTTTAGGTACATAGCCCCAAACCATGACTTTTGTTTCGCTTTAAGGAATCGCTATATTAGAAGTAGGGGATGATCGATACATATTTCAGTTTAAGAAACGCACCAAGTACCTCTCCTTTCACCAGTTACCTGGCATGCAAGGCGTTGAGCTGACCCAACTGGGTCATAAGACTGTGTTCTACCTTGGCCCCAAAAAGGATCAGGGCAGCAGTTCCAGCAACTTCCAAACGTTTGTGGTCCGGCTGAAAGGTGCATATACTTAGTGCACCGATGGACCAACGGCAAATGCGCGAGGGCAAACGTCCTCCAATACAGCACTCTCTCTCTATCTATCTATCTATCTATCTCTCTCTCTCTCTCTCTCTCTCTCTCTATATATATATATATATATATATATATATATATATATATCTATCTATCTATCTCTCTCTCTCTCTCTCTCTCTCTCTCTATCTATCTATATATATATATATATCTCTCTCTCTCTCTATCTTTATCTCTCTCTCTCTCTCTCTCTCTCTCTCTCTCTCTCTCTCAGACCCTAGATGTAGTTTTGTTAGCACCTGATTGTTAATTGCACTTATCATCTGACAACCTTCTGATTTGTAGACTATGTAGAGATGATATGCATGATATGCTCACTACAAAACACTTTTACCAAGAACATGTTGTGCAACTGGATTCACAAATCAGATAGGGTAAATGTAGGTTTACTCTGCACCGCACACAATATGAGGCTTATTAAGCAATAATACAAAACAATAAATCAGGTGCATAATCTAACAATAATAATTTATTTGTTATAATAAAAAATATAACCATTAGAGTAGCAATTTATCAGACTGCATTCATAGGTCTCGCCCCGGAATTACCCATGTAATCAATGTAGTGAGTCTGTTAGTGAGAAGATTTGTCCAAACTGGAACAAAAGGGCTGTGTGCTAATTTGAATAAAGACTACTGATGCTGTTGTGACTTGAGTCACTATAAAAATATAATAATTTCTTAACACTGTCCCTTGTACGAGCAACAAAGGCATTTTTCAGGCTAACTGTTGAATGGCCCCTTCATCGTGGACTTACTGGCTTAATTAAACAAACACAAGGATTATAGCAGTTTGCTTACTCACGTGCTCACACGCTCATACACTCACGCACGAACAAGCACGCGCACACACCCACGCACACACACACACACACACACACACACACACACACACACACACACACACACACACGCACGCACGCACGCACGCACACACACACACACACACACACGCACGCACGCACGCACGCACACACGCACGCACGCACACACGCACGCGCGCGCGCGCGCACGCACGCACGCACGCACACACACACACTGTAAGACGCCGGATGATTGAATTGAATTGAGTTGGCGTGTAGTCAACCTTTCTACATCGTACGAAAACATTAAAATACATAAAACAAAATCTACAATGAACTGCTGAATGATAAATGAAAAAAGTATAAGCAATAAAACAATGCATTTGATGTGTACAAGTCACTTCATGGTGATGGAGTCAGACCGAGCACCAGAGCAATCGAAGGCGAGACAACAGCGAGCAAGCTGTAACAGGTTGGCTGTTACGTTAGCCCAAGAAATCGGTCTCCGTCGCGTTTGTGACGGCGGTGACAAACGGCCTGGTTGTTGAATCACCTGATCGGTGTCCGTATCTCCACGACAGCCGCCCACACGGCCGGTCGTGCTACCACGTGACCAGTACTAAATCCTAACATTTCTTGCTGTCGCGTTGTTTTCTGACTTATTATTTTGAGACTATTAATGGTGTACAATCAGCTACTGTTTGTTTGTTTCGACCTTGTCTGCGATGTCCGGTGCTCCGGTGTCACGAGACGAGCACGAAGCACTAGTGTTGGGAATTGGTAAAATTTGTATGATCGATCATAGGTTTAACTAACCGAACGATGATCGGTCAATGATCGATCATAGAAGTTAATCAATATATTTGATAAATATAACTTTTTATATTTGTAATAATGTATAGTATTACAACTAATTGAAAGAGAAATAAAACAGTTTAACTTTGTTGGTTTATTTTTATTTCGTTATTTGCAATTTCATCATGTCGAGTATTTACGTAGACATGTCGAGGGTTGTACGTAGATATGCATGGTTCGCTCGCTCGTCGGACCCAACCGATTGGCAGTGGTGTTGCGTCAGGCAGACTCTCGTCCAGTTATTTCTTATTCGTTATTTCGTTCGTTCCCTGTCACCTTTCGTCGCGAGAAGCCGAGTGGATTCGAGAATGTGATTTCAGTCCTTCCTTTCCGAAAGTCTAACACAAATCTCGCCATTTGAAGACAAATATAAAAAATAAATCGCACACTAAATGAGAATTAATGGTTCCGCATGGTTTGTAACGAGTCGTGGAGCGATAGGGGGAATAGTGGTGTGGTAATAAATAGGCATAATGATAAGAAAGAGTGGATGGAATAATATATAAAGATAGACATTATAACAGGCATACATTTAACTATGCCGTATTTCAACCGTGACATTGCCGTATTATTTCGATTTCAAAAATTATGTTTTGTTGATGGTAATTCAAGCCATGATAAACATTTCTGTGTCTGTGCTATATTTTACACATTTCATAATACATATGAAATTCGTGCTGATATATATGTTCATTATTACATTAATTTAGTTATAAAACGAAGGATAGGGAAAGGTAGTGTTAGTTGAACCCTTGGGTTAGTTGAGCCACCCATGTTTACCAGGAAACTACAGCAGCGACAGTTACATGGTACCACCCAGTGATTAAACATGTTATTAGAACACGATTCACGTATAATAGGTTACGTTTGTCACAACGGTCAGAACATGTGAGCTAAAAGTGTTGGATGTTTTTCGAAACTTTAGTAATTGTGATCAATGTCTGCTGGTGTGTAAACTATCAATGCACATAACTAGCTTTTATTGTTTGTGCATTTACAAATGCTTTAACTATGCACAAAGAAGAAAATTATTTACATCACTTCGCGCATTAATGTTAATTAAACAAGCTTAATTGTCGAAACGGAGTTAGTTGAGCCATCCAAGGCGAAAGGGAGGGTTAGTTGAGCCACCCAAGGCGAAAGGGAGGGTTAGTTGAGCCATCCAAGGCGAAAGGGAGGGTTAGTTGAGCCATCCAAGGCTCAAGGGAGGGTTAGTTGAGCCACCCAAGGCTCAAGGGAGGGTTAGTTGAGCCACCCAAGGCTCAAGGGAGGGTTAGTTGAGCCACACAAGGCTCAAGGGAGGGTTAGTTGAGCCACCCAAGGCTCAAGGGAGGGTTAGTTGAGCAACGGATAAAGAACGAAGACGAATGTTCTTTACCAAAAAAATACATCAAGAAATTCATTTTTCCAAGCAAATTGGGACATCGGATAGCTACAAGGCAACATATTAGCAATTAGTTACACTGGTTGTGATTTACCTATAAATCTATATTAATTAAAGATCAGATACCCCACATGAAGTGTTAGTTGAGCCAGCTTACCAACCCTATTAGAATCAGCTATATACAATTATCTATACTTGCTAGACAGATTATCTTCGTATAAAATTATCTATTAATAATCATAGTTTAAGTTAGTAAAAACAATTTTGACTTATGAATATGATTGCGCCATAGACATCAAAAAGAATAAAAAATGGCTCAACTAACACTGCCTTCCCCTACACCTAAATTCCAGAAGGCACTTTCCGAAACCAGTTTGTCGACTTTTGCCGGTAGATGTCAGGCCGCGTGACATAATTTTTGCTAAACAAGTCAACTTCGCCTATGCCGGTTCATAGGCACTTAACTGTTAGCAAGATTTAGATCACGCAAAATGTCGAGCGACGGCGATTCTGACGGTGCAACTGACATAAAATTATCGGTTCAAGTCATTCCGTACATGTGCGAGTCAACAACGCGGTTACAGTCACAAAAACGAAGTTAGTAGCGACAGTGAGTTGAGTCAAACCAGGTCTGATGTATTGGCCGCGAAGCCTTCGGATTCACGCCGCAGTAAACAAATGCCCGGGATCAAAAACCTCAAAAATAACATACATGTATTTACAATAGTGTTGCTTTGGTAATACCATGCGTATTTATTCATCAAACTGTTTTTAAATTCCATGTTTAGTTTGTACAAGCTATTAAACACAGTCGTCGAGTCTAGCCCAGCCCTAGCCTAGGCTTGGAAGTTGGACCAGCGGCCTACTTTGTCTTTGCGTTACTCGGTGGTTTGATTAGGAATATTGGAACACGTGGGGAAACATGTGGACAATGTATGATTTTACTGCCGAAATATCTTTATATGTACAATTTTAACAATTGTGTCGATCTAACTTTTGAGTAGAGCTTGCCTTTTGGCACAGTGCACAAAGTGCCTCTCGGTCTACGCTGGCTATTATTTAAAATCTATATATGTTGCAATGTCTTAATAGCGTTTCAATTGATGAAACTGATGTTACGCCCAAATTCATTGTTATTTTCTGCCCCACTGTAACATAATTATAAGCTTTTAACGTACGCAGATGTTCTGCGTTGCTATGGAATGACAATGTTTGTTGATGTTCGTATGGCCAGACTCCACACGGACATTGCGAGCGAACTGTCAAATCGTTTGTGGCTTCTTTGCCACTAATATAATTAGCTTTTATCGAAGAGTAGCAAATAACATTATGTGTTAATACATTCTAAACTACTAATACAACTGTTTGTTATCATCATGATTTCTGGAATATTTTAATATGATCTTTAAGGGGTTCATATTACCCCATTTACTATATATATAAATGATAATCACCAATATACAGTAGTTTTACTGTATCCCGATTTCCCTATTAGCGAGAAATACCCTGTTTGCAATGATATTTGTGATAGCGTAATGTCAATTCGTAGTAGATCATATGTGTCTTGGCATGTTAAAAAAAATATTTTGGCGGACCCATCCTAGGTCAACCAAAGTCTGCGTGAAAAAGACTTCAGGCCGAGTCATCATGCCACTACATCAACTAAACATGTAAGGGTTAATCCGTTTGGTCGTTAGAGAAGGCGCAACTTTGCAAAAAGAGTTTGATCTAGTACTACTAAATAATGTTATAGACGGCTTTTTTTCGTAAATAGTCTTGCACAATTAATGATGTATTTTGAGCAGCCCCACACGAAATTAACTAATAATATGCGTACAAATATTACAGACCAAATAAAAAGAGCATAAATAATGTTGTACTACTACACGTTAAAGACGAATTTATCAAAGATTTATGTCGACGGTTTTTGGAACCGAATATAGGCAATACATTATAAAAAACAAAACACGAGATACAAATGTATTTCTTTCATGTTATTATATTGCAGAACAAGCTTTTTCTGATTTCTCTTTAACCCATTCGAATATGGAGGTTTCATATATACCATTCGCTCTCTCTCTCTCTCTCTCTCTCTCTCTCTCTCTCTCTCTCTCTCTCTCTCTCTCTCTCCCTCCCTCCCTCCCTCCCTCCCTCCCTCCCTCCCTCCCTCTCTCTCTCTCTCTCTCTCTCTCTCTCTCCCTCTCCCTCTCCCTCTCCCTCTCCCTCTCTCTCTCTCCCTCCCCTCTCCCTCCTCTCTCTCGCACGCACGCACGCACGCACGCACGCACGCACAGCGGCAATCCAGTCGAATCTTTTATTTAATCCATCCACATTGTGTGTCCGAAGCATGACAGAATTTCCCCCGAATCCTCGTGTTCAATACAGTTTGGTTCTTTTCTTACAGGTACAACTTATTCGTTCGTTCCCTTTGCGGGATTCACAACATCTGTCTCCATCAGCATAGTCAGAAACTGTTTATTCTTATTCTCCTTCTATCGGATGGTCCGCGATGCACAGCCTTACATTGTTATTAGAAAGATAATCGCATCTGTCAGTTTGATTTTGGTCTGAATTGTAATGTCTTTGTTCTTCCAGGTTTTCGCCATTGCAGCCATCATTGACATAACTAGTAACATCCTCTGTCTTATATCACAATCGTATTGCGAATGATCATTTAATCATGACCTGAAGAGGATAACATTTATGACATCTTCCATTTCATCTCCCATCATAAACTCCCCAATTTTTTCATCATTTGACACCACTTTGTTCTTTTTTACACACATAGATACCATGCAGCTGACTCGTTCTCCCTATATTGAATGTCATTAGTAGCAGCATTAGACAGACCTACTCTTTGTTTTCGGCAATCAAAGTTGCACCACCTGCACACATCAAGCTGTTGGATTTCCTTTTCCATTCCTCGACCCGGTCTCACAGTCCCTCTTGTGCACCTTCATCTTACTGCATTCGGCATACACATTGATAAGGTAAGGTGGTAAAATACAACCATGTCTTTAACGTTAACCCATTCAGTGTTGCCGTATTATGTTCTGACCTTGGCTTTTTGACCCTAATACAAGCGTCCCGTTAAGCCTGCAAGGTGTTCAGTTATGCCCAAGACATTGGGCGTTTTTCACATTTCACAATCGAAAACGTGCGACTACATAGTCTATAAAACAAATATAGATTTTGCGCTGTCGTTCTTTAGCTTTTTCTAATATCTGTCCAAGGTTAGCTGTTACATCCTATGTATCCCTTTTAATAAAACTTGCTGCCTGTCTTGTTTGATGAATCGCTTCATTCTGGTTTGCGTAATTTTCAACATTACTTTATTTTCGTGCAAAACGAATCTCCTGCAACTCGTTTCTTTAGTATTGACTGATTGTTTCCAATGTTCAGACCATGTCTCCCTCATTCTGCTATAATTTGCTGTTATGACTTTGACTGCCTGAACCCCGCGTTCTGCAATAACGCTTTAGGTGTGCAACGTTTGATCAACATATTATCTCATTGCAAAAAGTAGCTAAAATGTGGGAACATATTAAATGTAAATTTTTTTTAGTTGACATGCGCCAATACAAGAAAGAGTGTTATCGTTGTTGGGATTTAAGTCAGCGCTATTGCACATAACAGTTTATGTTTTATTTTGTCACGTTTCAGTGTGTGCAGCTGCAAGTTTCCAGAATGTTAAATAATGGCTGTGACTGTGTCATCGCAGCAACACTGCGAACGTTATTCGTTTTTACTGATAACTGAGTATGCGTCTGCTTTCATTCCGAATGCTATCAATTACACTTCATACACGATGGTGATTAACGAGTTTTCAGAGAACGTCTAGGTACGACCGGTGAATTTAATTGAACACTAAGCCCGATTTATTCACCAAAAGCATGCCTCGGAAATCTGTATTTAAATTATTTAGGTTCGCATAAAGGCGTTGATAGATCTACGCATATGCAAACATCGAGTTCAGAACTAGGTTATTTTACACGGAGTCACCGACCCTACACACTGCTAAGTTGTAGAACGGTTCGTTCGTGCAGTAGCAGTCCTGAAGTAAACTGTCTTATCGTTCAATTCCCCGTGGTCAACGGCTAAACCGTGGCCTTGCACACACAAGTCTCCGTGTTTGATTTAACAAGATCGATTGCCGTCCGATGCAAAACAAATCTCAGCTAGAAAAAAACCTCAGCAGTGAGCCAACAATCTAGAACAAGTGCATAAATATACACAATCAAGGGAATATAATCCTGTTTAGGTTGTCAATGTGCACACGGTAATGCACACGTATAAATTATCACAGTACAGTACATATTTTATTACAGTACAGTTCATACTTTATTACAATACAGTTCATACTCTATTACAGTACACAATCAAGGGAATATAATCCTGTTTAGGTTGTCAATGTGCACACGGTAATGCATACGTATAAATTATCACAGTACAGTTCATATTTTATTACAGTACAGTTCATACTTTATTACAGTACAGTCTATGCTTTATTACAGTACAGTTCATACTCTATTACAGTACAGTTCATACTCTATTACAGTACAGTTCATACTCTATTACAGTACAGTTCATACTCTATTACAGTACAGTTCATACTCTTTTACAGTACATGTCATACTTTATTACAGTACAGTTCATACTATATTACAGTACAGTTCATACTTTATTACAATACAGTTCATACTCTATTACAGTACACAATCAAGGGAATATAATCCTGTTTAGGTTGTCAATGTGCACACGGTAATGCACACGTATAAATTATCACAGTTCATATTTTATTACAGTACAGTTCATACTTTATTACATTACAGTTCATACTTTATTACAATACAGTTCATACTCTATTACAGTACAGCTCATACTCTCTTACAGTACAGTTCATACTATATTACAGTACATGCATTATTTGGGAATATAATGCACTGTTTGTTGGTGTCACGAGAGTGTTAGCAGCCAAACAATCTGGCACCTCTTAAAGTTATCTGAACACAGCAGTGCGCTCACCATTATCAGAGCATTTGTGTGCACCATTATCAGAGCATTTGTGTGCACCATGGCGTCCTCTTGGCAGGTTTCTGGCCCACCGTGTGGCGCCACTGTCATGGCTACGAAGTCCGACATTGGCCCTGTTTCAAATTCCAGTAAAATGGCCTGACAAGGCCTGATGGGGCAAGATTGTATGTTACCTTTGGCAAGTTGGTCTGACTGGGGGGGGGGAGGGGGCAATGAAACGGCTGGGGCAATGTCCCCGACTTTGTAAGTAAAAAACGCCCTGTTTGCAAAGCATTGCAGAGCAAGGCGGGTGAACTGTCGAGAGACATCATCCGTGGCACGACGGGAGAGCCTACCGTAGACACTGGGACGACAGCACTATACAGAAATGTCCGCTGTTATTCCGTAAATGCATGTCACTTGTCAAGGCATCTGATTGTATCGACCAACTTCGATGGAAATGCCTCAGTCGGTATAGCGCACCTAATTGCATACTGACATGTTTCTTGCATTATTAACTTAATTGGAGGGGAGGTCGGTATTTCAATGAATCAAAAACTGGGTGCTATTGGGAGTTGCCAAATATTGATTTCTTATCACTGCCAAAAGGTGTTGTAATCGCCTAAGCCCTAGTATTGCTTCGTAATTTCTCAGTAACAAGAACAAACCTGGCAACCTTTAATATGAATAGACCTACGTTAATTGTTCCAAAGCAACACAACAATGTGTGTTACCTCTAGCAATTCTGAACTCGCACTAATGAGTTTCTGGGTAAAGTCAGCGCGTGCCAATCGAATGTTTTGAAATGTAGCACACATACGAATGCAGTCTTAAAATTAGGCGATGATTCGTCGTTATGACGATTTATGGTTTATTGTACGTCATTAGACAATGCAAAAATGCGCCCAAACACATCGTTCAAATAGGGACTTTCACATTTATCCCGGCCCGTCATCCCCATATGTGACCTTGTGCAGTCTTTCTAGTAAAATCTCAATTAATAGATGATCACTTGCGGTGAAACATAATGATTATTTGGTGGGCCCATGATTACAAATTCAGCTACCACACAGAATTAAAATGGGAGTATTAAATGTAGACGCTGTTTCGATGAAAAGCGAGATCTATCGATATCGCCTATTTCATAATGTTATGTGCATAATATTAAAAAAAAAGAATTGCCTGACAAGATCTCCAAGGAACCAAAGAAACGTTATATGGGTCGCAAATCTTGACTTCCGGCTACTTGGACTTGGTACCGCGACTTGAATTTGGTGTAGATCATTTAACAAGATTTAACAAGATTTGCCATCCAAGCCAAAGGCCCAGATGGCAAGTGGACAAGGAAGCCATTGGCTTATCGAGAGTCCAACAATGTTCATCTACTTATAGCCCGCCCTCCTGAGATATGTGTCAACCTTGTTTTTAAACATATTCACGCTGCTAGCAGTTACACAATATGTAGACAATTTGTTCCATTCATTTATTGTCCTCTGTGAGAACGAGTGCTTCCTGATGTCCAATCTACATTGATCCTTTACTAATTTTACCTCATGTCCTCTAGTTCTGCTATCCTTCTTGAGTGAGAAAAACATATTTCTATCAATATTTTCATACCCATTCAATATCTTAAAAACTTCAATCTGATCTCCTCTTAACCTCCTTGTCTCTAGAGTTGTTAAACCACATTCTTTCAGGCGTTCTTCATAACTAAGGTCTCTCAGTTCTGGAATCATTTTAGTTGCTCTCCTTTGTATGCGTTCAAGCGTATCTATATCCTTCTTACGATATGGTCTCCATGCTTGTATACAGTATTCTAAATGAGGTCTAACTATTGCTTTATAAAGAGGTATAATTAACTTTTTTTCCTTGTATGTTATGTTTCTTCTAATCAATCCAAGAATTTGATTACCCTTTGAAGCTGCAATACCACACTGCTCTGAAACTTTCATATCAGCGCTTATTGTAACTCCTAAGTCCTTTTCTTTTACAGTAGTACCCAGAACAGTATCTCCCATTTTATAGTTTACATTCAAGTTCCTATGTCCTGTATGTAGGCATTTACATTTCCCAAAATTGAACAACATCTGCCATTTCTCAGACCATTTCACTAATCTGTCTAGATCGTTTTGTAAATGTTGTTTATCACCATCAGTATTAACCTTTCTAAACAGTTTTGTGTCATCCGCAAATTTCAGTATGTTACTTGTTATACTGTCGTCCAAGTCATTGATATAAATTAAGAATAATATAGGTCCTAATACTGATCCTTGAGGTACCCCACTCAAAACCGATTTCCAATTTGAAACTTCTCCATCTACTACAACTCGTTGTCTTCTGTCAGTCAGCCATTGTTCTATCCAGTCAGTTATGCTATCCCCGATACCATGGGCTTTTAATTTAAGTAGTAATCTTTGATGTGGCACTTTGTCAAAAGCTTTCTGAAAAATTTACAGAAAAACGCGGTATATCAAATAGAATAAGTATTATTATTGAATATATATTATACAAAAACGTATTGTAGACATATATTAGGACACAGGTTTTGTTAATTAGTAGTCAGAGGGAGTATTTTAGAGTAAGTAAGTTTCGGATTCTGTCAGGGAATTCAGCGAGCGTTAATAGGGTTGTTTACTATTCGAAAATTGAGATAGCATAGTGAATAGTCAGTAACATTGGGATATTGGTTAGAATAAGTATTAGTATTATACATATATTGTTCACCAACTTCTTGTAGACATATATTAAGAAACCGTTTTTGTTAACAGAGGTAGTATTTTTTCCCGGATTCAAACTCAACGAGCGATAAAAGCCTAAAAATGGAGTTTGTTTACAGGTCGTGAATTCAACCCGTGCATCGAGCTATCGTTTACATTGGCTAATATATATATATATATATATATATATATATATATATATATATATATATATATATATATATATATATATATATATATATATATATATATATATATATATATATATATATATATATATATATATATATATATATAAGATAAAGTGATTTATTTACTTAAATTACATACATAAGGTAATATCTGACATAGTGGTAGTAAACGTTTTCGGTAAAAATGAATTAACAGCAGGATTTTAGCGTAAATTAGTACACACTGACTTCGTTGTTTTGTTACACAGTGTTCTCCGTATTCGCTAGGTGGCAGGTTTTTTTTCTCATGCGAGGTTAATAGAAGACACAGTTAGCAAGTATATTAGACTAAAGTGTTCTTTTGATCACAAAAACAGCCTTATTCAAGCCTAACGTAGCAAACTAATTAAAACTAAATTGTATGATGGCGCCGTGCAAACGGCAGTTAAAGGCCACAAGGCACTTAATTTGTGGCAGTTGCAGTAACTGGGTGGACTTCGTCAAGTCTGGGTGCGAGAAGTCCTGGGCTGAGGTCCAGGCAGATAGTTTTAGTTTTGAGTGTAGGGGATGTACGAAGATGAAGGAACTAGAGGTGGAGTTGGAAAAGCTGAGGTTGCTCGTTGTGGCAATGGTGGGAAGGGAACAGGGGGGTTGTGCCAGTAGTTCCGGTGGGGGAACAGTAGATGATAAAGTGGGGAAAGACACAAGAGATGCTAGGGAGAGCTCACCGCAGCCTGGGAGGAAGCTGAGAGGAGGGAAGGTGACAGGTCGTAGGGAGACAGGACGTAAGGAGACGGGAAGGAAAGGAACGGGAGGGAAGACAACCGGAGTGAAGGAGAGGGGAGTAGGGGAGACAGGAGGGAAGGAGAAGGGAGTGGGGGAGACGGGAGGGAAAACAACCGGAGTGAAGGAGAGGGGAGTGGGAGAGACAAGAGCAAAGGAGTGGGAAGTGGGGGAGACAGGAGCGAAGGAGACAGGAGGGAAGGGGTCAGGACAGAATGTGATGGAGGGGATCGAACGGAAGAGTTATTCTGCAGCAGTGATAGAGGGGGTGAGGAAGAGAGCGAGGGTGTTTGTGGGGGATTCGATAGTTAGGAAGACCGACAGAGTCTTAAACAAGGGAGATGATGTGGTGGTCTGCTTGCCTGGAGCCAAAATAGAGGCGATAACTGAGAGGGTAAAAAACATCGTAGGCTCGGGTAAGGGTGGATCTGTTTTAGTACACGTAGGGACAAATAACGTAGAGAGGGAGGGTACAACTGCCATAGTTAGGAAATATAGGCAGTTGGTCAGAACACTAAAACAGACGCGGGTTGAGCAGGTAATACTGTCAGGAATTTTACCTGTAATGGGCAGGAGGGGTCACAAATATCGAAATTGTCGGGGGATGGCAATTAACATGTTAGTCCAGAAGCTATGTAGGGAAGAGGAAGTTGGATTTGTGGATTTATGGGGAAGTTTTGTTGGGAGGGCTGATATGTACATGAAGGATGGGCTTCATTTAAGTGGAAAGGGGGCGGCAGTATTCGCGGACAAACTTTCAGCAGCAGTAGATAGTGACTTGGGTACAATGACAAATATTTTTGGAAGTAAACATTCTTTAAACTAGAAGTGCAGGGGGGTTACCTAGAGGTGTCTCAAGCAGAACAAGAGGCCACTAGCACAGATAAACCAATATCAAATCAACCGAAAAACATCTCTGAAAATGGTTATAGATGCGTATGTTTAAATGCAAGGAGCATAGTAAATAATAAAAACGAATTAAACATTATGGTAGAAGATATTGACCCTCACATAATTGGTATAACTGAATCATGGGCCAACATAGATATAACAGATGCTGAATTAGGACTGACAGGATATGTAATGTTTAGGAAAGATCGAATAAGAAGAAGGGGCGGGGGAGTTATTTTATATGTTAAAGAATATATTCAGGCTTATGAAATAAAACTAGAAAGGGAAGCAGATTGCGATGAAGCTGTTTGGTGCAAAATTGTTTCAGGAAATTCAAAATTAACTATTGGATTAGTTTACCGAAGTCCAAACATAAACGAAGAGGACAACACAAAAATAAAAAACGCTATAAAGGAAGTTAGTAAAGGGGAATGTATCATAATGGGAGATTTTAACCATGGACACATAAAATGGAATTCTCTAGAGAGCACAGGGATTGTAGACCAACAATTTCTATTTTTAATCCAGGATAGCTTTCTTACTCAGCACGTACTAGAACCAACCAGGGGAGAAAATGTATTAGATATAGTTTTGTCATCACAAAAAGAATTAGTGGACAATGTAAAAATATTTGAACCATTGGGTAATAGTGACCATAATCAAATACATTTTGACATCAATGTAAAATCAGAAAGTAAAAATAAGAAAACGTACAAGAGAAACTTCCACAAAGGTAACTACAAAGATATGAGAAAATACTTAGCAAAGCTAGATTGGAATAACATGCTGATGAATAAGACCGCAATTGAATGTTGGAATATTCTAAAATATGAAATTGAGAGTATCATCGATAAATTTGTTCCCTTCCAAAAACAAGGAAAACGGTGTAGAAAGAAACACTTGTCAAAAGAGGCTATTAGAAAAATAATGCTAAAACAAACTATGTGGAGGGTTTATAGGCGTACCAGAAAGGACGAAGACTATGCAAAATACAAAGAGGCACTTAATGCAGCTACAACTGAAATCAGACAATCTAAAAGAAGCTATGAGCAAAAACTAGCATGTAACATAAAAAATGACAGCAAGAGTTTTTATGCATATGTCAGGAGTAAACAAAACGTACAAGACAAGGTTGGACCTCTAGAAGACAGTGCTGGAAATATAATATCACAGGGGTTTTTAATGGCGGAAGACCTAAATGGTTACTTCAGTTCAGTGTTTACCAAAGAAGATATTAGTTCATTACCAGTTGCTGATGCTAAATTTCAGGGGGCTAAATCTGACTATTTAGGTCCGTTAGTTGTAACTCCAGAATTGGTAGCTAAGAAAATAAAGGCAATGAAGGATAACAAATCACCGGGAGTGGATGGGATTCCTCCAAAATTACTAATGGAAACAGTAGAACAAATCAGTACACCACTTGCAAGAGTATTCAACTTTTCATTAAAAGGGGGAGTTGTTCCGTTTGAATGGAAAGAAGCAAACATCATACCATTATTTAAAAAGGGTTCGAGAAATAAGTCAGAGAATTACAGACCAGTGAGTTTAACGTCAGTGATTTGTAAATTATTAGAAAGGTTAATTAAAGACCATATGGTGGACTTCCTCGTTAAGCATAAACTATTAAATTCATCTCAACATGGATTCCTTAAAGCGAGGTCATGCTTAACAAATATGTTATGTTTTTTGGAAGAAATCACTAAGTGGATAGACGTGGGATCGCCAGTAGATATTATCTACTTAGATTTTCAGAAAGCTTTTGACAAAGTGCCACATCAAAGATTACTACTTAAATTAAAAGCCCATGGTATCGGGGATAGCATAACTGACTGGTTAGAACAATGGCTGACTGACAGAAGACAACGAGTTGTAGTAGATGGAGAAGTTTCAAATTGGAAATCGGTTTTGAGTGGGGTACCTCAAGGATCAGTATTAGGACCTATATTATTCTTAATTTATATCAATGACTTGGACGACAGTATAACAAGTAACATACTGAAATTTGCGGATGACACAAAACTGTTTAGAAAGGTTAATACTGATGGTGATAAACAACATTTATAAAACGATCTAGACAGATTAGTGAAATGGTCTGAGAAATGGCAGATGCTGTTAAATTTTGGGAAATGTAAATGCCTACATACTGGACATGGGAACTTGAATGTAAACTATAAAATGGGAGATACTGCTCTGGGTACTACTGTAAAAGAAAAGGACTTAGGAGTTACAACAAGCGCTGATATGAAAGTTTCAGAGCAGTGTGGTATTGCAGCTTCAAAGGGTAACCAAATTCTTGGATTGATTAGAAGAAACATAACATACAAGGGAAAAAAGTTAATTATACCTCTTTATAAAGCAATAGTTAGACCTCATTTATAATACTGTATACAAGCATGGAGACCATATCGTAAGAAGGATATAGATACGCTTGAACGCATACAAAGGAGAGCAACTAAAATGATTCCAGAACTGAGAGACCTTAGTTATGAAGAACGCCTGAAAGAATGTGGTTTAACAACTCTAGAGACAAGGAGGTTAAGAGGAGATCAGATTGAAGTTTTTAAGATATTGAATGGGTATGAAAATATTGATAGAAATATGTTTTTCTCACTCAAGAAGGATAGCAGAACTAGAGGACATGAGGTAAAATTAGTAAAGGATCAATGTAGATTGGACATCAGGAAACACTCGTTCTCACAGAGGACAATAAATGAATGGAACAAATTGTCTACAGATTGTGTAACTGCTAGCAGCGTGAATATGTTTTAAAACAAGGTTGACACATATCTCAGGAGGGCGGGCTATAAGTAGATGAACATTGTTGGACTCTCGATAAGCCAATGGCTTCCTTGTCCACTTGCCATCTGGGCCTTTGGCTTGGATGGCAAATCTTGTTAAATCTTGTTAAATAGGGTAAGTAAACGCTCTTTTACACGAGCGATTTTTGTCCGATTGTGTGGTACGACACGATCGAGAAAAATCGCTATACCAATTAGCGAGGCCAATTTGTGGCTACGATTTTGTCATAGAATTGGAACTGGTCCCATTTCTACGACAGTCGGGTGCGATTTTTGAAGCAGAATGCAATCAGCGACATATGTTGCATTCGCCGTAACCTTTCATCAAAGTTCAAGTGGGAATTAATTGACAGATCGCAATCGCAATGTCTAGACACGTGCTACACCATGTCGTACGACATAATCAGATAAAAATCGTTCGTGTAAACATTCCTTTATTATGGATATGAGCAACCACGCGGCGGGTGCACGCGACGAATAGTTAGACTGAAGTGGCTGTTAAACAGAGTGCTGTTAAACAAAGTGGCTGTTAAACAAAGCAAAGCCATTTTTCTCAGTTTTCCATCACGTATTGAGACAACCACTGTTGTAGTTTAACAAGATTATTTAACAAGATTGCCACCCCAAACAACAAGTTCCAGATGGCAAAGTGGACAAGGAAGCCATTGGCTTATCGAAAGTCCAACAATTTTCTCATCTATGTGTAGCCCACCATTATCAAATATCTGTCAATTCTATTTTTAGTTTTTTTTTAGTTAAGTGGCATACATGTAAATCGATAACATCGACCTATACACGCGGTGTACACACAGGCACAGATATCGACCAGGTGGTCAACGAGTGGACAACGAGTGACCGTGTGACGGCAAAGTGAGTCACATTTTTATAATTGGGCAGGACAAATGTCACTAGGGCGATATGACAGTAGGGCGTCAATGTCATCGAGTTCGTGCCGAAATAAGCAAAGTTTATTCTCACTTTGATGTTTCCTTGTGTTTAGTGTGGCCATTCTTGTTACTACTCTTCGTGTTGGTGCACACACGCGCACGCACGCACGCACGCACGCACGCACACACACACTTCCGCGGATTTAAAAGCAAGATTTAGAACACCTGGGCAGGTTTTTGTGAACCGTGGATTACTGAAATGTTCGTCCGATGCACAACTAATCTATTGAGTTAACAATACATGCGTATACTATTATACTATATTATATATTAAACTATTATACGTAGCGACTATTTTGCAACCACGTGGTTTTTTCGATCCAATTAAGGAAGCAGTTTTTACATAGGAAACGTCATACAGCAAAGACAAATAGACATTTATTCGGAATGCAAGTAGCTTAAATTCAGTAGTATTTCCAACGGTTAATCACCGTTTTGTCATCGTGGTTATGTTATAATAAACCTGTTCAGTTTGGCATACGGATTAATAGTCAGACATGACCCTTGTATATGCGTGAATGTCAATGACACCTGGTCATACAAGCGATAAATTGCCATCCTCGACAAAGGGCAAGGCGTGCTAAGTGCTAGTTATGGACTTAACTAAAATAATATTTTATGATAGAATCCATATTATCTGGATATGTTCTGAACATCCTACCTGGATGCCATTTGAATAACGTCGTTAGCTGTCCATGAAGCACGACGTCCACCAAGTAACGATGGGACGATGTTTGATTGACTGTCAAATATAATGAGGAATTCTGCGAACGGCCTCGTTAGATTATTAATGCAGCACCCGAGTATGTTGGTAACGGGCCAATACATCTCTGCAACGACTACGGTCTAAAGGTCCTTACTGCCAGAGCCAGAGTAGCCAGACTGCCAAAACAGCGATTCAACATGATCCAGGATGGACGGTCATCATACTTCACACACACACGCACGCACGCACGCACGCACGCACGCGCGCACGCGCGCACACGCACACGCACACGCACACGCACACACACACACACACACGAACACGCACACATACACACACATATTATGTAGCACACCTTCTCGGGACTTTCCCTTTCAGCTTTTTCGAATGCGTTCTGTCCAACATGACTCCCTCTACCTTTCTCCAAGCATTCGCTCCCGCTTATATCCGATATCGCACTTCTACCCCTGAATGCCCATCCTCCGTAACCATTCCTACAAGGTACACAAAGCCATCAACTGGACGCATGAATACATGGCTGTTTTTTGTCAAAATGTACGGGCATCGCACGTCAGGGCGTTGTAGGAGAGCTGGAGATATGTGATTTTGACAAAACTTGGTCAGCATGTCAATGAGATGATGGCGGTTGGTGTGAAAAATGTCAGAATTTGTTATGCTCCCCATAAGCGACCAGTAACGAAACATAGCCGGGGCGCGGGGAAATAATGTAATGTTATCCGAAAGATGGCGACACAACCGAAATACGGGCGAAATACTCCCTGAATGTCGCTGCGATGAGGCGCAACATTTTTTTTGTAAAGAGTAATAATAAATAAATAATTTCGATACAGCTGCACCTTGTCAAGTTATGTTTGTACTGTATTAAACCAAATATGACATCACTTCTTTTGAAAATTGAACAGTAGAAAAAACGACGACCCAATTAGCACCCACGTGACGTTACGTGAGTAAGCCTTTCGTCTGAGAACATGGCTGAACCTGACTTGTATTCGATTTTGAGCGTAACCAAAAATGCTTCTGCTTCGGAAATTAAAAAGGTATACTTACACATTATACTTATGAATGTGACACGTTTTATCACTGGTATTTTTTTTTTAAACTATGAGGCTCTCAAGTTTGATATAACCGCTTTCCTTTTGTTTATAATGACGTATCTGCGTGAACTCTATAGTGAGGAAGTTATCTCTTGGCAACATGAACATGATTGACCATAACCAAAATACTTTTATTTCGATTACTAATGTGTTAGGTTTCTTTATGTTTCTCAATGATATGACATCATGGATGGTGCTAGCATTTGTGTAATCGCGAAACAACCTTTTATCATATATTGGAAATTGGATACATTTAAATTCTATTTACGCATCCATGTCCATGACAGTCATGGCCATGCGACCCATGCCAAGAAAGGTGTGGTTATTTGGTCTATCCGGCTAGTTAACTTTTGTCGGTGACGTAGATATTAAAAATGAAACTGTTGTTATCTCCAGGAAACTCTTGTTGAAGAACAATGATCCCAAGTTAATATTAGTTATCAGTAACAGTGAAATACAAATGTCTTTCAGTTTAGAATTGCTATTCGGAAATATGAATTCTTACGTTTCTGCCATTATTACATTAAGTAAGTTCTTTAACAGGATCCGTGAGATTACGTCAGCAGATATTATTATCAAGATTTAAACGTTCACAGCTGTAATCTATACAATGCCAGCTTTTGAGATTGGTGGATTGAACAAGCACAAACACATTCCCTTTTGTTGTTCAATGTAAAATAGCACAATTATATTTGTGGTATATTTGATTACAGACATGGCCAGTGGACAAGGAATTCATTGGCCTGTCGAGAATTTGACAGTTTTTGATCTAAGCGGAGCCATCCTCAAATATGTCTATTCTTTTTTTTACATTTTGAAATTGCTGACTTACACAATCAGTAAAAAATTTTATTGTCCTATAACTTACTTTCTCAAACCCAATTTACACTGTTCTCCCTTAGGTTTGGGTTTGAAGAAAATAGTTCTATCAAATAAATATCTGTATAACCATCTATACTATACAGTTTTTACTACTATACAGTTTTTGCCTTTGTCTCTTTGTTCTCTCATATCTCTGCCAGTTTCACATGGAGCTGACATTTGGTAGGCGTACTCGGGGGCCATGGAGTGTTCATACATAAAAAATTGAAATTCCTCAGGTGGATTTTTATGAATGAGCTTATGTGGACCTTTGATATAGATTACACAACTCAGGATAATTGTAGTTATGTACAATTGTTCTCAGTGGCATGCATGTTTTCTATGATCATTCCTAGTTACATTAGAATTGACCTTCAATTCCAATTTTTGAATTGGAATTGATTTTCGAAAGTCAGTTGGAATTGGATTTTTTTATTGACTTGATACTGTTAATCTTTACCCCTTAAATTTACTATTAAAATCATATTTGTCTGCTATTAGTATGTCACCCTGAATCTGGTAGCAGCCAGGAAGCTGTCAACAGTATAGCATATACACTGTCTACTGTGGCAGCAGAAATTACATATCAAATTTTTTAGTTTTTTATAGCAAACTTGGCATGCACACACACACACACACACACACACACACACACACACACACACACACACACACACACACACACACACACACACACACACACACACACACACACATATAGCTGCATTGAATGAATATATATATATATATATGCGTTGAATGAACAATAGTTAATTTGTTAATCAAATCTGATTAAATATGATTGTGCACACGATTTCAAGTATAAAAATCTGTGTTCAAACAAACTGGATTTGAATTTTTCCTTAGCCTAGGATTTTTAAAGTTGCACTTGGAATTTATTTTTTTAATTGACAAAACGGAATTGACCCATGTCTGTTTTGCAGCATGAAGTTGTATCCATCATTGGCATTACCCTGCCAAAACCTGACTGGGTAGTATAACGATTCATTAGCTCTTGCAGTGGCTGCATTTTTCTCCTGTATAACATAGGGTAACTTGGCTAGTTCAATTTAAAAACTTCTATTTTGTATCTTGATATAACAACAATAAAAAAAATAACAAGTACGAGAAAGTAAACATACATTATATTTTTTCCTAGGCCTACTACAAGCTAGCCAAAGAATTTCATCCTGACAAGAACCCAGAAGCTGGAGACAAGGTAAACATATATTGATTTTTGGAATCATTGATTGAGTATAGACTGTAGAGGGTTACTGTAGCTTGAATAATAATGCATTTGTAACTGCATATGTGTTGTTTAGATTCTTACATTTCAATGTGCTGTAATGTACTAAAGCCATAATTTTTATACAAAACTAAAAATAGAAACAAGGCCAGGGTAATTGAGTACAAGCTTGAATTGAGCTTTAGCATGGGTATGTGACTAGATGTGGATACCAAAATATCAAGAATATTAACTTTTTTTAAGTACATTCTGATGTTAGTATTGTTTGCCAAATTTTCAGTGTTCAGTGTGCATCACAATTTCTGTTTGCAGTTCAAGGAGATCAGCTTTGCGTACGAGGTGCTGTCAAACCCAGAGAAGAAAGATATCTACGACAGACATGGGCTACAGGGACTCAAAGACGGCCTGGGCGGCGGCGGTGGCGGCAGTAAGTTGATACTAGTAGCAGCAGTCACTGGGTGTAGGGAGCTGGTTGAGTATATTTACATAAGCTTACTGTTCCTCTGAGGATTACAGTTACCAAGTAATTTATAATTGCATGACCTTCTGAATGTAATGGTGAAGTTGCTTACTAAAGTTAGCATATTAATTGAACTGGATTACATTATTAGAATTAGTGTTACAATTTATTTATGTCTACACAATAGTGGCTTGTATGATGTGCTCTGAACATTTTGGTAAAGCAACAGGATAAACTGTTTAAATTTAAGATATTCCACACTAGGCCCTTAGCCAGAAATAAAAAATGTTGCCAGTCTTGAACATTCTAAAAAACCTTAAACGCGTGAACGGCTTCCGTGGAAGCGTCTATGACAGCCATTATTGGCCCAATTGGCAAGCCAATGCTGATTGATATAATGACAGCCATTATCAGTCCATTTGGTTTTTGCACTGGTAGGCCAATGCAAGTTGAGCAAATGACAACCATTATGGCCAAATTAGGTTTTTTCAATGGCAGGCCAAGTCCGGTTTAACCACTATTGGCCCGATCGAGTCTTACTAGCTGTGCAGCGAGGTTGGCATTATCACCTGCACAGTAATAATAGAAGAACCAACACATGAAGGTTCATGAAAAAGCAACTTGAAACCTTATTTTAAATATATAAACATGATAGTAATGTTTGAAGCATCTTAAGACTAGGTATATGCATGCAAATACGTTTAATATGAAAGAAATTAATATGATTACAATCACACTCAAAATCAAAAGCTTCACACCAACAGTAAAGCAATACAACAAATAAAAATAGAAGATATAGCACTCAGTAATACAATTGGTTTTGAAAGTAATACATTGAAACATTACTTATTTGATAAAACAGCAATCATCCAGATTAAGTATTGCCTATTGGCTATTAGACAAAAACAATATGAATTTACTAGACTGAGCACAGCCTAATCTTTGGTGTTTTGCCTGCCGTTTGAGTTGAGGAACCGGGAAACTGCTGCCGATAGTATGGCCTATGCGCTGGTTATGTATGTGAATCTGAGCCCGAATCAGACTCAATTTTGAAGTCTACCGCGATCGTACTTGGCCACTGCGGAGTGCCAGCGGTGGGCGACAATACAGTAACATTTTGGTTATTAGTGGCAGGCACATCTCCACCAGCGTAACAAAGGATGCTGCCTCGGACTGTTCAGGGACACTCGTAGGAATGCTGCTTTTATTCACGTTTACAAAAAAGGCATCAACTCTTGTGAACTTTTGAACTTTATCTCATCTTTTCACTGGCTTGGCAGGTGTTGTTTTGAACTTGCCCCACGACATCCGGGTCACGGGATTGTTTCTACAACTGAGAGCGCCAACGGATAGGCACTGAGAAACGTCACATAAACTTGTTTCCCACCAATGACGTACACGATTACAATAAATAGAGATTAACCGCAGTATCATTATTTTCCAACGGTGTCAAGGTTAAAATATATAGTCTTATAGATCGGCGGTATTCGCTATTCTGCCGCCGATAACATTCGTCGAATCACGACCGCATGCGCTAAGCCGTCACCAAGTCTAGGACAGTTCAAACAATTTTATTGTGAAAACATCTCATCTTGTAACAGGGCTTCATATTTGAAAACAACAGGCGAGCGATAAATCACTCGCCTAAATATGCCAAATTAATTTTGGCGAGCGATTAGTTGTTGTTTTTTACCATGTGGTAGCGCCACCATTTCCCCTTCTGATTCTGTCATTGTTGCCATGAAATTTTAATTGGTGCTTGTTGGCGCTGACTTTTGTACAAAGAAATAAATGTTTACTTTAGTAAACCCCATACATTACAATTGGTGAAACAGTTTTGAATTGCGACATGTCACCGATTACTATAGTCATAGTCTAGGCAAGGCCAGTGGCAGTGTACTGTGCCCGGGCCGTGGCCACGACACGGTACAGGTTTCGTGTGCAACTTCGCTTAGGCAGTTTGAAAATTGCAATTGAGATTCACAAATATGCCACGTATAAGAATTAGATGTATAGTCATAACTCATAAATGCAGCTTAGTAGGCAACACCAATATAAAATGGGGTGAAAAGGCATGCTTCCATTGCATCATAATGCCAAATGCACAACTCAAAAACTCGGTGCGCAAAAATATGAATTTGTCATCCGCACATGAAACAGTGAATTAATGTTAAGTGGTACTGGAGATGTGCGTCGTGAATTTATGTGTTACGAGCGGTTACAGCGTAGTCGGTCAATCAGATTGTAGCGAAATATTGTTGATCCCTTAGCTATTCCATAACTGTACATATATACATGTATTTTATTCAGTTCCGGCATACAACATTATGTGACATTTAAAAATAATACACATCGACGTTAGTCCACTCATTTGAACACTTTTTATAAACCGCGCGGCCAGCATAGCTTCGATGGCGTTCTTGCAATCTTGGTGCATTGCCAGCGTACTGCGATCGGCATCGCCGGTGACGGATGATATGTGAACTCTGAATATTGGAGTCTGAACACTGCGTTAAAAAGAGGTTAGACTTTCCTAGTGAATCTAATACTCAAGAAACTACTTGTCAAGACGAACACTTGCAAGCAGCAAGCGATTTTAACAATTGACGCGAGTGATAAATTGCTCCCTAGATTATTGATATGCGCAAGCGATAGGCAGCGATCGCTCGCCTCAAACGTGATGCCTTGTTGTAAAAAGAAAAGCCTGTCTTTTACGTTTACCCGTCTTGAAGACGGGCACACTATGGGTAAGATATTTTTTATTATGAATACAGTTTATAGCTTTGTAGTGTAAATGGGTACTGTGATTGTTTTACTATTAATTTTAGTGTTCATGAATTGTGAGTCTGGTATATTGTTGATTGTGTTGCACAGGTGACCTGTTTGAGGAATTATTTGGCGGTCTGTTCGGGGGTGGTGGCCATGGACCGTTTGGTGGTCGGGGCTTTGGCTTTGGTGGTGTACGCAAACCACAGAGAGGTGAAGACATGGTCCATCCTTTGAGGTGAGTCTATGACTCTGTACCATATAGACACTGAGGTAGTGTCAGATGTTCCATTAGCGGTTATCTGAGGTTGATATACAGTGGAGACAGCCAGTGTTGTCTTGGAAATGCTATGCCAATATCACCAGTGTGTGAGATATTGAGTAATAAGCAATAAATAAACATAAACTGAGTCACAGTTTCTTTTGTACATTTTCAGTGATAATTAAATGGTTTTGTCAGCATGATTTTTATGCATGCTAAGCATGTGATGTTGATACGGGAATCAAGTGAAGCCGGTCAATTTGATCTTTTACATGGAGATGGCAGTGGCATGCGTACATGTTTGATGATTTAGTAAGACCTAATATGTGTTTAGTGATTCAAAATACACCATTTTGGTGTAGGTCAGTTAGGAATGATTGGAGTGTGCTCATTAGGCAGTTGTAATTTAACAAGGTTTTACCAATTTGCTACGTAAATCAACAATGTCCATATGGCAAGTGGATAAGGTAGCCATTTCCTTTTGTTGGTTGTGTGTTTGCAGGGTTAGTCTGGAAGACTTGTACAATGGCAAAACATCAAAACTACAACTGAGTAAGAAGGTGATCTGTTCCAAATGCCAGGGGTGAGTCAACATGTTATGGCCATAACTACACCAATAACATGCTAACATTCATATTTTTACGATAATTATTATAAGTAACTTGTGTGCTACAGAGGATTACCATGGAACCAGGGTTTGTACAGATCCCCAAATGTTTTTGACTTTGTGTCTCAAGTATCCTTACATTTTCTTGAATATTCTTTAAAGCACATGTTACGTGAACGCACCAACTATCAATGATTGCATGATCTGTACTTGTGGTAAATCGCTTCAATTATTTTTTTAATGTGCCGTCGAGAATTTCCCAGAGAAGAACATTGCAAAGCTATAATTGATTACCCAAAAATAGTTCGGCCGTAATCACCAGATGTTGCCATGTAAGAACACGAACCAATCAAATGAGCTCTTTCTCCAATGGTCTGGGAGGCAGCTGTCAGCGCACAAGATGTTTATTTTATTTAGTTACAAGTTGTTACATACCTCTAATTTTTATTCATGGGTAAAGCATATCTCTTTCATGTAATAAATGTCAGTTTTTCGGGGTTTTTTATGGGTATTTTCTCAAAACCATCTTTTTTTATATCTGGAAGGACATCTCTGGAAGTAATTAAGGTTTTGAGTTTTGTATTCACGTATTTGAGTACAGATGAGAAATGCTCTAGCTTCTACAATATTTATAATAAACATTATTATAAGTAAAACAAAAAGGGATTAGTGACTCCTATTAAGACAAATTTGTTGCTGTCAGTTAGCTTTTTTCTGTGTGCAACTGCACGGGCTGATAGATGTACAAGTGGCACAAACAGTCTGTGTGCAACTGCACGGGCTGATAGATGTACGAGTGGCACAAACAGTCTGTCGAGTGTTGGAAATAAACATTTAATATTTTTAAGTTTCTGAAATAACATACAAACATTTTGGGAAATGTTCTTGAAAAAGTGCTGTTTTCCTCCCTAAATGTTCTTGAATTTTACTTTATGCTTTCTGTATGTACCCTGCATGGAACACTCCTAAGGTTAACCGAAGAAGGCATTCGTTTATTAAACCCACTGCATATATTATTTAAACTGCGCTACAGCATCAGCGAACCTGATTCGCAATGGGCTAAATCATTTGAGGAGCGAGTTTTAATTAAGCTGATATATTGTGTCCTATCACTGATGCTGTGTGCACCCACTGAGTGACATGAGTGTGTGTTTGTGTTGCCAGCCAAGGCGGCAAGGCAGGGGCCATGCAGTCGTGCAGGACCTGTGGCGGCCGTGGCATCAAAGTGACCATGAGGCAGCTGGGTCCCGGCATGGTCCAACAGATGCAGTCCGTGTGTCCTGAATGCCGCGGAGAAGGTCTGTTGATGCCCACATTGTACTCTCTGATTAAACGCTTAGGCTTACGGCGAGTAGTGCATGTATGCGACTTGTTTTTAACTAAGTTATTATTATTTATTTTATTCTTTCCTTTTTACAATTTATTTATAAATATACTACTATGCACATTTGTCATGTTTTTACTAATTTGTTATCATATATTTAACCCATTAATTTGTGTCTCCTATTAAGGGGAGGCACATCAGGTAAAATGACTGTTTTTTTAATACTCAAAATGTGTTTCCAGCATATTCTGATAGCTTTGTATATTTACTATCCATGAAGTTCATTTTATAACAATTACAAATCTCGAATTTTTATTCATGGGTAAAGCATATCTCTTTCATGTAACAAATGCTGGTTTTTAATTCCAATTCAGATTCTTTCAATTTAATCAATTCCAATAACAAAAATTCCAATTCATTCTTTTCAAATTCCAGCTCATATCTTTCAATTCCAATTCAATTCAAATTCCGAATTAATTCTATGGGACTGTTTCCAACACAAACACCTGGGATAATACTAATATGTAATTGTAATAGACATGTTTTTTCTGTGATAGTAATAGAGGAACTTTTTTCAAAAGTGATAATAATAGATCATAAAGTAATAGATAATAGTCTATTACTTTTCTATTACATCTATTGCTACAAACTTACAAAATATCAGGTTTGTTTGTTATTCCAACTGCTAGTAATTGTAAACAATGTACAGACAATGGCTGAACCGTTATCCAAACAACATGAAAAGACCAGTAGGCTAATCATTTTATGGTTTAAGAAATACCTGCTCGATGAAACAATGCAGGAGTAGCAAGCCAATTACTTAATTGTTGGGATGCCCCATTCCTGTGGCTATGGCTTCACACATTCCTAGCACACACAAAGGGCATGGTTTCAGATATGTGCAGGCAGATGACAAATGTTATCTTAGAGCAGGACCTGCCACCTATATTGAAATCAAAGTAAGCTCATCACAGATATACATCACTATACATGTGCACTTATTATTAATAAATATGATAATTTAGTAAGTTGTCTTATTCTCAAAAAGATTATGTCGGCTTGAAGTAAATATGGCATGGGGTGTTTACATATGCAGCAGGGCTGGGTCCAATTACACAAAATTATATCAATTACAATTACATTAATTTTTTTATTACAATTACAGTCATAATTTTCCAAATCAATTACAATTACACTGTTTCAATTTCAATTACAATTACATTATGAGGAACCAAATATATTCAGCATTTGTTAATTATGTATTTTTGCGCGTTTTGCTGAATTTCAATATACATAAAGGTAATGTTTGTACATTTTGTTGAATTGTGACTTTGAATTATACTAAATAAAAAGATAGCCGTTTAAACCATATTTTTATTATATAAAAATACAATGCAATATCCAGACATAATCCTACATGGCATATTCCAATGCAGACATTTATCCGTGCACATTTCTTAAATTTTTCTTTGGAAAATACTAATAATAGGGTATGATGTGTTTACTTTGAGGTTGTAGCTCCTGCTCTAAGCTGATATTCTTAATTGGTCTGCCCTTTGCCTTGTGTGAATGGGGAATGGGAAGAGAGGCCATATAAATGGTCCTTGCCACCTGACCTGTCTCCAACCCACCACAACACAAGGGGTGTAATTGGCTTGCTAACTCTGCAATGTTTCACTGAGCTGATATTTTCTGAAGCAATATCAGGCTACAGGTCTTTCCATGTTGTTTGAATACCAGCTTAGCCTTTGTCTGACAATGTCTGTGCATTGTTTATTGCTTCCTGGCTGTTACCAACTTACTGAAAAGGCTAATTGCTAAAGCTACCTACCCACTAGCACCACTGACCAGTACCCACCAAACAGTGAATACTGAGACTTAAATATAAATATATAAGCAGGTGTTATTATTAGTCTTGATTTTCAACTCATGTGAGACTTAAATTATATTTTTATTGACAATTCGTTCAGGTAGTTTGTGATATGAAATGTACTGTAATTGATTGTAATTGAAATAAATTTTCAACTATACAAAATATAACAATTACAATTACAGCAACATTTTGAAACCATAATCAATTACAATTACACAATTTTGCTGTAATCAATTACAATTACATAATTGGACCCAGCCCTGATATGCAGTGACATATAGGTCTATTGACACAAGTTCTGAGTGTGCACCACAGGCATGGTGTGCACCACAGGCATGGTGTGCACCACAGGCATGATGTGCACCAAGCATTTCACACAGGTACCACATATAAATTGCAATGTATATTGTAGGATTACAAATATGTCAATGACAGTATCCCAGTGTTATAATATGTACTGTTTCCACTTTCATGTAACATTTTCGCCTGTAATGATGTCATTTCTCTATCATTCAGTCAAGTTTTGCTTTGAATTACATTTTAGGTGCATGTTATAATAGTCTTGTTGATAAAGAAGTAATAAATGTTGGCAGGTGATTGTGAAATGTGCTGTTACAGGTGAGGTAATCAACGAGAAGGACAGGTGTAAGGTGTGCAAAGGTAAGAAAGTGATTCATGAAAGCAAGATTCTGGAGGTTCACGTTGACAAAGGCATGCGTGACGGTCAGAAGATTCCATTCAGAGGAGAAGGCGACCAGATGGTAAGTCATGTAGTTGACTTACTTAATTAGATGTAACAAAGCACAAATGTTACAGTTCAGTCATACATTGTATATATAGAAGAGTGTTGATGACTGACTGGTGATGGTTGTGTGCCCTTGCAGCCAGGTATTGAGCCAGGTGATGTGATCATCGTCCTACAGCAGAAGGAAAACGAGACGTTCCAGCGCCGTGGCAATGACCTCTTCGTCACCCACTCGATTGGTATCACAGAGGCACTGTGTGGCTTTCAGTTCACAATGAAGCATCTCGACGGACGTGATTTGATCATCACCAGTGAACCCGGCAAGGTTATAGAGCCAGGTATGCTTGTGTGTCCTTTAGTTCAGCATAGGTGTCATTACTGCTTTTGGATGAAATGTCCCGCTGTTTTGTAACTTTTAAAAAATCGAGTTGATTCCGGCTTTTTATAAGCAGATGTTGACATCAATGCTTCAGAGTTACTTTGTTATTGTTGTTAAATGTAGACTGCTGGCTGTTATCTGTTATGCTTTTATTTAAATTTTTATTTTCATTCCTGTCTGTTAGTTGGTACAACATTTGAACTGAGCATGTCCGAAAAGAATCTGCCTAAATTAGTTTCTAATTTAAGCAGCCTTCTGCTTTTATTAGCTCGTGGAAAATATACTGTAAAATTATATGTTACGCAAAAGTTTCAACTCCAATGTAATGTAGTGTACTGGATTGCATAAGATGTGAATTCAAAATATTATTGACTTCATGCAAAATAATGGATGAAAAGATTGTTTCCCATTAAACATTTGAATTTCTAGACCCTATGTGGGTGTTCTACAATGAAATTCAAATTTACCAAAAACTAACAACATAATTAATTTTAATGCCCTTATTTACACTTATTACATTTTTTTAATGGGCATTTTCTTAAAACCATGTTTTTCACATTTGGAAGAAGGATATCTCTGGAAGTAATTAGGCCAGCCGAATAAGGTTGTGAGTTTTGTTTTGCTTATTCTTCTTTACACAGCTGGCATAACACATTATGCAACTAACATTTGATAGTTACATAAGTATTTGTTGCAAAAAAAGTATATTTTTCAGAAGTTACAAAAAAACAAAAAACCTTTTTCTAATGGAAACAACTGACAAAACATGAGGCGAAACAAAATGTTAGAGATTCCCGTAATTATAACGGCGATAATCCTGAACGGATTTTCGTGTGCAGAACGACTGGAGCAGCGCATTTTGTTAAAGTGCCTACTTGAAAAAAGGGTGTTATGTCATTATACACTGTACTGTTTCCAACAGCATTTGTTTGTTTTGTTTGCCAGGGTCAGTGAAATGTGTGATGGAGGAAGGAATGCCGACGTATCGCAACCCATTTCAGAAAGGCAACCTCTACGTCAAGTTCGATATCACATTCCCTCCTAACAAGTTTGCCGATGAGAAACGGCTCAAGGTAAAACTACAAGTACATGTTACATACACGCAGGCTGTTCCACTGTAACTTTCCAGACAATGTTTGGGGATGAGGCTAGATTTAGACAGTGGAGGCGTGATTGAATCCGGACATACCATAATTTTTGGTGGACAGTATGTCCCCAAGTATAATGTGCACCTTGCCTTTTTGCTCAAATCTTACAGAATTTCTACATTACTATACATAATATGCACCCCAACGTTTTAGCATCAACCCCAGATTTCTTCGCTTCTGATAGTTTGGTTGAATCATCGTTTTAAACTTTACGGTCACTTATACAGTTACAACAACGCCGTCAGTATCGCTTCATCACATGGGATGATTGATATCGTCTCATAAACAGTGTAAACCCGGTTATGTTTCTGCTTGCTGGAACATGCGTTGCATTGTTTTGCTCTCATTTTCAAACTAACACCAGGCTCTCTACTCAGATGTACATGCCCACTTTCCATGGCAAAACTATCAACGTACAGCTTCTTTATTTTTATTTACAACTTTAAGGGAAGGAGTCCCAGGTGAAATTACAATTTTTTTTTAATAACTCAAAATGTGTTTCCACTGTATTCTGATTTGTATATTTACTATCCATGAATTTCACTTTTATAACAATTATATACCTCTAAATCACTTTTCTTCATGGATAAAGCATGCCTCTTCAATCTTTGATGGGCATTTGCAAAAAACTGTGTTTTTCCAATTTGGAACTATCATATCTCTGGTAATAATGACGCTATGCCAATGAAGTTTGGTTGGCGTGCTCCTTGTTATCTTCTTTATGCAACTGCAAAGAGATATTTTTTGTTTAATGCATAGTTTTAGTGCAATCTTTGTAGTCTTAATGGAAAGTGTGGTTTAAAAAAATTTAATATTAAAAAATGGCAATACATTAAATATGTCTTCGTGGTTGCATAACGTGAGGTGTTTTAAATAAGAAACTGAAAGAATTACATTAATTATTGGAGGAGTTAGTGTTTCCAAACTATGCTTTGTCATATTTGGCAGACATCTTTGTTTCTTGCCATGAAAACGGGGTGTCAGGCAGAAAACTAATCAATAAATTTTTTACTCTGTAAGTCCCACTCTATAGTTTGGGCTAAGACAGTTGCAGTAACTATGTGATTTCAAAATAAATCCTTTCTAGATGGGTTGTCTCCCCTTAAAGATGCAGTCACACTTGTTGACTCGTGACTAACCAATTATGTTCTGTAGTCATCACGTGATTCAAGTTACCCAATCATGATCATAATAAAAATGGCGATCACGGAGCCACACAATTTTGAGAATATTAATCCAATGCCATCAACACATATCTGCATTATTATTGCATTATTAGTCCATGCTTAATACAAACACCTGTTTGCCACTTGAAGCAACTGGAGGCCCTGCTGCCGCCGCGAGACAAAACCAAACTGCCGACAGGGGAGAACGTAATGGAGGTCGACCTGATGGACTATGAGCCGAATCAACACGGCAGTCATGAACGGAGAGAGGCATATGACGAGGACGATGATGACGACCACATGGGTGGTGCGGGACCACGGGTACAATGCGCACACCAATAACCACCCTCTATGTAGGAGTTCACGACAGATTAACAGGTGGCAGCAACAGCATGCTGGCTGATCGCTTGGATGCCACAGCACATTGATTTTTTATCCACACCCGTCTGACAGAGAAACAGACCCACAAACGTGGCCAAACTGGCACTGAGACAGGAATCCATTGTCCAGCTTCCATAATACGTTTTACGTTCGAGTGAAATTGCTGCACTTAACACCGTTTGTGGAAGGTCGATTATTTTACCATAAAGGCCATTTTCATGGTTTTCTCTGTTCTAGGCGTATTGTTGATGATTTGAAGGTTGCGATTAATTTAATGTTTTATTCAAGTTCTGTACATCATAAAACTTATTGCTGAGTCTGCACTCTACTTGACTGTGTACGCAAACCCCAGTTAACTATATCAGGATGGTAATACTGCAGCAGTGGCTGGTTTTAGGTAAACAGTTATGATGTTATGTTGTAGATTTCATTATAGCATGGTCAAGTTAAATCTGTTTTAATAATTAATATTCGTTTATTCCAGACAAAAGTCCATATGTGCATAAAATACAAAAAAGTCGAAAGGTACTGGTATTTAAATATGCACACGTCATGCATTAAAGGCACACAGTTGACTGATTCAGTGCTTAATAGTTAGGCTTCTATGAAAGAGAACAGTAATAAATCACAATTAGTGGAATTTCAGACTCTTCTAGACAATGTAAAGGGGCTAAATATTGATAAACATATACGTTCAGTAAAATTTAGTTTTTAACAAACATAATTTGCACTACAACACAGTGACAGGTGAGTCTTTTTAATTCTCAATTCAGTACAATGTAAGCTTGTGCAGTGTTTGTTGAAATTTGACAAGTGAATTGGCTTTCTTGTTTGGATCCAGCATGACTTTACAACATGCGAACCATAGATGATTAAAACCAAATAATTATTAGTTTATTGTGTGCGTGTCAGTGTTTGAATCTTGTTAGTTATCAGTAGTGGCAACATATTGGGCATCAGTGTTGACTGAACTGGCACTGTCTGTACACTCCAAGCATCACTAGTTGATTGCTGGCCATGTCTGCTATCAGCCAATGGTGAAACATGTTATATAGAAGACTACATGGTTACATGTAAGTAGGTTCATTCATACACATGAAGTGGTTGTCAGAACTGACGGGACTGTCTGTTTTATGTTTTGATGTCTGAGATTGACCCAAACTCCACTGTATATTACAGTGTGGGATCTATTAATTCTTCTACAGGACAGAACAACCCTTCCCTGAAGGACATAATTCCTTTGACGTCTGTGTAAGACGCAAAAACCATTGGATGTTTCTCTATGATTGTTTTGCGTCAAACCGATCACATATCTTTCGTTTTGTAAACACTTCCCTAGATATAACTAATTTCTTGTACCTAAAATATACCCAGTATGTATACAGAATTTTAATTCAATGGATGGTTCGTGATGTGAATCCGGTTGTCCTGGGGGGTTATCAGGTTACACGTTGTCACCCGTGTGCTGGTTAACACGCCCACACAACGACATGTATGTCAAACGCAGAGCGACGCTTCAACCACCTACTTAGCATTTATAATCGCTGCTAAACATTTGTTCTCATACAATTTTCCAAGTTCACAAAAAATTTTATATTGCTTTTATTATATAGCTATCGAAGATTTTAACATTGAGATCAAAGTTAATTGTATACTCATACAATCATGTTGTGTTTTAATGAAACGCAATTTGTTAATATATATTGACCGTTATTTAATTTGAATGTTTCGAGTAAAATTTCATGTTTCCATTGCATGCTGAGCGGCAAGCCGATCTTCATAAGCAGATAACGGTCAAAGTATATTTTTTAATTGCTGTTCATTAAAAATTTGGGAGGTCAAAATGTTAGTATTAAAATATAGTTGATGCTATATAACATGATTTTACGATTGAAAAGATGAGACTCTATACCTTAAAATGAAACAAGATTCGCCCTTCCTACGAGAGGCAATGCGAACATGAAATGTTTATCTCTAGAATTTTTAGTGATCTTCCTTTATAACGTGGGGTAAGAAAGGCAACAGGGCAAGACATATGGGGGTTTGTGGTCTTCCTCTATGAAGTTGAATGTTGTGTGCATCAGAGTATGTTGTGTGGGTTGTTATGTTGGGTATTTGACTGGTCATGAAATGTTGCCGTTGTGGAAAAGGAAACTAGGAAACTTCTTTTAATGTTATATTCAGTAATATAAATAGACATTAAACAATATACCATTTAGTTATAAGGTGTTCCTGTTTCACTGTGCACAGTTCAATAACAAAATATTACATGTATGATCCTGCTTTTTTTCAGCAAAAGTCCAAATTGATCTTTTATGTCGACATTAAGATTGATTTATGCAACTTGCCTGGAACATATGCTCAGACACTGACGCAAATTCCTGTAGAACAATGAATAGTTTCACTGAATCTGGTAAATGTTACAGTAAAAATTAAAAGACGGTAAAAATAAATATTCACGAAGAGGTATTTTAACACATGTGTACTTGATGCAGTTGTGTTTGCTAATTAAGCCATTGCTTCGTGCACATCATCTGGAACTGGATCGCTGCTATCTAGCAGTATCGGCAACAGGCTCCTCGGTCGCACACTTAATACACTTCACTGTGGCTGTACAGACACACATTGGATATGCTTACAGGTTGTTCTACTACCTGATAGGGCTGTACATCTTCACCTTAGAACACAGCTAACAAGAATCTGGTCACTTGTAGATGAGATAAGTTGGGAATCATGTTATTGTGTACCCAGAATACATAACTAGGGTCACATAGTTTCATAGTTGTGCATTCGGTGTTCCCCAAGTCAAGTGGCATGTGTGTTATTTATTACCAGCCAGTAATTGCTTCCTGTTGTAATAAAATGTCATTGATACCTTTTTGCTGTAGTTTCACTTGTTTTGTAAGATTTGTTGTGAAAATGCTTTGGCAAATCATGACTGGCTGAACGTACACGGTGTACTTTAGTTTATTTGCCCGTGAACTTAGTTGTTTTCCATGCCTAGACCTATTAGCACAGACAAGGTGTGCTGCAGCCTGACACACATATCAAATGAAATGGGGGTAAACAGGAGTGATCATGTAGACCATGTTAGACCATGAATCGTACGAGATGGCAGCAGACTAGAACAAATAATAGGACGGCCATAGGGCACGTCCGATTATTTGTGTTACTGCCACCTGTCGAGTACACTTACAGGGGGATGTCGAGTACACTTATAGGGGGATGTCGAGTACAATTATAGGGGGATGTCGAGTACACTTATAGGGGGATGTCGAGTACAATTATAGGGGGATGTCGAGTACACTTATAGGGGTATGTCGAGTACACTTATAGGGGGATGTCGAGTACACTTATAGGGGGATGTCGAGTACACTTATAGGGGGATGTCGAGTACACTTATAGGGGGATGTCGAGTACACTTATAGGGGGATGTCGAGTACACTTATAGGGGGATGTCGAGTACAATTACGGGGAGATGTCGAGTACAATTATATGGGGATGTCAACTACACTCACAGGGGGATGTCGAGTACATTACAGGGAATGCATATCTGAAAGGTGCTATTTTATATTTATTTCACACGCCTTAAAAGTAAATGTTGCGGACCTTGTTCTGTCATTGCAGTCGGTTGTCATTCGGTTATAAAACAGTCAAAAGTTTTGTCTGTTGTTTTGTACGCGATGACATAATAATAGTTTTGTCATCATCGAAGAAGATGGGATTAGTAAACTTATGCAGAAGAAACGGGAGAAAAATGACTGACAATATATTTATTTTGATGGCATAAAAATCTTGGATACATGTCAATCTGGCTACTGACAGTGGAGTTGACTCGGGCAGCTTGACTTCGTCATCGTACATGCCATTTCGTATGTGATAACCATGTCATGATGTAAACAACTACTTCTAATCATTTCCCGAACATTCAATTCAACAATCAGTGTTGCACCCCTGAATAACATGGCTCATGTCGAGCATATATGTGAATAAGCAACTATACTGTTCATATATCACGTCATTGTACATACTATATTCGATCGTCGACGACATCCAACCCCATTAGGTGACCAATTCCATGGGGCATGAAGACCGCGCCGAGACGAGCGGCCATCATCTCCTCATCACCCTGGAGCAGACCTCCATCTTTGAGTTGCTCCAGGATGGTGCGCTCCGCAAGCTTGTTCATGTCGACCCATGAGACTCCTACAAACATCCGTCTGTGTCACAACATGCATCACCAGTGACACATCCTAAACAGGCAGGTAGAAATAACAGACACAACTGCAGATATATTGTAATAACTGTTTTAGTGTGTACCTTTTGTAGCAATTCTTTTATGCTATATAATTTTTATTGTACATTGATTTATAATTTTTTTTATAAAACATTTTCTAACCTAAATATCCTCATATCATTAAAAAAAAATATTTTGCACCTATTGTACTTTTATTCAGTCTTATGATAGGAAATGAAATAAATTATTAATAATATATTTATTATGTGTTTTTTTGGTAAGTTTTTCAATAGCACTTTATCTGGTTCTTACAACCGCTCAAAGCACCTCAAACTCCCCCTGGTAGATCTATAATAATATATTAGGATTATAATATAGAATTATTTGGGAAAAAATAGGAATATATATGTATCAGCAAATAAAGAGCCATCTTCTGACTCTACTTAACGTAAATTAGCCACTGCTGACATTCAACATTATATTATAACATTTGCTGATCTCATTATGGTATGGAGTGACTCACGCTATACCACAATCAGATCCCCATCCACAGGTGGTCATTGTGGTATGGAGTGACTCGCGCTATACCACAATCAGATCCCCATCCACAGGTGGTCATTATGGTATGGATCAGTGACTCGCACTATACTACAATCAGATCCCCATCCACAGGTGGTCATTGTGGTATGGAGTGACTCACGCTATACCACAATCAGATCCCCATCCACAGGTGGTCATTGTGGCATGGAGTGACGCTATACCACAATCAGATCCCCATCCACAGGTGGTCATTGAGGTGTCTACCTCAAAAATAATTTTGTAGTGACGAACCTGCAAATCTGAACAATTATTAGGAAAACATAGGAATTTTTTGAAAATATAGGAAACAATAGGAATGGCAATTAAAATGTAGGAAACATTGGGCATCATAGGAACACCGGGCACCTTGTAATGAAGTCATAACTGTTCTAACAACTGTTTACTAATCACTTGAGTGATACTGTTATCAGCCCAAGACCTCTGATGTACACGACGCTGAACTTGTGGAAAGGTTTGAATGCAGAAATGAAGAAAGACTGTCATACCAGGTTTACAAGCAGACGGAACTGCCCGGTTTGACAGCAGGACAGCCTCTTATACAAGACGCTGTCAGACGTAAACTTTCTATTTGCCGGGAATGAGCACGTGATGTCGGAACAGTAACAGTAGTTCTTTCCACCCATGTCAAACAGGCTGAATCACAGAAGAAACAGTAACAGTAATACTCTCCACCCACGTCAAACAGGCTGAATCACAAAAGAAACAGTAACAGTAATACTCTCCACCCATGTCAAACAGGCTGAATCACAAAAGAAACAGTAACAGTAATACTCTCCACCCACGTCAAACAGGCTGAATCACAGAAGAAACAGATTCAGGCAAGAATACAATTACTCATGGCTGCCTTGCCGTCAGTCATCAAATGACTACACTGCTATCACTATAGCAGCACTGCAAAAATCATTCCTGGAAACAAGCCACAGCTGTAGCAACTCACCACATGTCTTGTTCAGCGATCTTCTTCTTGTTGGGTGCCCCAGCATGGCCATAGTGAAGCACCGAGGTATTTTCCCCACTGATGACAAATAAATCTCACATTAAACCCAGATTGAAAGTCACAGAAATCCCAAAAGCTACAATACTTTAGCTTTATCATCCTATGCCAATCCCTGTCAGTGTCCCTGGTCACATCCCACCAAACGTACCCCACTGGTTCCCACCCTGCCACTGAACCCAACAACTTCCCGCATATCCACCTGATCCCTACTCTTCCATACCCTGCCCTACTGATCCCTACCCTGCCCTACTGATCCCCACCTTGCAATACTGATCCATAGCCTGCCCTACTGATCCCAACCCTGCCCTTCTGATTCCCACCCTGCCCTACTGATCAATAGCCTGCCCTATGGATCCCCACCCTGCCCTACCGATCCCTACCCTGCCCTACTGATCCCCACCTGGCAATACTGATCCATAGCCTGCCCTACTGATCCCCACCCTGCCCTTCTGATCCCCACCCTGCCCTACTGATCCCCACCCTACCCTACTGACCCCCTGCCCTATTGATACTTACCCTGCCCTATTGGTACTTACCCTGCCCTACTGATCCCCACCTTCCCCTACTGATCCCTACCCTGCCCTACTGATCCCCATGGGGATGGTTCGTACATTTTGTAGACGTGTGCCTGGGGGTCCATGGGGATGGTTCATACATTTTGTAGACGTGTGCCTGGGAGTCCATAGGGGTGGTTCGTACATTTTGTAGACGTGTGCCTGGGAGTCCATGGGGATGGTTCGTACATTTTGTAGACGTGTGCCTGGGAGTCCATGGGGATGGTTCATACATTTTGTAGACGTGTGCCTGGGAGTCCATGGGGATGGTTCGTACATTTTGTAGACGTGTGCCTGGGAGTCCATGGGGATGGTTCGTACATTTTGTAGTCGTGTGCCTGGGAGTCCATGGGGATGGTTCGTACATTTAAATGGTGTCAAAATTACTCCGATTCCCCCTCAGGATGGGGATATTATGAAAGAACCTATGTGGACGTTTGACATACAGATTACGGAACTCAGAACAACATAAGTTCCTTCGCACGGTACGAACGCTTCGTGAGACTGGCAGTTGTACATGATTTCTGGAGTGTGAAGTTGTCACTGCCATTGATGTCGCAAGTACCAAAACTTGACTGGGCATTATAAGGAGTCATAAGCTCTAGCAGTGGTTGCCTTTTCTTCCATGCTACTCAGCTAGTAATTAACACATGGAGGACTTGGTGGTGTATAACCAGTTTTAATGATCTGCATATCTTGTGGTGCTCTTATGCAATGTCCTAACTATCTGCATACCGTAGCATTCTAACAATTTACTACATATCTAGTAGTGCTTTGTTGATCTATAGATCATGTAGCATTACAATGATCTGCACAGCATAGTGTTCTTAACACCACAGAACCTTCCATGGCGAAAGATCATGCACTGTTCTAATGATAGATCCTATATGAACTAATCACCTGCAGCTTATTCCATGTGCTAAAGATCAGCAGGTCATGCATTGTTCCAATGATAGATCCTATACGAACTAATCACTTGCAGCTCATTCCATGTGCTAAAGATCAGCAGGTCATGCATTATTCCAATGATAGATCCTATATGAACTAATCACCTGCAGCTCATTCCATGTGCTAAAGATCAGCAGGTCATGCATTGTTCCAATGATAGATCCTATATGTAGTATGTAGTACTTACCTGTAGCTCCTTCTATGCACTACTCATCTATGAATGAATGAATGTTTATTTCTACATAAACAGTTTGTACATGTATTTAAAACAGTTAATAGTTTACATTTCTTGTGGAAATGGAGACAGTAGAAGTGATATACTTATTAAACACTTCCTGTTAATACATAGCAATAAAATTATGACTATGTTACCTAATATAATAGAATATAATATCAAAATAAAAAATAAGAGAAACATAATAATAAAAAAGATACATAGTTTTTGCACAAAACGTTTATCATTAATACATAATTATAGTACACATATATTCATAAAATACCATATGATTATTTCTATATTCGATAAAGTACATATTTTGTGATCATCTAATACAGATGAATCTTGAACAATTATGCAGAATCTACAGTTGACGTAGTCTCCATAGCTACGTTCAGTGCTGGTGGCGAGGTTGTTGCTTTGTGTCAACTGCCCACGAAAGACTTCGGGATAGTAAAGGTAAGTTTGGACATAGCACAATATCCAATCCTTAGGATCATTCAACACGCTTGACATTTCACCCCATCAGACCAGAGGCTTCAGACTACATCAGTACCCTTGGCAGATCGACCTGTTGAAATGTGGAACTTTCAGTTGCTTTGTTAACCAATAATATTGCTCCCTCAGATTGACAGGGCTCGCATACAGGAACTTAACTTTCAATTCAATTTAATTATTTATTTTCAAGTGAAAAGATACAAACAAAGAAACTACAAAGCAATATACAATAACATAAAACATTTAAAAATGGAAATGACGGAAAATTGAAGTACAATACTTATTAATCACTTGTTATATTTTCGTCATAGGAGTTCCACAATTTAACCCCATATATAGATATAATCGACTCAGATGCAGAGAAAAAATCCGAGTTGGATGTCCCAAGCAGAAGCCCAGATCAAGAGAAGAAAGTGGGATTGGCTCAGCCACACCCTGCAAAAACCACTCCTGGGGTCAACTGGAAGTTATGTCCCGAGACAGGGGCAAGTGGAGGAAGCTTGTGGTCAACCTATGCTCCAGTACAAGGTACGGAGTACAAGGGTATAAGTCAAGTCACAGATATACACATATATTGTAATGTTGTTCTAGCATATTCGTATTTTATTTTTTTACTTTGACGTGTCACATGCATTGAATCATATTTAATTGGTAGTGGATCTGTTGTCATGGGTAATGATGAGCATTTTGCTCTTTAAAGTTTGGGCGCTGACCCAGAAACACATCGATCAAGACAGGAAGTGGGACTAGGTACAAATGATTCAGTGTAAATCAACACATGGCGTGCATGGGATAAACTGACAAATCCACGTTTCAACAGGTCAATCTGCCACTGGTATTGTAGCACTACTATCACCCCTGGCTAACAAGGATAGTTCGTTCCATAACCAACACGACTTCTCTGGGAAGCATTCAGCCACACTGTAATTTGTAGATTTCTCATATCTACCACTGTATATACCAAGTACTCATATATACAGGTGAGTGAACCGAGACAACTCCACCCACCTCTCTGACTGGTATTCGTACGTCTCACTCTGCATTCTCTTCATTACCTGAAGTAGTTCACCACAAAGAACGTTTAACTCTTACAATGGCACAACACTGCACAAATATGTGAGCGCAACAGATGTTTATAGGTAGAGAAACAAGTTATGAAATATATGCTTGTGTTGGAGTGAAACAGTATTGTCAAAGTATATCCAAGTGCTTCATAAAATCAAATTTATACCACATCCAACAAACATGTATCAGGGCAAATGCAAAGCAAAATCCCAAATCCAAATGCATTTAATAGTTACCAATATGTAATTATCTACATAAATATTACTGCATAATGTAGTTTCACAATACACTCAGCTTTATTAATTTTCTTTCTCTAACAATATCAATTAATAATAATAATAATTAACTTCTATGGTGCCTATATCCTCAGGAACCTGAGCTCAGAGGCGCAACAAGACAGAATCATTAAGCATAATCATGAACTGGGACGCGCACAAGTCATTATCGGAACGAGGGACAACCAAAGATTTATGGTGGAAATGCAATTTGGAATGAATGTCTTGAGATTTTTTGGAAGATAGGTATAGTTTGATGGGGAGTTCATTCCAGACCCTAAATAAGTATGGCTTAGTTGCTTGTGGGTCAGTATGTGGGTCAGTACATGGGTCAGTAGCATCCACAGATTACATGTATGCTACAATAACGTGTTTAGACAATTAATCAGACTACCCAAATACTGTAGTGCATCAGCAGAGACTCACTCCAGACTGTAAAGCTATCGTACACAATCTTGTATATAAATTCATGACACGATTAGATAAATCTAGAAACACACTAATAATTGCAGTACTAGGTGTGTATTGACATCAGATGGAAATCAAGGATAAGGAGACAACGGGTAGTCATTTTATGTACATAACTGTGTAATCATACTGTTTTATGTTTCACCTTTTTTACATTGTTACGTTAACTGTCGTGAATGACTATATGGACCTGTATATGTGTCATACTATCATTATATGCGTATTTGAGTCTGAATTAAAGAATTGAAAAAAAAAAATTTCAGTTAGACCACATTGCAGACCTTAGCATAGTTACTGTCTACACAGTTGAATCTGTGCTCGTATGCTATATTAAATGATATCTTTGCGAAATGAATCGTCCATGAATCGTACAAAACGGCAGCAGAGTAGAACAAATAATCAGACAAGGTCATAGGGCACGTCCGATTATTTGTGCTACCGCCACCTGTTGAGTACAATTATAGGGAGTGCATATCGCAAAGGTGCAATTTTATATTTAATTCACACGCCTTAAAATTAAATGTTGTGGACCTTGTTCTATGTCACTGCAGTCGGCTGTCATTTGGTTATAAAACAATACAATTTTCATCTGTTGTTTTGAACACGATGACGTAAATAATCATCGAAGAAGGCTGTGGATCAGTAAACTGGTGCAGAAAATTGACTACTAATACATTTCAAACATCTACAGTTTATTTTGACAGCATAGAAATCTTGGAGACATGTGAATCTGGCATATGGTGCCCACTGACAGTGGAGTCGACTCGGGCAGCTTGACTTCACCATCATACATGCCATTTCGTATGATGTAAACAACTACATCTGACCGTTTCCTGAACATTCAATTCAACAATCAGTGTTGCACCCCTGAACAACTTGGCTCATGTCGAGCATATATGAATAAGCAACTATACTGTGCATATAATATTTTTATCATGTAATCATACATACCGTATTCAACCTAATAAGCACACAGTGCCGTTGAATAAAATTGGGCCATGGAAAAATGTCAAGGAATCTATTCTTATAAGCGTACACCTACATTTTTTTCTCTAGATAAGGTAACTCTCTAGACTAGTGTCATTTGTTGACTAGTGTAGAACAACTGAAAAGTGGTGCCAACTGTTTAACACCAGATGGCACCACTCTTCAGTTGTTCACACTAGTCAAATGACAATAATTATGGATCCTGCTGATTAAAGTACGGGACGGTATTCTACTTTCAACAATAGGCAAGTAAAAGTGGTGCTACACAAAATAAATATATTTTATTTTCTGCTGATCTATCAGTAAGATTAATTCTCAATTGTTTTACGTTAAAACAAAAACAGCATATTTTAGGATTGCAGTTCGAATCGTTACTTTTTAATGCCAAACATAACCGCAAATATCTCCCACAGATAGAAAGTGCATGCACAAATGCAATACACATCTGCGCAATAATACATTTTATAAGGTCTCCTAAAGTGTTACTATTTACCCCAATGCAGGGCAAGTTGTAACAGCTAGCAGGGAAAGTTGTAACACTATAACATTGCGCCAAAAATGTAACGTACCAGTATGCAAAATTAATGGCTTTGAATTGTTTTAATACATATTTAGGATATATGACTAGCTTATGAGACTTACCTAAAACATTTATATAAATATAAAAATAATGGGCAGATCCCTTATTGGAACACTGTGCAAACACTGTAATGAACAGAATCATGTTAATTACAAAATGTTTATTAGCCGCCATCCAATTCACAATGTATGGCACTTTCCCAACACTTTGCCTCTCTCCGAGTGACATTTTTTTGCATGATATTGCTGTTATAATTTGTCTGGGGAAATATTACAACTTGCCCCAGCACCATCTCATTCACAACACCTGTGATTACATTAAAACGCTGCTTAACGGCCTATGTAACAGCTAGAACACATATTCATAACTAGAATTACCAAAGAAGAACAGCAAAAGATAAGTCATACACAGAAATGCTTAACATGTAGACTAGCGAAAGTTTAACAAACTACCGGTTTTTCTTTAAAATGGTGCCGGTTTTTAGGTGACAGGAGGTCACAGTTGACAGGGTTCATTTGGCAGTGGGTGAGGTGACAGCTTGCTGCAGGGAGTGCTTCACACCCTCGGCCATCAGGGCTTCTATCTCCTCAACGGATCGGGGCACAGAGGTCAAGAGTTCAGCACCGTCGGATGTGATTGCAATGTTATCTTCAATGCGCACCTGCAAAATAGAGATTCATGATTATAGCTACATAACCTTCACACAGCTGAATAATTAATACAATTATTTGCATTTCCTGTGTCAGGTCTGTTGCAACTGCTATTTAAGCAACTTATGTTATGCAACTTAATCAGTTAAAAAAAATCCTTTTCAATTACAGCATATAACGTTTTGACTAAAATTATTCGCAACAAATGATAAATAAAATACGATATGTTGCATATATCATATATGTTAGTGTTAGCCATTATGTACCATAATATTTATTAATATTATTGCATTAAGTATATATTTTGGAACTGAGCATGTCAATAGTTGCTCTGTTCACTGTTATTTAAATAATTTATATTTGGAATTGATGTAATTGACCCCAAGTCTGGTACAAGGCCAAGCAACAACATAAATGCCCCCACCACCCATGAAGCGGTACAGCTGATGACACTCACCCCTCCTCTGCCACGGAATCTCTCGATCTGCTCGGGAATCAAGAACCGGGTCTGAGCAGGGTTCGCCAAAGCAGCATCCAGCAACTGAAACATTACATAAAATTAAATGATCATAAATATTATGGTAATTGATATCCAGTGTTCTGGCTATAACTTTGATGCTTTAAACAACTATTGCCTTTTTTTCTGCAGGTTTCTGGTTTGGTGGTAGCAACTAAATAAGTGAACTTAAAACCAGGCAAATGTTTGACAGTATTTTAATGAAACGAATCATGGTCCATGAAGTTAATAATAGTAAAAACCGAAAAATATTGTTCGTAACTGACCAGTCTACCTCCCTAGTGAAATATAATGGCAGCAAGAACTTCAGGTGAAAGCAAAGAACATTCTCCTCACAAGTTGACACTATCAGTCTGACTGACTTACCATAGTGTCCACATTAGACAATTCTGGCTGCTGTGGTCAGTACTTACACAGTTAATAAAGTAACAGCCGGGTTCAATAGTGATGACCATTCCCTGTATGAGGTCACGGGCAGTCCTCAGTGACTGCAGACCAGCTCCTTCAGGCCTTTCCACGCCCTACAACAAATCATGTTGTAACACTTAGGAAATGCCACTCATAATTTCCTTTTCAAGGAAAACAATGTTTGTACGACACAAGAACACTTACCGTATTCGACCTAATAAGCGTACATGCCCTAATTAGCATACACTCCCTTTTTAATCAGTAGGTTTCATAATTATTGTAATTTGACTAGTGTGGAACAACTTCAATATGTCGCCATCTGGTGGTGTTAAACAGTTGGCACCACTTTGCAGTTGTTCTACACTAGTCACCAAATGACACCACTAGTGTTAAATAGTTACCTTATTGTCTAGAGAAACTTTGTGCATGCTTATAAGAATAGATTCCTTGACATTTTTCCATGGCCCAATTTTTTTCAACTGCACTGTATGCTTATTAGGTCGTATACGGTATGTATGATTACATGATATATGAATAGTATAGTTGCTTATTCACATACGCTCGACATGAGCTATGTTGTTCAGGGGTGCAACACTGATTGTTGAATTTAAAGTTCAGGAAACGATCAGAAGTAGTTGTTTACATCATGACGCGGCCATCACATACAAAATGGCATGTATGATGGTGAAGTCAAGCTACCCGAGTCGACTCCACTGTCGGTGGGCACATTATGCCAGATTCACGTCTCCAAGATTTCTATGCTGTCAAAATAAACTGTAGATGTTTGAAATGTATTGTTAGTCAATTTTCTTTTTTTCAAGCGTACTGTAGATTTATTAGGTCAAATACAGTAGTATGTATTAGTATATGTATGCCATAAAGGATGAGGAAATTTTCGCGAGAATCCACAGGTAGATGTAATTCAAAGTTTCATGTAGCAAGGTGGGTCTGATGTTAAACAACACAGTTAGTGACACCAAACCAAGAACAGATCGTACACTAAAAGATCTGCAAGAATTGAGTTCTATTAAGATGCTTTTGCAGTGCAGGTCAAATGCAGGATCACAGTGTAAATTAGATATCAGAAGTATTCGTTCTCACAGACGATGATAAATGAATGGAGCAATTTTCTACAGATTGTGTAATATACAAAACCGACAAATATCTCAGAGTTAAACATAGAAGAATTATCACTGGACTCTCGATAAGTCAATGGCTTCCTTGTCCACTTGCCATCCGGGTTTTTTCCTTGGATGGCAACCTTGTTAAATCTTAAAAATAATGGAAAGGGAACGGTTGACGAAGAGAGTGGATGCACTCAGAGTGGAAGAAGGTAGAAGAGCAAGACCGAGACTGAGGACTGCATGAAGAGTTATTTAGCAGGAGGAAAGTGGAGAACGGGAGTGAGGGAGGGGGGAAGGGAGATGGCTGGTAGAGATGGCAGCGAAATGAGATCAGTAAAGGAAGGAATACATAAATTGATGGATGAAGAAGAGAGCAACAACTTGTTAAATCGCTAGACACACCTCAGGATAGCCTCCAACGTCGTGGACGTCCAACCCCATGAGGTGACCGAGTCCATGAGGCATGAAGACCGCGCCGAGACGAGCGGCCATCATCTCCTCCACGTCACCCTGGAGCAGACCTCCATCTTTGAGTTGCTCCAGGATGGTGCGCTCCGATAGCTTGTGCATGTCGACCCACGAGACTCCTACAAACATCCGTCTGTGTTACAACATGCATCACCAATGACACATCCTAAACAGGCAGGTAGAAATAACAGACACAACTGCAGATATATTGTAATAACTGTTTTAATGTGTAGCTTTTCTAGTAATTATTTTATGCTATATACATTGATTTGTAAGGTTTTTTATAAAACATTTTCTAGCCTAAATGGCCCCATATCATTTTAACAATCTTATGATAGGAAATAAAATAAATTATTACATTTATTATGTGTAAAAGTTAAGTTCTTACATAGCGCATTATCTGGTCCTTATAACAGCTCAAAGCTCCTCAAACATCCCCCTGGCAGACTTGTTTATTCAAACACCAACTTGACTGGGAAGCATTCAGCCATGCTGTAATTACTGGGCAAAGACTCATTTATACAGTTTAGTGAACTGAGGCACCACGGACTGAAAAAAACTGCCCAAACTTCAAAAGGGCAGCTTGAGGGTTTGAACTCTGTTTCGAACAGTCTAAGCACTGGGCTACTCCATCCCACATCCCAGTTCTACATCACAGGAGAACCAGAATGCGGGGAAGAGAATGTCTGATCAACTATTTCTACTGTCTAACAGTGTTATTTAGTGGAACGTCTCACCCCAAACGTCCACTTTAAAATCCATTTAATACTTCCACTGACATGATGCTTTGTAACATTATATATGATACAATGTAAAGTCATTGATATATATGATACAATGCACCCATTTGGTTTAACATTTACACGAAACATAGGAATTCAAAAGTAAAAGCATAGGAATAATTTAGGATTATTTGATCAAAACACAGGAATATATGTGTCACAAATAAAGCGCCACCTACTGACTCTACTTAATGCAAATTGGCAACTGCCGACTTTCAACATTACACCACAAAATTTGCTGATCTGATTATGGTACGGTGTGACTCGCTCTATACCACAATCAGATCCACATCCATACATGTCAAGTTTCTACCTTAAAAATAATTTTGTAGTGACGAACCTTCAAATGTGTAGAATTATTAGGAAAACAGGAATTTTCTGAAAATATGGGGACCTACAGGAACGGCAATTAAAATATAGGAAATATAGGACATCATAGGAACACCAGGCACCTTGTAATGAAGTCGTAACTGTTCTAACAACTGTTTACTAAACATTTAAGTGATACTGTTATGAGCCCAAGACCTCTGACTTACGCGACGTTGAATCTCTGTGAAAAGGTTAGAATGCAGAAATGAAGAAAGACTGTCGTACCAGGTTTACAAGCAGACAGAACTGCCCGGTTTGACCGCAGGACAGCCTCGTAGACAAGACGCTGGTCAGACGTAAACTTTCCATTTGCGGGGAATGAGCATGTGATGTCGGAACAGTAACAGTAGTACTCTCCACCCATGTCAAACAGGCTGAATCACAGAAGAAACAGATTCAGGCAAGAATACAATTACTCATGGCTGCCTTGCCGTCAGTCATCATATGACTACAGTAACATCACTATAGCAGCACTGCAAAAATCATTCCTGGAAACAAGCCACTGGTGTAGCAACTCACCACATGTCTTGTTCGGTGATCTTCTTGTCGTTGGGCGCCCCAGCATGGCCGTAGTGAAGCACCGATGCATTGTCCCCACTGATGACAAAAAAATCTCGCATTAAACCCAGATTGAAAGTCGCAGAAATCCCAAAAGCTATATATACTTAAGCTCTAAAATCCTACACCAATCCCTGCCATAGTGTCCCTGGTCATATCCCACCAAACTTACCCCACTGGCTCCCACCCTGCCCTGGTCAACCCTACACCTCCCCACTCTCTCCCACTGAACCCAACACCTTCCCGCATACCCACCTGATCCATACCGTGCCCTACACTGCCCCACTGATCCCTACCCTGCAATATTGATCCCTACCCTGCCCTACTGATCCCCATCCTGCCCTACTGATCCCTAGGCTTCCCTACTGATCCCCACCCTGCAAAACTGATCCTCACCCTGCCCTACTGATCCCTATCCTGCCCAATTGTTCCCTATTCTGCACTGCACTGTCCTACTGATCCCCACCATGCCCTACTGATCTCTACCCTGCCCTATTGTTCCTCACCCTGCTCTACGGGTTAGTCACTCTACAGATCCTGTTCTATTGATCCCTACCCTGCCCTACTGATCCCCACCCTGTCCTACTGATCCCCACCCTGTCCTACTGATTCCCACCCTGTCCTAGTGATCCCCACCATGCCCTACTGATCCCTACCACACCCACCTAGCACATATGCAGGTGTAGCAGATGTTCCTCATCCCACCATTCCTGTAGCAGTAGTCGAGGAAAATACTACAAAACAACAACACATTGATGCATCATATCAGCAGACACAGCTTTTGTCGTGTTAAACACAATACATTATGTAAGAGAAATCACACTACCTAAGAATGAACCGAAATATTCTTCTATGCGGAAGAATTCTGACGTTATCTATGTGTACAACCGAAGAAGTTAAACCCGAAAAACAAGTTTAAAAAATGACTGTGCCAGAAAATAAAATCTGGTTACTTCGCTGACTATTCTTATTGTGCTTAACATATCTATGCTATAAAGTAGTTTGTGACTCTGTCTGTCTGTATGTCTATATGTTCCCTTGTATCTCCGTCAGTTTTGCACATACAGTGTTGACATTTTGTGATGTGGGGTGTGGGGATGGTTAACATTTTATGAAAATTACTCCGATTCACACTCTCGGGATGGGGATATTATGAGAGAACCTATGTGGATGTTTGACAATAGTTGTAAATAATTTTTGGGGCATGAACTAGTCACTACCAATTGGTACTGCCCTACCACAACTTGGCTGGGCAGTCCAAGGAGTCGTAAGTTCTTGCAGTGGTTGTCTTTTCTCCCATGCAACTCGGCTAGTTATTACACTTTTGAAGACATGAAATTCAAGGCTATTCAAGACTTTTCAAGGCTATTTAAAAAAAATTCAAGATTGTTTTCAACGGCTGTTTTCTTTAACGCATTAGGCCTCATCATTTTGTAAAAACATGTTCCCCTGTTCCCAGGATTTCTGGCAAATTTCTAGCGATTTTACCTCCTTGTGTTCAGAAATCTGTAGAAAAAAACTATTCAATATTGACAATTACAAATTGTGTTTATTTTGAAGAGTAATCATTTCTCCACATACTCATATACATAGAAATAGGATATATTAATAAAATGTTGACATTTGATCACAATTTGCAAGACAAAATAGTAAATTTGTTAAAACTTTGAAAGTTGCGACTGACATTTGACAATGATCCCATGCTATAATCCTATGCAACCCAACAGAGAAAATATAGCTATATGTGTTAGCTTTGCACCACTGAAAAAATTTTCAAATTCTGACGGTTATTTTTCAGGTTACACCATATTTTGTCATGAAAAATATAGAAATAAAAATGTTCGAGATGGCATGAATAAAACCGATGAAAATCAAGATTTCCAAAAGGGCAACCCATGCACGTAACGTGCTGATGTTGTTGCAAAATGTATCCGCTAGGGTGTGGCAACATTTTTTAGCGTTTAGTTTAGTAGTTAATCGCCAGGATTTTTTTTAATAGTGGCTATGGTATGCGGCTGGCGGCGGCCGTTCCAGGACTGGACGGAGCGGCTGGCCGCGGCCGTTGCGGGCTCTAATGGGTTAATAATCGACATTCACATCAGTTATTTCGTTACTTTGTGACTGTTCACACCACATCCACATTTAGGGCTCATTCATAGTTTGATGTTTCCATCTGTCTGAGTGTCATCACATCCACTGAATGTCCACATTTACTGATTAGAATTCACACTTTGTGTTTACATTGCGTCTACATTTAGAGTTCATTCACTGTTTGGCATTTTACGTTTACATATGTGTGAGTGTCATCCATGCGAGTGTCATCCATGCGAGTGTCATCTGTGTGAGTGTCATCCGTGTGAGTGTCATCTGTGTGAGTGTCATCTGTGTGAGTGTCATCCGTGTGAGTGTCATCTGTGTGAGTGTTATCTGTGTGAGTGTTATCTGTGTGAGTGTGATCTGTGTGAGTGTTATCTGTGTGAGTGTCATCCGTGTGAGTGTCATCCGTGTGAGTGTTATCTGTGTGAGTGTTATCTGTGTGAGGGTTATCTGTGTGAGTGTCATCCGTGTGAGTGTCATCTGTGTGAGTGTTATCTGTGTGAGTGTCATCTGTGTGAGTGTCATCCGTGTGAGTGTTATCCGTCTGAGTGTCGTCCATGCGAGTGTCATCTGTGTGAGTGTTATCTGTGTGAGTGTCATCCGTGTGAGTGTTATCTGTGTGATTGTCATCGCATCCACGTTCAAAGGTCTTTCACTGCTTGGCGTTTAGTAGCTGCACTCTTACTGAGGGTATTGGACTGCGAAAGCAGCGTCAAGTAAATCCTTTGTCTCTGCACTGTCTGCCAGTTCATCAGATGATTTCATCAGTGCAGCAATGTCACTGTCCAGTCGTTGCTTCTTGGCCTTTTGTTTATCACGTTCATCATCTTTAAGATTTTGCTTGGCATTGCAGTCTGAGTCAACTGATGTCTGTTTCTGTTTCTCAGCTTCCAGGTGTGCCACGTAGCGCTGTCTTGCCCCTTGTGCATATGACAGCATTGACGTGTTTCTTTCCAATACTGTGACTTCAAAGTGCCGAATCCCCCATCGTCTTAATGTCTTAACGCTTACAAGCCCATCAAAGTGCAGATAACACATCCTTTGTGTTACTCTCCAACCAAGAACTGTAGCTAGGCTGTCTTTTCAAGCCTTGAAATTTAGCCTTGCTTTGTCCACTCAACCAACAAACGTAAATAGTGTACTTGTAATGGTGCTGGCTTTCTGATGCGCCAATTATGACGTAGCCACTCAGACTTCCTGCCCGCTGTCTGCAGCTGGCTGTTACTTAGCACCAAAAATGCATCAATAACTTAAAATAACAAAAATAAAATTCAAGACTTTTTGACAAAATTCAAGGATTTCAAGGCCTTGAATTAGGACCAATGAAATTCAAGGCTTTTCAAGACTTTCAAGGCCCCGTATGGACCCTGCTATTAATACATAGAGGACTTGGGGGTGCATAACCAATTTTAATGAAAAATAATAATATAAAAATACATAGTTTTTGTTAATACATAATTATAGTACACATATATTCATAAAATACCATATGATTAATTCTATATTCCATAAAGTACATATTTTATGATCATCTAATACAGTTGAATCTTGAACAATTATGCAGAATCTACAGTTGATGCAGTCTCCACAGCTACAATCAGTGATGGTGGCGAGGCTGTTGATTTGTGTCAACTGGTCACCAGGGAAAATATAAGTTCTGACATAGCACAATATCAAATCCTTAGGATCATTCAAAGCGCTTGACATTTCACCCCCTGACAGACCTGGTCGTTCCGTCTCGCCGCCCGAGGCTTCTGACTACATATTGCTTGCTCAGATTTACAGGGCTCGCATACGGGAACTTAACTTTAATTGGTAGTGGATCCGTTGTCACTGGTCAGACGGGGAATGATGAGCATTTCGCTCTTTGAAGTTTGGGCGGGGCACATCTAGTTGCCAGAAACACGTCGGCCAAGACAGGAAGTGGGACAAAGTACAAATTATTCCGTTTACATCCATACATGGCGTGGGATAAGCTGACAAGTCCACGTTTCAACAGGTCGATCTGCCACTGGTATTGTAGCACTACCACCACCCCTGGCTAGCAAGGATAAGTCGTTTCAAAACCAGTACGACTTCTCTGGGAAGCATTCAGCCACACTGTAATTTCTGCACAAAGATTTCAAATATCCACCACTGTATATAGCCACGCACTCAATTATACAGCTGATTGAACTAAGAAAACTCCACCCACCTCTCTGACTGGTACTCGAACGTCTCACCCTGCATTCGCTTCATCACCTGAAGTAGTTCACCACAAAGTACGTTTAACTTTTACAATGGCACAACACTGTACAACTATGTGAGAGCAACAGATGTTTGTAGGTAGAGAAACAAGTTATGAAATACCTGTTTAAATGTTGGAGTGAAACAGTCATTGGTTCATAGTATATCTGGGTGTTTCGTAACCTCAAATTTATACTGCATCCAACAAACATTTATTAAGACAACCCTCCCCCACCAAAATATCCTCCCTAGGACAAAATCCCTTGTGCCAATATCCCTGTGCAAATATCCTGCCAAGGACAATATCCCCTGTGCCAATATCCTACCCAGGACAATATCCTTCTTAGGACAAAGGTCTTATGTCCTAGAATCCAAGAAACGGCATGACAAGAGGTTATGCAGGTTACAGGGCAGAAATACCACAAAATGTTCAGAAATATGCCGAGTGAGGAGAACTGTTACCTCGATGTGTGCCTCACTGCTGATCCTGTTGGCATACCTCAGAACCTCCAGCTCCAAGTCTGTCTTCACCACCCGACTACAACGCCAAACACCAGCACAGTTCCTACCCTTTCAATGTAACATAATTACAGGAAATTTTTTTTTGAATTTCAAGGACATGTTGCATGTCCCCATAATGAGATCATTTATGAACAGAACATGTTGTAGCGAAAACGCAGTAGGGTCTTTTACTTTTTATCAGTTGGTTTATGGATGTGCTGCCCCACTAGTTTCTTTAAAAAAACGTATTTACGTTTTTACCGTCTTATTTTAATTTAATTCCACATCGTTCCACAAAAACCATTATATTCTTTAATACATTTTTGCGCATTTTTCACATTGTCTTCTGCAGTCAGCGGCTGATTATTGTTCACTGCGGATGCCAGCCGTGCCGCTATTTGGACCGCAAAAATGCACAAAACCACAGTATTTTTAAATATATTTTTTGTACATGGAATTAATAAAATGGCATATGAAAAGATTTATGATTTACGGAATATACAGTATATGACTTTTTATTTTCACACTGTTATCCACTAAACAACAATATACTTACCATTCAGCGATTTCTGGGTGAAGAATCGTATTGTTCACATTGAAACTAAAACAAGAAATAGTTGTTTGTGATTCAGAAGTTCAGGCAACATCTTGTAAATTAGTAACAAAATATTGCTAAATTACAAAGATTTATGTTAACCATAACCATTTAATTTAATTCATTTTATTAACTAAACCTTGAATCAAATGTTTTTAGGATGTTATTCTTGTAACATTTTGAAACATTATGTACAGTGAACCAGAAATACTTGAATGTTTGTTCTTTCAACTGAATCAAGAGAAATTGATGACACTTACTCGCCAATGCCATCAAAGACAGCCTCTTTAGTGTAGCTGCCGCTGTCTGTGTTTTTCCCATGCTGCAGAAAATAAAATATATTTATTTTGTGTAGCACCACATTTATTTGCTTGTTGTAGAAAGTAGAATACCATATTCCATATATTAAGCATACATGCCCTAATTAGTGTAAAATCCATTTTTTTACCAGCAGGATCCATAATTATTGTAATTTGACTAATGTGGAACAACTGAAGAGTGGTGCCATCTGGTGTTAAACAGTTGGCACCACTTTTCAGTTGTTCTAGTCACCAAATGACACCACAAGTATTAAATTACAAATTCTAAATTTTATTGTCTAGAGAAAGAAATGTTGGTGTATAAGAATAGATTCCATGACATTTTTGTATGGCTTAATTAGGTCAAATATGGTGTATATCATGCAACATGCCCATCAATGCAAGTTAGTTCAAATAATTAATGTAAAGTCCTGAACACACTCACTTGGTGGGTGACCTCTAATGCCAGTATTACATGGTGTACCTCCTGATACGGATCTCCCAAATGTTGCCTCTGATACCTAATACTGTACTATGCAGTATTGCTCAAATTACCAAACCAGCTAAAGCGAAACAAGTCATGTTTTTGGGGATAGGCACCTAAGAGATAATAAAAATCAACTATGTGCAACTAAAATCAAGAATGTCATGTCAGTGGTTTACTCAGAATGTGTTTTTCAAAATGGGAGATTCTGGTAATTTCTCTGAATGACCGAGAGCTGATGTTAACCAGCATGACCGATAAGTGCATGCACAATCTTATGAAATTGGGTAACCTACACTACAAGTGACATATTAAGGGAGGCCAGGCCGGCCAGGCCGGCATACACAGAACCAACACAAAGTCTCAAACAAATGTGTTATTTTGCCATGCAGAAAGAGGACTAGTTTGGTAAACAAAGGCCAACATATGCTATATAAGTTGACTTGGGATGCATATAGCATGGCGTATACAAATCTATTTTCATTTGGCGAGCGGATATTGCCAGAATACCACACGTCTCCTAGGGAACCACTGGCGTGATATTCTTAATTGTAGTTACAAATGGTTATGTTTTAGTAACTCTTATAGGTGCAAAGACCGAAAACCATGACTTTTGTTTTGCTTTATTAGATGCTGTTATTACCGGACCATTGCTACCGGTGGTTGAGATTAAAGAATCAGTGATCTCTGGTAGTAATCAAACAACAAAACATTATTATTATAGTCAGATTTACCAAACAGCAACAGACACTAACCAGAGTAAGCACCACTGGTGGGTTTCTCCTCCTTAATACATCTGCCATCTGAAAACAGATCAAAACAGGTAGAGCACAGGTCGCAGGTAGAGCACAGGTTGCAGGTAGAGCACAGGTCGCAGGTACAGCACAGGTCGCACCATCGCAGATAGATCACAGGTTGCAGGTAGAGAACAGGTCGCAGGTAGGGCATAGGTTAGAAGTAGAGCACAGGTCGCAGCGGCCTTTGTTTAATTCTGGTATATTTTGTACCCTGAAAGATCGCAACATTCTACTATAATAGGAATGCCATAGGCCAATTATCTAATAAAAAAATGCTACATGGCTCTATGCTGAATATCAAGTAAAAAACTACGGATTTAAAAAAAAAAAGGCAGGTCTTAGATCAGCGGTCCGGCCCGCGGCCCGCTTTCAACTGGCCCACGTGACCGTGCCAGCAATATAATTTTTTTTCAGTACCAATTTTCCAGTTGTTCTATGAGCACTAAAGTTCATGCAGAAGGCGGCAATTTTCTGCACTTCAAGTTCACCAGAGAATTCTGTGGCGAAGACGATGAACGTATCGCAGACACCAAGCGGGTACCTGCTGATGTGCTTAACAGCCTGGAGACCGCATTCAGCGGACAATTTGCTGACTTCGCTGTTATCGACAATGTTTGCTGCTTCTTTGCAAGCCCTTTTACTGCGCAGCCAGTTATTTGCCAAACATTGTCGCAAACGTTTGCAGTCGACGAAGCAGCGTTGCAGGACAATTTCATCGATTTCAAGGTGGTGCCAGGACAAAAAAATGTGTTTAATGCTGTGAAAGACGATCTCGTGCTTTTCTGGGCAACGCAATTGCCTATGCGATTTCCAGCGCTTATCGAAGCAGCACAGACATTTTTGGTGCTTTTCGGCAGCACATGGTCATGCGAGTCAGGATTCTCAGGGATGAATCACACCAAGAACAACCTCCGGTGCCGGCTCAAGGACACAAGTTTGAGGGATTTTCTGCTCTGCCCACAGTTCGGTCAGTTGTCGAAGAATATGCAGCACCATCCTTCGCATTGACTGCATTCATTAGATGTGCTGACTTCTCTTGCGTTGTTTCGAAAATGTTTTCATGTTCTACTTGTACAGTACCATATTTTTTAGCCTAGCAAAGCAGATAATAAAGGCAATATTTGTGCACTGTGTTTTTCCGTGCTTAAAAGTTTTGGCCCGCCTTAATATAGCACTCCAAATTTTGGCCCTCGTACCAAAAAGTTTGCTGATCCCTGTCTTAGATGAACAAATGTGTCTAAGTAAGAATTTTTTTTATTCCATATCTTACCTCATCCACATAGTAGGCTTCATCACAGCCATATCTTACCTCATCCACATAGTAGGCTTCATCACAGCCATATCTTACCTCATCCACATAGTAGGCTTCATCACAGCCATATCTTACCTCATCCACATAGTAGGCTTCATCACAGCCATATTTGTCACGGAAGAACGTTGCTGGCTGGATCCTACAAACAGTTCGTATCATACTGTGTGCCTACAAACATTCACTTAAAAGTTAAATGCAAACATGATTGTCTGGTGTAGGACAGATAAAACAGACACAGAAACAAGGATGCCATTTGGTTAATGAGTCTACCAACTGTGTGCGTGCGGGCAGGCAGGCGTGCGTGCGTGTGTCGCTTCTACTATCACCAACTGAACAACGCCAAGTGATACAGGGTGTAGAAATATGGTAACCTTCAAGGAAATGTTTAAACGTTTTCCATTGGGGAATCTTAATAGTAAAATAGGCACTATGCGTACATGGTTAAAAGATATTCTCGACAAGTACCTGCTTTAGTGGTTTAAGAGAAACAGGCAATGTTGTCATTTGTTTGGCCAATTTCAATATCCAGTATGTCATATGTACAACTGTTGGCAGTTTATACATCATAAAAATAATAAATAATCAAGTTGGTTAATTTTTGCTTGATAACTTTATGTAATAGATAATTAAATACAAGTTATTATTACTATATTGTTTATATGTATGTTATAAATGTAGTAAAATTGGTACTAAATTAAGTATGCACATTAGTAGTTCTGTAATGGCAACTCATGTGACAACGATTACCAATGAAACAGTTCACTTCACGACAGATAATGTCTACAGGTACTTACTTGCCCATCCAAACAATGTATTCTTCTGGCAGTCTCGGCATAAACAAGATGGCGGTACCTGTGTGAACGTCCAGTGCCCCATAGCAACCAGGCTCCAAAACACCAAACGTCCAGTGGAAATACGATTCCTAAAACGGTCAAATTGCACATGCAACTATATAAAATGCATCACTAAGAGCATTTTTACATGAAATGCTGCCATGGTGCAAAACTGATCTAGTATCTAGTAGTTTATTCTCCATGCACATGTATATAGAAATATATGCGATAGTATATCTGTAGAAACATTCTGTTGGTGTAAATATACATAATTACATAGAAAGCATGCGAGGCTCGACACAAAGCAATGTGCATGGCTATTTGTTGTTACTAATGTAAAATCTTGCAACTCTGTTTACAGCCATGCGCTGAAGAGAGAACATTTTGGAATTTTTGGTGGACTTGGAAATTAAACTTGTGTAATTGGCATCACATGGACAACATAGTTAACCGGGAAGCATGGAGCATGATAAATATGGAAAAGTTAATTGTTCCATAACAGCAATCTTAACAGACTCTTGTCCCACTGTTTCGCTGTGAAGCTGCACTCGGACAGTGACGTTAGACTGAACTAACTCCTTGATGATTAATTAAAAATTTTTCCTAACAAATTTCTTACTTCAGAAAACATTTCTGCTTACATTAAAACTGTTAAAGCTTGCTAATCATTGATGACATTTTCTTCTTTTTCTTTACCCTGTTTCACACAAAATGGATATGCCAATATACAGGAATGAGTCAACAAATTTCTCTAGTCAGTTCTGTCTATGGCTCGGGGTAAAAGCTCCACGTCAAACCAAGTCTACTTTTCAACTATGTTTTTAATTACATCATGTAACTTTTAACACAAATCATTTGCTACAAATAATCAACAAAATATTATGTTGCCTATATCATTTTTATTTGTCATTATGTACCACAATATGCAGAAAGTAAGTAAAGCTGCTCTAAAATGGATGTTATTATTTTGGAATTGAGTGTGCATAGGGTTTCTCTGTTCACATTCTCTTATTTCGATATAGAATTGATAATTGGAATTGGTATTTTTTAATTGGAATTGGTATTTCTGAAGCAGAACTGAAACTGGCGTGCGTAATTGGTGTGTACTAGGTAACTGGAATTGATATAATCTAATTGACCCCAAGTCTGACTGTAAAATAAAAATATCGGTCAACTGGATACAATTATAATTTATATATGTGGAATTCCATTTGAATACCTGTCGAAATGGAGCAACGTCAACATCTGAGCAGTATCTCGGGAAGGAGTCACCACCTTGAAGCACAATGACTGCTCCTTCGGGGACGTCTGACCTTGTGCCGAGTCGTTCACACAATCGCCTCCTGTTCACTTTGTGCAGCGTCATTGGCACAGCTAGGGTGTGCTCACCCATGCTGAAGAATGCTCTGCAAAGATAAGTGTACAACATCTAGACATGCCACATCATAATTTTGTTTAATTACCATATTCGACCTATTTAGCGTACACCCCCTTTTAATCAGCAGGATCCATAATTTGACCAGTGTGGAACAACTGAAAAGTGTAGCCATCTGGTGTTCTACAGTTGCCACCACTTTTCAAACATACATGTTAAGTTTCAGAAATGCAAATCCAGGAGATTTAGACGTAAATCGGAGTCTCAGAAAAACGGGGATTTATACGTAAATCGGGTAGTCTCGGAAAATAACAAGATTTAACAAGATTTGCCATCCAAGCCAAAGGCCCAGATGGCAAGTGGACAAGGAAGCCATTGGCTTATCGAGAGTCCAACAATGTTCATCTACTTATAACCCGCTCTCCTGAGATATGTGTCAACCTTGTTTTTAAACATATTCACGCTGCTAGCAGTTACACAATCTGTAGACAATTTGTTCCATTCATTTATTGTCCTCTGTGAGAACGAGTGCTTCCTGATGTCCAATCTACATTGATCCTTTACTAATTTTACCTCATGTCCTCTAGTTCTGCTATCCTTCTTGAGTGAGAAAAACATATTTCTATCAATATTTTCATACCCATTCAATATCTTAAAAACTTCAATCTGATCTCCTCGTAACCTCCTTGTCTCTAGAGTTGTTAAACCACATTCTTTCAGGCGTTCTTCATAACTAAGGTCTCTCAGTTCTGGAATCATTTTAGTTGCTCTCCTTTGTATGCGTTCAAGCGTATCTATATCCTTCTTACGATATGGTCTCCATGCTTGTATACAGTATTCTAAATGAGGTCTAACTATTGCTTTATAAAGAGGTATAATTAACTTTTTTCCCTTGTATGTTATGTTTCTTCTAATCAATCCAAGAATTTGATTACCCTTTGAAGCTGCAATACCACACTGCTCTGAAACTTTCATATCAGCGCTTATTGTAACTCCTAAGTCCTTTTCTTTTACAGTAGTACCCAGAGCAGTATCTCCCATTTTATAGTTTACATTCAAGTTCCCATGTCCAGTATGTAGGCATTTACATTTCCCAAAATTTAACAACATCTGCCATTTCTCAGACCATTTCACTAATCTGTCTAGATCGTTTTGTAAATGTGGTTTATCACCATCAGTATTAACCTTTCTAAACAGTTTTGTGTCATCCGCAAATTTCAGTATGTTACTTGTTATACTGTCGTCCAAGTCATTGATATAAATTAAGAATAATATAGGTCCTAATACTGATCCTTGAGGTACCCCACTCAAAACCGATTTCCAATTTGAAACTTCTCCATCTACTACAACTCGTTGTCTTCTGTCAGTCAGCCATTGTTCTATCCAGTCAGTTATGCTATCCACGATACCATGGGCTTTTAATTTAAGTAGTAATCTTTGATGTGGCACTTTGTCAAAAGCTTTCTGAAAATCTAAGTAGATAATATCTACTGGCGATCCCACGTCTATCCACTTAGTGATTTCTTCCAAAAAACATAACATATTTGTTAAGCATGACCTCGCTTTAAGGAATCCATGTTGAGATGAATTTAATAATTTATGCTTACCGAGGAAGTCCACCATATGGTCTTTAATTAACCTTTCTAATAATTTACAAATCACTGACGTTAAACTCACTGGTCTGTAATTCTCTGACTTATTTCTCGAACCCTTTTTAAATAATGGTATGATGTTTGCTTCTTTCCATTCAAACGGAACAACTCCCTCTTTTAATGAAAAGTTGAATACTCTTGCAAGTGGTGTACTGATTTGTTCTACTGTTTCCATTAGTAATTTTGGAGGAATCCCATCCACTCCCGGTGATTTGTTATCCTTCATTGCCTTTATTTTCTTAGCTACCAATTCTGGAGTTACAACTAACGGACCTAAATAGTCAGATTTAGCCCCCTGAAATTTAGTATCAGCAACTGGTAATGAACTAATATCTTCTTTGGTAAACACTGAACTGAAGTAACCATTTAGGTCTTCCGCCATTAAAAACCCGTGATATTATATTTCCAGCACTGTCTTCTTGAGGTCCAACCTTGTCTTGTACGTTTTGTTTACTCCTGACATATGCATAAAAACTCTTGCCGTCATTTTTTATGTTACATGCTAGTTTTTGCTCATAGCTTCTTTTAGATTGTCTGATGTCAGTTGTAGCTGCATTAAGTGCCTCTTTGTATTTTTAATAGTCTTCGTCCTTTCTGGTATGCCTATAAACCCTCCACATAGTTTGTTTTAGCATTATTTTTCTAATAGCCTCTTTTGACAAGTGCTTCTTTCTACACCATTTTCCTTGTTTTTGGAAGGGAACAAATTTATCGATGATACTCTCAATTTCATATTTTAGAATATTCCAACATTCAATTGCGGTCTTATTCATCAGCATGTTATTCCAATCTAGCTTTGCTAAGTATTTTCTCATATCTTTGTAGTTACCTTTGTGGAAGTTTATCTTGTACGTTTTCTTATTTTTACTTTCTAATTTTACATTGATGTCAAAATGTATTTGACTTGTATGTAAATCGGAGGGTCTAAGAGAACAAAATATTACAAAAAGAATACTTTCCATGACAGTAACAACCATGTTTTATTATCACCAACAGTTCATATATGATACAAAAGCACATTATATATACATTCACAAATAACTCATGAGCTCTAGACATCTGGCAGAGAAGAATAACGCCTATGTCGATCTCACATAGAGCATGCAGGATGACTTTACCAAGCACGACAGGCACACGCCTATAATTTATCAAAACCCTCACACATATATCACAAATCCACCAGAAAAGAATAACGTCCATGTCGATCTCACAGAGCATGCACAACAGACCCAAGCCTACACATTTACTGGTGAACCTTCACATAATCCCATGTCGCAACCTTGGCCGACTTGAGAAGATCCTTATCTGGCACAAAGGAATAGCAAGCGCCCGCTGGGTGTCGTTGCAGAGCTGTGACCGAGAGTCAGTGTTGACTCAGAAAAACATACTCGAGTCAGCCGGAAATAAAACCCAATTAGGCCATGCCAAGTTCTGAAAATAACATAGAAAAAAATATTTGTTTTGGTTTCACTGAAAATCCAGGAGATTGGTTCTCCTTTCCAGGAGATCAGGAGATTTGGTGGATTTCCAGGAGTCTCCTGACAAATGCAGGAGACTTAACATGTATGCTTTTCAGTTGTTCTACACTATTCACCAAATGAAACCACTAGTGTTAAACAGTTACCTTACTATCTAGAGAAAAAAAATTGGCATATGCATATAAGAACAGATTCCTTGACATTTTTACATTGCCCAATTTTTTTCAAGCATATTGTACGCTTGTTAGGTCAAATACGGTGTATCTGTAATTGTATTTATGTGTGTTTTACAACCTTGGCACTCTTTTTTAATTGTTATGATGAATAGAAGAAAATCTTGCAATTTATTTTTTTAGATTTTATTTGAAACCAGAAACACAGAATTATATATGGGAATCCACATGATAATAATATCACATTTATTATCATGAAGCGGTAATTCCTACTTTGTGGAACAATGCACCACACATCCGATGAAATCATAATAGTACATAATAATAATATTAAATTACATAAAACAATAAATTATGGTTTATAATGACTTTTTTTCAGAAAGTTAACTATATTACTGGTACAAACATTTTCTAAAACATATCTATTATAACATCATGACTGCCCCAATGTGTCTTTTTAACATAATTTGACCATTATAATTATGTTTATGTTGCTGCAGGAAAAGGGAGCGACCACAGTTAAGGTGAGATAGTCCAGGCAAAATGACTTTTTGAAAAAATTACTCAAATTCAAAATGTGTTTCCACTGTATTCTGACAGCTTTGTATATTCACTTTTATATAAATTATACACATTTAAATCACTTTTATTCATATATATATATATATATATATATATATATATATATATATATATATATATTTATATATATATAAAGCATGCCTCTTTCAAGTAATAAATCCACTTTTTCTATTTTTTTATGGCTCCATGATTTTCATATTTGGAAAAGGATATCTCTGGAAGTAATTATGCTAGTCAAATAAAGTTACGAGTACAGCTGTACTGTATTCAGTTTATTCTTCTCTACACAACTAGCAGACTAGCAAACATTATCAAAATAATCAAGTTTGAAAGTTACATTATCAGTATTCGTTGGCAAAAATAAAAAAATAAAATTATTTCTGCTAGTTGTGTAATGGGGTGTTTGCTGAAGATGCTTCTGCAAGTATTATATATTTGTTCAATAAAGAATGGCACTGATTCTCAATTTGCTAAATATTGTACAAAATTGTGCCATTTTGTTAGTTACCATAGAAATGGGGGTCTGGCAGAAAAAAGTTAAACATGTTTTATTCAATAAGCCCCAATCTACAGTTTGGGCAGAAAAATTATGGGGCATGGTAGCAGACCTGGGGCCGAAGTACTTGAGTACATTTTTGAAATACTTACACTCGTACTCGTACTAGAAATTATGGTCATATACTCGTACTCGTGTTCAATGTACTCAGATTTTATGAGTACATTACGAGTACATCTGAGTACTTTTTCAATATGATATTTTGAAAATTATTTATTATTTTATTTTATCAAATCATTAACAACAATAATTTCAAAACGTATGGTAGCAAATTGTATTACTTGCATACGAATCAAATAAAAAAAATTATGTTCTTGCATGCATCTCAGCTGAGTGTTATATGTTTTCTAATACAGGAGTATTAAAAACACTTTTATTATATCAAATTCTATTGCAATGACCATTATATTAATTGCAATGTAATAGCCCCTGATTTGTAATAATAATTATTGTTATATTTAGTAGATGTGGTTTAATTTTTACTTGGTATTGATGAGTTTTCACAAATTCACACCATGGACCACTTTTCTGTACATTGAATGCACTGAAGCCACAAAGGCTTCGTTTGGTGAGGCAGCATCGTTTGATTCTTTTCCCAGTCAGAAACCACTAGTAAGTAGTTCATATCCATATTTGTACTAGTTACCAATCCAGGCCATAATCCTTGCATGTTTGCTTAATTAAACCAGGAAGTACAGTAAGTCCATAATAAAAGGGTCATTCATCAGTTAGCCATAAAATGCCTTTGTTGCTCTCACAAGTGAAGATGCTAAGCACTGCTAGCTGAGTCTTCTTCTGAAGAAGTTTGGTGACTCAAGTCAGACAGCCTACACCAGTATTGTTTGGTGCCAATTTGTAGTGTGGTTAAAGTACAAAGGGGATATTGGCAGGTACTAATCCACGCTCTCAGCAAACACTAGTTGTGGACTTGTGGTCACTGCCAGTCACGACACACCTAACAGTGTTCACATATATATTTAATGGTTATATTTCTGTATTTCTTTTCTCTTGCTATGTTGTGCTATAAAATGCAACAGTTCACTCAGCTGTTTTAATGAACTGGCTGCAGACAGAGGTGGATATGTGAACGAATAGTTTTCACGCAGTAATTGTAGGCTGCACCATGGCTGAATGCTTTCCAGAGAAGTCAAGATGGCATTGGAATGAACATGTCTGCCAGGAGTGAAGCGTAAAGCGCTTTGAACAGTCCCAAGGACTGGATACTGCACTATATAAAAACATACCTTTACTAACTAAGCAGACAAAAAAGTCCTATAGACTTGGGGTGTCTCACTCTCACCTTAACATGGGAAGACTTTCAAGACTGCTTTAATCGTTTCAGTGCCACCGAACCAATATGGCCGATCGCAGCCGAATTCAATGATTCCGTTTTGCAACGTCTATTGTTAATGGCTGGAAGCTACATATAACTTACTTGGTGAAATATGCTCACTAAACACATAAAATACAAGTTTAAAACAACACATTGTTTAAAAAAGGCCTGGCACTTCTTGGATGTCATCGCAATTTTAGCTGGCACTAAAACGGTTAACTTAAGCGGGATGTGAGAAAGGCAGTTCTAAGTGGGTGAAAACTTTGGGGAAGTGGACGGGAAAGACAACTCTCACAACTGTAACTGCTAGCAGCGTGAATATGCTTAAAAACAAGGTTGACACAATCTTACACGGGATACAACCAAAAGCCCTGTAGGCCAAAAGCCCTCACATATTATATATATATTTATCTGATATTTTACCCTTGGGTCAAAAGCCTTCTTATTGTATCTTGTGTTGAATAGCCACATTGTAGTGTAATGAACAAAGTAATGAAACATTTTGATTTGCCAACATTTGTTTTCATGGAGTATATTGAACATGATAAGTACATTCATTCACATTCATAGTCATGAGTTGATTCAAATCATAGTCATTCACATTCATGTTCATTCAGTGCCACTAGATAGCATATAGAGATTCACTTCCATCTTATACAATGTCCAATGCCTGTCAGGACTTGTTTCAAGGTCCTCTCCTTGTTTTGTTAAGCGGTGCATAGGTTGACAAGCTTCTCTTGTAACTGTTTTGTAGCTTTACAAATGATATATAGAGATTCACTTCCATCTTATACAATGTCTAATAAAGTGCAAATTACTAAAATTTATTATTTTGTTTGATATAATTCACCAAATTAAAATTATTTATCATATTAATATATTTCACTTGGTTCCATAAAAATCTCAATGTGAAGGCTTTTGGCCTTTTTCAAAGTAAGGGGTGAGGGCTTTTGACTGAGGGGCTTTTGACTTAGGGGTTTTTGACCTAGGGGCTTTTGACCTAGAGGGCTTTTGACTTAGGGCTTTTGACCTAGAGGCTTCTGACCTACACCCAATGGACCTTTGGCTTGGATGGTAAATCTTTTTAAATAAAATTTTATTTTATTCAACATTTCAACAACATATATAAATATATATATATATATATATATATATATATATATATATATATATATATATATATATATATATATATATATATATATATATACATACATACATACACACACACACATACATACATACATACATACATACATACATACATACATACATACATACAACACAGTGAATGCAGTAAAGATTTATATGACAGCAGCATTAAGCTGCAATACTCTATAATACATATTGAAAACCTACATTGAAATGTTGAAGGGAAATGCAAGAAGAGTAATACTTATAATTAGCGTTTCCCATTTCATAATACAGACATGAATTTATAGATAATTAGACAAATGAAATAAATATCATTAATCTAAATAAATTTGACACACGATTAAGATTAGAAAGTAGTCACAACAAAAACTAAAATGTAAAATAAAAGAAGACTATATGTTGTATTTACTGACCAATAATGATATGTACATTTTCTTAAAGGCATTGGTGCAATGTTTAATATTCTTATTTACACAATTCCACATATTTGCACCTTTCACACTGATACACATTTATATACTTTAAGCTAATGTTGGCCCTATATTCACAAAAAAACTGGTTGAAATGTTCTGCAATATTCTTATTCCCTGAAATAGTTGATCCATTGTTAGAGTAACACTCCTTCTCACAATGTCTCAAGACAGATGTGAGTTTACCCTTATACGTTTTATATCTAACTTCAGCAACATCGCTTCTTGTTTTTAGGAAATGTTTGTACAGTATATTCTTTTTTACATGCATTTTTTAATCCTGAAGTCATCCATGGTTTATGTCACCTTTTATCCTTTCGAGAAATAGTTTTAACAGGAAAACTAACCTCGTAAATATTTTTGAACATTTCAATAAACTTCTTACAGCTTGAATTAACATCATCGTTGTTCAATATTTCATCCCATTTCATAATTATTATTTCATAAATGCCTGTAATTGTTCTCTGTCGATTGACCTTGTTTGAAAAGGTTTACAATTTGATGGAAGTTATCAACATAATCACAAATTTGGAAAAACAAGTAAGTGGTTATTTAGATCATTTCTAAGTAAGCCACTAACTGTGGACTTGTGGAGCTCTGTTGTAAATTTTTTATCTATAAGTGTTGCACTATGCTTTGTTATCCTTGTAGGCCTTGTTATCCTTGTAGGCCTTGTTATTAAAGGGTGTAAACCATAACTATATAAGTGATCAATGAAATTCTTTGTAGCAGCATGGTTTTATGATTTTGGAGGAGGTCTACATTAAAATCTCCACACAAGCACACTGTTTTACCATTGCAGTTATTAAACATATGATCTATATGTTCATTTAATAATGCTAGATCAGTATTTAGTGCACGATAGAAGGATGCAACTACTATGTTTTTACCATTACTAGTAGTGATTTCTGCACAAATAATTTGTGCACAGTTTTCTATACACTTTGAATCAAAGTTTGATATAGCAGTTAGGGGTTTGTGTTTTAGATACTTATTTATATACGATGCAAGTCATGCAACTCCACCTCCAATCTGTTGGTTTCTAGAAGTATAAAAACAATTATAATTTTCTAACTGGAATTCATAATTTTCATTCATCCAAGTTTCTGAAATTGCAATGACATCTCTAGTTAAAAACAGGTGAACTGAATAACCATGGCAAATCAGTGCAGTCATATAACAAATTAAAATAAACGACTCCTATGTTGGCACTAGAGAGGGTTACTTAGAGTGAAATGTCATAATTAATTTGACTTTACATGGGGGCGGGCCATGGCGCAACCACATCGTCATCAATCATGTCACATGATTGTCAACGTTTACATAATAATACGTTGCGTACGTTTTGCATACATATAGAGCCTGAACATATTATAATAAAACAACGTCATATTAAACATGCTTACTCTGCCTCTGGCTGTACTGATGCCATTACTGATTTTCAGAAAAAGTAACTTCAGTCGAGACCGCTTTACTTTCCTATGGCTATGCTACCTCAATCGGAGTGCCAGTCACATGACTGCTAGCAGCGCCACCTTCTGAATGAAATAAAATTATTGTATTTATTTATAACTATTTTAATCTGTAATATATAGGGCCTTCGCATTTGCAACACTATTTCACGAAATCATTAGGTTTAAACATCCGCTATCATCAATTGATTTTCCGTTTTTTCTGTCTTCTTCAGTATCTGTGTTCCATTTTGGAGGACCCGATTTCCGAGTAATCAAACTACCCACAAATGGCGCCACTAACCATTTCTCTACTGCTACAATTTTTGATGGTGCACTCCTAATTTTTTTGCAAGAAAGCTCTCAGTTCCAATTGCATGCAATTGTGGATAGTGTTAGTGTTGAAAATGCGTCTGGATAAAACATTAACGTTTGTTTTTGCTTGAAATTATGTTGCGTTACTTTAATACACACTTGCAACAACGTAACAAGTCGTAAACAACAATCGCGTTGTACAGCCAACCAATTACATAATAAGAAGTATATAACATCATTGTGTCATGCCATTCCCCGTCACCAGGGGCTTCTGACTATATCAGTATCCAAACTCCCCACCAGTGGCGCCACTCACCGTTTCACCACTGCTATAGTCTCGCTTAGCCGACTCTCGCTCGCCTTCGTGAATTCGCCGAGAAGAGAGTCTATAAAGGTGCAGAGGAGTCTTGTTGTTATACCCACTGTCACCACTCCATTTTGTGTAGGCGTTCCCGTGAAGCGCCAGCAGCCAATCAGCGTCATTGTCGAGATTCTACACTAAACATTTTTGCCTGATTTAACTTTTCAGTCTGACAGTTGTGTCAATAAATATTATAATAAAAGTTTAAATTGTATTGTAAACATAAATAAAAGCTCACTCTTATTTCAGACGAGAGCTATTTGATCTAATTATGCGCGCGAACGGAATCTGGGTGCACACAACATTCCGTCGATCACAACAATAACAATTATTAATTTTTATCAAGCGCAGTTTCCATTAAAATGCTCAAAGCGCTGTACAAAATCTAATTAAATATAAAACGTTAAATATAGAATAAATTAAGACGTTTTGACGACTTTCACTGTGTCTACCAAATCTATCAGAGTGAGCACCACGTGTGTATTCTGTATGTGTACTATGATCAAACAGACAGTATTTGTCAACAATCATGCAAAACGTGGACGCACAGTTGTGTGTCGGAGTGAGGACCATTCTAGGAAACAAATGTGACATGTCAAATTATGATATTAACGATATAATACATGTGTCTGATATTTGGAGATGTGGCAACTAGAAATTATGAACTATGTGACAGTCATTTATATGCATTTTTGGTTGATAGTATGATTCTCAATGGTATATCTCATATTAAGGTACGTGACACACAAAAGGGAAAATTGTGTTTACTAAATGTTGACATTCAAATGGTTGGAGCTGGGTTTATAGAATTATTAGTAGGGCCTATGCACAAGTGGATCGGTAAATCATCATTGCAATGATATGACCAAAAACAGTAACATAATGTATTTCTTTAAAAATAGGAATGTTTAATTTAAATTGTACATCTATCAAACTTTGACTCATTATAAAGACATGTATTGACTACGGAAGCTAAATGTGCTGAACACACGTGGTAAGATCCAACGGTTTAGTTGGAAAGTTTTGTCATGCACACATTGAAGGACCTACATAGAGTATGAGGATTCACACGACGTATGCACATAGAGAGATACAGGACGTACACACAGATCGAGAATATACACAGTGAGGACAAAAACGAAATAACGGCACTTAGTGAGGACACATACACGACCAGATCGTACATCACAGTTACATATGTGATTTAGTTAAACTCGTACGTCCATTTGGGAGACTCTGTCACATTTGGTAACTATACACCCTGGTTGCTGACTATGCCGTTTCGAATAACACCTTTAACATTCTTCCATGAACGATTTTTCAACACCGGTTCTGAAGCCAGCACATGCTCCAGTTTCACCTTTCCGGGCAATTGCTTCAAGGCTATATCGATACTGAAGTGTCTCAGCACTGCCTGTGTTTCTTTGGACGACCAAACTACTTGTTTGGACATGGAGTGTGGTGATGCTGAAATGTATAATATACATATACTTTTTTATGCCACACTTATATATATATATATATATATATATATATATATATATATATATATATATATATATATATATATATATATATATATAATGTGATATAAAGCAACAGTATACAATATGTGCTGGACCCCTGGACTGGAACTCACAGAAACAGAAGCGTCTGCTGTGTCAATAAACTGGAGTGGTTGGGTGTCTCTCAGTAAAATGCGTATGCAAAATAAACATAAGCACCCGAATCAATGGCGATGCACACGTGAGTATAAACGTCTCAGGTTTATGCCAACCATATGTACAAATACACGTTGAACATGTATATAACAGCGATGGTGTGTATGGGGTGCTCAGGGAGGGGTAGCACCTCTGGTGGGGGACATGTCCTGTTCCCCCGGGAACTCGATTGGAACTCCCCACCTGGCACCCAATTCTCACCTGTGGCTCCAAGAAGCTGTAGCACGCGCAACGGGCACACCCCGGTAAACCGCTTCGACAGGCGGGCCAAACCAGGTGAGGGTAGCCGACGGGTCTAGAACCCTCGGTGAGATAAGGCTTGTCTACCTAAGCATGTGAAGACTGGACTCGGCGAATTGCACGGAGGAAACCACCAGCTGGTTCAACGGGCAGAAAGGCGGACCCAGCAGCGTGTTGTGGAACGCAGAGAGCAGGACGAGACACGAAGGACGTCGTGGTCATCCACTGCATCCGGCTCCATCTCCAGCCGTCTCGACCTTGTCTTGCTGCTGGATTCAGTTGGTTTCGGACGAGCGAGTGAGGTCGACGATGCGCAACTCCTCTCCACTTTAATCCAAATCACGGCGCAAGTCACTTGTCATCTATTACCATTGTACCATCATTACATTGCTCACCGAAAAAGTCCTGTGGCGATGGGCAAGCGACGAAGCGGCAGGTGTGGGTAAACTGGCAGCCGCAAGCCGCAAACCTGCACACAGGCGGCTCAGGCCATATGGTCGTTCTCCACCAACATGGAGCAGCAGTGGGATTCGGCAGCCCCCTGAGCGACAGCCCTTTTTAGGAGTACACTGCTCATCTCTGTAGTATGAGGAAGGGGCTAGAAAAGGTGCCCTAAACATTACCAGCTCCACGCTTCCATGGCCAGAATACCGCGTCTGGCGGGGACCCTATTACTGCGGTCGAAACAACATAAAGAAAAAGCTGAGGATCATTCCTCTCACCCTTGGCGCATGGAATGTGCGCGCACTTTTAGACAGAGAGGGTGCTGACATACCTCAGAGGAGAACTGCTCTGATTGGAAGAGAGCTAGCCAGATACAACATCCACATCGTAGCCCTGAGTGAGACCCGGCTCGCAGGAGAAGGCCAACTATGTGATAAGGGCGCTGGTTACACCTTCTTTTGGAGTGGAAGAGGTGGTGAAGAGCGGCGTGAGGCAGGTGTCGGCTTTGCAGTGAAGACGGCACTTGTGGACAAGCTAGCAGTACCTCCAAAAGGTCTGAACGATCGGCTCATGACCATGAAACTCCCCTTCTCGTATGGAAGAAAGCATGTCATAATTGTCAGTGCCTACGGCCCAACCATGCCCAACCATGAAGATGTGAAGGACAAGTTCTATGAAGAATTGCACTCCGTCATTGCCATTGTTCTCAGAGCTGACAAACTCATCATCCTAGGTGACTTCAATGCAAGCGCAGGCTCTGACAACATCTCCTGGTACGGTGTCATTGGGAAGTATGGCGTCTACTGCTGCAGACTTGCGCGGAACATGAACTGCTGATCACCAATACAGTCTACCGCCTCCCTACCCGCAATAGCACGTCATGGATGCACCTTCCTTAAAAGCATTACCATCTCATCGACTACGTTATTGTCAGGAAGAGGGACAGTCAGGATGTATGAGTGACGAAATCCATGAGTGGAGCTGAGTGCTGAACTGATCACCGCCGCATTGTCTCTAAGCTCAACATCCGTATCCAACACGAGAGACGCCCCCAAGGAAAGATGACTCCTAAACGGCTCAACATCACCACACTGAAAAACATTGTCATCAAACAATCCTTTGTTGACACCCTGGAAGAACGTCTTGACTCCACCCCCTGGTCAGAATGTGGAGACAGACTGGGCGACCCTCAGAGAGCTGGTCTGCAACACCCCTACAGAGATCATAGGGTCCCTTACCGAAAGCATAAGGATTGGTTTGACGAGAACTGCGACGCGATCAAGCAGTTGTTGGCTGAGAAACACTGCCTCCACAAAAGCCTACTTGAACGATCCAAAGTCCAGCCACAAGAAAGACGCCTTCAAGACGTCCCTAAACGTTGTCATTGATTACGACGTCAACACCAGGATCGCGACAGCCAGCGCAGCTTTTGGCAGACTACACGCCAAAGTCTGGATCAGAAGAGACATTAGTCTACAGACCAAGCTGAAGGTGTACAGGGCAATAGTACTCCCCACTCTTCTTTACGCCTGTTAAACGTGGACGGTGTATTAACGTCACGCCAGGAAGCTGAATCACTTCCACACAACCAGCCTCCACTATTTTGAACCTTGCCAGATATAAGGACTGAAGTTGATTCTTTCGATCATTTGAATAATATGCATTTTTTTCGTTAAATCGACTGCGGATGTCACTTGCAGACTGTTCACACACTACATACTTGGACGTCAACGAGCCGGATTTGCGATAGGCTAAATCAATTGCACTTTGAAAATATTCCCCTTTTTCCCTTTAAACAGTTAGAGACAACAAGTTTTTGACTGCAAATAGTGGTGGCTGTTTTCATAAATGTATGTAATTACATGCAACTATCCCAATGTCTACACTACATGGCTAGAACAAAATAATTATGCTCTACAACAAATATGTTGAATTTTACGTAATTTATTAATAAACAAAACAATACAGCTGTGTTAGTTGAACAGTATATTCCTTGGACTAGGCACAGACTGAGAAATCATCTTCGGCCCTAGCACAAAATGAACCACATTCACCCCAATTCCATAGCAGACAAATGACAGAAAAGTCGCTTTTTACCACTTTTGCCTTTTGCCACGCACAGAGGGTGTTGGTGGATTCAGAGTGTGGAAATAAACATGTAAACGTATGCACACCTTGCCTGTTTTAACTTCATGTAAATAAAGTTAAAACAGAACCTCATATAATAAACAGCTGGCACGAAATGGCACAACTGGTCTGTCTGCTGAAATTGCATCAATAATTGAACCCAAACTATTTCTCACTGCACGTACTAGAATAATAATAATGATTTATTATATAAATCAGGGTCCAAAATTAACACAAGCTATCAAACTGAGCGTGTCATTCGGATAAGTTTAAATAAATAAATTTAACTTATATTTTCAACTTGTCCAAAAATTGCAATGAAAAATACACTACTAGAGTAAAGTGTTGTAAAGTGTTGATATGATCGCAATGACATTGTCTGTAGAAACACAAAAATTACATGCAAAGTACAATTATTTGTCAAACGCATTTTTTAGCTGTTCTGGACAATTGGACAACTGTTAATTTTGAACCCTGCATAAATTACTAATAATTATGTCACGATGGCTGAACATTCATCGACTATAGTGGATCAGTATACATATAACACTTGCACCACCATCCTGGCTATTATGCACAGTGCAAAATACATGTGACCAAAATAGTAAAATTTCAGCAAACACCCATCACACCAACTCACAACCAGAGAGCAAGACATCAACTTGGATACAACAATAACAATTATTAATTTTTATCAAGCGCAGTTTCCATTAAAATGCTCAAAGCGCTGTACAAAATCTAATTAAATATAAAACGTTAAATATAGAATAAAGACGTTTTGACGACTTTCACTGTGTCTACCAAATCTATCAGAGTGAGCACTACGTGTGTATTCTGTATGTGTACTATGATCAAACAGACAGTATTTGTCAACAATCATGCAAAACGTGGACGCACAGTTGTGTGTCGGAGTGAGGACCATTCTAGGAAACAAATGTGACATGTCAAATTATGATATTAACGATATAATACATGTGTCTGATATTTGGAGATGTGGCAACTAGAAATTATGAACTATGTGACAGTCATTTATATGCATTTTTGGTTGATAGTATGATTCTCAATGGTATATCTCATATTAAGGTACGTGACACACAAAAGGGAAAATTGTGTTTACTAAATGTTGACATTCAAATGGTTGGAGCTGGGTTTATAGAATTATTAGTAGGGCCTATGCACAAGTGGATCGGTAAATCATCATTGCAATGATATGACCAAAAACAGTAACATAATGTATTTCTTTAAAAATAGGAATGTTTAATTTAAATTGTACATCTATCAAACTTTGACTCATTATAAAGACATGTATTGACTACGGAAGCTAAATGTGCTGAACACACGTGGTAAGATCCAACGGTTTAGTTGGAAAGTTTTGTCATGCACACATTGAAGGACCTACATAGAGTATGAGGATTCACACGACGTATGCACATAGAGAGATACAGGACGTACACACAGATCGAGAATATACACAGTGAGGACAAAAACGAAATAACGGCACTTAGTGAGGACACATACACGACCAGATCGTACATCACAGTTACATATGTGATTTAGTTAAACTCGTACGTCCATTTGGGAGACTCTGTCACATTTGGTAACTATACACCCTGGTTGCTGACTATGCCGTTTCGAATAACACCTTTAACATTCTTCCATGAACGATTTTTCAACACCGGTTCTGAAGCCAGCACATGCTCCAGTTTCACCTTTCCGGGCAATTGCTTCAAGGCTATATCGATACTGAAGTGTCTCAGCACTGCCTGTGTTTCTTTGGACGACCAAACTACTTGTTTGGACATGGAGTGTGGTGATGCTGAAATGTATAATATACATATACTTTTTTATGCCACACTTATATATATATATATATATATATATATATATATATATATATATATATATATATATATATATATATATATATATATATAATGTGATATAAAGCAACAGTATACAATATGTGCTGGACCCCTGGACTGGAACTCACAGAAACAGAAGCGTCTGCTGTGTCAATAAACTGGAGTGGTTGGGTGTCTCTCAGTAAAATGCGTATGCAAAATAAACATAAGCACCCGAATCAATGGCGATGCACACGTGAGTATAAACGTCTCAGGTTTATGCCAACCATATGTACAAATACACGTTGAACATGTATATAACAGCGATGGTGTGTATGGGGTGCTCAGGGAGGGGTAGCACCTCTGGTGGGGGACATGTCCTGTTCCCCCGGGAACTCGATTGGAACTCCCCACCTGGCACCCAATTCTCACCTGTGGCTCCAAGAAGCTGTAGCACGCGCAACGGGCACACCCCGGTAAACCGCTTCGACAGGCGGGCCAAACCAGGTGAGGGTAGCCGACGGGTCTAGAACCCTCGGTGAGATAAGGCTTGTCTACCTAAGCATGTGAAGACTGGACTCGGCGAATTGCACGGAGGAAACCACCAGCTGGTTCAACGGGCAGAAAGGCGGACCCAGCAGCGTGTTGTGGAACGCAGAGAGCAGGACGAGACACGAAGGACGTCGTGGTCATCCACTGCATCCGGCTCCATCTCCAGCCGTCTCGACCTTGTCTTGCTGCTGGATTCAGTTGGTTTCGGACGAGCGAGTGAGGTCGACGATGCGCAACTCCTCTCCACTTTAATCCAAATCACAGCGCAAGTCACTTGTCATCTATTACCATTGTACCATCATTACATTGCTCACCGAAAAAGTCCTGTGGCGATGGGCAAGCGACGAAGCGGCAGGTGTGGGTAAACTGGCAGCCGCAAGCCGCAAACCTGCACACAGGCGGCTCAGGCCATATGGTCGTTCTCCACCAACATGGAGCAGCAGTGGGATTCGGCAGCCCCCTGAGCGACAGCCCTTTTTAGGAGTACACTGCTCATCTCTGTAGTATGAGGAAGGGGCTAGAAAAGGTGCCCTAAACATTACCAGCTCCACGCTTCCATGGCCAGAATACCGCGTCTGGCGGGGACCCTATTACTGCGGTCGAAACAACATAAAGAAAAAGCTGAGGATCATTCCTCTCACCCTTGGCGCATGGAATGTGCGCGCACTTTTAGACAGAGAGGGTGCTGACATACCTCAGAGGAGAACTGCTCTGATTGGAAGAGAGCTAGCCAGATACAACATCCACATCGTAGCCCTGAGTGAGACCCGGCTCGCAGGAGAAGGCCAACTATGTGATAAGGGCGCTGGTTACACCTTCTTTTGGAGTGGAAGAGGTGGTGAAGAGCGGCGTGAGGCAGGTGTCGGCTTTGCAGTGAAGACGGCACTTGTGGACAAGCTAGCAGTACCTCCAAAAGGTCTGAACGATCGGCTCATGACCATGAAACTCCCCTTCTCGTATGGAAGAAAGCATGTCATAATTGTCAGTGCCTACGGCCCAACCATGCCCAACCATGAATATGTGAAGGACAAGTTCTATGAAGAATTGCACTCCGTCATTGCCATTGTTCTCAGAGCTGACAAACTCATCATCCTAGGTGACTTCAATGCAAGCGCAGGCTCTGACAACATCTCCTGGTACGGTGTCATTGGGAAGTATGTCGTCTACTGCTGCAGACTTGCGCGGAACATGAACTGCTGATCACCAATACAGTCTACCGCCTCCCTACCCGCAATAGCACGTCATGGATGCACCTTCCTTAAAAGCATTACCATCTCATCGACTACGTTATTGTCAGGAAGAGGGACAGTCAGGATGTATGAGTGACGAAATCCATGAGTGGAGCTGAGTGCTGAACTGATCACCGCCGCATTGTCTCTAAGCTCAACATCCGTATCCAACACGAGAGACGCCCCCAAGGAAAGATGACTCCTAAACGGCTCAACATCACCACACTGAAAAACATTGTCATCAAACAATCCTTTGTTGACACCCTGGAAGAACGTCTTGACTCCACCCCCTGGTCAGAATGTGGAGACAGACTGGGCGACCCTCAGAGAGCTGGTCTGCAACACCCCTACAGAGATCATAGGGTCCCTTACCGAAAGCATAAGGATTGGTTTGACGAGAACTGCGACGCGATCAAGCAGTTGTTGGCTGAGAAACACTGCCTCCACAAAAGCCTACTTGAACGATCCAAAGTCCAGCCACAAGAAAGACGCCTTCAAGACGTCCCTAAACGTTGTCATTGATTACGACGTCAACACCAGGATCGCGACAGCCAGCGCAGCTTTTGGCAGACTACACGCCAAAGTCTGGATCAGAAGAGACATTAGTCTACAGACCAAGCTGAAGGTGTACAGGGCAATAGTACTCCCCACTCTTCTTTACGCCTGTTAAACGTGGACGGTGTATTAACGTCACGCCAGGAAGCTGAATCACTTCCACACAACCAGCCTCCACTATTTTGAACCTTGCCATATATAAGGACTGAAGTTGATTCTTTCGATCATTTGAATAATATGCATTTTTTTCGTTAAATCGACTGCGGATGTCACTTGCAGACTGTTCACACACTACATACTTGGACGTCAACGAGCCGGATTTGCGATAGGCTAAATCAATTGCACTTTGAAAATATTCCCCTTTTTCCCTTTAAACAGTTAGAGACAACAAGTTTTTGACTGCAAATAGTGGTGGCTGTTTTCATAAATGTATGTAATTACATGCAACTATCCCAATGTCTACACTACATGGCTAGAACAAAATAATTATGCTCTACAACAAATATGTTGAATTTTACGTAATTTATTAATAAACAAAACAATACAGCTGTGTTAGTTGAACAGTATATTCCTTGGACTAGGCACAGACTGAGAAATCATCTTCGGCCCTAGCACAAAATGAACCACATTCACCCCAATTCCATAGCAGACAAATGACAGAAAAGTCGCTTTTTACCACTTTTGCCTTTTGCCACGCACAGAGGGTGTTGGTGGATTCAGAGTGTGGAAATAAACATGTAAACGTATGCACACCTTGCCTGTTTTAACTTCATGTAAATAAAGTTAAAACAGAACCTCATATAATAAACAGCTGGCACGAAATGGCACAACTGGTCTGTCTGCTGAAATTGCATCAATAATTGAACCCAAACTATTTCTCACTGCACGTACTAGAATAATAATAATGATTTATTATATAAATCAGGGTCCAAAATTAACACAAGCTATCAAACTGAGCGTGTCATTCGGATAAGTTTAAATAAATAAATTTAACTTATATTTTCAACTTGTCCAAAAATTGCAATGAAAAATACACTACTAGAGTAAAGTGTTGTAAAGTGTTGATATGATCGCAATGACATTGTCTGTAGAAACACAAAAATTACATGCAAAGTACAATTATTTGTCAAACGCATTTTTTAGCTGTTCTGGACAATTGGACAACTGTTAATTTTGAACCCTGCATAAATTACTAATAATTATGTCACGATGGCTGAACATTCATCGACTATAGTGGATCAGTATACATATAACACTTGCACCACCATCCTGGCTATTATGCACAGTGCAAAATACATGTGACCAAAATAGTAAAATTTCAGCAAACACCCATCACACCAACTCACAACCAGAGAGCAAGACATCAACTTGGATACCGCAACATCACTACCAGTGCAGCAGCATAATCAAACATATCTCAACATCTCTGTGGCATTCTCTGCATCATACTAACCAGGAAATTAAGTTAATATTGCTCGTTTGATTGCGTAGATCCGATTTCCAAGAGGCGATAAAGTCTAAGCGAGAAGGACATGCAACAAGATTACAACCTGATCACCACCTGCAAACTGTATGTCACCATGACATATCGTGGCAACATCACCTCGTCGCGGCAACGATATCGCCTTGTGGAAACCCAGCTTAAATGGTCATCAGATTTAGGTGTTTGCTGTGAGCACAGAAAACCATTAGATTTCTTGGAGACTGATGGTTGACAGGACTTTCTATATCATGACAGAATAGTCTGGTGGTGATGCAATGAAATTCTATAAGTAACTTTCAGACACCCAGATCTCCTAAATTTTTGCGTTGTTATTGTGTATCATAAGTGCATGAGCAACTTGGGTATGACTTGACATGGCGGCAGTGTAAAAACAATAAGAAGCTATCCACATAACTATTATCTACATTCTCACAATGGCTACTAAAAAACAAGCAAAGTAAAATTTCCAAAACGAAAAAAAAATACAGATGACCTTGGAACGATATACGTATCTCTGGAGAATTCCCATTGTGTCCAACACATAAGCCAAGCTGCTTTCGCCAGTTCTCAAAAACATCACATTCATGAGCTTCAAACATCTTTTTTACAACACATTTAAAGGTACAAAATCTGATCCTTTTCATTGTGAAATCACTTCACATAGTTTAACCTATACCTGCTCTAACATGTTGACCGTCCAAAGGTGTTTAGTGAAACACAAGTTTTAGCATAGTTTGACCGTTATTTGTTTAGTTTGAATGTTTTAATTCAAATATCATGCTTACATTGCAAAAAATCATAACTGAAACTGATTAAATATTTTTTTTATTGTGGTTCATTAAAACACATTTGGACGGTTATGAAGGTTAGAACAGATATAACTACTAGTTTATATGTAGTTTATACTACATAGTATGATTTTGCGAAACATAATTAGACACTATACCTTTAATTATAAAAGTTTCAACATTCAGTAAGGAAGTTATTCCCAAAACAAATCAGTAATAGTTTTTTTTAACAATATATAATACACCATTGGCAAGATAATTCGCTTAAGTTCGAAAACTTTGTAGTAGAATGTATAAGATTAAGCCTTTTTCACAGATGGCTGCATGACCCAGATTTTATTGTGTTTGATTTATAAAAAACACACGTAGTTAACTTATCAGTAATACAAATATACATACACACTGATGCATTATGTAAATGACATTTCAGGTCTAACAACCAACCAACCAACCAATCTAAATAGCCTGTTGACTCACGGCCCACCAAGATATCACTACTAGGTTTTACAGCCTCCAGAAAGAACATCTTTATAATTGTTGACATTTAGGTTATATATGAACACATCCTACATTTCACACGTCCACAATGACTCGGGAAACCCGGTTAGAAGCCACACACAAAAATGACTCTTCAGCACAAGTACCTCAATGGCATCGACCACATCACAATGATTCAGTTAAGCACGATCGTCTTGATGTAATTGTTCACATCTTTGTCATCCAGCATACTGAGATGGCCTACATTCTTGAACTCCTTGTGGTAGATTTTCTGTTTCTGCTTACCCTGCCAGCGTAGACATCCGTACAGACTTCGGATGTTTACTGTGCCGTCTCCGTCACCCCAAACCACATCCGGCTGGTAGTCGGGCCACTGTTTCTTGCTGTACTTGAACGCTGAGGGCGTCTTCACGTTCATTCCGTGTATGCAGTAAACCTCGACACCAGGTGGCGTTAGCGGGTTGATGAGGTTCTCCGTGTCTTGTCGCATGGCGTAGCCGTCCGGGTAGGAGAGGTCGGTGAAGAACCTCTTGTAGTCCTTTACGGTGTAGTTGCCATGGGGACCAGTGACGAGGATCTCCGTGTCGTTCCAGAACGTGTCATACGGCATCAGCCATGCAGAACTCGGCATTGACCTCTGCTCAGGGCGCGCCGACAGCGGGTTCACGACAAACACACCTAGGTTATCCCCTGAAACATGAAGCAATACAAATGTTTCTTTTTAAATCATCCTTTTGAATCACCCAAAATAAAATTAGTTTTTCTGCTCTACAAACCATTTTTTTATAATTATCACATTTTCCAAGTTAAAATTATTCAGAAGAGAGGTCAACCAGCAATGCCAGTTTTAAGCACAAAACGTGCACTTTCAGCCAGCCACGAGTTGTAGTAAGAAATTGCTTCGAACACCAACAAACTGACTAGTCTTCATATTCCGATTTTTAAGAACACCAAAAAAAAAATTATATAACAACATAAACACAAGGAAGATTTTTTTCACTGACACTGTCGAATTATCTCATAATACATTACAATACAAAATAAGCAGTTTGGCTCTGGGTGTGAACTTGCGATTTTGAACGATAAACATAGTCGGTTGTGGACTCATTTGAATCATCAATGCACAGCCATGGTTTTATTCTTAACCAATGTCACACATGTTATGAATATCATGTACTTAAGTTTTTCCCTACTACCCGGTAATCAGTTGCGTTTATAAGACTTGTTGTTTCAGTAAAATTATGCTCACTTTGATGTTTCCAAATGCAAATGCAATAGCGCCCGATCTATCAAGAGTGCTCTCAGGCACTTTACATACATGCAATCATAACTTATTAAAATATTATTAATTATATAAAAAATAAATATATTAATTATATAAAATAATATAATTAACATATTAAAATATATATTAATTCTATTAAAAACAATGTCAATAATAAATATTATAAAATACAGTCCATATCGTCTTACCATAAATAATATATAAAAAAATTACAAGAATATTTGTATTAATAAAACAATAATAAATGCATCTAAAAATGTTATCGGTGTAAACAGTTTATTTGGTGCATCCACTAACATAAATAATAGATGCGTCAGCACCTACACTGGCGAGAGATTTAAAATACAAACACTGTCTGGGATATCCACCAAGCATTTATGAATCCAGTCACCATTGTTGATGTGATTTAGATATTTCCTTTGCAGTTGAACATGCTTTGTGCTTATACATAATACATAGCAATTGGTGTGGTAGTTTTTCCATATCAAGTTCACAACTTCCATATTTTCCTGTCTTTCTCGCATGACACATAATACTGATGTCGTCTTATATAGCGCCGGTATCTGCCAAGACAAGGCACTCATGGCGTTCTGCTCCATTATCACAGCTAGTTTTGGCAGCAGCTATGTCAGCGCCCATCATACACACAATTGGTGCAGTGTGTATTACCCTTTGTGAGTCCACGACAGGCTCCAACACATTTACCCCTTTATGCTTACTCCAAACAGCCCATTCTGGGGCTAAAATAGGAGTGTATGCGACCAACATTAAAAAAATTACTAACAAGGCATTGACCTCTCCCCTTAGTAAACTTTGTACGAACAGCTAAATGTTCACAATTATGAACGGCCCCTAACCACCGAACTACTTCACCACAAGTGGTGCCCTCACCTGATGCCATCAGACGGAGGGTCTTGACTGCCCCACCCCAGGGGCCAGCGAGGGTGATAAGAGACTTGATGTACTTGTCCTTCCAGGCTTGGGTCTGCTGATGGAGGAAGTAGACGAGGACAGGGCATCCCATGCTGTGACCCATCAGGATCACCCGTGTCGCGTTGTTCACCGTATACGTCTCCTCCACCAGAGTCTTCATGCTCTTCATCAAGTCCTTCATCTCATCTGAACAAATCAACGTTAATTGCAAAGAGCTTCATCAGATTGGTGGTTTCAATATGAATTTTATATATATATATATATATATATATATTTAATCCTTTTTTTGTGTTTCACAGTCAATGTTTTCTTTGTTACGAAATGTAACAAAGAAAAAGGTATAATTGACGATATTCGTGATGCATGCGCATCAGCACAATATTTTTTACGTCCCAGTTACATCACAAACATAAAGATGTCATAAACATATCGCACTGACATCACAAACATGTTGCACTAACGTCACAAACATGCCGCTATGGCATCACAAACATGCCGCTATGACATCACAAACATGGCAATGACACCATAAATATTTGACAATGACATCACAAACACGGCCAGCCATCATAGTTTTATTCTAAGCCGATAGGAATCATACATGTTTTGAATACTATCTACTGTGAAGATATTCACTAAGCTGGTAGTTTCAATATGAAGACCACAGGTAAAACGGTTATAGTCACACATATTGAGGTGGAGCAATTAAAACAATTGGTGTGATTGGACTCATTACACTCATTTTCCGTCCATAGTCGTATATTGTGCATTTTTATGTGAAACAACTAAGCTAAATGACTACAAGGTGCATTCTGTGTGTGCTACATCATATAAAATATATCTAGCGAGGAAATATGTATTTGTGCTTGGACCCTGATCATTCTAGCTTTGTCCACAAGGAAATTGGCTGTTTTACCATTGAGCACTGTATCCATTACTACTGATTTGACAGTGACCCAGTTTGTTATTCCACCAGATATTTTCACAGAACCTTCTTTACCAATATGGCTACCTGATTGCTGGACTAATTGATGTTTTTGTGGACTGTGGACTCGTTTTACCTTTACTCGTCTTCATATATTAATATTTTTTTCGTACTTCACAGTAATTTTTTCTTTGTTACGATGACAGCTGAAAGCTGCCAAAATGTGACAAAGAAAATGGCAAAATTGACTGCGAAAATACAAGAAAAGATAAAAATATTTAAATCAAGGTTATTTCAATTTCTACAAAGTAATTGTCAAAGGAATACATAAACATTCACAATTATTTTTAGAAAACATACTCGAGGTGTTAAGTAGATTTGCAATATTCTTTAGGTTTGTAGTAAACTGACAACACTTTTGTGGATACAGTGTGTGTATATTTTGTCACTTTAAATATCTTTGTACAGCAGATGCTGTTTAACACAATAACACAATGTTTATTCTATACTGTGGTTTCTAATACTCTGGCAAATGTAAGTAACCCAGCCAATAACACCAGTCAAACATTTAAATATTAATCCACTCCAAGTTGTCTTACAATTAATTCCCATATAACAGAGTACTGTATTCATGCTCAAAATTATAAAAAAAATTGACTTAAAAAAATCTTAACTGAATTTTCACTTAGCAAATTGTGATTAAACTATTCTCAAAAAATGCTACTTTTGCAGCAAAATTAAGGGGACAACATTAGAAATGGCCGTTACGTTTTGTCAACAATACGTAAAATGCTAGTAAAAAAGTCACATTTCATGCATATTTGACATTTCTGTTATCACTAACAACCAGGAAACATTACCTAATTAAATTTTTTTTAAACTGCAACACTTATGATGCTGAAACGCAGCATATGAAATGAACGTATCCGCAAAAAAAGTCACACAGGATTTTTTAACTAATGGTAGAGCGGTTGTCTCAAAACACTTGCGTAACTTTTGGCTGTCATTAAAAATTCTGCTAAGATCTTCCTGCTCCTGTAGATGCTGTAATTCGTTCATGTTAACCAAAATAGCTCGTGGGATCATCAGTGCCACTGTCATCTGTTATTTGTTTGGGGGTTTTCTAAAAATTATATAAGATGGCATTTTGTGGGCATTTTTTTATATTTACAAAAATGTTAAAAAATCATGAAACACCACCAAATAAATTAAAACTTTTGATTAATCTGGAGTGTTATTTAGCATTTCAACTACAATGTTTGAAGAAATAGTTGTTTTATCTTAGAAACTTTGACTGAAACTACTCAATTAAAAACAGGCATATAATAGCCACCTCAGCTACCTTAATAAAAATATCGTAGCACATGCTGAATACTGCAGTTATTGTAGCGTCACTCTAACTCACTTGGTGCTCTCCGAAAGTCGTAAGGCACACCCCGAATGTTGACGTTCCTCGTGTAGCCCCAGGACACCAGAGCCTGAGCAATGTGGTAGTAGTAGGATGCTGAAAAGTGTACAGTAACTTGTGATTAAAAATCACTTAGATAATTCCATTTCAAAATTATACAAAAAAATTCATTCAACCTTGCAGATATACACAATAGCCATTTCCATAAGTTGAATCCATACATTGTAAGTTTGCTGATAATAATAATCTTTTATAGCGCATATTCCTGTACTTGTCAGCACAATGCACTTTACAATAAAATAATACACAAATAAAAATGCACATAATTATGCCTATAATAAAAATATTTAAAATATATATACAGGGTATGCAGTCACACATTGTTGTGTCATTTTAATACATGCATTTAAAAACCCCGAATGAATTACAACAGGCCAGATCAGTATCTTCACAGGGTTGCACTAGAGGCACTCACTTGGACTGAGTTGGCTCGAGTCCAGCCATTCCACGGTGGATGTGTTGCCAAAGCCTGGCTGGCGCATGTCCACACCGACCATGTTTGCTGTCTGGCGCGTGCTGCTGTTGTACACGAGTCTGAAGGCAGAAATAAACACTGGTAGTAATATTGTTAGGATGGATGTATAAAGTTGGCATTACATTTACAATTCCAGGCACAAGTTGTATAGTTGTTGTTCTCTTTATCCCTGAAGTCCGAGGAGGGGGGGTGGGGGTGGGGGGAGAAGCTGGCATCGATACTGGACGTCAATTTTGTTTTCCTTCTTCTGTCACTGATTCTGTTTCACTGCCATCTCCACCATCCGTCTACACCCCACCCCTCGTCTCATTCTGCACCATCCGTCTACACCCCACCCCTCGTTTCATTCTGCACCATCCGTCTACACCCCACCCCTCGTCTCATTCTCCACTTCCATTAAATCTCTCTTCACGCAGTCCTCCCATCTCAGTCTCCCTCTACCCTCCACTTTAAGGAACACTAAACATTACGAATGATCAATTATCAACTAAATGTTAAAATGATATATTACGAGCCTACACTGATGATGTTGTAAAACACATAATGTTGTATACTGCTTAGCACAACCACAACCATGGATTTAATGATCATTCAATATAATGTCCTTGAAGGCTTGAACAATAGATAACCTGCACGTAATGATTCTTATTGTTTCCACTACACCTTGTCAACAAAGACTTGACCCACATCTGCGGCCAGACCTAGATTAAGGACACAGTAACTGCTTAAACCAACACAAAAATTTTTTTTATATATAAAAACGTTATCAAGAAATAATCCAATGCAACACCCACTTCATGATCTGGGCAATTCCGGCGTTATGGACGTACATTTCAGAGATTTTTGGACATCTTGACAAGACATGTAATACAGTTGAAATAGGTGGATTTTTAAATAGGCATAATGTGTAACCTACCTAGTACTATTAACATGCCAAGTGACAGCCCTCCAGCTTTACTATTTTTTGAGAAATGTAAAAAATAGCTCTGTTATGGACTTACTCAAATGATTTTTGAAAGTTGCTTCAAACATTAAAAAACTTGTGAAGTGTGAAGTATAAAGTATGAATGCATAAAAATATTTTTAAAATATGTGTCTGTACAACAGACTTTAAGCTTCCAAATAAAGTAGAAATTAATTTACTTCCTGCTAGTAACTAGGCCACAGGTTCATGTGTCTGTCAATATGGACGTACATCTCTGAAAGTTATGGATGTACACGTCACATTTCACTATTTAAAATGCACAAATTACATAATATCAACTTCAAAACATTACTGATTGAAATAAAACTTCAAATATGCACACATTATGAAGAATCAGAACATTCATATTAATTTATTTAATGTTTCATGACATTGTTAGGTTTTTCCCGGGTTTTGGACAGGGCAGTGGGAAAAACCGGGAAATACTGGGAAAAACCGGGAAATACTGGGAAAAACTGCCATCAACCAGGAAGAACTGCCATAAACCGGGCAGAACTGCTGTAAACTGGAAAGAACTGCCCATTTCTGAGATTAACATTGTCTAGTCCACTGGGAAACATAGTTTATCCATCTTAGGCAAATACTTGTACTAAATATCCATCTTAAGCAAACAGTTGTACTAGTTACCAAGTCCGGAAACATTCCTTTTTTAATTTAAAACAGGAAGTCCATGTCATGAATGTGTCATTCTTCAGTTAGCCATAAAATGCCTTTTTTACTCTCACAAGGGACAGTGCCTAGTATTGCTAGTGGAGTCTTCTTCTGAAGAGGCCTGGCGACTCAAATCAGACGAATGTAGGAAAGAATGAAACAGGAAAAAAGGAAAGAGGAAAAAAGAAATGGAAAAAAGGAAACAGGAAAAAGAAACGGAAAGAAACAGGTTTTTAAGATTTTATTTCAGTAAAAATACACCAATAATTCACATGAAAAATATGTATAATTATTTATTAGATCACACTATACCACAAGTCATGGTAAAGTATTAGCAGTAGAATGATTACAACATGTACAATAGTATATGGTTGTTCTGAGGAATAGTGCCCCTATCACTGCTTTTATCCTGTTTTTTTGGAGGCAATCGAAATGGAAGCCACCAATTTAGGATCAAATGTTAGTTTGAATTAAGCAAAAGGGATCATCCAAAATACAATTATGAAAATGGCTTCATGGGTCAATTGAGGATCAAGGGTAAATTGGGAATCGCTTCAGGAGTGAATTTGTGGATCTATGAATTGCAATTATGAAAACTGAAAATATTTAATATCTTCACGCCATTAGCTTGTAAACCTCAATTGGTCATGTTAATATTTGAAACTTCTTTTTGATACATTTTAACATCATTACAAAGATAAATATAGCAAAAACAGGGTGTTTCTTTCTTTCCATTTCTCTTTTCCTGTTTCTTTCTTTCCATTTACCAAGTCAGACGGGCAGCACCAGTATTGTCAGGTGCTAATTTGCAGTCTGGTTAAAGTACAACTGGGATATTGTGCCCTGGACATTGGAAGATGCTTACCCACCCTTTCAGTAAATAGTAGCTTGGTCAGTATGTTCTAATATTTGCTAAGGAACTACAGACAGCTGTGGACATTGTCTCGATGAGCCCAACATCAGCTCCAACTTAATCCAACTTGCATGACCCAGTAGTGTGCTGGGAAACCATGTACCTTCCCAAAGGTGTATATAACATGGCCTCCATCTCCCAGTCTCAGTAGACATACATATTCTGTACTAGCATCACTGAAAATAAGCATCATGAGCGGTAGAGGTGGAAGACCTGTAGATGCAATTTTTGTAACTTTTTAAAATCAAACTTATTATACTTGACTTGAATCAATTATATAATCATCCTGTTAATGTTACACTAGCTTTTATTGCAATACAACTTCAAATACAATCCCTTTGAGGGTTTCCCTGTTTTTCCCACTATTGTGTTTTTTCCCAGGGCTGTATTTACCATCTGGTAAAAACTGGGGAGGGAAAAACATGCCAACCCTGTTTCATGAATGAAATCATAATTTTCAGCAGTTCCACTGAAAGCCTGATTTTCGGTCTGTTCTCTTTCTTTTTCAAGCAAAAATCTGTTGGATTTCTCAGGAAGCCCTTTCATCGAGACTCATGGAGCATAACTAATAAAGAAACAAACACTCAAGATATCATTATTATATAAAATAAAAATAATTAACTGTGAACAATTGCAATATTCAATAAAACATGGATGCATAACTTGTCTCAGAGTCAACCATTAATTCAATAAATAAGGGAATGCAACTTGATATTTAATAATAAAAATAATCTCTTATCAGAACTTAGCAAACTGACTTTGATGTTATCAGAGAACAAAATGATGTTCATGACTTCGTGTACTCGAGTATTTATGTTCTCTGTTTTTTTCATAGAATTTTGCTGTGTTTATTTGTTCTTCCTAAAAACAGTTAGAATAAACTATTTAATTTAGCATGTCAGATCTAAGGTCAATTTTTCAGCATGCTATCTTTCTTTTATCCCAGATTCGACTAAGGTGACAAGACACTTGAAGATAAACTGCCCTAGGAGGTGGGACACACTTGGTTAATCAAGTTCCTTTGTTAGGATGTTGTATTTCACATAGATGTACTTCTCGATATGTCAATACTGATGTCCCAACACTGATGTCCCAGTCAATGTCAATACTGATGTCCCAACACTGATGTCCCAGTCAATGTCAATACTGATGTCCCAACACTGATGTCCCAGTCAATGTCAATACTGATGTCCCAACACTGATGTCCCAGTCAATGTTGCAATCCAATGTGCGGTATGTGTCCAGTGTAGTTCAAATATTTAACAAAATGCGGTAGCTCTATCAAGTTTGCAATGTTGAGAATTGTGTTACGGATGTACAGCGTTATGGATGTACATCAAATGTGTACATCCACAACAAAGATAAACCATAAGCTATGATGAATAAAATAAAGATAAGTACTTGTGCATCCTCAGCACTAAAAATGTACTTTGCTAATTTTTTTTTATTAAGCAATTTCTAGACAATACAATAAAAAAATAACTTTGTGCTATGGACGTACATGCCTGATGTGACCCAAATTGGAAAGAGGATTCCAATAATCATGCTGAACATAGAGAAATTAAATTTGACAGACTACTATGTCACTCATCATCACATCATTACTACGGTACAAAAAATGTCACAAAAAGAAAACATGATGAAAAAATACATGTTTTTCAGAAAGTTGAATTCATCCGAAAAGTTGCATATACCACCGTCTTTGACATCAAATATTTTGTAATTTATGCAATGATATGATACATCCATCATACTTCCCTTTAGTTTATCTTCAAAATGGTACACTATTTACAGATAAACCAAATAAAAAAATTAAAGGTTGCCCATTTGGTGGAATTAATCATAGATCTATTAACCTGGATCTGAAACATCGCACCTACTTAAGTTCTTGAGTTAGCAATACGTCTACTAAGTGGTGTGCCCTTATGTTATCAAGTTATATCAACAAAAAAAGACAAACTTACCTCATGTTGTCGACAAAACAGTCAAGGATGTAGGGAGCCAACAACTCGAGGTTGAGCCACATCGGGAACCAGTTGCTGGTCTTGCGGTCGCACCAGATGTGTACCACTTTCGGCTTGTCCAACTTCGCCTCAAACTGACTGCCCCCATCTCCAGGAACTACACAAAACACAAATATGCATTGTTATTCAGAAATATTTCAACAATATGTTAATAGTTAACAAGTGTTATGACTTTTGAGAAACTTATGACTTTGACACCCTAGTCAAAGGGCCTCTTTCTGCCTTCTGCATCAAACGTTATCGAGAACTCTATGTAAAATATATAATTTTATCTGTTCTAACACATTGACACTGGCAGCTCAAAGGTGTTTTATTGAAACACAATTTCTTATTTTGTCGGTGTCTAACCTTAATGTTTCAGTCCATGTTTGCATTGCATGCAGCTGGGAACGTAATTTTATGAATGTTAACGACATGCCCATCACAAGAATGCCTGACACCAATACAATTTGTTTACATTGGAAACTGTCGACAGCTGTTCGTGGATGTACTGAAGGGCAAGGCTGATATTCATAAACAGTGAAGGGTCAAATTAAATTTTTTTTTATGTGGTTCATTAAAGCATGTAATCTTATGATGAAATGACCCAAACTGTCACAGTGTACCTATAAAATCACACTCATATGGCACAGTTCTGTTATTACATAAATTGAAATGTTTTTGTTCCAGTAAACACTGAAAGAAAATGTCTACATCAAATATGTGGAGAATCTGAGATAACACTTTACTTTTGTTCATACTTGGCATTTGTTCACCACTTAAAGTGCAAAAAGGACTTAAAAGTTTATCCGTCATAAAAGATGCCAACCGATGCTGATCTACAAAGTGAGTACTCAGAAATTAAAAGTATGTTTTCAATTCAACGGTGCATCGCCTACTTATTAAGATACTAATTTACAAAGTCCGCAAATTAGAAGTATGAATAATTATTACAACAACAACAAATACAACTTCCTTGTTTTTATTTCAAATGACACATTCTCTGGGAAACAATACTATGCATAGTTTCAAATGGATATCTTTAATGTTCTTGATTTGGTTGAGGTTTGTACACACGCTCCAGATATCGGCTCGGTCTAGTACCCCTAGCCCCCGTCCCACTAGCCCCCCGGTGGCTACTGGCACTAACGGGGGGCTAGTGACACTACTTATCATTTTGCCAAAGCCACTTGGCTGTTCCATTCAGTGTTCTATCCCATCTTAACTTTAGGGCTGAACAAATGTAGGTACCTGATTTTAAATAAGAAAATAGTCATATATCTGGTGCATAGTCAAGGAATGTCGGACTTTTTTATTGGAGGGAAACTGTAAAAACCCTCTTTTATTTGTTATACACAGATACAGGTAACCAACCATTAAGAGAAATAGACAGTAAATGGAAATGTAACATAAAAATAATGCTATGTTCATAGCAGTAATCAAAACATTGTTGTGAGAAAACATTACAATGTCTTATCAAAGTTGATAATAAGTTGTTTGCACATATAATACCATATCCATATGCAAGCATGACTAGTCAATGAAATTAAGTGAAATTGTCCATCATGTGACCAATGGCACTGAGATACGACTCAATTCCCCGGTCACATAACATGTATTCCAGTCCAAGTTGGTCCAAACGAGCATCGAAGTTGATGTACTTCTTCCTGCGCTTGGGAGCGGGCTGACCCGACTGTAGCTGGAGGACGGAGACGAGTGATGCGGCTTCCTCTTGGCTGAACAGCTCGACCACCTCAAAGATATTGGGGTGTATCTTGCCTGCCTTCCGCATGAGTCGTGTATGATACCCTTCAACGTGATTGTTGGTGCGAGGGCCGTCATATTTAAAGTAATTCCACATTTTGATTGGATACTGCCCGTTCATCCATGTCCTGTCGAAGTAGTCATTGAAGTATCGTACACGGGGTGCATCTGGTGCTGTGTTCTTGATAAATTGAAATGCGTCTTTCACATGTGGCACGGGGACGAATGGCATCGCTAGTAGCATACGAAACCAATTCCTGTGGTCAGCGTTCTCTCTGTAGCTCACGGATAGTCCTATACCTTGGATTCTCCGCCACAGACACTGGGCGTAGTGGAAATAGCACCCCTTGACAATCACTCCGGGGAACAGTTGTAGGCAGGCATTCATCAGACCTTTCTCGAAATCCTGCATGATACGTTGGGGGCTGATGGTGAATCCGATTGATTCAGACTTTTCCTTCACCAAACTGAGGAAACGAATGTAAGTGTTCCCGTCTTTGTTGGGGAGCAGACCAAACACAAGTGGCAGCATCACCCCAAGAATGAATGCATGCAATGTGACTATTTGATAAAACAGCCTTGGTGCTGTTGCAAACGTCCCATCCATGTGATGGGTATCAGCATTCGCTAGCGCATGCAGAGCGGAGTTGGGTGCAAACGCTATTATTTTGTCGGCTCCATCGCCATCTTCGCCAAGCAGGAACCGATCTCCTTGAACCGTAGTTGTCCACTGGCCATCCAGGTCAATGTCACCTCTTGTGGAAGGCATTAGGGGGAAGCGTTTCCTCCGTTCACGGTACAGTGATGACTTGACACGCTGGTATTGGGGCAGAGCAGATGCTGTCTCACCTGGTGAAGCCGTCGCAGTCGAACTTTGTTGAAGCAGTTTCACCTTTTCCTGATCGTAAATCGCCTGCATTGAAGTCGTTTCATCCCTGGCTCGCTTCCTCATGTTTCCTCTCAAATGTCGCGTTGTACGTCACCTGGGTTGGGTTGGTGATTGTGGCTATATTCAGCTTTCACCACAGTTCCATCATCGCTGACCACCACAAATGCCTTACACTTCACACTTTTTCTCTTGCTACATGTGAACTTCATGCCATTTGTCAACGCTTTCGATTTGTGATAGGTATAACTGTTCAAAACAGCAACAGGAAGTCCCCTAACACCTTCAATGAACTCAACACTTGCAGCCATGTTTCACGTGTCATTCCAAACTCAAATATAAAATTCAACATGAAACTCAGGCCAGCTAGAGCAGAGCAGCTCAACATATCCTTTCCTTATTGGCTAGAAATGTGTGAACTGACAGGCACAGAACACCACAAATCCACAATCATTAGTTTATTCAGTTAAAAGTTAGGGCAATTGACTTTCAATAGCTTTTACCTGGATCAGGGCAATTAGCTTTTATGTGTGAGTTAAATTGGGTTTTGCTCACCTCAAACAAGCTTTATGTAGAGGATTTACTTTAACTCTTAGGACAGTGAGCTTTTTATACCACACAATTGATGTGTGAAAGTTACATGGAGCTTCAAATGGTCAACCCTTCAAATGATTAACTCTACCTACAATTAGAAATATCTAGAAAGAGGGGGTGTGTTAAATCAACAGCATACTGACTGGATGGCTAGTGGCACTCAATTCTTACATTTCGGGGGGCTACTGGCACTCAATTCTCACACCTCGGGGGCTACTGGGACGGGGGCTAGAGACACGGGGGCTACTGGGATGCTACCATCGGCTCAGGTGCCACAGACACATTTCAATTGGACGCGTACAAAATGATTTACTACTGACCACAACAAAATGGTACTAACTTAACTTCTAATAGCTTCCTCGATATTAATGATATCCTTTGTTTTTTTTCTGGCGTGCAAACTTCAAAGTGGAGTTTGTGTATAGACAGTAGAAAAACATTTAGTCAAAATAGCACAGTAGTAACAATTTTGCGCGTCAAATTCGAGTATGTCTGCAGCGCTAAGGCCCATATATCTGAAGTATGTGCTTAATCCTCGACCAAATCCAGGACATTAAAGATATCCATCCACATTTTTTTCATGCATCATGTGAAGAAGATGTGCACCAAAGAACATGCCATCTGAAATAAAAATAAGGAAGTTACATGGGCACTGGTATTTTATAATATTGTCAACTTTGTTAAAATATTAAAACTGCCCATTTATAAAGCTAGTACAGACTACAGGCCTGCATCCACAAATTAAAAGTATGATCAAGCAAAACTATCAGTCACAATACATATTAATTTATTGTTCTGTGAACAAACATCATATGAGTAAACAAAACCAGTGTATGATGTGTGACGCATGTGTACATGTCCATTTGACTAATCTAAGTCGAACACTACGGAGTCATTCCATGCCAACTCACCTAGTGATTTCCATGTGACCATCTCAGATTTTTAAAATCCTAAAAATACCTTTGCTGGTAGGGTGGAGCTGTGCAAAATGTCATGCCTCAACTCCAGGTAGTTTTTGATACGATTTTTTTAAAATAGGGCTTTTCACACCTGTGAATAACATTTTATGCTTTCGGCCTTTTTGGAACCTCATACACTCGAGTGCCAAATAAGTGTCCCAATACACGTATTTATTTGATGAAAAATGCCACCCTTATACACACACCTTATTTGGCACTACACTGTATACGGTTATTAGATTTAGATATTTGTGCCGGCCTATATTCTCCGATAATTGTGGCCAATTCTGGAGCTGCATGTGGCTCCCTCTGATGGCCATCCATTCAAATGACATTCGTGAATTAACTGGAATCCATGCTTCAAGGATCCTAGATTTTGATCCCGAAGCATTAGGTGGTCAGATTTCTATGATTAGGTGAATCGGTCGGAATCCTTAGTTCTAGGAAGCTCGACAAGGTATATTATTAGTTAAAACGTCATTATCACCGCATAAACCGACCGTAAATGGCTGCCATGCGCAGCGCCTCAAACCGGTCATAACCTGCTGGTGGTGGTTTCCCCTGAAACGGGCTTGCATATTCAATAAAACTTTAATGTCCATTTAAAAACGGAAAATTCCCCCTTTTTCACAGATATAAAATGCGGTTACTATATCTGAGGTGACGCAACGTGAATATGCACAGTTTAAAACAGGAAAATCCCGAAATACACGGAGATCCACATAATTTACTAAGGACAGACACCTTCATGTCGAGTCAAATTTTTGCTTCTGTGCTAAAAAAGACAAATATACTAGTAACTTTTGTTTGTACTATTATTTGTTTTGAACAATTTGCCCCCATACTGTTATTCGGCACTATACTATTATTACATTTGACCGATTTGCCACCCTATACTGTTATTTAGCCTATATGATTATTTGGCACTCAAGAGTATCATGTGACTGAACATAGTAGATAGGAAGCTAAACACATGGCATATTTAGTAATTGGGACCCAGGCTTTCAGAATATGCCTTCAGAAACAGTGTAGCCAGTGTCGAGCCATGAACATGCCTTCAGAAACAGTGTAGCCAGTGTCGAGCCATGAATGTGCCTTCAGAAACAGTGTAGCCAGTGTCGAGCCATGAACATCCCAAAAAGAGGAAACAATTATATTCAGACGATTTGGGGAGTTCAGCAAATGCCCATAAATTCATCAGAGGTACTCCATATTACACATATCTGATGTTTATGCATATATATATATATATATATGATTTATGCTTGATTGTGGATATATATATATATATATATATATATATATATATATATATATATATATATATAATCCACAATCAAGCATAAATCAGTCACACAATTTCATCATTGTACAACAAGGTTCTAAAGTCTGAATTTGACCCATTTTTAGTAAAAATACTGAAAAAACACCTTAACAATAATGGACAGTTGACCATGTTGGCAACTCTGCAGAGTATTGACAGTCACATTTTCACCAGAGCAACATACACATCAGTCCTACATACTATAGGTGAAAGCCCTAAGTAAGATAAGCATGTAACCAAAATTTTAGCATCGTATCTCCACTAGTTTCTTCTTGTGGAGCAGTGACCGTCAGACCGTCCACTACTCTTTTAGACCAGAGTCAGTTACGAAAATGGAGTTTAGCAGTGGACAAAAGAAACCATCACCATTTAACTGCATTCTGTGCGAAGCGACACTTTCTTGGCTCGTACTGCATCTATGTGGGATTAATGTAGGTCATCTAAATATTTTCATAATTCTAAGAACTCCTGCTCAGACTGGCTGACAGTGAACCTGGCTGGGTAAACAAAGGCTAAAGCATTGTCATAAGACTGGCAATAACTAGACATGCCAAACAAGATAGACCATAAATTAAGTGATATAGGTTGATACTTGTGCTATGTCCCATTAACTCCCCACAATGTCCCAAGACTTTCCCTTGTGGGTATATGCAAAACAATGTCAAAACATATAAAAAAAATTACAAACTGTCGTTTTGTTAAGAATTGTTTGACTTTTAAAGTTAAATACACCACTTCACCCAACTATTAATTTTAAATTGTCATTCTTAGTAGCTCTTTTAGTCAGTATTTATAGTCTTTATTCTTAGCATTTTAGCCTACCTTTGTTAAACAAACTTTGTTTGAGGATGCATACAAAGAAACAGCTCAAGAAGTACTGGGGTACAAAAAGAAAGGGCAAAAACCATGGATCAGCAAGGAGTCGTGGGAGTTAGTAGAAGAGAGAAAACGACTGAAGAATAACATCGAGCAGACAAAGTCAGACAGGATTAAGCAGAATTACATGGATAAATATAGGTGTAAAGACAAAGAAGTGAAGAAGAGCATGAGACAAGACAAGAGGAAGTGGGTTGACCACCTTGCCATGGAAGCAGAGGAAGCAGCACATAATGGAAGAATGAAAGAAGTGTATGATATTACAAAAACCCTCAGTAATGACAAACGTAAGACAACAAATGCAGTGAAAGACAAAGGTGGAAACTTAATAACGGAAGGATTGGCCAGAAGGAAGCGATGGAAAGAACACTTTGAGGAAATCCTTAATAGACCTATACCTGATGACCCTGTAACAGATGTGGAGATAGATCCGATCATAAACGAAATCAGCACTGACCCAATAACAAAGGCAGAAATTAGAACAGCGCTAAGGAAGATGAAAAACGGGAAAGCAGGGGGCAAGGACGAAATTACAGCAGAATTATTAAAAGCAGACATGAATACAACAGAGAAATGGCTTGTCAAATTATTCAGAACATTTTGGGAACAAGAGAAAGTGCCAAAAACGTGGAAGCAGGGACTGATCGTTAAAATACCGAAGAAAGGTGACCTGACAGAGTGCGGGAATTGGAGAGGAATTACTTTGACATCTGTTCCTAGTAAAGTATTCGGAAGAGTACTCATTGACAGAATAAGAGATGGAGTTAACAGCAAGTTGAGAGACGAACAAGCAGGTTTCAGAAGTGGGAGAGGCACAGTAGAACAGATATTTATTTTACGAAATATTATAGAACAGGTAGTGGAATGGCAGGCAACTCTATACATCACGTTTGTGGATTTTGAAAAAGCATTTGACTCAGTGCACCGAGAGAGTCTATGGAAAATTATGGAGAGCTATGGAATTCCATGCAAGATAATCCACATGGTACAGATGTTATACGAAGATAGTGAATGTGCAGTGTTAGACGAAGGTGAGGAATCTGAGTGGTTCAAGGTCAAAACTGGAGTTAAACAAGGAGATGTAATGTCTGGATTTATCTTCTTGATAGTAGTGGACTGGATAATGAGAAACACAACAGCGGGAAACAAAACAGGAATAAGATGGAATTTCACGTCAAAACTAGAGGACCTGGACTTTGCCGACGACATAGCACTCATGTCATCATGCTACACACACATGCAAACAAAGACAAGACAAATGAATCAATTTGCAGCAAGGACAGGACTAAGAATAAATAAAAAGAAAACTCAAATATTGAGGATAAACAGCAAGTGCGAAAACAGAATACTAATCGATGATCAAGAGCTAAAGGAAGTGGACAAGTATAACTACCTTGGTGCGAACGTTAGTAAGCAAGGAGGAGGCGGCGATGACATTGTTAACAGAATTTGTAAAGCGAGGGTATCCTTCATGAAACTAAAGCAGATATGGAGTTCAAATATATACACATTGAGATCGAAATTGAGGCTTTTTAACACACTTGTTAAACCAGTGTTGTTGTATGGAAGTGAAACATGGAAAATTAACGAAGGAGACAACAGAAAGTTAGATACATTTTTTTTCAAGTGTTTAAGACGAATCCTACAAATTCGATGGCCATACGTTGTATCAAATCGAGATATTCTGGCAAAAACAAAATTGAAGACAATCAGCACTGAGGTCAAGATAAGAAGATGGAAGTGGGTAGGACATATCCTACGAATGGAGAAGAACAGCAATTGTGAGACTGCACTGACCTGGACGCCTGAAGGTAAAAGAAAGGTTGGGCGACCAAAGACAACGTGGCGATCAACTATTGAAAATGAAAGACGTATACTGGGGTGGAATAGCTGGAACGAAGCCAGACGTGTAGCAGCTGACAGAACAAGATGGAGGAGATTCACTTCGGCCTTATGGGCCCGAAGAGGATAGAGAGAGAGAGAGGTTTGTTAAACACTCCTGAACACTCTGGATAGGAGTGTATAAAAAATACATTATGAGAAATATTATTACCAGGTAACTATCCAAATGAAGAAATCTTAAATTCCATATGTCTATTACAACTTACAAGCTGTTGAGCTCAAGAATGTCCACTGTTAATGTGTCTGTATGCATTAAGCTTCCATAACATTTGAAAACCTTTGAAATTTTACTCACCATCAAATTGTGAGATTCAACCTTTACACATCCACCAAAACATTGTCTTCTAAGGAAAATGTTAATGTGTTCACCAAATCAGCAATTAAACGATTTTCACTGGTTGATTTATTGGCCATAAAGCTGTCATAAGGCGATCTATTATATGTTGTAAAACTTGCTTATTTTATATCAAATGGCAAAAATATGTATTTCTGAAAAACATAAAAAAGTGAAAGACTAGGAGAGTATATAAATATGAGCAATTACCAAACTAAAAATTTACGCGCACAATCAGCATTGTTTAATAAGTAACAATTGTGATACAGCATATCTATCATGTGTGGTAAACAACTTTTAATTAAAGTGTCCCTTTTTAAGCACAAGAATCATTTTACTGTTATAAGAATTGGCAATGTAATTTTATCACGCACGAATGAATCACTTGTAAACACACAATATGATACGAAATATGTGAATCGCCATGGCGGCATCGTTGACGAAGACGGTAAATATTCATGACTAGCAGTCAACACAAAAAATTACGTCCGTTGTTAAAGGAGGCTTTGAAACATCGTGGTGTCATCACAACAAAATTAAAATAGTCACATCACAACCGAATGAAAATTATGACTGAATGTTATAAACACCATTATATTGGCCCTTCCGATGTGCTAACTGTTATCTAAATGGATGCAATATAGTTGTGATTATTACTCATCTGACTATCTTCTAAACATGATATCTCCACAGTGTAGGCTTTGTATTTGAGTTGCATGTTTAAATTTATTATGATTAAGACAACTGAAAATATATCACATCTGTCACGTTTATGGAACGACCTTTTGAGAATTGCTCATATAGTCGAATCCCATGAAACGTTGTCACATTGTGTTTCCAATGATGAAACAAAAAATTATTCGTGTAATTTTCATACCTGACTATCATAAAATAGACGTGTTTTGAAAAGAAATATGCTGATCACTAAGTCTCACTATGTTCTACCAATATAATGATAGGTGTCACAGGTTTCCCCCCATCTGTCTTACATGATTCCATTCAATGTTAAAATAAAACCAGTAATATCTAGTCATAATGTGATGACTGTGAGATATACACAACATGTTGTTGTTGCTATCAGAAAACATGAAATACTTTGTTGTAATTAGTTTATATTTGTTTGTTTGCTTGATAGTACTTATTTCGCAATGGGGCCATTTAAATAGACAATCACAAAAATATCGTAACAATGTATTTGAAATTGGAAATAGAGGAACTTGCTGAAGCCAAAGCTTTGAGGCAACATATTACCTAAGCAAAGTCAACCGCCATACAATTTTTCTATCTGGCTGTTGCTGCTATATAGGCGAAGAGTACACTCAGCAAAAACGTACGCATTTTCATGAAACGTGAAACCTTACAAAAACACAATAAACAGAGCAATAAATACGTATTTCATGTCTGTATGCATTCTTATATGTATATCACTAAAGTTACCTGACAATAACCATGTAAAAGTGTGAAATTATTACCTTTTTGTCAGAATGCATGTGCTTGTCAAAATTTGTATATAACCGGATGTTGTGTGAGCAAGATTACCAAATGGGATTCTGCTGGCCATAGAGTTACATTATTAATATGTTTGTGCTGCTGGCCCACTCTGGCCTCATTCTACACGAAATCGCGTTTGACCAAGGCAACATCACGTGCACAGTATGGCAGTTATTTATGAAATCTTTTCTATGTGACTGATAAATGTACTCATAAATAATTATTTGGAGTACATTTCTTCTGTTTCTTGACGCCCATGTGTCGGTTGTATGTCACGGAATACACATGAAATGGTTAGTGCATATGGTTAGTGCATATTAAAATTTAAGTTATTAGTTCCGTAGCCATTTGGCTACAGAAAGCCCAAATCCGCACGTAGGATAATCATGGCGAAGATCTCTGCCCCAAAGCTCAAGAGTGGGGCGGACGACTCTGCCTACATATTACCTAAACATACTTTAAATGGTGCAGTTTTGCAATGTTATGCCATGTTCTTCATGTGTGCTTTGCAGCGAGATACAGGAAGCAACGCAAATACTTTTGGGAAGTGGTGTAGTTTCCAGGCGTCATGTCAAATTGTAATAACTTGAAGAGTATTCGACATTGCTGCATACATCCAGCAAGATATCATTACATATGGTATAGGCTGTACCTGTATGCTGTAATACTGCTAGGTGGTGTAATTGTCTTTACAAACAAATTTATTCCACCATAGCGTAGGCATAGCAACTTCTGCATTCTTATCTATGGCAATGCCTCCATTCCATTATTCCATGTAGAAAAAATACATATTTTATATTGTATTTTTGTGCACTTTCCCTTTTCCAATAGCGTTGCATCAGTGGCTTATATTAATTATATTATCGTTCACTGCTACCGCAAAACAAAATTTAAGAATGCTTTTTTTACGTGGAATCGACACATTTCCATAGAAAATGAGATAAGAATTTCGTTTAGCGGCATAAATAATTTACGTCAATCGTATACATACATGTCGGTCAATGACAGTGCGTAAGGACAGCTGTACCGGAGAGGCATACTCTACTCTAGTCTTTTAGTTATGTCGCACTTCCGCAAAAACAAGCCAAGTAATAGGAAGAAATGAAAAATAATAGCAAAATGTGTTACCCAAGATGACGGGTGGTCCCGGAGCCCCATTCTGGTGAGAGGGTGTGACACTTCGGACCAGGAGAACGACGAGAAACGACAACAAAACCGAGATATGCATTTTCTGACAATGACCCACGCATCGGCCCAGCAGTACGACGGTGACGGTTTAGTCATGTGATGGGTGGTCATGTGATCGGGTGGGTTGCATAGTTACGGAGTTATTTCAACTTGTGGCGTGATGTACTTATTTTGAACGTCGATTCGACTTCTAGACATTGTCATGCTGCTGCCACAGACCTGCCAATTCTCACGCATTTGGCGTGAGAGACTCGGTTTTTACAAAATAGGCGCTTGCCTTGTCTGGCGCTCGTGGCTTAAGTTTTGGCGTATTGCGCCAACTTGAGAAACAGGAGAACAGCAGAGTCAGCACGATGTGCAAAATCATAAACCGACTTGTCGATGTGAACCCTGCTGCACTTCTTGAACCCAGCAACCGCAGCTCTTCTAGAGGACATCAAGCGAAGCTCCAATTCAACCATTCTCGAACTGACACATACCTACACTCCTTCTTCCCATCATCAACCCGACCCTGGAACAGTGGACCTGTAAATTATTTAATACATCATTAGCTACATATATACCTACCCTCATTCAGGTCTTCACTGAAAGGGTGGCTCGATGGGATACCACATATAATAATCAAAATAGATCATTGACATTGTCTTTTATCGAGTGTTAACTTTTATTTTGTTTATTCTTGTTTTTAAGTTTTAGCATAACTTCTATACCGCTGCCTTTAAATCACTGGAAAAGTGTTCGCTCCGTATGCTATTCCCCATGTAGAATTTATTCCTCGATACTCGGGGCATCTACAGTATTATAAAGAAGGAAAAAGAAAGACACTGTGGTCTGTGCTATCAGTGTCACTGATTCATTGAAGTAAATTCCATTATAATCTTCGGTGATGTCGTACGTAAACTCACTCAAGAGTGGATTCACTCATGAGTCATGGTTATCGACAGAGAGACCGCGTGACCATGATGACCACACAAAGTGTACCTTGGTGTGCTTTTATCATTGTGTTACCCTCGGTGTTATTGGATTTATATGACACTGTTTCTTAACTACCACTCATAGTCAATTATACTGAATAAACTCAATCAATGAATCAGTGACGCTGACAGCACAGACCACATACAGTGTCAGTGGCCATTACGCAATACGCCAAAAACAACGAGCTACAGACAAGGCAAGCGCCTATTTTGTAAAAAAAAAATACACATTAAGAGCTTTAACCATATTAAGTTGTTTTCTATTGTGACTCACATTGTGATATTATTCCTGGTAGTGTTGAACCAATCTGCATCTCCCTGTGGGGACAGTTATATAATTACTGATTTCCTGGCAAAACCATTCTCCCTCTGTAAAATCGCCAGTGCCTTTTTTGTCAACAAATACGTTTTCAGGTAAAATTGTAACCCTTTAGCCACGTTAAATTGTTTTTTTTTTTATAATTGTGACACCCATTGACGTTACTCCTGGTCATTTTGAGCTACTCAACATCTCTGTGACTGGATGCAAGTATTGATTTCCTGACCAAAACATTCCCCCACCCTGTATAGCTGCGAGTGTTTTTTGTCAACAAAATACATATCATAACACAATTGTAAAGCTTTAACCAAATTAAATTGACCATAGGCTGTGGCCTCGGTGGTCAGGTCTTCAAGTTTTCCTTGAAATGCTCCACGACTTCCTGGCAAGGCAGCTTTGTAGTTGTAGAGAAATTCTTCAGTACTCCAATGTTTATCTAGATGGTTTTTAAACGAGTTGACACTTGAGGCAGTTACAACTACTTCCGGTAAATCATTCCATAATTTTGTAACTCTAAGTGAGAAGCTTTCTTTTCTAACGTTGATACAAGCACGTTCTAGAAACAGTTTCAAAGTATGACCCCTTGTTCCTTCCCTTGTACAACTGACTTTGTACAGCTTGACAATGTTAGATACATCACTGTCATACTTCCCTTGAAGCAGTTTATAAACCTCAATCGCATCATCACGTGTTCATCTATAGGGCCTATGCCAGTGTGGGAAGTTTCAATCTCTCATGCCTCTCCTGGTAAGGGATATCCTTCATCCCAGTAAGCTGCTTTGTTGCACGTTTCTGTACATTTTATATGGTATCTTTATATTTCTGCTTATAATGGGACCACATAGGTGTTGCATAATCTAAATGACTCCTAACTAAAGTTTTATATAATGGCACATACTTATTTTGATTTAGGGTTGTGAAAGATCTAATAACTGCCACGATGCTGTTTGCTTTGTTTATTTTTTGATTGACGTGTTTATAAAATTATAGCTTTGAATCAATAATAACCCCAATGTCTTTTTTTCTTATATTTTTCCTAATTTGTGGGCAGTATTATCCACGTTCAGATTGTAAACATACTCCTGCTCTACTGTTTTCCCTAAGTGCATCAACATGCATTTGTCTAAGTGAAATCTTGGTAACCATTGACTAGACTAAGATGTTAGGTAATCTAAGTCCTGTAGTGTGTATGCATGTCATGTGTACTGGTAATCGTTTCAAACACCTTGGTATCATCCGCAAACGCACGCACGCACGCACGCACGCACGCACGCACGCACGCACGCACGCACGCATGCACACACACATGTTTGCGGATATATATATATATATATATATATATATATATCCTTAATATAGATATATCCGAAACTATACCTTTCGGAAGATCATTTATATATAAAACAAACAGGATCGGTGCCAAGACACTGCCCTGCGGAATTCCACTTGTTACATTTGCCCACTCAGAGTTTGTACCATTTACACTGACCTGCTGTACACGGTCAGACACGAACGCCTCGAACCATCTTATTGTGTAGTAACCTATACCTGTTTGGTTACCAATCTTTTATGAAGTCTTGCTACGCTGTATCTATAGAGTCTTGCTACGCTGTATCTATAGAGTCTTGCTACGCTGTATCTATAGAGTCTTGCTACGCTGTATCTATAGAGTCTTGCTACGCTGTATCTATAGAGTCATTCTACGCTGTATCTATAGAGTCTTGCTACGCTGTATCTATAGAGTCTCCTCAGTCTAAAGCTCTGGTCCATGAGTCCATAACATTTAACAGTTGGAGTATCGTAGAACGACCTTTAATAAACCCAAACTGTTGCGTACTGAAGAGTTCTGAAAATAGTTTTTTTATCACAGTGCTCCATACATTTGAATAATATACTTGTATGACTTACTGGTCTATAATGTCCTTCCTTTTTCCGACTTCTCTTCTTAAATATAGCAGAGATCCTTCCCTGTTTCCGTTCCTTTTGTAGTTCACCCGCAGCAAGTGAATTATTAAATAGCCTAGCTAGTGGTATAGATAAATAATTAGATGATTATTTTAACAACCTAGGGTGAACACCATCGCATATGGTCCTACTGATTTACACACATTAAGATTATACAGATTTTTCTTAACCATTTCCTCGTTAATAGCCAATTCTTCCATGTTGTGTCTTAACTCCACTGGTGGAATATGAGGGATGTTACAATCGGGCTCTATAGTTAAAACAAAAGTGTCCTAAGACATCTGCCTTTTCCCTATCAGAATCTGTAAGTCTAGATTTAGGATCTATGTTCAGGTCTGAAACACCTTCCCGATTCTTGGTTTTAGAGTTCATATACTTCCATACTGCTTTAGGGTTCGGCTTAGCCCCTGTTGCTAATTTCATTTCAAATTCCTTCTGTATCCTTCTCGTTAGTTTCCGGACTTGACTTCTAGCCCTACAATATTCAGTACAGTATTTCCTTTCTTTTGTCTCCATGTAGCGCTTCTATAAAGTGTGTTCCTTCTTAATTTTCTTTACTGATTCCTTATTTATGGGTACTTTCCCTTTATGTATGTTAATATTGCTCACAAGTCGATGAGGGATGAATTCATCCTCTATCTTTTTAATATATTCTTTAAAACCTAGTCATTGGTCGTTTATAGTGCTAGTGCCAAGTATCTTGTCCCAGTCTGTGTTGTCCAATTTAGCCTTCATACCTTTGTTTACCCTTGGTCATAATAATATTTAAGCCGTATATGATTGGCTATTTTTGCATAACACTTAAATTTAATGATAATGACATAGTGATTTATTTATTAGACTATCAGCGTTTATGTAACAATATTTAAACTATTTATGTGCATAATTTATATTTGCATTGTTTTCTGATTATATGACCTTTTTTGTCTTACTCCTGTTCGCTTCGGGGCTTCAATCTTACACTTCTCCTGGCCCATAGTGGGCCTCTCACCCTGTACAACCATTTCCCCTCATCCTTTATCTTTTGATGTGGCCTACTCTAGGAGTTTCTTTCCTTCTTTTTTCATAGATTTTGGATGCTGAAACAATTATGTTTGTCCTCTGCTTCCCTTAGGTTTGATAGTCGTTTAAACAATTCCAATTTTTTTTACTGTCTTTCATGAGAGGTCTGGGCTTTTGCTCAGTCTCTCCTGTATCCCTGCCTGTATGTTTTATACTTAGCCTGATTACTTTGGTTATCTCATCTTTTACGTCTAGGTTCAGATTGCACACCTCATTACACAACCCTCCAACAAACTCCATCATATCTATCCTCGCCCTCTCTTCCTTTCGGTTTGTTTCTGGTTCTGGGCATTGGATATGAGGACATTTGTTTCTCTATCTTTCCTTTTATTGATTTCTTTTACTGTTTCCTGCACAACATTTTTAATGTCTTGGGTGGCTTGTAGGCTCCTAGTTTCATCATCACTTGGAATGCATGCATACTTTGCGTCCATTTCCTGCCTTGCGATTTCTTTTACTTATTACCTATCACATTTCGCATCTACCTTTTCTCTACGGCCTCAAGTCTCGTGTTCATAGTTTTGAAGTACAACTCGCATCTCTCTTCGATAATTATTTAACTGAGAATAGTTTTGTTCTATTTTTTTATTTTAAACAAAACCACATGCATCCGGGTTTCCCAATTGCCTCATATTCCCAAGGTTTGAATTTCAAGCATTTAATGCAGTATCGGTTTCCGCAGTACTCGCACTCGAGCATTCTGTCTTTCTCACTTTTAAAGATTTCTCGCAGTCTTTGCATTTCCAAGCTTCTCTACCATCGATTATCTAAATATGTATTTGTTTGACAAAATAACCACTCACGACCTTACAGGGTAGGGTAGTGTTTATCGAGTGATCATTAATGTGACACTAATTAAACGCTATGATTAACTTTTAATATAGTGCACCATTATAAATAGCGCAACATGTAACCAATGCTGACAAGCGCTGTTCTTCAATAATTGACGGAAGTGACACCTTGGATTTAATTTGGCTGGTTCCCTGTCCACTATGTGGCGCCACTAGTCATGCTTTGGTGACAGGTTAAACAGAGTCGTAGTTAGCCTCGATTATCCAGACTCCGTGCTATAGTGCCACCGTTTGTCTGGAACGTCATCGCATGAATGCAAAGTGTACGTTTCATTGTGACGGACATTATGTCCAGATTCTGGTGGCATACATAATTAGATTAATTAGCTCTCATCCGGGGATTTGGCTAACTCATAAAATAAGAATGAACTTGTATTCATTTATACGATGCAATTCGAATTAACTTTAAACTTTGATTATATTGACACAATTGTCAAGACTGAAAAAGTTAAATCAGGCACAAATGTTTAATGTAGCATCTCGATAAAGACGCTGATTGGCAGCTGTCGCTTCACAGAAACGCGTACGCACAACGGACTGGTGACAGTGGGTAACAATGAGACCACGTCTTTGGGATCAGACTCTCTTCTTGGCGAGTTTACGAAGGCGAGCAAGAGTTGGATAAGCGAGACTTTAGGTAACAATGACACCACGCCTTTGGGGCCAGACTCCCTTCTCGGCGAGTTCACATAACGAAGTTCGTGTTGTACACTTTGGGCCTTAGCGACGGTCCCCAGTCCCATGGCTGGTCAAAAACTAACAATTTGACGTTGGTCAACGATCTTTCTTTTAAATTCAGTATTTTTAAAAGGGTCGAGTCAAGATCATCATGTTTGTCGTTTGATTTATGTATATATATATATATATATATATATATATATATATATATATATATATATATATATATATATATATATATATATATATATATATGTATATATATATGTATATATATATATATATATATATATATGTAGACTCACTACCAGAGTTATTTCCTTTGGTGTATGCTGATATTTCAGAGATGGTGGCCATGATCACACGATGATGTTTGCTAGAGTTGCACGCAAATTTGCACTATACGTTTTATTATATATAATATATGCATGTTTATTCATGTTTATAGCTAGCGAAAAGTAAAAGTGTACTAAAGGTGTCTGGTGCGTGCGTGCGTGCGTGCGTGCGTGCGTGCGTATGTGCATGCGTGCGTGCGTATGCTTATGTATATACACAGACTGTGGTAGGCCGATAGAGCCTCTATTTGGGTTACTTCTGAAATCGAGCAGTCAATGAATCCGCCGTCGTCGCCGCCACTGATGGGGTCGGTGCCTCTTGGACATTGGTCTTGATCGTAAATTCACACGAACCATCCGGGCTGATCAGCGTCGCGACAACACCTGTTGTTGACCGTCGACACGAAACGTGTGTCGTTACAAGACGATTGTAGACCAGGAGTGGTGGCTTGAGGCAGATTATTGCTATCACAGCCTATTTGCACTGCCAGTGTTATGACATTTGATATCAGGTGTTATGTAATTAAATGTCTCACCGAACCAGGCTTGTGGTCAGTGGGCGTCCCACAAACACATGCCTGTTGCTGTGGCGAACCGCATCAAGTTCTTTATTTACTATTGATCACAAAGGGTACTCTCCTATCCCCTCTGCTGTTTTAACCATATATAAATGATTTACCGCGGCATGTAACATCCAGCGTCTGATTGTTTGCAGACGATTATCTGTTATACGAACCCATCTATACAGGGCGGACCAGTCAACCTTTCAATCAGACGTAAATGCTCTTGAAAAATGGGGAAGTGATTGGGGCATGCACTTTTATGCTTCTAAGTGCAATACAAATGAGAATCGCCAGAAGTTCGAGTTCAAATATATTATCCAGGTGTTATTCACTTGGCAGCCATATACTCCTATATAAAGAGAAATATCTTGGGGTGACGGTCACTGACAAATTCTCCTCTCACATGTTTCCCAAACATGAAATAAAGCCAATGCTACCTTGTCATTCTTAAGGAGGAATTAAAAATAATGTCCCCAGATACTGAAAGAAAGAGCATATGTCACTCTCGTTCGACATGTTCTAGAATAGGGTTGCACAGTTTGGGACAATTCAATTGTCAATTGACAATACAAAACAATTCAACGAAGAGCTGCCAGTTTCGTTAAAAGCGACTACGACTACCCGAGTAGCGTCACACACATGATCGAAGAACTAGGCTGGTCAGACCTCGAGGAGAGGAGGAGGAAATTACAATTATAAAGTCACCCATAAACAACTCAATTCACCCTTACAAGTACATACATAAGAACCGACATTAAGGAATACAGAAACTCCCTTTATCCCCGCACCTTTAACTGTCTGGGACATCCTGGAGGCGCGATTGGTTGAAGCTCAGGACGCCTCCAAATTCAAAGAATTGCTGCGTCGTGCCCAATGCTCATAGAATAGGTACCAACCATTCGAGCAATACCCAGTTGGGGTTTGCCAATTAATTAACAGAAACATAATCCCTAGCAGAGGGATCAAATTAAACTATTACGCTGACATACATTATAGGGTAACAATTCTAGGTTGGGGTCATCTACACCGGATTGCAGGCGCTACAAGCGCTCAACCCCAAATTACATCGGGTACCCGGCCCATTGTTAATTGATTTTCTTTCGGTGATCTGGCTTGTTATTCACGAGAATGCTTTGTTAGTTTTCTTTGTTGCCAGAGTCGCTTGTCCAGGGTCTGTAACGTTCTTGGACGTTACAGAACCGGAATAAGCAATGCCGGATCAACTATGGTACACACCACACAAAAAGTCACCCCCACAAAATCAAGTTCAACAGATGTATGAGAAATTCGGGTAATTCGTGCCACCCAAGGAAATGTGTATATGATTGGAGTTGAACGTTACTGAAAGTTTATTTAGAAATAGGTGCCCAATTTGATCATCAACACGACAACCATGCTCAACAAAAACGAATCCTCTTGCATCCGTTTCGAAGTTTGGGCAGTTTCGTTCGGTAATTGCTGCAGCTGGTGCTGCTGCTGCTGCGTGCGTGCGTGTGTGCGTGCGTGGAACGAGCGAGCGAGCGTGTGTCATGCACTGATAAAACTTAGTCAGTTATGTAGACGTACATCGATTCGTGTAACTACACGAGTCGTATAATGTTTGGTGTGTTCCGACTAATATCTTACAATATGTCAACAAAACAAGCACACAATTAGGTCACGATCCACAGCGTGTTTGTTGAATAGAATATCACGTGAGAATCTGTCAGAATGACACTCTGTGCATACCATAGACATCCGTGGCGTCGTGTGGGTCGCACTTGAATCTTGACTTGGAGAGGATGTACGTTTTATCAACGCCTATGTCAATATCTAGTCAGGTGGGTTAACGCGAAATAAAGTAGTGAAAAAACGATATAAGTTATGTGTAAAACTGTTATCAAGGTTTTAACAGTCTAGATATTATATTGTTTATGATGTAATGTAATTTAATATTAATAATGTAATAATAATATCACACACACACACACACATATATATATATATATATATATATATATATATATATATATATATATATATATATATATATATATATATATATATATATATAATAATTATATGATCATGATACATGTAGGTGTGTGTGTGTGTGCGTGCGTGCGTGCGTGCGTGCGCGCGCGTGCGTGCGTGCGTGCGTGCGTGTATGTGTGTGTGCACATGACATGATTTAAATATAATTAAGCATAGCGCATGTCAAGTCATTAGGTTTTCGAACGTGTATAATACCATTCTTTTAATGTTCTATGTTCATGCGATGATTGGCCAAAGAACAATAAAGACGTTGTTTAACAGACTGGGCACGACTAATGAAAATGAGATATGACCAAACTCACAACATGTATGTCAATAATTAACAATGTTGCTTCATGCAAGGAGCGTAGTACATAAGAATTATACATTATGGTATTATATATTAACCCTCGCATAATTGGCACAACCAAATCATGGTCCAAAAAAGACATAGCAGATGCTGAATTAGGACTTACTGGATACGTAATGTTTAGGAGAGATCGAATAGGAAGAAGGCAGGGGACGTTATTTTATTTAGATTAAAGAATCTATTCAGGCTTACGAAATAAAATTAGAAAGGGAAGCAAATTGCGATGAAGCTGTTTGGTGCAAAATAGTTTCAGGAAATTTAACATTAACTATTGGATTAGTTTACCAAAGTCCAAACATAAATGAAAAGGATAACACAAAATACAAAACGCTATCAAGGAAGTGAGTAAAGGGGAATGTATCATAATGGGAGATTTTAACCAAAGACACATACAATGGCAATTTCTAGAGAGTACAGGGGGTGAGGAACAACAGTTTCTATTTTTAATATGAGATAGCTTCCTTACTCAACACATGCTAGAACCAACCAGGGGAGAGAATGTATTAGATATAGTTTTGTCTTCACAAAATGAATTAGTCAAAATACATGAACCATTGGGTAACAGTGACCATAATCAAATATATTTTGACATCAATGTAAAATCAAAAAGTAAAAATAAAAAACAATAGAGGAGAAACTTCCACAAAGGTAAATATAAAGATATGCGAAAATACTTAGCAAAGCTAGATTGGAATAACATGCTGAGAAATAAGAGAGCAATTGAATGTTGGAACATTCTAAAATATAAAACTGAGAGTATCATTGATCAATACAAGGAGAACGGTCTAGAAAGAAACACTTGTCAAAAGAAGCTATTCGAAAAATAACATAGCAAGCTATGTGGAAGGTTTATAGGTTTACCAGAAAGGATGAAGACTACACAAATTACAAAGAGGCACTTAATGCAGCTGCGAATTAAATTAGAAAATCTAAGAGAAATTAGCATGTAGCATAAAACATGACGGCAAGAGCTTTTATGCATATGACAGGAGTAAACAAAATGTACGACACAAGGTTGAACCACTAGAAGACAATGCGAAAGTTTCAGAGCAGTGTGGTATTACAACTTCAAATGGTAATTAAAATCTTGGATTGATTAGGAGAAATATAACATACAATGAAAAACTAATAATACCTCTGTATAAAGCAATAGTTAGGCCTTATTTAGAATACTGCATACAGAATTGGAGACGATATCGTAAGAAGGATATAGATACGCTTGAACGAATACAGAAGAGAGCAACTAAAATTATTCAAAATCTGAGAGAACGTCTAATGGAACACAGACAAGGAGGTTAAAAGGAGATAAATTGCAGTTTTTTGGATACTGAATGGATATGAAAATATTTATAGAAATATGTTTTTCTCACTCAAGAAAGATAGAACTAGAAGACATGAGGTAACATAAGTAAAAGATCAGTGTAGATTAGATATCAGGAAGTACTCGTTCTCACAAAGGACAATACTTGAATGGAACAAATGATCTACTTTATTGAATTTCTCAAAAGAGAACTTTGTTTTGTGGTCATATAAAATACATGAAAACAGTACATAAAACAGTACATAGGCTCACATTCATCTCCTCTCACTCGTACATTGATGAAGGTGGTGGTGACAAGGAGAAATAAAAGATATACAATGAATTTAAATTTAAAATATTGTGTAACTGCTAGCAGCAGGAATATGTTTAAAAACAAGGTTGACACCGGTGGGTGGGCTATGCATAGATGAAAAATGTTGGACTCTCGATAAACCAATGGCTTCCTTCTCCACTTGTCATCGGCCTTTGCCTTGGAAGGCAATCTTGTCAAATCATTCACTGTACCCGAAAACATCGGCCTTTGCACTGGAAGGCAATCTTGTCAAATCATTCACTGTACCCGAAAACATCGGCCTTTGCCTTGGAAGGCAATCTTGTCAAATCATTCACTGTACCCGAAAACATCGGCCTTTGCCTTGGAAGGCAATCTTGTAAAATCATTCACTGTACCCGAAAACATCGGCCTTTGCCTTGGAAGGCAATCTTGTCAAATCATTCACTGTACCCGAAAACATCGGCCTTTGCACTGGAAGGCAATCTTGTCAAATCATTCACTGTACCCGAAAACATCGGCCTTTGCCTTGGAAGGCAATCTTGTAAAATCATTTACTGTAACCGAAAACATCGGCCTTTGCCTTGGAAGGCAATATTGTCAAATCATTCACTGTACCCGAAAACATCGGCCTTTGCCTTGGAAGGCAATCTTGTAAAATCATTCACTGTACCCGAAAACATCGGCCTTTGCCTTGGAAGGCAATCTTGTCAAATCATTCACTGTACCCGAAAACAAAACACGCCCGCTATCGCGGTTATGCTGTGTTTGAGAAATGTTCATCACCAAACATATTTTTTCGCCCACTGTTTAAAATCCATGGATTCGAATTCTTCTAGGCACCTCTTCGTGCATTTGCGATATTGTTCGTTGCAGCGTTGAACTTGTTGTTTGTGCTCTGACTTGTGGCATTTGTTTTTCTCGTAGCATTGAAAATATTCCTTTACACAAAACGATTTGCAAACGCTTTTACGGTTGGCTCTGTCTGCGCTGTATTCACGTTCTTTCCTCCATGGGGGGAGGAGGCTGACACAGTCGGCGTCCCACACCAGAATCAACAGAAAACACACGACCTGCAATGAAAACAACATCAAAAGTCTACACCACAGACCACAGTATAGGTAGAGTGGACTGTGCCTAACACAATCTCGAATAAGAACATCAGCCGGTTTGTGGAATCAAATATATTGGCTAAGACGGAATGATTCCCTATTCCCTCTGTATTGAAATACGCCGCTTAATTGAATCAAATGCTGACTACTCTCGCCTGGTTTAAGTCCTATATTTCACACGTGCATATTAACGCACAATATTGCCAAATCGGTAGCAATCATATTTCAAGTAATCTAGCATAAAGTGTGTATTAGAACACAAAAGCAGTCTTTTGAAGACTACCCGGTATAAATTGTAAACATCACTGATTAAAAACAAATATAAATTTAATTTCTAACAATGCGCCGTGCAAACGCCAAATAAAGGCGATGCGTGATTTGACATGCTCTAGCTGCGACAGCTGGGTCCGGGCGTGGAAACTCGTGAGCAGAGGTTCAAGTACATGATTTTTATTTCGAGTTTAGGGGGTGCAGGACAGCGAAATGTCAACAGATAAATGTCAGGGTGATAAACGAATGGAACAAACTGTGAAATGATTGCTAGTAGTGTGAATATGTTTAGAAATAGAATTGACAGATATGTGAAAAGGGCGGGCTATACTCTTGATAAGCCAAAGGCTTCCTTGTCCACTTGCCATATGGAACTTGTAGTTTGGGATGGCAATCTTGACAAATCTGGTTACACACGATGAAAACAGGGCCGAGTTCCGGTCCTCAAAACGATTGAGAGTGCAACTTTTTACCTCGTCGCACAAAGCCTAATAGTAAATACACTGAGGAAAAAGATATATAAAATAATTCCTTTTCAGTTGCGCTCTAATGATTTCACGAAATGGAACTCGCCGTTGTCAATCAAGACTCATCTCAACATCAAATTTTGCATTTAGACCACTCAACTGATAGACTCTGTGAAAACGTAGGCTCTACGGACTTCCCACATAACGTGCGACATGTAAGAAGGTTACGATGGACTATATTCTAATAATTTCTTTATGGTTAGTTTACTCACTAGATCGAGCTTCATGTCGTCTTCCGTTCAGCTGCTGAGACGTCAGTGCCAATCCAAAGATGAAATGCTTAGGCTGTCTGGCGTGTTGAACTATGCGTCTTAATTGTGCTTGTCTGACTTATATACATGTAGTGGCATACACATGACAACTGCTAAAAAAGCGCTATATGTAGACTTGTTGGGAATATGCGTACTCGTAACTATTGAAGAAGCACTTTACGTTGACTTGATGGCTATGTTGAGAATAAGCGGTTGTTGCGCGGCAGTGATGGCAGTACGTGGCTCGGCGGTCAGAGTGTCGGACTGTCAGTCAAGTGGACCGGGGTTTAAGTCCACCTGCTGCTATTTCGAAGGTCACAATTAAGGTCACCCCAAGGAAAAGAAGCACTTTACGCTGACTTATCTCATAACTACAGAAGAAGCACTTTACGTTGACCTATATCTATAATATAAAAACGTTTTTATACGCCCGCCCGTATATTTATACACTACGTCGTATAAAGCATAGAAGTCAGTTTAAAAATAAAAATGTCTTTAATGTCTTTCTGAACTGTGCGCGATTCCATTGTTCCACAGCGTCAGGCCAGCGCACGCAACTGCTCCGCGATCGTAGTGTCCGAGGTTGACACGTGGAATTTGTAGAAGTAAATCGCCGGCAGAGCGTAGGGAGTGGCGTGGCGTATGACGGTGCAGCAGCAAGGCGAGGTACACCGGTGTGCCTTCGTAAAGCGCACAGTGTACACGAACTAATAGCTTGTACTCTGTGCGCTATCTCACGGGAAGCCAACGCAATTGCCTCAGTACCTCGGACATTGATTGTCGATCACCTCGTCGGATCTGGAGGATGATTCGTGCCGCCGACCGCTGCACCATTTCCAGACGGTGCATGAGATGGTTTGGTGTGCCGAATAGGATCGCATTGCCGTAGTCAATGCGTGAAGTTACAAATGCATGCACTAGGCATTTGCACACACCAGTTGTTATGGAGTTTCGTACCCGTGCAATTCGAGCTAGATGGTAGTATGCACTCCGACATGCGTTCGCAACCTGTGGCGCCATAGAGAGGTCAGCATCAATAACGAATCCCAGATATCTGACGACAGCAGATGTCGCCACTGTAATGGCTATCGGCACGCGCAGACTCGATGACAATGGCTTGCGATGTCCTCTCGTTGAGGATGAGCCCACTGTCCGCTAGCCAAGTCTTTACGTATCGGATGCAAATCTCCGTTTGTATGACCGCATCTGCATGATCAGTTGGCGGGAAATCGATATTCAGCTGCGTGTCGTCAGCGTAGGGTGGTGTTGTATGTGGTGTTGTATGTGGTGTTGTATGTGGTGTTGTATGTGGTGTTGTATGTGGTGTTGTATGTGGTGCTGTTGGAGGAGTTTCACCAGTGGCGCAATGTAGGCGTTACAAAGTATAGGTCCGAGGACCGGCCCTTGCGGAACTCCGGGCTCCATAACGCTACGATGCGATAGTCCTTTTTTTTTTTTGGTTGTTGTTGCATAATGTAGTACTTTTATTGATGATTTATTAGTTGCTATTATATATTGTACAGTTCTATATGTGCATGTGTCATATGTATTTATATAATTTATATTGCCACTCAATATAATTTATCTATGTTTTTTGCTGTTGGGACAAATAAAATTTATCCTTATCCTTATCCTTATCCTTTCTTGACCAGATTTTCGGCCTTGGAGGTAGGACGTCAGCCACGCGTGTGCTTCCCCACTGATACCATAGCCGTGTTGCCGTCGCAGCAGTACAGCGTGGTCTGTAGTGTCGAAAGCAGCAGGTAGTTCTAACAGCGCTAGAGGTACGCCGTCTCGGCACTGTGACAGGGTCTGTAGGCGCTCTGGTGGTCTGCCATTCACGTCAAGGAAACGTTGCAACCGCCTGGCGACGAAGTGCTCTGTAGTCTTAGCCACAAACGATATATTTGATATGGGGCGGTAGTTGGTAAGCAGGTTCAGGTCGGCGTTGCAGATCTTGAGTATTGGTGTCACAATGGCGTGCTTCATGGACTGTGGAACCACGGCGGATGATAGAGACGCGTTGATTATGAGCGCTAGAATCGGAGACAACATCAACAGAGAGACGACGGCAGTGGGTCAAGTTCGCATGGCTTGGCAGCAGAAGCCAACGTTATCATCTTTACATCTGCGATACATCATCAACCAGCTGCTTTGACTTTCAGGGTATTCTGGTTTACGTACTTCTGTTCTTCCATTGACTTCAGTCTAGCGATCTCAGCCAGTCTAGATATCGCTGGTTTCGAAGCCGCTTGCCGATCTTTGTCGAGGGCAGTTGAGAGTTTTGTTCGTGATCGCCCTCGCCAGCCAGCGACGTCAGCGATGGTGAAATATTGGCCTAAGACCAGCTGTACATGGCATGCGAAGCACATGTCCAAACAGGCCAAACACTCAACTAAACGTTTTTTTAAATAGCCTGTTCCAGTATTTGTATAGTACACAAGATAAGCTTGGCGTCGACTCGCGCCTCTGTTTGGGTTACTTCTGAAATCGAGCAGTCAATGAGACCGTCGTCGCAGCCACTGATGGGGTCGATGCCTCTTGGACATTGGTCTTGATCGTTAATTCACACGAGCCATCCGGGTTGATCAGCGTCGCGACAACACCTGTTGTTGACTGTCGACACGAAACGTGTGTCGTTACAAGACGGTTGTACTGGAGCGGTGGCTTGAGGCAGATTATTGCTGCCCCAGCCTATTTGCACTGCCAGTGTTGTGACATTTGATGTCAGGTGTTGTGTAATCAAATGTCGCCCCTAACAAGGTTTGTGGTTAGTGGGAGTCTCACAAACACATGCCTGTTGCTGTGGCGAACCGCTTCAAGTTGTTTATTTACTATTGATCACAAAGTTTGTTACAAAAGCAGGCCCTCTATCCACTTAAGGAAACCAGAACATGTTGTTATGTTACGCTGCCGGACGCAGGTTCTCGGTCTAGCACCGACACTTACTTTACAGCGCGTGTCATTCTTGGGACTTGAGTGTGCGCTGATTGGCGCCTTTAAAGATCATATGCAAATATTCCACAAATCGTGATATATTATAACAAACAGTTGTACAATACCAAATAATGTCATTGGTTACTCTTTAATAAAAGCAAATTATATTAGTGGTAAAGAAGCCCCAAGCGATTTGACATTTTCGCTCGAAAATGTCCGTACGGAGTCGGCGTGTGGTGTTGGTCTGGCCAAACGAACATTTTGTCGTCCAACAGCAACACAGAATATCTGCGTACGTTAAAAGCTTACACGTTGCAGCGGAGCAAAAACAATGAATTTGGGTGTGACATCAGTTTCATTATTTGAAACACTATTAAAACACTACAACATACGTATATTTTAAATAATAGCTAGCGTAGACCGAGAGGCACTTCGTCCACTGTGCCACGACAAAATCGCAAAGCCAAAGGGCAAACCAATGCAAAGGCGAGACAGCTATACTCAAAAGATCGATACAGTTGTTAAAATTGCATCTATCAAGATATATCGGCAGTCAAATCATACAATGTCCACGTATTTCTCAACGTGTTCCAATATTCCTACTCAAACCACCGAGTAACGCAAAGACCAAGTAGGCCGCTGGTCCAACTTCCAAGCCTAGGCTAGGCTGGGCTAGACTCGACGACTGTATCTACTAGCTTGTACAGACTAAACATGGAATAAAAAACAGTTTGATAAAAAAATACTCATGATACTACCAAAAGAACACTATTGTAAATACATTTATATTTATGTTATTTTTGAGGTTTTTGATCCCGGGCATTTGTTTACTGCGGCGTGAATCCGAAGGCATCGCGGCCAATAAATCAGACCTGGTTTGACAGAACTCGCTATCGCTACCAACTTCGTTTTTGTGACTGTGACCGCGTTGTTGACTCGTACATGTACGGAATGACTTGAACCGATGACTTGAACCGAATTTATGTCGGTTGCACCGTCAGAATAGCCGTCGCTCGACATTTTGTGTGATATAAATCTTGCTAAAAGTTAAGTGCCTATGAACCGGCGTAGGAGAAGTTGGTTTGTTTGGCCAAAATGATGTCAATTGGCCTGACATCTACCGGCAAATATCCACAAATTGGTTTTGGAAAGTGCCTTCGGGAATTTAGGTATATCCCCCGTTTTATGACTAAGTTAATGTAAAGTTTTACAATTTCATGACTGTATATGAATAAGGGGATAAAGTTCTATCCAGAACGAGTGAAAACAAAGTAAATGTATCCGACCTTCGCATATGATCTTTACAAAAATTTCATTTGAATGCTCAATCTGGGTTTCAACCTTAATCGTAACAAATGCACTGCTTGGAATGCAGAAATTATCCAATTACCTGTGTCATAGATATGTGTAGAATGCTACTTAAACTGCACTTAAACGTTCGTAAAAGCGGAACGTTTGTAAACCAAGACATTTATTGTATTCACAGAAACTCACAACCCTCGAATTGATCAATAATTGTAGCACAAATTTACCAAACAAATGGTCAGATTTTCATGAACCATTAGGAAGGTCTCATCGTGGGCTGACAGAAACAACTCATTTCGTGTACCTAGCAATTGGATCAGAGTCAACTATTAATATTTCTAGGTCGGATCATCTAATCCGGATTGCAGGCGCAACAAGCACCGCGAATTACACCGAGGACCCGGCCCAGCCTTAGTTGATTTTCTTTCAGTGATCTGGCTTATTATTCACGAGAATTCTTTGTTAGTTTTCTTTGTTGCCAGAGTCGTCAGTAACGGTCTTGGTCGTTACAAACGACACCAGTTGGAAAACATGTGTATAACAGTTGAAGATGTAGACATTGTGGAAAGGATATATGTGTGGTTAATGACACAGATGAGTAGTTTTCCAGAATTGGTGACTGAATGGGGTAGATAAAATTTGTTACCTTGTAAAATGATTTGGCTACTTGTAGATGTATAACTAGTTCATAAATCCATCAGATATATTCCAAAGAATCTGTAGTGTCAGTTTCGGACACCTGCGGTTTCTACATTTTGAGAACATTTGACTAAAAATTCAAACAAATATATGAAATTGGTGGCTTGAACGTTTCCCGCCGTCACCCACTTTCTTGATATAGTTTCTTGTCATCAAAACCATAACATTTTTGGCATTTGACTTGCTTTCATGTTGTTGATGACAATTTGTTGGACTGTCGATAAGCCAATGGCTTCCATGTCCACTTGCCATCTGGGTGTTTTGCCTTGGATGGCAAACTTGTTAAATATTTATGGCACAGCCCTACTTGAACAATAAACAATATTGCACGATTAATTGAAATGTGGATGTTCGTGCGTGTGTGCGTGAGTGCGTATATGTGTGAGTGCGTATGTGTGTTTATAATTCAATCAAGTAGAAGTCGCTTTGCAGATATATTTCAATACACCATTCCATGCACCATTCCATGCACCATTCCATGCACCATTTCATGCACCATTCCATAATTTATATTCCATTCACAATTGTTTGTTATGTAAAAAAAACTAGGGAATTGGTAACTAAAAATGAAAATCTCAATATTTGAAGCTATGAATGCCTACATTGTCATGCACACTGCGTATAAGATGTATAAGTGTGTACAATCAAATTAATGTAATAACAGTGTCACGAGTAACAGGTTTGCAATCTACACCTGCCCCATGTGGTGTAGTAACATGCCCCTCTTACGGGGGTAGATGTTACAGCGCTTGCAAACTTCATATATCTACCTAACTATAATATGGATTATCATTGGGTTGGTACATTTTATTGATACGACTAATAAATTCAATGTATACGTCGACAGAAATAACGCAAAAAAAGTTACTTCAGCCCAAAATTGTAACAACTAACCCCGGTCTCCCCTAGCCACTACGACGTGCTCGCTCGTTTGTGCAAATGTGTTATTTAGTTTGATGAAATAATTAAACAAACTATGACAATTATTTTCAACTGGACCCAGTCGAAATTCGGCGAAAAGGAGCTAAAGTACATCCATCTAAGCACTTGTATGTGCACTATGACATCTAAGCACGTGTACGTGCACTATGACATGACGTTATGCACACTTCGGAACATTGCCGGATTTAAGGATCTTTCGATGGTCTACTTCATTTTTGGACATCAACGAACCTGATTCGCTGTGGAGTACGTGAACGGAGGAGCAGATAGGGACACACTAGACTAAAGCACGCAACTCATACACTTATTGTGTAGGTGCTTTAGAAGTAGGTACTTATTGTGTAGGTACTTTAGAAGTTTTCTAGACGGAGAGAGGCGATAAAAAGCGAGGACACAACAAAACGGACATACCCTAATTAACATGGGAAGACTACATTAAGAAGGATGTGAGAAAGGCGAAAGAGGATGAAAACTAGAGGGAAATAGGTGCCCATATGGATTAAGGGAGCATAGCGCACGCACGCACACACACCAACTCGCACATATAGGATATGTACGTACGTATGTATGTATGTATGTATGTATGTACGTGTATATGTGTATGTGTATATGTATATAATATATATACATATAGTAGTAGTATATATATATATATATATATATATATATATATAGCTAATTCAAAATCACATATAGGATATGTACATACGTACGTACGTATGTATGTATGTATGTGTATGTGTATATGTATATGTATATATATATATATATATATATATATATATATATATATATATATATATATACATATATATATATATATATATATATATATATATGTATATATATATATATATATATATATATATATATATATATATATATATAGCTAATTCAAAATCATAAATCAGACAAACGGTTGTAATGACAAATATAATTAAGTACAACACACCTCATAGGTATTCGAACATGTGTAATACTGATTTATCAATTTTCTATTTTCAAGCGATGATTGGCCAAAGAATATGTCTTTTAAATTAGTAATAATAAAGTTAGCTGTTTAACAAACTGCGCACGACTAATAAAAGTGAGATGTGACCAACAGTAACACGTTTATGTTAATGATTAACAAGATTTAACAAGATTTAACAAGATTGCCATCTCGAACAACAAGTTCCAGATGGCAAGTGGACAAGGAAGCCATTGGCTTATCGAGAGTCCAACAATTTTCTCATCTATGTGTAGCCCGCCCTTATCAGATATCTGTCAATTATATTTTTAAACATATTCACACTACTAGCATTAACACAATCGTTTGGCAGTTTGTTCCATTCATTTATCACCCTCTGTGAGAAAGAGTACTTTCTCATGTCCAACCTACACTGCTCCTTAACTAATGCTGCTTTGTGTCCTCTGGTTCTACTGCCTTCTTTAAGTTTGAAGAACATATTCCTATCAACATCCTCATAACCGTTCACTATTTTAAACACTTCTATTTGGTCTCCTCTTAGTCTCCTGGTCTCTAGTGTTGTCAAACCACATTGTAATAAGCGACTTTCGTAACTAAGGTCTCTTAATTCTGGAATCATCTTAGTTGCTCTTCGTTGTATTCTTTCTAGCTTATCTATGTCTTTTTTACGATATGGCCTCCATGCTTGAATACAATATTCCAAATGTGGTCTAACTATTGCTTTGTACAGGGGTACAATTAGATGTTTCTCCTTATACGTGATAGTTCTCCTAATTAGGCCTAGAATTTGATTTCCTTTCGAAGCAGCAATCCCACATTGCTCTGAAACTTTCATGTCAGCATTAAATGTTACTCCTAAATCCTTTTCTTGTGTGGTTCTACCTAGTACAGCATCCCCCATTTTATATTCCTCGTCCAACAAGGTTGCTTCATCATATCCGCAAAGAAAACACGCCCGCGATCGCGGTTATGCTGGTGAATAATTACTCCAGTGCCTTCGAGAAACGTTCCAAACACTCAATCCAGATTCTTCCACCAAACATATGTTTTCGTCCACTCGTTAATATCCATGTATTTGAACTCTTCTTGGCACTTCTCCCTGCATTCGTGCATCTGTTCGATGCAGCGTCGAATGTTTTGCTTGTACTCTGGCTTATGGCATTTCTTATCCCGATAGCATTGGAAATATTCGTTCACACAAAACGATTTACAAACGCTTTGAGGGTAGAATCTCACTGAGTCGGCACAGTTCACGCCCCACACCAGAATCAACAGAAAACACACGACCTACAATGAAAGCAACATTTATATACCACAGTACAACCATACTATAGATACAGTGGAATGTGCTTAATATAATCGCGGATAAAACATGATCCGCTTTGTAGAATCAAATATATTGGCTGGGACGGAATTATTGCCTGTTGCCTAGATGTCGACGTCGGACCAACCTCAGAGGCGCATGAAAGCAAAAATTGTAGGCAATCTCAAAATCAATTTACAGTTTTAAAGTTATCAACAGATGGACGAATTCAATAGGGTTCCAAAGAGCGTAATCACGGTTAAAACTATGTCTCCAGATTACGACGAAAAACCTATTTTACAGTGTAGATATTTGAGTTTGTATTGTATTGTATACAATATATATAATGTAAACAATATATTTCTATTGGACGGATTGTTGAAGGACTTGTAAAAGCAACATAGCGTACACAGATATATATGTCAACATTTGGTTTGCCAAGGAGTGAGACGTTTACGTGGAAGCCAGTAGAGACGAGTGCTTATGACAGGAAAGCAAGTTGTTCATTCCGGTGTAGAACGTTCAAAACACTATGCTATTGCTTTCAACGTACGTTCAAAACACTACGCTATTGCTTTCAACGCAAATTCGAAACCATACGGTAATGCTTTTATCGTACGTTCAAAACATTATGTACATTAGTCAATGTCTACGTGACAGCATCTGTTCAAACGTTTTGATGTATCCGCTCAGAATGTCAAAAAAATTATATATTGATTCCTAAATAGCATATCATTATTATATTATGGTTGGGTTACATTTTCTATTTCCTTACTGACTAAACACAAGCTTGTGAAAATGCATTCCGGTGCAAAAAATAATTTTGAAAATAAAAGCGTAGTGTTTTGAACCAAGACTGAAAACACTCCAGAGGTTTTTGAACGTACGTCCAGAGTGTTTTGAACGTACGTTGAAAACACTAAACCGTAATGTTTTGAACGTCCTGTACAGGTAGGAACGAGTGCAGCGTATATGGCGAGAAGCCACATGATGCGTACACTTAACCGCAAGTGTGACTTTCGCATGGCACGGCGTGGCTGCGTGAAATGACCCTCGAATTACGGGAATGTCTACTCTCATGCCAGACGCATGAGAGTAGATATATCTGCGTACTTTAGTCATTTTATAGGATAGTATCAGTAACACAATTAAAACATAGAAGTGCAATCAGCCACACTACACTTACTGCGCGAAAACTATTCAATATATATTTCCGGCACTGCTATATGTACTACTTTATACAGCCGAGTTTTACCCATAATTTTATCAAGACCATGAGGATTTTAGACCCTTTTTCAGTTGTGCTCTTATGATTTCACGAAGCGAAATTCGTTGTTTTCAACAACATCTCATTCACTTAACATCAAATGTTTAACTTGGAAAACTCAATTTATAGACTGTATGAAAACTTTCGCTCTTCTACAAGACTTCCCCCATAACGTGCGACACGTAAGAAGTTTACGACGGACGATACTCTAATAATTTCTTTATGGTTAGTTTACTCACTAGATCGAGCTTCATGTCGTCTTCTGTTAGTTCAGCTGCTGAAACGTCAGTGCCAATCCAAAGATCAGATGTTTAGGCTGTTTGGCGTGATGAACTTATAGCTGTGCCCGTCTTACTTATATTATATATATATATATATATATATATATATATATATATATATACATGTGTATATGTAGTGGCATGCACATGACAACTACGAAAGCAGCACTTGATGTAGACCTATTGAGAATGTGCGCAGTCATAACTACTGAAGAAGCACTCTACCTGCGTGCCTGCCTGCTTGCGTGCGTGCGTGCGTGCGTGCGTGCGTGCGTGCGTGCGTGCGTGCGTGCGTGCGTGCTTACCTGCCTGCCTGCCTGTTTCTACTTTAGTTTCGCTGTATGGGGCTGAACATTTGTAGGTGTGTTCGGGGATTGGGATGGTACGTGCATTAAAAAACAAATAAAAATTCTCCCGGGGGTGGGGATATTACGTACGTGTACGTTTGACGTATACTACGCAACTGAGAACAATACAATAATATGTTAACAACGCGAGTTTTCTACGATGTTTACGTGCTCTACTTCAAACGTGTACGTACGGACGCTTCGTGAAACCGGCAGTTGGACCATGGATTGGACATGATCTTTGACTATGTAGTGCAAGGAGTCATAAAATCTGGTAGTGGTTACCTTTCTGTCCCGTGCAACGCCGGGTAACTCGGCATGTTGTGGATAAACGGTTATTGCGCGACAGCGAGGCGTATAGTGGCTCAGCGGTTAGCGCGTTGCACTGCCAAATCGCGAGGACCGCGGTTCGAATCCGCCTGCGCTGTTTCGAAGCTTACGATTAAGGTCACCCAAGGTCTTGTACCCTTTGAGCTTGAACGTACACAATCTTGTTGTTTTATCGTGAAATCATGTTATATAACATAAAAATATCATTCTAACAACAGGACCGCCAAACTGTGTCTCAATGAACGACAATAAAAACTATAAATTGACCGTTATATGTTGATGAACATCTGCCTTGTTGCTAAGTTCATTCGCGAATAGCTACCGACAATTTGCCACACATGTGAACACAGTTTAGGCTGTTGGGGTCCGGCGTTGATCGGACCAATTGATGGACATGCATGTAACTATAATCGAGCTAGCGTGTGTTTGTATGTTCACGTTTTCCTCCTAGACGGCTTGCACCTCGGGCGCCAAACTTTCAGGGATTAATCTACGACCCAACGAATGAAATGTAAAGCCTTTATTTTTTCGAAATACCCTGTATATTAAGGGTTCTTGGTGATTTTTTTATGGTAAATCAAATGTTCTTCGGTACTAAGTAAACCGTTTGAGAGCACGTAGCGCCATCTGGGCGGTTTATATTACGTAACACGTTAACTTCCAACAATCGCAGAAACCACGCGCTCGCGCGGCGAATACTTCGTCTAGCCATATTCATAAAAGCGATCACCTATTTGGTAAACATTGCTATCATGACTATCACGTATGAACTACTGAGTTATCCCGTCCTGGGGACGGGTATTTTTGCTAGTATAATTAATTTCCATAAAATTGCGTTCCACTCCGCATGTAATATAAATACGATATTTGTCTCGAATTAAACAGATAATGGTAAAATTATATTAAAACACATTTTGGCACTGAAGACGTTGGAACAGATATAGGGCTGTCAATATTGGTGTGACATTAATAGTGAATATAGTCTACGAAACGCCTCGACTTTGCAATGCATCACGGGTAAAGGAAAATAACTGGGTATAATGGGTATTAGTATAGTACGTTGCAGTTATTACTATTAAATCGTACATACGTGCAATGTTATTTGTGCCATACTTATTTTCATTTAATGAATATTTCATCGAGTTAAACATAAACTATTTCACAATAAATTATATCGTTACTATAGTCTCACTAAATAACAAAGTTTCAATGCATCTCCTACAGCATGCCAGTCATACAACCGTCGGTGACGTGATCACGCAGAACGTTGTTTTAAGGCTCGACATCGTGGGAATAGTCGAATTCGACGGAAAACATCTGACAAATGGGTTATCTATAAACAACACACAACCGTTTTATCTTACAAAGAACAGCCCGCCCGACCTTTGAAGCTGCATCCTTAGCACGAGTTGTACACAGAGCGTGTTATCAAATATCTACGTCCTACGTCTTTATCAACCGAGGTGCCGATGTTTATTATGGTGCGTTGGCAAGGCACACTTTAATCATTGTCCGGAAAACCCAGTCAACTTTTTTAATGCTCCAACGCTACTAACGGATGTCTGTGCAGTAAAACTAAAAGTACTGAGATTCGAAAATCTCTCACGGATACCAGTGTACCGTTTAAAGATTTCGCTCCTTAGCTATGATCGAAATAGAAAATTGCGTTTCACTAAGAATTAATCATAAAAATGCTTATAGAAACGCTCTTAGAAACGCTCCTTATTAACGACGAAGCTAGACCGCTCATGAAACAAAACATATCTATGGTAAACAGTCAAATTTACTGCGTATTATCTTGACTCTGTCAACGCCAATACCAGAACTAGCGCGAATGGCGCAGAGAATCACATATCTCTATATATACTTATATGGATATATATATATATATATACTTATATGGATATATATATATATATATATATATATATATATATATATATATATATATATATATATATATATATATATACATATAAGTATATATATATATATATATATATATATATATATATATATATATATATATATATATATATATATATACTTATATGTATATATACTTATATGTATATATATATATATATATATGTATATATATACATGTGTATATATATATATATGTATATATATACATGTGTATATATATATATATGTATATATATACATGTGTATATATATATATATATATATATATATATATATATATATATATATATATACAGTCAATCATCATCAGGACTTATAATTATATATAACTATGCAACACAATACAATTAAGACACTTCTATCGGTTAGCAGTTCCACTCGTGTATGCTAGGGATATATGTATGATAAGCGAGTTTAAACAGGTGGGTTTTTATGGAGAAATATTACTTTATTTCCTGCTGACTTAACTGTCAACGTTGGGCCGGTATATGCCTCACATAACATGCTTGTTAACCGTTATTTTAACACGCGACTGCAGTGGAAGGAACCGTGTTAATGACACTCCGTCCGATTCGTGTGGGTAGAATTATACGAGAATTTTGGTGAATGAGATGAGTGCAAAATACAATGCAAAGTATGTAGCAGGTGAGAAGGAACCGGTACGGTACGGTACGGTAGCCGATGTGCTGCCGGGCAACACCACCTTAAGCACAACAGAACCCCTTCTAGGGATCGCCCCTTGAAACCGGCCTCTGTAACCAGGCCACCCCTTTAATCGGGCCACTTTATCTCAATCACTTAAGTGGTCTTCTTTTTCTTTTTTTAGAGGGGTTCTGTTGTAGATCTACAAAAACACTCCTTTCTCCAAATGTGATTCATCCCTTTTAACCTCAGATTTGATTCGCTATAGTAATAAAGCACCGGGAACACTAACGCCGCGTAGCGGGGTGTCAGGGAACATCGCGCGATTTAGAGTTGCGGTTTAACATATCTCAGTGTTTTAGTATTGGTGACTAATACAACGTCTCCTGGGAAGATTTGGTCTATGACGTTTATTAGTGGAATGTTTATACAATATTAGACTTCTATTGACTCAAGTCCTGTTGAACTATTTATTTCTAATTGAAACCAATGCTAAAAATCAATAAGACATTTCTACCCTGCGCAAAATTACCGTCCAGTTTTAAAGGGGAACTGAAGCAATTTTGTGTTATGCCGTATATTTAAATATATATTATCTAACTATGAATTAATGGTGACAGATACCTGCTAATTTATGAGATAAACTGAAAAACTTATTTTGTTCGAGACAAAAATCGACAAAATGCATCATTGCGTATCGCCATCTTGTTGTCGAAACGAGTGGTTTGAGTCGCATATATCTAATCAATGTAAATTTTCGATTTTTTGCGATTTATTTCGTAAATAGGCATTCTGGAGCGAAAAAAAGATATGGGTCTCTGTATATATACAAGTGTTTACACACGTCAACAAAATAGCGTTTTTGTTCGCTCCAAATAAAAAAGTTAAAGAAATTACAACAAAACACGCAAAAAATCGTGGAAAACGCCACACTTCTCGAACACACGAGACGCTAACCAACGAGAATATGCGATAACGGAATACTGGAACAATTTTTTACTTGTTGACAAGATAGATGCATCGCTTGTGACAGTTTTACCAGATCTGCTACTAGCGATTAGTGGTTTACTGAACTTCCGTAATAGTTGTCTATCTTTGGAGAAATGGAAACCACAGACGAAGAGTCTAGTTCGACAGGCCACACGGAAACAACGGTTGACAGTCGTAAAGTGTCACCGAGTGTGCGAGTCACGCTCCAGACTCCAGGTCGGCTTCGCCTTTGTTGACGTTGGATTCACGAATAATTACAACAGCGCTTTGACTGTAAACGATTCCTGACTAGGTGATGTGATTTGGTGAACCTGTGGAAACTGCGTCCCGATGTCTGCGCACGTTTACGTTGAGTCATCATGCTGCGCCGAGGAAGCTACCATGCCTAGGGCTAGGCTATGGCTATGGCTATGCAGCACCGTGTGCCCCACCGCGTTGGTGCTTGCATCACCGTACGAAGGCGAAGACGATGATTTTGTAGTGATATGCACAAACAGAGCAGTGCTAGATGTTGGTCTGCTGTCATTGCATGATTTGCGTGCCGACTCATATTTCTGCATATTTCTTTTACCTAGCCCGAGGGCGAGGTCCGAACTACAATGGCAATGCAAGCAGGCTTTTCTCTTTATTTTGTATCTAATCTTATGAAGTGTACCGTGACTGTATGTTAATATTGTGTTTGATTTTGTGTTGAATAACATTGATGACAATAATAACATCAGGGTTTATTTAATTCATTATGTGAATATATATATATATATATATATATATATATATATATATATATATTCTTAAATGTTACCGTAATCGTGTTTGTAATAATGATTGAAATCATGACTACATTAGTAATTGTGATTGCAATAATTACTGTAATCATGATTACATTAATATTCGTACTTGTAATCACCCCTCTCTGTAGCACACCACAACACCTTGTTGTTTGGTGCAATGTAATCATTTAAATAACAATAATTAACTACTAACAATATGTAATGTTCACAGTTTTGCAACTATTATGGTAATTATGGAATTAGTGTTATCAACTAACCATGACAAATTATATTTCAGGCTCAGGAAAGGCAAGACAAGTAATTCCATCCTGCGATGTGGGAAGGATCTGTGATGTCTATTCTGAACCGAATTGAATTGATGGAACGTTTAGCTATGGAGATTGACCTGACACAGGTGAGTGTACTGATAGTCTGATATAGACAAATTGTGAGGCACCCACAGTATGCGGCAGGTCGAAAAACAACCTGGAAAACTAAAAAAATTCCCACTAAAATATTAATAACTGAATGATGTGAATGCCTTCTTATCCATATCCCACTTCTGTCAACAAAAATGTTACCTGCAGCATCTTGCATGTCACTACACACAATTTCATTTATATTGAGACCAACATAAAATATCTCAAAAGTTTATTCACATAGAAAAACAATTACCAAAGAAATAAGGCTGACTAGAACGACTGACACCAAGACTAAACATTGATTAAAAACAGTGACTTCTACCACCGGGAAATACAACCTGGAACATGGATATCACAGTTACACACGGAGGCTGATACAGTCGGCGTCCCACATCAGAATCCACAGAAAACACACGACCTGCAATGAAAGCAACCTCAAAAGTCTACACCACAGTATAGATAGAGTGGACTGTGCCTAACAGAATCTCGAATAAAAACATCAGCCGGTTTGTGGAATCAAATATATAGGCTAGGACGGAAAGATTCCCTATTCCCTCTGTATTGAAATACGCAGCTTAATTGAATCAAATGCTGACTACTCTCGCCTGGTTTAAGACCTATATTTCACACGTGCATATTAACGCACAATATTGCCAAATCAGTAGCAATCGTATTTCAAGTAATCTAGCATAAAGTGTGTATTAGAACACAAAAGCAGTCTTTTCAAGACTACCCAGTATAAATTGTAAACATCACTGATTAAAAACAAATATAAATTTAATTTCTAACATGGCGCCGTGCAAATGCTAAATAAAGGCGAAACGTAATTTGACATGCTCTAGCTGCGACAGCTGGGTCGTCCGGGTGTGTAAATTCGTGGGTAGAGGTTCAAGTACATGATTTTTATTTCGAGTGTAGGGGTGCAGGGCAGCGAAATGTCTACAGGTAAATGTCAGGGTGATAAACGAATGGAACAAACTGTGAAATGATTGCGTTAATGCTAGTAGTGTGAATATGTTTAGAAATGTAATTTACATATATATGATAAAGGCGGGCTATACATAGATGACACAATTGTTGGACTCTCGATAAGCCAAAGTCTTCCTTGTCCACTTGCTATACGGAACTTGTAGTTTGGGATAGCAATCTTGTTAAATCTGGTTAAACACGATGAAAACAGGGCCGAATGGTACTCAGCCATGCTACAATTACTTTACCCACATTTCAATCAACACTGTGAGGATTCAAGTTTCGGTCCTCACGATGATTGAGAGTGCAACTTTTTACCTCGTCGCACAAAGCCTAATAGTAAATATACGGAGGAGAAAGAGATAAAATAATTCCGTTTCAGTTGCGCTCTAATGATTTCACGAAATGGAACTCGCCGTTGTCAATCAAGATTCATCTCAACATAAAATTTTCTATTTAGACCACTTAAATGATAGACTCTGTGAAAACGTAGACTCTACGGACTTCCCACATAACGTGCAACCTGTAAGAAGGTTATGATGGACTATATTCTAATAATAATAATTTCTTTATGGTTAGTTTACTCACAAGATCGAGCCTCATGTCGTCTTCTGTTCAGCTGCTGAGACGTCAGTGCCAATCTAAAGATCAAATTCTTAGGCTTGATGAATTATGCGTCTTAATTGTGCTCGTCTGACTTATATACATGTAGTGGCATACACATGACAACTGCTAAACAAGCGCTATATGTAGACTTGTTGGGAATATGCGTACTCGTAACTACTGAAGAAGCACTTTACGTTGACCTGATGGCTATGTTGAGAATAAGCGGTTGTTGCGCGGCAGTGATGGCAGTACGTGGCTCGGCGGTCAGAGTGTCGGACTGTCAGTCAAGTGGACCGGGGTTCGAGTTCACCTGCTGCTGTTTCGAAGGTCACAATTAAGGTCACCCCCAAGGAGAAGAAGCACTTTACGTTGACCCATCTTATAACTACAGAAGAAGCACTTTACGTTGACCTATATCTATAATATAAAAAACGTATTTTATACGCCCGCCCGTATATTTATACACTACGTCGTATAAAGCATAGAAGTCAGTTTAAAAATAAAAATGTCTTTTTGAACTGTGCGCGATTCCCATTGTTCCACAGCGTCAGGCCAACGCACGCAAATGCTCTGCGGTCGTACTGTTCGAGGTTGTAAATCGCCGGCAGAGCGTAGGGAGCGGCGTGGCGTATGACGATGCGTCAGCAAGGCGAGGTACACCGGTGTGCCTTCGTAAAGCGCACAGTGTACAAGGACTAACAGTTTGTATTCTGTGCGCTTTCTCACGGGAAACCAACGCAATTGCCTCAGTACCTCGGACATTGATTGTCGATCACCTCGTCGGATCTGGAGGATGATTCGTGCCGCCGACCGCTGCACCATTTCCAGACGGTGCATGAGATGGTTTGGTATGCCGAATAGCATCGCATTGCCGTAGTCAATGCGTGAAGTTACAAATGCATGCGCTAGGCATTTGCACACACCGGTTGTTATGGAGTCTCGTGCAATTCGAGCTAGATGGTAGTATGCACTCCGACATGCGTTCGCAACCTGTGGAGCCATAGAGAGGTCAGCATCAATGACGAATCCCAGATATCTGACGACAGCAGATGTCGCCACTAGCTCACCACATATGTAATGGCTATTGGCACGCGCAGACTCGATGACCAGATGACAATGGCTTGCGATGTCCTCTCGTTGAGGATGAGCCCACTGTCCGCTAGCCAAGTCTTTACGTCTCGGATGCAACCCTCCATTTGTACGACCGCATCTGCATGATCAGTTGGCGGGAAATCGATATACAGCTGTGTATCGTCAGCGTACAGGTGGTGTTGTATGTGTTGTTGTATGTGGTGCTATTGGAGGAAGGAAACGTTGCAACTATCGCGGTTATGCTGTGTTTGAGAAATGTTCACCGCCAAACATATTTTTTCGCCCAATGTTTAAAATCCATGGATTCGAATTCTTCTAGGCACTTCTTCATGCATTTGCGATATTGTTCGTTGCAGCGTTGAACTTGTTGCTTGTGCTCTGACTTGTGGCATTTGTTTTTCTCGTAGCATTGAAAATATTCCTTTACACAAAACGATTTGCAAACGCTTTTACGGTTGGCTCTGTCTGCGCTGTATTCACGTTCTTTCCTCCATGGGGGGAGGAGGCTGACACAGTCGGCGTCCCACACCAGAATCAACAGAAAACACACGACCTGCAATGAAAACAACATCAAAAGTCTACACCACAGACCACAGTATAGGTAGAGTGGACTGTGTCTAACACAATCTCGAATAAGAACATCAGCCGGTTTGTGGAATCAAATATATTGGCTAAGACGGAATGATTCCCTATTCCCTCTGTATAGAAATACGCCGCTTAATTGAATCAAATGCTGACTACTGTCGCCTGGTTTAAGTCCTATATTTCACACGTGCATATTATCGCACAATAATGCCAAATCAGTAGCAATCATATTTCAAGTAATCTAGCATAAAGTGTGTATTAGAACACAAAAGCAGTCTTTTGAAGACTACCCAGTATAAATTGTAAACATCACTGAATAAAAACAAATATAAATTGAATTTCTAACAATGCGCCGTGCAAACGCCAAATAAAGGCGAAGCGTGATTTGACATGCTCTAGCTGCGACAGCTGGGTCCGGGCGTGGAAACTCGTGAGCAGAGGTTCAAGTATATGATTTTCATTTCGAGTTTAGGGGGTGCAGGACAGCGAAATGTCAACAGATAAATGTCAGGGTGATAAACGAATGGAACAAACTGTGAAATGATTGTGTTAATGCTAGTAGTGTGAATATGTTTAGAAATAGAATTGACAGATATGTGAAAAGGGCGGGCTATACTCTTGATAAGCCAAAGGCTTCCTTGTCCACTTGCCATATGGAACTTGTAGTTTGGGATGGCAATCTTGACAAATCTGGTTACACCCGATGAAAACAGGGCCGAGTTCCGGTCCTCAAAACGATTGAGAGTGCAACTTTTTACCTCGTCGCACAAAGCCTAATAGTAAATACACTGAGGAAAAAGATATATAAAATAATTCCTTTTCAGTTGCGCTCTAATGATTTCACGAAATGGAACTCGCCGTTGTCAATCAAGACTCATCTCAACATCACATTTTGCATTTAGACCACTCAACTGATAGACTCTGTGAAAACGTAGACTCTACGGACTTCCCACATAACGTGCGACATGTAAGAAGGTTACGATGGACTATATTCTAATAATTTCTTTATGGTTAGTTTACTCACTAGATCGAGCTTCATGTCGTCTTCTGTTCAGCTGCTGAGACGTCAGTGCCAATCCAAAGATCAAATGCTTAGGCTGTCTGGCGTGCTGAACTATGCGTCTTAATTGTGCTCGTCTGACTTATATACATGTAGTGGCATACACATGACAACTGCTAAACAAGCGCTATATGTAGACTTGTTGGGAATATGCGTACTCGTAACTACTGAAGAAGCACTTTACGTTGACCTAATGGCTATGTTGAGAATAAGCGGTTGTTGCGCGGCAGTGATGGCAGTACGTGGCTCGGCGGTCAGAGTGTCGGACTGTCAGTCAAGTGGACCGGGGTTTAAGTCCACCTGCTGCTATTTCGAAGGTCACAATTAAGGTCACCCCAAGGAAAAGAAGCACTTTACGTTGACCCATCTTATAACTACAGAAGAAGCACTTTACGTTGACCTATATATCTATAATATAAAAACGTTTTTAGACGCCCGCCCGTATATTTATACACTACGTCGTATAAAGCATAGAAGTCAGTTTAAAAATAAAAATGTCTTTAATGTCTTTCTGAACTGTGCGCGATTCCATTGTTCCACAGCGTCAGGCCAGCGCACGCAACTGCTCCGCGATCGTAGTGTCCGAGGTTGACACGTGGAATTTGTAGAAGTAAATCGCCGGCAGAGCGTAGGGAGTGGCGTGGCGTATGACGGTGCAGCAGCAAGGCGAGGTACACCGGTGTGCCTTCGTAAAGCGCACAGTGTACAAGGACTAACAGTTTGTACTCTGTGCGCTTTCTCACGGGAAGCCAACGCAATTGCCTCAGTACCTCGGACATTGATTGTCGATCACCTCGTCGGATCTGGAGGATGATTCGTGCCGCCGACCGCTGCACCATTTCCAGACGGTGCATGAGATGGTTTGGTGTGCCGAATACGATCGCATTGCCGTAGTCAATGCGTGAAGTTACAAATGCATGCACTAGGCATTTGCACACACCGGTTGTTATGGAGTTTCGTACCCGTGCAATTCGAGCTAGATGGTAGTATGCACTCCGACATGCGTTCGCAACCTGTGGCGCCATAGAGAGGTCAGCATCAATAACGAATCCCAGATATCTGACGACAGCAGATGTCGCCACTGTAATGGCTATTGGCACGCGCAGACTCGATGACAATGGCTTGCGATGTCCTCTCGTTGAGGATGAGCCCATTGTCCGCTAGCCAAGTCTTTACGTATCGGATGCAACTCTCCGTTTGTATGACCGCATCTGCATGATCATTTTGCGGGAAATCGATATACAGCTGCGTGTCGTCAGCGTAAGGTGGTGTTGTATGTGGTGTTGTATGTGGTGCTGTTGGAGGAGTTTCACCAGTGGCGCAATGTAGGCGTTACAAAGTATAGGTCCGAGGACCGGCCCTTGCGGAACTCCGGGCTCCATAACGCTACGATGCGATAGTCCTTTTTTTTTTTTTTTTTTTTTTTTTTGGTTGTTGCATAATGTATTACTTTTATTGATGATTTATTAGTTGCTATTATATATTGTACAGTATATGTGCATGTATCATATGTATTTATATAATTTATTTTGCCACTCAATATAATTTATCTATGTTTTTTGCTGTTGGGACAAATAAAATTTATCCTTATTCTTATCCTTATCCTTTCTTGACCAGATTTTCGGCCTTGGAGGTAGCCACTGATACCATAGCCGTGTTGCCGTCGCAGCAGTACAGCGTGGTCTGTAGTGTCGAAAGCAGCAGGTAGCTCTAACAGCTCTAGAAGTACGCCGTCTCGGCACTGTGACAGGGTCTGTAGGCGCTTTGGTGGTCTGCATATAAGCCATTCACGTCAAGGAAACGTTGCAACTGCCTGGCGACGAAGTGCTCTGTAGTCTTAGCCACAAACGATATATTTGATATGGCGCGGTAGTTGGTAAGCACGTTCAGGTCGGCCTTACAGATCTTGAGTATTGGTGTCACAATGGCGTGCTTCATGGACAGTGGAACCACGGCGGATGATGGAGACGTGTTGATTATGAGCGCTAGAATCGGAGACAGCATTAACAGAGAAACGACGGCAGTGGGTCAAGTTCGCATGGCTTGGCAGCAGAAGTCAACATTATCATATCTACATCTGTCGTCGACGCAGCTTCGAAGCGTACTAGAGGAACAGTCACGTTTGGCGATACATCATCAACCAGCTGCCTTGACTTTCAGGGTATTCTAGTTTATGTACTTCTGTTCTTCCATTGACTTCAGTCTAGCGATCTCAGCCAGTCTAAATATCGCTGGTTTCGAAGCCGCTTGCCGATCTTTGTCGAGGGCAGTTGGGAGTTTTGTTCGTGGTCGCCCTCGCCAGCCAGCGACGTCAGCGATGGTGAAATATTGGCCTAAGACAATCTGTACATGGCATGCGAAGCACATGTCCAAACAGGCCAAACACTCAACTAAACGTTTTTTTAAATAGCCTGTTCCAGTATTTGTATAGTACATAAGATAAGCTTGGCGTCGACGCACGCCTCTGTTTGGGTTACTTCTGAAATCGAGCAGTCAATGAGACCGTCGTCGCAGCCACTGATGGGGTCGATGCCTCTTGGACATTGGTCTTGATCGTAAATTCACACGAACCATCCCGGCTGATCAGCGTCGCGACAACACCTGTTGTTGACGGTCGACACGAAACGTGTGTCGTTACAAGACGGTTGTAGACCAGGAGTGGTGGCTTGAGGCAGATTATTGCTGCCCCAGCCTATTTGCACTGTCAGTGTTGTGACATTTGATGTCAGGTGTTGTGTAATCAAATGTCGCCCCTAACAAGGTTTGTGGTTAGTGGGAGTCTCACAAACACATGCCTGTTGCTGTGGCGAACCGCTTCAAGTTGTTTATTTACTATTGATCACAAAGTTTGTTACAAAAGCAGGCCCTCTATCCACTTAAGGAAACCAGAACATGTTGTTATGTTACGCTGCCGGACGCAGGTTCTCGGTCTAGCACCGACACTTACTTTACAGCGCGTGTCATTCTTGGGACTTGAGTGTGCGCTGATTGGCGCCTTTAAAGATCATATGCAAATATTCCACAAATCGTGATATATGATAACAAACAGTTGTACAATACCAAATAATGTCATTGGTTACTCTTTAATAAAAGCAAATTATATTAGTGGTAAAGAAGCCCCAAGCGATTTGACATTTTCGCTCGAAAATGTCCGTACGGAGTCGGCGAGTGATGTTGGTCTGGCCAAACGAACATTTTGTCGTACAACAGCAACACAGAATATCTGCGTACGTTAAAAGCTTACACGTTGCAGCGGAGCAAAAAACAATGAATTTGGGTGTGACATCAGTTTCATTATTTGAAACACTATTAAAACACTACAACATACGTATATTTTAAATAATAGCTAGCGTAGACCGAGAGGCACTTCGTCCACTGTGCCACGACAAAATCGCAAAGCCAAAGGGCAAACCAATGCAAAGGCGAGACAGCTATACTCAAAAGATCGATACAGTTGTTAAAATTGTATCTATCAAGATATATCGGCAGTCAAATCATACAATGTCCACGTATTTCTCAACGTGTTCCAATATTCCTACTCAAACCACCGAGTAACGCAAAGACCAAGTAGGCCGCTGGTCCAACTTCCAAGCCTAGGCTAGGCTGGGCTAGACTCGACGACTGTGTCTACTTGCTTGTACAGACTAAACATGGAATAAAAAACAGTTTGATAAATAAATACTCATGGTACTACCAAAAGAACACTATTGTAAATACATTTATATTTATGTTATTTTTGAGGTTTTTGATCCCGGGCATTTGTTTACTGCGGCGTGAATCCGAAGGCTTCGCGGCCAATAAATCAGACCTGGTTTGACACAACTCGCTATCGCTACCAACTTCGTTTTTGTGACTGTGACCGCGTTGTTGACTCGCACATGTACAGAATGACTTGAACCGATGACTTGAACCGAATTTATGTCGGTTGCACCGTCAGAATAGCCGTCGCTCGACATTTTGTGTGATATAAATTTTGCTAAAAGTTAAGTGTCTATGAACCGGCGTAGGAGAAGTTGGTTTGCTTGGCCAAAATGATGTCAATTGGCCTGACATCTACCGGCAAATATCCACAAATTGGTTTTGGAAAGTGCCTTCGGGAATTTAGGTATATCCCCCGTTTTATGACTAAGTTAATGTAAAGTTTTACAATTTCATGACTGTATATGAATAAGGGGATAAAGTTCTATCCAGAACGAGTGAAAACAAGTAAATGTATCCGACCTTCGCATATGATCTTTACAAAAATTTCATCTGAATGCTCAATCTGGGTTTCAACCTTAATCGTAACAAATGCACTGCTTGGAATGCAGAAATTATCCAATTACCTGTGTCATAGATATGTGTAGAATGCTACTTAAACTGCACTTAAACGTTCGTAAAAGCGGAACGTTTGTAAACCAAGACATTTATTGTATTCACAGAAACTCACAACCCTCGAATTGATCAATTGTAGCACAAATTTACCAAACAAATGGTCAGATTTTCATGAACCATTAGGAAGGTCTCATCGTGGGCTGACAGAAACAACTCACTTCGTGTACCTAGCAATTGGATCAGAGTCAACTATTAATATTTCTAGGTCGGATCATCTAATCCGGATTGCAGGCGCAACAAGCACCGCGAATTACACCGAGGACCCGGCCCAGCCTTAGTTGATTTTCTTTCAGTGATCTGGCTTATTATTCACGAGAATTCTTTGTTAGTTTTCTTTGTTGCCAGAGTCGTCTGTAACGGTCTTGGTCGCTACAAACGACACCAGTTGGAAAACATGTGTATACCAGTTGAAGATGTAGACATTGTGGAAAGGATATATGTGTGGTTAATGACACAGATGAGTAGTTTTCCAGATTGGTGACTGCATGGGGTAGATAAAATTTGTTACCTTGTAAAATTATTTGGCTACTTGTAGATGTATAACTAGTTCATAAATCCATCAGATATATTCCAAAGAATCTGTAGTGTCAGTTTCGGACACCTGCGGTTTCTACATTTTGAGAACATTTGACTAAAAATTCAAACAAATATATGAAATTGGTGGCTTGAACGTTTCCCGCCGTCTCCCACTTTCTTGATATAGTTTCTTTTCATCAAAACCATAACATTTTTGGCATTTGACTTGCTTTCATGTTGTTGATGACAATTTGTTGGACTGTCGATAAGCCAATGGCTTCCATGTCCACTTGCCATCTGGGTGTTTTGCCTTGGATGGCAAACTTGTTAAATATTTATGGCACAGCCCTACTTGAACAATAAACAATATTGCACGATTAATTGAAATGTGGATGTTCGTGCGTGTGTGCGTGAGTGCGTATATGTGTGAGTGCGTATGTGTGTTTATAATTCAATCAAGTAGAAGTCGCTTTGCAGATATATTTCAATACACCATTCCATGCACCATTCCATGCACCATTCCATGCACCATTCCATGCACCATTCCATGCACCATTTCATGCACCATTCCATAATTTATATTCCATTCACAATTGTTTGTTATGTAAAAAAAACTATGGAATTGGTAACTAAAAATGAAAATCTCAATATTTGAAGCTATGAATGCCTACATTGTCATGCACACTGCGTATAAGATGTATAAGTGTGTACAATCAAATTAATGTAATAACAGTGTCACGAGTAACAGGTTTGCAATCTACACCTGCCCCATGTGGTGTAGTAACATGCCCCTCTTACGGGGGTAGATGTTACAGCGCTTGCAAACTTCATATATCTACCTAACTATAATATGGATTATCATTGGGTTGGTACATTTTATTGATACGACTAATAAATTCAATGTATACGTCGACAGAAATAACGCAAAAAAAGTTACTTCAGCCCAAAATTGTAACAACTAACCCCGGTCTCCCCTAGCCACTACGACGTGCTCGCTCGTTTGTGCAAATGTGTTATTTAGTTTGATGAAATAATTAAACAAACTATGACAATTATTTTCAACTGGACCCAGTCGAAATTCGGCGAAAAGGAGCTAAAGTACATCCATCTAAGCACTTGTACGTGCACTATGACATCTAAGCACGTGTACGTGCACTATGACATGACGTTATGCACACTTCGGAACATTGCCGGATTTAAGGATCTTTCGATGGTTTTATCATAAGTACGCTCTCTTAAGCCGACTGCTCAAACATCTCTTAGGCGTAGACGTCTACTTCATTTTTGGACATCAACGAACCTGATTCGCTGTGGAGTACGTGAACGGAGGAGCAGATAGGGACACACTAGACTAAAGCACGCAACTCATACACTTATTGTGTAGGTGCTTTAGAAGTAGGTACTTATTGTGTAGGTACTTTAGAAGTAGGTACTTATTGTGTAGGTACTTTAGAAGTAGGTACTTATTGTGTAGGTACTTTAGAAGTTTTCTAGACGGAGAGAGGCGATAAAAAGCGAGGACACAACAAAACGGACAGACCCTAATTAACATGGGAAGACTACATTAAGAAGGATGCGAGAAAGGCGAAAGAGGATGAAAACTAGAGGGAAATAGGTGCCCATATGGATTAAAGGAGCATAGCGCAAACACGCACACACACACCAACTCGCACATATAGGATATGTACGTACGTATGTATGTATGTATGTACGTGTATATGTGTATGTGTATATGTATATAATATATATACATATAGTAGTAGTATATATATATATATATCTATATATATATATAGCTAATTCAAAATCATAAACCAACTCGCACATATAGGATATGTACATACGTACGTACGTATGTATGTATGTATGTGTATGTGTATATGTATATATATATATATATATATATATATATATATAATTTTAATTATATTTGTCATTACAACCGTTTGTCTGATTTATGATTTTGAATTAGCTATATATATATATATATATATATATATATATATATATATATATATATATATATATATATATATATATATATATATATATATATATATATATATGTATATATATATATATATATATATATATATATATATATATATATATATATATATATATAGCTAATTCAAAATCATAAATCAGACAAACGGTTGTAATGACAAATATAATTAAGTACAACACACAACATGTTATTAGGTATTCAAACATGTGTAATACTGATTTATCAATTTTCTATTTTCAAGCGATGATTGGCCAAAGAATATGTCTTTTAAATTAGTAATAATAAAGTTAGCTGTTTAACAAACTGCGCACGTCTAATAAAAGCGAGATGTGACCAACAGTAACACGTTTATGTTAATGATTAACAAGGTTGCTTCATCATATCCGCAAAGAAAACACGCCCGCGATCGCGGTTATGCTGGTGAATAATTACTCCAGTGCCTTCGAGAAACGTTCCAAACACTCAATCCAGATTCTTCCACCAAACATATGTTTTCGTCCACTCGTTAATATCCATGTATTTGAACTCTTCTTGGCACTTCTCCCTGCATTCGTGCATCTGTTCGGTGCAGCGTCGAATGTGTTGCTTGTACTCTGGCTTATGGCATTTCTTATCCCGATAGCATTGGAAATATTCCTTCACACAAAACGATTTACAAACGCTTTGAGGGTAGAATCTCACTGAGTTGGCACAGTTCACGCCCCACACCAGAATCAACAGAAAACACACGACCTACAATGAAAGCAACATTTATATACCACAGTACAACCATACTATAGATACAGTGGAATGTGCTTAATATAATCGCGGATAAAACATGATCCGCTTTGTAGAATCAAATATATTGGCTGGGACGGAATTATTGCCTGTTGCCTAGATGTCGACGTCGGACCAACCTCAGAGGCGCATGAAAGCAAAAATTGTAGGCAATCTCAAAATCAATTTACAGTTTTAAAGTTATCAACAGATGGACGAATTCACTAGGGTTCCAAAGAGCGTAATCACGGTTAAAACTATGTCTCCAGATTACGACGAAAAACCTATTTTACACTGTAGATATTTGAGTTTGTATTGTATTGTATACAATATATATAATGTAAACAATATATTTCTATTGGACGGATTGTTGAAGGACTTGTAAAAGCAACATAGCGTACACAGATATATATGTCAACATTTGGTTTGTCAAGGAGTGAGACGTTTACGTGGAAGCCAGTAGAGACGAGTGCTTATGACAGGAAAGCAAGTTGTTCATTCCGGTGTAGAACGTTCAAAACACTATGCTATTGCTTTCAACGTACGTTCAAAACACTACGCTATTGCTTTCAACGCAAATTTGAAACCATACGGTAATGCTTTTATCGTACGTTCAAAACATTATGTACATTAGTCAATGTCTACGTGACAGCATCTGTTCAAACGTTTTGATGTATCCGCTCAGAATGTCAAAAAAATTATATATTGATTCCTAAATAGCATATCATTATTATATTATGGTTGGGTTACATTTTCTATTTCCTTACTGACTAAACACAAGCTTGTGAAAATGCATTCCGGTGCAAAAAATAATTTTGAAAATAAAAGCGTAGTGTTTTGAACCAAGACTGAAAACACTCCAGAGGTTTTTGAACGTACGTCCAGAGTGTTTTGAACGTACGTTGAAAACACTAAACCGTAATGTTTTGAACGTCCTGTACAGGTAGGAACGAGTGCAGCGTATATGGCGAGAAGCCACATGATGCGTACACTTAACCGCAAGTGTGACTTTCGCATGGCACGGCGTGGCTGCGTGAAATGACCCTCGAATTACGGGAATGTCTACTCTCATGCCAGACGCATGAGAGTAGACATGTCCGCGTACTTTAGTTGAAGGACAATGTGCGTACCAAGTTGATATAGATGCAAAAGTGCAATCCAAATGTGTAGAAGTGCGCAAAGAAAACTATGTCTTGAGCCGGACTAAGACGGGTATGCTAAACACGTTTAACTAGAAAAATTAATTAAACATTTTTAATTGTGGCGTACCATATAATATGCTTCGTAGGCTAAAGAAGACAATTATATATTCCGAACTGGCACTTATTAGAAATGACAGTGTTGACGACAAACATTTTCCGCTTCTAGTGCAGGAGTATTGTGACTTCTTCTTCAAATGTTAGGATGATAAAATTATACTCGCAACTTAAGTTGCATTTGCAACAGCGGTGATTGTTTTAGAGAAAGTGAGCCCATGACAGGTTTTTTCTATTTCCTTGTGCGGGCACTTTTATTTCCCATGGCGCAGAAACCAGGACCATCTGTTTTTAGTCCCGAAAAACACAGACACAGTTGGGTGAACGAAACTACCCAAGTTTCGAAACGGCAAACGCCGGTCCTCTCGATACAGTCGAGTTGCCTCGCCCCAAGGCAACCGGGTCCTTGCATAGCAAGTCCTAGAACCAACACGGGTTGGCAGTGCATACTCTAACCGGACATCTAGAGACGGGGCACTATCTTAACTGGCAATAATGATTTCTAAAATGTATGCTAATGGCTAACTGACACATCCGATTGTTAAGGGATTGAATAGGACTCGCGAGAAGAGGGTTGTTTAAACCAACAGCTCATCATTTTATAGGATAGTATCAGTAACACAATTAAAACATAGAAGTGCAATCAGCCACACTACACTTACTGCGCGAAAACTATTCAATATATATTTCCGGCACTGCTATATGTACTACTTTATACAGCCGAGTTTTACCCATAATTTTATCAAGACCATGAGGATTTTAGACCCTTTTTCAGTTGTGCTCTTATGATTTCACGAAGCGAAATTCGTTGTTTTCAACAACATCTCATTCACTTAACATCAAATGTTTAACTTGGAAAACTCAATTTATAGACTGTATGAAAACTTTCGCTCTTCTACAAGACTTCCCCCATAACGTGCGACACGTAAGTAGTTTACGACGGACGATACTCTAATAATTTCTTTATGGTTAGTTTACTCACTAGATCGAGCCTCATGTCGTCTTCTGTTCAGCTGCTGAGCCGTCAGTGCCAATCCAAAGATCAGATGTTTAGGCTGTTTGGCGTGATGAACTTATAGCTGTGCCCGTCTTACTTATATTATATATATATATATATATATATATATATATATATATATATATATATATATATATATATATATATATATATATATATATATATATACATGTGTATATGTAGTGGCATGCACATGACAACTACGAAAGCAGCACTTGATGTAGACCTATTGAGAATGTGCGCAGTCATAACTACTGAAGAAGCACTCTACCTGCGTGCCTGCCTGCTTGCGTGCGTGCGTGCGTGCGTGCGTGCGTGCGTGCGTGCGTGCTTACCTGCCTGCCTGCCTGTTTCTACTTTAGTTTCGCTGTATGGGGCTGAACATTTGTAGGTGTGTTCGGGGATTGGGATGGTACGTGCATTAAAAAACAAATAAAAATTCTCCCGGGGGTGGGGATATTACGTACGTGTACGTTTGACGTATACTACGCAACTGAGAACAATACAATAATATGTTAACAACGCGAGTTTTCTACGATGTTTACGTGCTCTACTTCAAACGTGTACGTACGGACGCTTCGTGAAACCGGCAGTTGGACCATGGATTGGACATGATCTTTGACTATGTAGTGCAAGGAGTCATAAAGTCTGGTAGTGGTTACCTTTCTGTCCCGTGCAACGCCGGGTAACTCGGCATGTTGTGGATAAACGGTTATTGCGCGACAGCGAGGCGTATAGTGGCTCAGCGGTTAGCGCGTTGCACTGCCAAATCGCGAGGACCGCGGTTCGAATCCGCCTGCGCTGTTTCGAAGCTTACGATTAAGGTCACCCAAGGTCTTGTACCCTTTGAGCTTGAACGTACACAATCTTGTTGTTTTATCGTGAAATCATGTTATATAACATAAAAATATCATTCTAACAACAGGACCGCCAAACTGTGTCTCAATGAACGACAATAAAAACTATAAATTGACCGTTATATGTTGATGAACATCTGCCTTGTTGCTAAGTTCATTCGCGAATAGCTACCGACAATTTGCCACACATGTGAACACAGTTTAGGCTGTTGGGGTCCGGCGTTGATCGGACCAATTGATGGACATGCATGTAACTATAATCGAGCTAGCGTGTGTTTGTATGTTCACGTTTTCCTCCGAGACGGCTTGCACCTCGGGCGCCAAACTTTCAGGGATTAATCTACGACCCAACGAATGAAATGTAAAGCCTTTATTTTTTCGAAATACCCTGTATATTAAGGGTTCTTGGTGATTTTGTTATGGTAAATCAAATGTTCTTCGGTACTAAGTAAACCGTTTGAGAGCACGTAGCGCCATCTGGGCGGTTTATATTACGTAACACGTTAACTTCCAACAATCGCAGAAACCACGCGCTCGCGCGGCGAATACTTCGTCTAGCCATATTCATAAAAGCGATCACCTATTTGGTAAACATTGCTATCATGACTATCACGTATGAACTACTGAGGTATCCCGTCCTGGGGACGGGTATTTTTGCTAGTATAATTAATTTCCATAAAATTGCGTTCCACTCCGCATGTAATATAAATACGATATTTGTCTCGAATTAAACAGATAATGGTAAAATTATATTAAAACACATTTTGGCACTGAAGACGTTGGAACAGATATAGGGCTGTCAATATTGGTGTGACATTAATAGTGAATATAGTCTACGAAACGCCTCGACTTTGCAATGCATCACGGGTAAAGGAAAATAACTGGGTATAATGGGTATTAGTATAGTACGTTGCAGTTATTACTATTAAATCGTACATACGTGCAATGTTATTTGTGCCATACTTATTTTCATTTAATGAATATTTCATCGAGTTAAACATAAACTATTTCACAATAAATTATATCGTTACTATAGTCTCACTAAATAACAAAGTTTCAATGCATCTCCTACAGCATGCCAGTCATACAACCGTCGGTGACGTGATCACGCAGAACGTTGTTTTAAGGCTCGACATCGTGGGAATAGTCGAATTCGACGGAAAACATCTGACAAATGGGTTATCTATAAACAACACACAACCGTTTTATCTTACAAAGAACAGCCCGCCCGACCTTTCAAGCTGCATCCTTAGCACGAGTTGTACACAGAGCGTGTTATCAAATATCTACGTCCTACGTCTTTATCAACCGAGGTGCCGATGTTTATTATGGTGCGTTGGCAAGGCACACTTTAATCATTGTCCGGAAAACCCAGTCAACTTTTTTAATGCTCCAACGCTACTAACGGATGTCTGTGCAGTAAAACTAAAAGTACTGAGATTCGAAAATCTCTCACGGATACCAGTGTACCGTTTAAAGATTTCGCTCCTTAGCTATGATCGAAATAGAAAATTGCGTTTCACTAAGAATTAATCATAAAAATGCTTATAGAAACGCTCTTAGAAACGCTCCTTATTAACGACGAAGCTAGACCGCTCATGAAACAAAACATATCTATGGTAAACAGTCAAATTTACTGCGTATTATCTTGACTCTGTCAACGCCAATACCAGAACTAGCGCGAAGGGCGCAGAGAATCACATATCTCTATATATACTTATATGGATATATATATATATATACTTATATGGATATATATATATATATATATATATATACATATAAGTATATATATATATATATATATATATATATATATATATATATATATATATATATATATATATATATATATATATATATATATACTTATATGTATATATACTTATATGTATATATATATATATATATATGTATATATATACATGTGTATATATATATATATATATATATATATATATATATATATATATATATATATATATATATATATATATATATATATATATATATATATATATATATATACAGTCAATCATCATCAGGACTTATAATTATATATAACTATGCAACACAATACAATTAAGACACTTCTATCGGTTAGCAGTTCCACTCGTGAACAGTTGGATCGGTATGCTAGGGATATATGTATGATAAGCGAGTTTAAACAGGTGGGTTTTTATGGAGAAATATTACTTTATTTCCTGCTGACTTAACTGTCAACGTTGGGCCGGTATATGCCTCACATAACATGCTTGTTAACCGTTATTTTAACACGCGACTGCAGTGGAAGGAACCGTGTTAATGACACTCCGTCCGATTCGTGTGGGTAGAATTATACGAGAATTTTGGTGAATGAGATGAGTGCAAAATACAATGCAAAGTATGTAGCAGGTGAGAAGGAACCGGTACGGTACGGTACGGTAGCCGATGTGCTGCCGGGCAACACCACCTTAAGCACAACAGAACCCCTTCTAGGGATCGCCCCTTGAAACCGGCCTCTGTAACCAGGCCACCCCTTTAATCGGGCCACTTTATCTCAATCACTTAAGTGGTCTTCTTTTTCTTTTTTTAGAGGGGTTCTGTTGTAGATCTACAAAAACACTCCTTTCTCCAAATGTGATTCATCCCTTTTAACCTCAGATTTGATTCGCTATAGTAATAAAGCACCGGGAACACTAACGCCGCGTAGCGGGGTGTCAGGGAACATCGCGCGATTTAGAGTTGCGGTTTAACATATCTCAGTGTTTTAGTATTGGTGACTAATACAACGTCTCCTGGGAAGATTTGGTCTATGACGTTTATTAATGGAATGTTTATACAATATTAGACTTCTATTGACTCAAGTCCTGTTGAACTATTTATTTCTAATTGAAACCAATGCTAAAAATCAATAAGACATTTCTACCCTGCGCAAAATTACCGTCCAGTTTTAAAGGGGAACTGAAGCAATTTTGTGTTATGCCGTATATTTAAATATATATTATCTAACTATGAATTAATGGTGACAGATACCTGCTAATTTATGAGATAAACTGAAAAACTTATTTTGTTCGAGACAAAAATCGACAAAATGCATCATTGCGTATCGCCATCTTGTTGTCGAAACGAGTGGTTTGAGTCGCATATATCTAATCAATGTAAATTTTCGATTTTTTGCGATTTATTTCGTAAATAGGCATTCTGGAGCGAAAAAAAGATATGGGTCTCTGTATATATACAAGTGTTTACACACGTCAACAAAATAGCGTTTTTGTTCGCTCCAAATAAAAAAGTTAAAGAAATTACAACAAAACACGCAAAAAATCGTGGAAAACGCCACACTTCTCGAACACACGAGACGCTAACCAACGAGAATATGCGATAACGGAATACTGGAACAATTTTTTACTTGTTGACAAGATAGATGCATCGCTTGTGACAGTTTTACCAGATCTGCTACTAGCGATTAGTGGTTTACTGAACTTCCGTAATAGTTGTCTATCTTTGGAGAAATGGAAACCACAGACGAAGAGTCTAGTTCGACAGGCCACACGGAAACAACGGTTGACAGTCGTAAAGTGTCACCGAGTGTGCGAGTCACGCTCCAGACTCCAGGTCGGCTTCGCCTTTGTTGACGTTGGATTCACGAATAATTACAACAGCGCTTTGACTGTAAACGATTCCTGACTAGGTGATGTGATTTGGTGAACCTGTGGAAACTGCGTCCCGATGTCTGCGCACGTTTACGTTGAGTCATCATGCTGCGCCGAGGAAGCTACCATGCCTAGGGCTAGGCTATGGCTATGGCTATGCAGCACCGTGTGCCCCACCGCGTTGGTGCTTGCATCACCGTACGAAGGCGAAGACGATGATTTTGTAGTGATATGCACAAACAGAGCAGTGCTAGATGTTGGTCTGCTGTCATTGCATGATTTGCGTGCCGACTCATATTTCTGCATATTTCTTTTACCTAGCCCGAGGGCGAGGTCCGAACTACAATGGCAATGCAAGCAGGCTTTTCTCTTTATTTTGTATCTAATCTTATGAAGTGTACCGTGACTGTATGTTAATATTGTGTTTGATTTTGTGTTGAATAACATTGATGACAATAATAACATCAGGGTTTATTTAATTCATTATGTGAATATATATATATATATATATATATATATATATATATATATTCTTAAATGTTACCGTAATCGTGTTTGTAATAATGATTGTAATCATGACTACATTAGTAATTGTGATTGCAATAATTACTGTAATCATGATTACATTAATATTCGTACTTGTAATCACCCCTCTCTGTAGCACACCACAACACCTTGTTGTTTGGTGCAATGTAATCATTTAAATAACAATAATTAACTACTGACAATATGTAATGTTCACAGTTTTGCAACTATTATGGTAATTATGGAATTAGTGTTATCAACTAACCCTGACAAATTATATTTCAGGCTCAGGAAAGGCAAGACAAGTAATTCCATCCTGCGATGTGGGAAGGATCTGTGATGTCTATTCTGAACCGAATTGAATTGATGGAACGTTTAGCTATGGAGATTGACCTGACACAGGTGAGTGTACTGATAGTCTGATATAGACAAATTGTGAGGCACCCACAGTATGCAGCAGGTCGAAAAACAACCTGGAAAACTAAAAAAATTCCCACTAAAATATTAATAACTGAATGATGTGAATGCCTTCTTATCCATATCCCACTTCTGTCAACAAAAATGTTACCTGCAGCATCTTGCATGTCACTACACACAATTTCATTTATATTGAGACCAACATAAAATATCTCAAAAGTTTATTCACATAGAAAAACAATTACCAAAGAAATAAGGCTGACTAGAACGACTGACACCAAGACTAAACATTGATTAAAAACAGTGACTTCTACCACCGGGAAATACAACCTGGAACATGGATATCACAGTTACACACGGAGGCTGATACAGTCGGCGTCCCACATCAGAATCCACAGAAAACACACGACCTGCAATGAAAGCAACCTCAAAAGTCTACACCACAGTATAGATAGAGTGGACTGTGCCTAACAGAATCTCGAATAAAAACATCAGCCGGTTTGTGGAATCAAATATATAGGCTAGGACGGAAAGATTCCCTATTCCCTCTGTATTGAAATACGCAACTTAATTTAATCAAATGCTGACTACTCTCGCCTGGTTTAAGACCTATATTTCACACGTGCATATTAACGCACAATATTGCCAAATCAGTAGCAATCGTATTTCAAGTAATCTAGCATAAAGTGTGTATTAGAACACAAAAGCAGTCTTTTCAAGACTACCCAGTATAAATTGTAAACATCACTGATTAAAAACAAATATAAATTTAATTTCTAACATGGCGCCGTGCAAATGCTAAATAAAGGCGAAACGTAATTTGACATGCTCTAGCTGCGACAGCTGGGTCGTCCGGGTGTGTAAATTCGTGGGTAGAGGTTCAAGTACATGATTTTTATTTCGAGTGTAGGGGTGCAGGGCAGCGAAATGTCTACAGGTAAATGTCAGGGTGATAAACGAATGGAACAAACTGTGAAATGATTGCGTTAATGCTAGTAGTGTGAATATGTTTAGAAATGTAATTTACATATATATGATAAAGGCGGGCTATACATAGATGACACAATTGTTGGACTCTCGATAAGCCAAAGTCTTCCTTGTCCACTTGCTATATGGAACTTGTAGTTTGGGATAGCAATCTTGTTAAATCTGGTTAAACACGATGAAAACAGGGCCGAATGGTACTCAGCCATGCTACAATTACTTTACCCACATTTCAATCAACACTGTGAGGATTCAAGTTTCGGTCCTCACGATGATTGAGAGTGCAACTTTTTACCTCGTCGCACAAAGCCTAATAGTAAATATACGGAGGAGAAAGAGATAAAATAATTCCGTTTCAGTTGCGCTCTAATGATTTCACGAAATGGAACTCGCCGTTGTCAATCAAGATTCATCTCAACATAAAACTTTCTATTTAGACCACTCAACTGATAGACTCTGTGAAAACGTAGACTCTACGGACTTCCCACATAACGTGCGACATGTAAGAAGGTTACGATGGACTATATTCTAATAATAATAATTTCTTTATGGTTAGTTTACTCACAAGATCGAGCCTCATGCCGTCTTCTGTTCAGCTGCTAAATGTCAGTGCCAATCTAAAGATCAAATGCTTAGGCTTGATGAATTATGCGTCTTAATTGTGCTCGTCTGACTTATATACATGTAGTGGCATACACATGACAACTGCTAAAAAAGCGCTATATGTAGACTTGTTGAGAATATGCGTACTCGTAACTACTGAAGAAGCATTTTACGTTGACCTGATGGCTATGTTGAGAATAAGCGGTTGTTGCGCGGCAGTGATGACAGTACGTGGCTCGGCGGTCGGAGTGTCGGACTGTCAGTCAAGTGGACCGGGGTTCGAGTTCACCTGCTGCTGTTTCGAAGGTCACAATTAAGGTCACCCCAAGGAGAAGAAGCACTTTACGTTGACCCATCTTATAACTACAGAAGAAGCACTTTACGTTGACCTATATCTATAATATAAAAAACGTATTTTTTACGCCCGCCCGTATATTTATACACTACGTCGTATAAAGCATGGAAGTCAGTTTAAAAATAAAAATGTCTTTTTGAACTGTGCGCGATTCCCATTGTTCCACAGCGTTAGGCCAACGCACGCAAATGCTCTGCGATCGTACTGTTCGAGGTTGTAAATCGCCGGCAGAGCGTAGGGAGCGGCGTGGCGTATGACGATGCGTCAGCAAGGCGAGGTACACCGGTGTGCCTTCGTAAAGCGCACAGTGTACAAGGACTAATAGCTTGGACTCTGTGCGCTTTCTCACGGGAAACCAATGCAATTGACTCAGTACCTCGGACATCGATTGTCGAGCACCTCGTCGGATCTGGAGGATGATTCGTGCCGCCGACCGCTGCACCATTTCCAGACGGTGCATGAGATGGTTTGGTATGCCGCATAGCATCGCATTGCCGTAGTCAATGCGTGAAGTTACAAATGCATGCACTGGGCATTTGCACACACCGGTTGTTATGGAGTCTCGTATCTGTGCAATTCGAGCTAGATGGTAGTATGCACTCCGACATGCGTTCGCAACCTGTGGAGCCATAGAGAGGTCAGCATCAATGACGAATCCCAGATATCTGACGACAGCAGATGTCGCCACTAGCTCACCACATATGTAATGGCTATTGGCACGCGCAGACTCGATGACCAGATGACAATGGCTTGCGATGTCCTCTCGTTGAGGATGAGCCCACTGTCCGCTATCCACGTCTTTACGTCTCGGATGCAACTCTCCGTTTGTACGACCGCATCGGCATGATCAGTTGGCGGGAAATCGATATACAGCTGCGTATCGTCAGCGTACAGGTGGTGTTGTATGTGTTGTTGTATGTGGTGCTATTGGAGGAAGGAAACGTTGCAACTGCCTGGCGACGAAGTGCTCTGTAGTCTTAGCCACAAACGATATATTTGATATGGCGCGGTAGTTGGTAAGCAGGTTCAGGTCGGCCTTACAGATCTTGAGTATTGGTGTCACAATGGCGTGCTTCATGGACTGTGGAACCACGGTGGATGATGGAGACGTGTTGATTATGAGCGCTAGAATCGGAGACAGCATTAACAGAGAAACGACGGCAGTGGGTCAAGTTCGCATGGCTTGGCAGCAGAAGTCAACATTATCATATTTACATCTGTCGGCGACGCAGCTTCGAAGCGTACTAGAGGAACAGTCACGTTTGGCGATACATCATCAACCAGCTGCCTTGACTTTCAGGGTATTCTGGTTTATGTACTTCTGTTCTTCCATTGACTTCAGTCTAGCGATCTCAGCCAGTCTAAATATCGCTGGTTTCGAAGCCGCTTGCCGATCTTTGTCGAGGGCAGTTGGGAGTTTTGTTCGTGGTCGGCCTCGCCAGCCAGCGACGTCAGCGATGGTGAAATATTGGCCTAAGTCAAGCTGTACATGGCATGCGAAGCACATGTCCAAACAGGCCAAACACTCAAATAAACGTTTTTTTTAATAACCTGTTCCAGTATTTGTATAGTACATAAGATAAGCTTGGCGTCGACTCGCGCCTCTGTTTGGGTTACTTCTGAAATCGAGCAGTCAATGAGACCGTCGTCGCCGCCACTGATGGTGTCGGTGCCTCTTGGACATTGGTCTTGATCGTAAATTCACACGAACCATCCGGGCTGATCAGCGTCGCGACAACACCTGTTGTTGACCGTCGACACGAAACGTGTGTCGTTACAAGACGGTTGTAGACCAGGAGTGGTGGCTTGGTGCAGATTATTGCCGCCCCAGCCTATTTGCAATGCCAGTGTTATGACATTTGATGTCAGGTGTTATGTAATCAAATGTCTCACCGAACCAGGCTTGTGGTCAGTGGGAGTCTCACAACGCACGTCTGTTGTAAAGCGAATCGCTTCAAGTTCTTTATCTACTATTGATCACAAAGGATACTGTCCTATCCCCTCTGCTGTTTTAGACATGTATAAATGATTTACCCCTGCATGTAACATCCAGCGTCTGATTGTTTGCAGACGAGTATCTGTTATACGAACCCATCTATACACGGCGGACCAGTCAACATTTCAATCAGACGTAAACGCTCTTGAAAAATGGGGAAGTGATTGTGGCATGCACTTTTATGCTTTTAAGTGCAATACAAATGAGAATCGCCAGACGTTCGAGTTCAAATATATTATCCAGGTGCTATTCACTTGGCAGCCATATACTCCTATATAAAGAGAAATATCTTGGGGTGACGGTCACTGACAAACTCTCCTCTCACATGTCTCCCAAACATGAAATAAAGCCAAAGCTACCTTGTCATTCTTAAGGAGGAACTAAAAATCATGTCCCCAGATACTGAAAGAAAGAGTCTATGTCGTTCGACATGTTCTAGAATAGTTTAATCTGTGTGTAAATTCGTGGGTAGAGGTTCAAGTACATGATTTTTATTTCGAGTGTAGGGGTGCAGGACAGCGAAATATCTAAAGGTAAATGTCAGGGTGATAAACGAATGGAACAAACTGTGAAATGATTGCGTTAATGCTAGTAGTGTGAATATGTTTAGAAATGTAATTTACATATATATGATAAAGGCGGGCTATACATAGATGATACAATTGTTGGACTCTCGATAAGCCAAAGTCTTCCTTGTCCACTTGCTATATGGAACTTGTAGTTTGGGATAGCAATCTTGTTAAATCTGGTTAAACACGATGAAAACAGGGCCGAATGGTACTCAGCTATGCTACAATTACTTTACCCACATTTCAATCAACACTGAGGATTCAAGTTTCGGTCCTCACGATGATTGAGAGTGCAACTTTTTACCTCGTCGCACAAAGCCTAATAGTAAATATACGGAGGAAAAAGAGATAAAATAATTCCGTTTCAGTTGCGCTCTAATGATTTCACGAAATTAAACTCGCCGTTGTCAATCAAGATTCATCTCAACATAAAACTTTCTATTTAGACCACTCAACTGATAGACTCTGTGAAAACGTAGACTCTACGGACTTCCCACATAACGTGCGACATGTAAGAAGGTTATGATGGACTATATTTATATACTATAGTGCGTATGTGTGTTTATAATTCAATCAAGTAGAAGTCGCTTTGCAGATATATTTCAATACACCATTTCATGCACCATTCCATAATTTATATTCCATTCACAATTGTTTTTATGTAAAAAAACTAGGGAATTGGTAACTAAAAATGAAAATCTAAATATTTGAAGCTATGAATGCCTACATTGTCATGCACACTGCGTATAAGATGTATAAGTGTGTACAATCAAATTAATGTAATAACAGTGACACGAGTAACAGGAGTTACACATGCTTTGCAATCTACACCTGCCCCATTTGGTGTGACAACATGCCCCTCATACGGGGGTAGATGTTACAGTCGCCCGCGCTTGCAAACTTCATATATCTATCTAACTATAATATGGATTATCATTGGGTTGGTACATTTTATTAATACGAATAATAAATTCAATGTATACGTCGACAGAAATAATGCATCTAACATACTTTTCACACAAAAAGTTACTTCAGCCCAAAATTGTAACAACTAACCCCGGTCTCCCCTACCCACTACGACGTGCTCGCTCGTTTGTGCAAATGTGTTATTTAGTTTGATGAAATAATTAAACAAACTATGACAATTATTTTCAACTGGACCCAGTCGAAATTCGGCGAAAAGGAGCTAAAGTACATCCATCTAAGCACTTGTACGTGCACTATGACATCTAAGCACGTGTACGTGCACTATGACATCTAAGCACGTGTACGTGCACTATGACATGACGTTATGCACACTTCGGAAAATTGCCGGATTTAAGGATCTTTCGATGGTTTTATCATAAGTACGCTCTCTTAAGCCGACTGGTCAAACATCTCTTAGGCGTAGACGTCTACTTAATTTTTTCAAAAACAGATTTGGACATCAACGAACCTGATTCGCTGTGGAGTACGTGAACTGAGGAGGCGGACACACTAGACTAAAGCACGCAACTCATACACTTATTGTGTAGGTGCTTTAGAAGTAGGTACTTATTGTGTAGGTACCTTTAGAAGTAGGTACTTATTGTGTAGGTACCTTTAGAAGTGTTCTAGACGGAGAGAGGCGATAAAAAGCGAGGACACAAGAAAACGGACAGACCCTAATTAAGATGGGAAGACTACATTAAGAAGGATGCAAGAAAGGCGAAGGAGGATGAAAACTAGAGGGAAATAGGTGCCCATATGGATTAAGGGAGCATAGCGCACGCACGCACACACACCAACTCGCACATATATGTATGTGTATATGTGTATGTGTATATGTGTATGTGTATATGTATATAATATATATATATATATATATATATATATATATATATATATATATATATATATATATATATATATATATATATATATATATATATATATATATATATATATATATAGCTAATTCAAAATCATAAATCAGACAAACGGTTGTAATGACAAATATAATTAAGTACAACACACAACATGTTATTAGGTATTCAAACATGTGTAACACCGATTTATCAATTTTCTATATTTTCAAGCGATGATTGGCCAAAGAATACGTCTTCTAAATTAGTAACAATAAAGTTAGCTGTTTAACAAACTGCGCACGTCTAATAAAAGCGAGATGTGACCAACAGTAACACGTTTATGTTAATGATTAACAAGGTTGCTTCATCATATCCGCAAAGAAAACACGCCCGCAATCGCGGTTATGCTGGTGAATAATTACTCCAGTGCCTTCGAGAAACGTTCCAAACACTCAATCAAGATTCTTCCACCAAACATATGTTTTCGTCCACTTTTTAATATCCATGGATTTGAACTCTTCTAGGCACTTCTTCCTGCATTCGTGCATCTGTTCGTTGCAGCGTCGAATGTGTTGCTTGTACTCTGGCTTATGGCATTTGTTATCCTGATAGCATTGGAAATATTCCTTCACACAAAATGATTTGCAAACCTTTTCAGGGTTGAATTTCACTGAGTCGCTATTGCTACGCTCGTACGCGCCACGGCCGGGTCTGGTACATTTCACGCCCCACACCAGAGTCAACAGAAAACACACGACCTACAATGAAAGCAACATTTCTATACCACAGTACAACCATAATATAGATACAGTGGACTGTGCCTAACATAATCGCGGATAAAAACATGATCCGCTTTGTAGAATCAAATATATTGGCTGGGGCGGAATGATTCCCCGTTGCCCAGACGTCAGACCTTTATATGCGCATTAAAGCAAAATTGCAGGCAATCTCAAAATCAATTTACAGTTTCAATTTAGAGTTTTAAAGTTATCAACAGATGGACGAATTCACCAGGGTTCCAAAGAGCGTAATCACGGTTAAAAAGATGTCTTCAGATAACGACGATAAACCTATTTTACAGTGTAGATATTTGAGTTTGTATTGTATTGTATACAATATATAATGTATACAATATATTTCTATTGGACGACTGTTGAAGGACTTGTAAAAACAACATAGCGTACACAGATACATATGTCAACATTTGGTTTGTCAAGGAGTGAGACGTTTACGTGGAAGCCAGTAGAGACGAGTGCTTATGACAGGAAGGCAAGTTTTTCATTCCGGTGTAGAACGTTCAAAACACTACGCTATTGCTTTCAACGTACGTTCAAAACACTACGCTATTGCTTTCAACGTACGTTCAAAACACTATGCTATTGCTTTCAACGTACGTTCAAAACACTACGCTATTGCTTTCAACGTACGTTCAAAACAATATGCTATTGCTTTCAACGTACGTTCAAAACACTACGCTATTGCTTTCAGCGCAAATTCAAAACATACGGTAATGCTTTCATCGTACGTTCAAAACATTATGTACATTAGTCAATGTATACGTGACAGCATCTGTTCAGACGTTTTGATGTGTCCACTCAGAATGTCCAAAAAAATTATATATTGATTCCTAAATAGTATATCATTATTATATTATGGTTGGGTTACATTTTCTACATTATTTCACCGGAAAATGCATTCCGGTGCAAAAAATTATTTTGAAAATAAAAGCGTAGTGTTTTGAACAAAGATTGAAAACACTCCAGAGTGTTTTGAACGTACGTTGAAAACACTAAACAGTAATGTTTTGAACGTCCTGTACAGGTAGGAACGAGAAGCCAAATGATGCATACACTTAACCGCAAGTGTGACTTTCGCGTGGCACGGCGTGGCTACGTGAAATGACCCTCGAATTACGGGAATGTCTTGCCAGACGCACGAGAATAGATATGTCTGCGTACTGTAGTTGAAGGACAATGTGCGTACCAAGTTGATATACATGCAAAAGTGTAATCCAAATATGTAAAAGTGCAAAAAGAAAACTATGTCTTGAGCCGGACTAAGACGGGTATGCTAAACACGTTAAACTAGAAAAATTAATTAAACATTTTTGATTGTGGCATACCATATAATATGCTTCGTAGGCGAAAGAAGACAATTATATATTCCGAACTGGCACTTACTAGAAATGACAGTGTTGACGACAAACATTTTCCGCTTCTAGTGCAGGAGCATTGTGACTTATTCTTCAAATGTTAAGATGATAAAATTATACTCGCAACTTAAGTTGCATTTGCACCAGCGGTGATTGTTTTAGAGAAAGTGAGCCTATGACAGGTTTTTTCCATTTCCTTGTGCGGGAACCTTTATTTCCCATGGCACAGAAACCAGGACCAACTGTTTTTAGTCCCGAAAAACACAGGCACAGTTGGGTGAACGAAACTACCCAAATTTGGAAACGGCAAACGCCGGTCCTCTCGATCGACAGTCTGGCGCCCTACAGTCGAGCTGCCTCGCCCCACGGCAACCGGGTCCTTGCATAGCAAGTCCTAGAACCAACACGGGTTGGCAGTGCAGTACTCTAACCTAACATCTAGAGACGGGGCACGATCTTAACTGGCAATAATGATTTCAAAAATGTATGCTAATGGCTAACTGACATAGCGGATTGTTAAGGGATTGTTAACAGCTCATAATTTAGGGGATAGTATCAGTAACACAATTAAAACACCAAAGTGCACTTGATGTAGCACTTGATGTAGACCTGTTAAAAATGTGCGCAGTCATAACTACTGAAGACGTGCGTGCGTGCGTGCGTGCGTGCGTGCGTGCGTGCGTGCGTGCGTGCGTGCGTGCGTGCGTGCGTGCGTGCGTGCGTGCGTGCGTGCGTGCGTGCGTGCGTGCGTGCGTGCGTGTCCGCCTGCGCTGTTTCGAAGCTCACGATTAAGGTCACCCAAGGTCTTGTACACTTTGACCTTACACAGTCTTGTTGTTTTATCGTGAAATCATGTTATATAACATAAACTATCGTTCTAACAACTGGACCGCCAAACTGTGTATCAATGAACTACAATAACAACTATAAATTGACCGTTATATGTTGATGAACATCTACCTTGTTGCTAAGTACATTCGCGAATAGCTACCGACAATTTGCCACACATGTGAACACAGTTTAGGCTGTTGGGGTCCGGCGTTGACCGGACCAATTGATGGACATGCATCTAACTATAATCGAGCTAGCGTGTGTTTGTATGTTCACGTTTTCCTCCGAGACGGCTTGCACCTCGGGCGCCAAACTTTCAGGGATTAATCTACGACCCAACGAATGAAACGTAAGGCCTTTATTTTTTCGAAATACCCTGTATATTAAGGGTTCTTGGTGATTTTTTTTATGGTGAATCAAATGTTCTTCGGTACTAAGTAAACCGTTTGAGAGCACGTAGCGCCATCTGGGCGGTTTATATTACGTAACACGTTAACTTCCAACAATCGCAGAAACCACGCGCTCGTGCGGCGAATACTTCGTCTAGCCATATTCATAAAAGCGATCACCTATTTGGTAAACATTGCTATCATGACTATCACATATGAACTACCAGGTTATCCCGTCCTGGGGACGGGTATTTTTGCTAGTATAATTAATTTCCATAAAATTGCGTTCCACTCCGCATGTAATATAAATACGATATTTGTCTCGAATTAAACAGATAATGGTAAAATTATATTAAAACACATTTTGGCTGTGAAGACGTTGGAACAGATATAGGGCTGTCGATATTGGTGTGACCTTAACAGTGAATTTAGTCTACGAAACGCCACTTTGCAATGCATCACGGGTAACGGAAAATAACTGGGTATAATGGGTATCGGTATAGTACGTTGCAGTTATTACTATTAAATCGTACATACGTGCAATGTTATTTGTGTCACACTTATTTTCATTTAATAAATTTTTCATCGTGTTAAAAATAAGCTATTTCACAATATATCGTTACGATAGTCTCACTAAATAACAACGTTTCAATGCATCTCCTACAGCATGCCAGTCATACAACCGTCGGTGACGTGATCACGCAGAACGTTGTTTAAGGCTCGACATCGTGGGAATAGTCGAATTCGACGGAAAACATCCGACAAATGGGTTATCTATAAACAATACACAACCGTTTTATCTTACAAAGAACAGCCCGCCCGACCTTTGAAGCTGCATCCGTAGCACGAGTTGTACAGAGAGCGTGTTATCAAATATCTACGTCCTACGCCTTTATCAACCGAGGTGCCGATGTTTATTATGGTGCGTTGGCAAGGCATACTTTAAAGGGGAACTGAAGCAATTTTGTGTTATGCCGTATATTTAAATATATATTATCTAACTATGCATTAATGGTGACAGATACCTGCTAATATATGAGATAAACTGAAAAACTGATTTTGTTCGAGACAAAAATCGACAAAATACATCACTGCGTATCGCCATCTTGTTGTCGAAACGAGTGGTTTGAGTCGCGTATATCTAATCAATGTAAATTTTCGATTTTTTTGCGATTTATTTCCTAAATAGGCATTCTGGAGCGAAAAAAAAGATATGGGTCTCTGTTATATATATAAGTGTTTACACACATCAACAAAATAGCGTTTTTGTTCGTTCCAAATAAAAAAAGTTAAAGAAATTACAACAAAACACGCAAAAAATCGTGGAAATCGCCACACTTCTCGAACACACGAGACGCTAACCAACGAGAATATGCGATAACGGAATACCGGAACTATTTTTTACTTGTTGACAAGATGGATGCATCGCTTTAGGCAAAAAATTTCGCCCCGCTCTTCGTCTCTGGGGCGAAAGGCCGGAGGGGCATTTACTAAAGCGCCATTTTGGCAGTTCCGTAGCCATTTGGCTACGGAACTAATAACTTAAGTTTTAAAACCGATACGCACTAACCGTTTCACATGTGTATTCCGTGACATACAACCGACGATTGGGCGTCAAGAAACTGAAGAAATGTTCTCCAAATAATTACTTATGAGTACTTTTATCGGTGACATAGAAAACATTTCACAATTAGCCGCCATACTGTGCACGTGATGTTGCCTTTGGGTCACATGATCAAACGCGATTTCGTGTAGAATGAGGCCAGAATGGGCCAGCAGCACAGAAATAAATAAAACATCCGTTAGTAAGTTAGTAGTTTATAGGGGCATTATTAATGATGTAACTCTATGGCCAGCAGACGGCAATTCTTAGCGTGACCTTATATAGATCTATGGAAATCCCGCATGCTATTCTCGCTCACAACAACATCCGGTTATAAACAAACCTTGACAAGCACGTGCGTTCTGACAAAAAGGTAATACTTTCACACTTTTACATGGTTATTGTCAGGTAACTTTAGTGATATACATATAAGAATGCATACAGACACGAAAGACGTATTTATTGCTATGTTTATGGCGTTTTTGTAAGGTTTCACGTTTCATGAAAATACTTACGTTTCGGCCGAGCGAGATCTTCGCCGTACTAGTAGCAACAGCCAGATAGAAAAACATTGTAGGGCGATTGACTTTGCCTAGCATCGCTTGTGACAGTTTTACCAGATCTGCTACTAGCGATTAGTGGTTTACTGAACTTCCGTAATAGTTGTCTATCTTTGGAGAAATGGAAACCACAGACGAAGAGTCTAGTTCGACAGGCCACACGGAAACAACCGTTGACAGTCGTAAAGTGTCACCGAATGTGCGAGTCACGCTCCAGGCTCCAGGTCGGCTTCGCCTTTGACTTTGTTGACGTTGGATTCAGGAAAAATTACAACAGCGCTTTGACTGTCAACGATTCCTGACTAGGTAATGTGATGTGGTGAACCTGTGGAAATTGCGTCCCGATGTCTGCGCACGTTTACGTTGAGTCATCATGCTGCGCCGAGGATGCTACCATGCCTAGGGCTAGGCTATGGCTATGCAGCACCGTGTGCCCGACCGCGTTGGTGCTTGCATCACCGTACGAAGGCGAAGACGATGATTTTGTAGTGATATGCACAAACAGAGCGGTGCTAGATGTTGGTCTGCTGTCATTGCATGATTTGCGTGCCGACTCATTGATTCGCCCTATAGCTAGCAGGTCAGTAATTCAGTTGTTATCGAATCATTGCCATTTTAATAATCATATTTTTTCTGCATATTTCTTTTACCTAGCCCGAGGGCGAGGTCCGAACTACAATGGCAATGCAAGCAGGCTTTTCTCTTTATTTTGTATATAATCTAATGAAGTGTACCGTGACTGTATTTTAATATTGTGTTTGATTTTATGTTGAATAACATTGATGACAATAATAACATGAGGGTTTATTTAATTCATTATGTGAATATATATATATTCTTAAATGTTACCATAATCGTGATTGTAATAATGATTGTAATCATGACTACATTAGTAATTGTGATTGCAATAATTACTGTAATCATGATTACATTAATATTCGTACTTGTAATCACCCTTCTCTGTAGCACACCACAACACCTTGTTGTTTGGTGCAATGTAATCATTTAAATAACAATAATTAACTACTGACAGTATGTAATGTTCACAGTTTTGCAACTATTATGGTAATTATGGAATTAGTGCTATCAACTAACCCTGACAAATTATATTTCAGGCTCAGGAAAGGCAAGACAAGTAATCCCATCCTATGATGTGGGAAGGATCTGTGATGTCTATTCTGAACTGAATTGAATTGATGGAAAGTTTAGCTATGGAGATTGACCTGACACAAGTGAGTGTACTGATAGTCTGATATAGACAAATTGTGAGGCACCCACAGTACGCAGCAGGTCGAAAAACAACCTGGAAAACTACAAAAATTCCCATTAAAATATTAATAACTGAATGATGTGAATGCCTTCTTATCCATATCCCACTTCTGTCAACAAAAATGTTACCTGCAGCATCTTGCATGTCACTACACACAATTTCATTTATATTGAGACCAACATAAAATATATCAACAGTTTATTCACATAGAAAAACAATTACCAAAGAAATAAGGCTAACTAGAACGACTGAAACCAAGATTAAACATTGAATAAAAACAGTGACTTCTACCACCGGGAAATACAACCTGGAACATGGATATCACAGTTACACACATCATTATTATGCCACAATATATCAAATATACTGGTAGTTTAGCTTAGGAAATAATTAATCTTTATAAAGCCAAGGCATTTTAACTGTTTCACCATCATCATCTGTACCAATGGCAATAGACTACTTGTTTTGATTGGACAGTAAATGTACACCAATCATGTGTAACAATATTACTTGTTCTGACAGACAGTAAACGTACACCAATCATGCATACCAATACACTACTTGTTCCTACCAACAGTAAATGTACACCAATGATCTCATTCTGGAATCTGCACCATTTCACTACTTCTTCTGACAGTAAATGTGTATCCAATATACTACTTGTTCTGACTGAATCTACTACTTGTTCCTACCGACAGCAAATGTAAACCAAGCGTCTCATTGTCTACCAAATACACTACTTGTACTGACAGTAAATGTACACCAATCATATGTATCAATACACTACTTGTTCTGACGGATAGTACTTGCACACCAACCATCTGTTCCAATACACTACTGGCACTAAGTATACACCAATACACTACTTATTCTGACTGATAGTACATGTACACCTAACATATTCAATTCACCTTTCACTCATCCAGGGGTAGAAATCAGCACACTTTCCTCTGACAGACACCCCAGTATCCGAAAGACCTTGGCTGATAGATCAGACATGAGTACAACCTGTGTCACAGTTTATGGCTGTTTGGTGTGTGGCAGGTGCAGAAAAGTGACATAAGTTTTTCTCACGAATGACAAACTTCTTCTCTTTCTCATAGGTGTCGAAGCTGCTTGAGTCACCCTCGGTTATGTCGCTGTTATCACATAGTGTGCATCATCTGCAACAATGTCTTTATTATCACTGAATCTGATGGAAGCTTCACATAGGAGTAGTCATGATCAACGTTCATTGGTGCAATAATGTCATCCGTGACTACAGCAGCATTCGCGAAGTGTCGGACTTGAAATGTCATTACTGGATCGATTTGCATTTCAGCATCAGTTGTATGTGGTGCCACAGCAGTAGTAGCAGTGATGGCATTAAAGGTGACATCCGTAATGTAAAGATTGACGGCATCACCCGTAGTGCTGGATGCTTCAAAACTAGTACCTCTACCTGTACGAACCAATGGTGAATCCTTCATCTGAAAAGATTACACATACAGTGACTTGAAAATTTTACAAAATTCATCTTTTGCATAAAAAAATGAATCACAATGTGAGAAACTTTCTCTTGTATATATTATTTTTAGAATATAAGAGTACCAGTGTCATATAGAATGTATAAAGTAATCAACCACAGGGAAAAGCATTTTCCCTATGGAGCCATGTTAATTCAACCAGTGGGTCTTTCACTGATCTCTTAATGTTTTTAATGAATCTGTTTGGTCAGTTTGACGAATGCCACAGGTAACATAACCAAACGCATGTAACCAAAATTGTAGCATCCTAGCTCCAAAGTGCATTATATTATCTAATCAACATTGCACTGTTTTCAATGGGCCAGGGAGGTAACAATTCTATAAGGGGTCCAAATTCCATAACAAAATATGGACCCATAGGTACACTTTCTATGGGGTTCCTCATTTTATATCTGACACTCGATTTAGAGAACATAATGCATGAATATTGTTATTGGACCAAATGCAGATCTATGCTTGTGACATCTTTACCTTATAAATGCTGCACGCACACACACATACCTGCCCACACGTGTATATATATATATATATATATATATATATATATATATATATATATATATATATATATATATATATATATATATATATATATATATATATATATATATATATATGTATATATGTATATATGTATATATGTAAATATATATATAACTATTAGGTATTATACTGAAAGCATCTGCTAGATAGTATGGTGCATGGACAAAAGCCCCTCCCGACAAAATCCCCACAGACATAAGCTTGTTTCAATTCAATTATACTGTTCATGACTGTTGCTGTAGTACACAGAGACAAGATATTGTCATGAATATACTTCAGGCATGTGGTCAATTCCATTCCGGAATTGGAACTGACCCTCAATTCCAGTTCCGGAATTGGAATTGACTTTAATTTTTTTTTTTTTTTGACTTTTTTTTCCTAAATTTATTTTTTGGGAATTGGAATTGATTTTGTTGGAATTACTGACTTGATACTGTTAATATTTACCCTTATATTTACTTATATTACTTTTAAAATCATATTTGTCTGCTATTAGCATGTCACCCTGAATCTGGTAACAGCCAGGAAGTTGTCAACATTACAGCATAGATACTCTGGTATTGAAACATTGTGACCAAGAACAATATAATCAAGCATTTGCATCAAAAAGAAATACTAAGTTACTGTAACAGACAGTAAAACCAAAATCAGACCATTCAGGCCTCATTTTCTTTCTCAGTGTACAAGGTTTATTTACAGAGATTGCCAATTAAGGGCACCTGCCTGCTCATTCCCTTTGTGTGAGAGAGGAAGCCTGTCCCACTTGAATGCAGCCCCTTGTTTATCCAAGCCTAATGTTCAGCCCACAAGTTTCCCATACTAAACATGTCACTGGTCACCTGTACAATGCTGTTACATGTGGCTGTAGGGTTTGCCCTTTGTAGTAATTAAAAATGTCCCCATGGAGAATACATGTTGGAGATTAGGATGTTGAAGACTCAAACTTTCCAGTAAATTTGATGAAATATCAATGATACCACAACTGATAGCGATATAAATCTGCCTCCTAATATATTTGCTCCCCCCCCCCGGACATCTGCCCCTTTTTTCTATGATAGTTGACAAGTGAAAATCAGTTTGCAGTTTTATCATTATTACTAAAATAACATAACATTCAACGACAAGTCGAAGTCACTTTAGCCTAATGCAATGGCCTATCCCCTGGAGTGTGTATGAGATGATCTTGTCACCAGTTGTCTTCCAGGTATCATTGATAGTCAGATCAGTGGTGGAAGATGGGTTCTTGGGGTGATGCTTCCACAAACAGTGGTGGACAGTAACGAGTCAGAGATCAGCTGGTTTGGAGTGCCCCTGGTATTAGCTGCCTTAGTTTTCAGGTCCTCACGGACCTTGGCAGCTTCTATCTGTGCCGTGTCACCATCAAGGTTGCAGGCAGTCTTGTTGATCACATTCTGGATCTGGAGATCAGATCAGTGACCACAGCACCCTTGCATGATCAGGATCGACGCTGGCTTCACTCCCATTGAAGAGTAATCTTGTTGGTCCCCCTTCTTGGTGTAGGAATGACACTCAAAACATAGCTTCTGACCTCCTCAGATGCTAGTAGTAATTTCCATGGTGAAGTTATAAGTGAATTCTGACAACTCTGGCTTGTGCATCCAGTTTTATAGGAAAATGGAGTCACCCCAACTCTCCATGGTAAATGCAATTCAAAAGAAACCTTGTTTAGATGGCTTCTTTCAGATATCCTCAATTGTCCTAACATGTCCAGGTCTTAATGTCACTGGCTTCTTCCACAATTGCAATAAAGATAATCCTTTGATTACAGGATCATCTCCAACTACATAAAGTAATTTACTTGGCTGATCTGGCACAAAGAACATTAATTGCAATTAGGGTAATATATATCTTGAATTCATGTTCAGAAATAAAAAAATAAGTTAAAAAAACATTTCTTAAAAAAAACTTACAAATAATCCAGAAGCTACGGACAGGGGGCAAATGTCCAGATTTCGAATAAGGCAAGGGGCTAATGTCTGGGGGGCAAGTGACAAAGGGGCAAATGTCCGGGAGGGGGGCAAATGACCTGGACCCGATATAAACAGGGGAAACTGTTCAAAACTCAGATTAATGACCCAACTGTCCAGGGCTGTCCAAAATGTCTGGTTTTGTTAGCAAAAATCCAGGAGAGGTTTCGCAGCAGAAAGTACATATGAAATGGCTGGATGCCATTTTAAAGTTTTTTATGGCAAACATGATATATATAAATATGTGTGTGTGTGTGTGTGCGTGCGTGCGTGTGTGCATTTAACGAACAATAATTTTTTAATCATTTCTAATTAAATATGATTGTGCACATATGACAAATAAAACTGTGTTAAAACGAATTGGATTTGAATTTTTTTTTTCTTTAGCCTAGGATTTTAACAGTCGGAATTGATTTTTTGCAAGGCGGAATTAGAACTGATTTTTTGGAATTGACAAAACAGAATTGACCCCATGCCTGATATACTTCCTTCATATGTATAGCTTGTACTAATATTATTGTGGGTTGCCGACAGTTGCCCCCTCCCCCCACGATATTCATTACAGTGTTATCAGTCGACTTAGAATATAATGTAATTAATACATCTCTTTATGAACTTCTGGTTATTACATGTGGGGTTTAACCTGATCAATAAAGCAAATTAATATTATATAATGTTGCCTTATTGTCAAATCACAAGAATTCAGACAGAAATTGTAAAGTGTCATTATAGAAAGCAGACATGTAATCTGACAGTGTTCAACTGGGTAGATGATGATGCCTTAGTTAGTTTCCTTTCCAGCTAGACATTGCATGGGTGAAATGCATTTTACTTAAATATTTAAATACTTTTAAAAAGTTTTTGTAACTGCATTTGCACTTAATCACAATGAAAGTATTTGTATATTTAAATATTTCCATAAAGAATTTGAAATGTAAACAGCAACAGTAGGCTTCTGTTGCACTATAGTCTATACTGTCTTTTGGTCGTGTTTCTCCCATGCATCTAACCCCCCAGGCTTAGCCTTACGCTTGCCGCTTGCTCTCTAGGCATTTAGAACACAGGAGTATGAGACATTATGACTGTCAATAAATAATATCAAATTATTTTTTTGAATAATCGGCGGATTGGAAAACACTCGTAATTATATCAAACTATTAACACTTACTCGCACTTTATTGCATTCATACATTTCGATTTACTGTGGGTCATATATATATATATGCTGACGTTGAAGCACAGCTGTGCTTATTGGGGTGGAACTATATTTTAATCGTAGTGATAAGTCACAATGGTAACGGTAATCCAATTTACTAACCTGGTTTCGGCTCGTCGCTTCCTACGCATCGCTCTGCCCTCTGATATCTGACGTTTCCTTGTCGCAGAGTAGTCTGTAGATGCATGGTCATATGCGGAAAAAAAGATCTAAGATGGAACGGTGTCTTTGACCAAGAATGACATCTTGATGCTCACCGTCTGTCCATGCTCATCACATAGTCTTTTGTCTTGTAATCTGCATCGGAAAAGTGGTCACTCGCAGAGCCTGCGGCTGGCGGACACGGCAATTTCCGCATTTGCAACCACCTTTTCCGCTGCAAATTCTTCCTCGGAAGTCGATCAAAAGTTTTTCCCTTGCATTTGTAGTACTAGTTGATATATCCAGGAGCCATCCAGTGCACACCAGTTTTCTTTTTATTCGATTTTCCATGAGTTTCGGCCGTTTTTGCGAGAGGTTTTTACTGCGTGAACGCGGTGCCAGGAGCTCGTACTCAAACCACTCTGCCGCTGAGCCCCCCGCAAAGCAATATGGCGCCGCCCAGCGAAGATAATGGCAAAGTTAAAAAGGATATTACAAAATTACTGTGGCGTTGCGCCCATCATAATTATAAGGGTGATATATACTGTAAATGGTATGTTATTATGTTTGGGCTATGGTTGTTCGAGTGCTTCACCCCCCCTTTAATCATTGTCCGGAAAACCCAGTAAACTTTTTTAATGCTCAAACGCTACTAACGGATGTCTGTGCAGTAAAACTAAAAGTACTGAGATTCGAAAATCTCTCACGGATACCAGTGTACCATTTAACGATATCGCTCCTTAGTTATGATCGAAATAGAAAATTGCGTTTCACTAAGAATTAATCATAAAAATGCTCATAGAAACGCTCCTTATTAACGACGAAGCTAGACGGCTCATGAAACAAAACATATCTATGGTAAACAGTCAAATTTACCTAACTGCGTATTATCTTGACTCTGTCGACGTCAACGTCAATACCAGAACTAGAATATATATATATATATATATATATATATACATATATATATATTATATATGTATATATATATACATATATGTATATATATATATACATATATATATATATATATATATATATATATATTATATATATATATATAATAATATATATATATATATGTATATATATATATATATATAATATATATATATATATATATATATATATATATATATATATATAATATATATAATATATATATATATATATATATATATATATATATATATATATATATATATATATATATATATATATATATATATATATATACATACACATATACAGACAGAGTCAATCATCATCAGGACTTATAATTATATATAACTATGCACCACAATACAATAAAGACACTTCTATCGGTTAGCAGTTCCACTCGTCAACAGTTGGATCGGTGCGCTGGGGATATATGTATGATATATGTATGATATATGTATGATATATGTATGATAAGCGAGTTTAAACAGGTGGGTTTTTACGTGTCGGAGAAATATTACTATATTTCCTGCCGACTTAACTGTCAACGTTGGGCCGGTATATGCCTCACATAACATGCTTGTTAACCGTTATTTTAACACGCGACTGCAGTTGGAAGAAACCGTGTTAGTGACACTCCGTCCGATTCGTGTGGGTAGAATTATACGATAATTTTGGTGAATGAGATGAGTGCAAAACACAAAGTATGTAGGAGGTGAGAAGGAACCGGTACGGTACGGTACGGTACGGTACGGTAGCCGATGTGCTGCCGGGCAACACCACCTTAAGCACAACAGAACCCCCCCCCCTAAGAGTCGCCCCTTGAAACCGGCCTCTGTAACCAGGCCACCCCTTTAATCGGGCCATTTTATCTAAATCACTTGTGGTCTTCTTTTTCTTCTTTTATAGGGGTTATGTTGTAGATCTACAAAAACACTCCTTTCTCCAAATGTGATTCATCCCTTTTAGCCTCAGATTAGATTCGCTATAGTAATAAAGCACCAGGAACACTAACGCCGCGTAGCGGGGTGTCAGGGAACAGCGTGCGAATTAGAGTTGTGGTTTAACAGATCTCGGTGTTTTAGCATTGGTGACTAATACAACGTCTTCTAGGAAGATTTGGTCTATGATGTTTATTAGTGGAATGTTTATGCAACATTAGACTTCTATTGACTCACGTCCTGTTGGACTTTGAGACATACGAAGACATTACACTATTTATTTCCCATTGAAACCAATGCTAAAAATCAATAAGACATTTCCACCCTGCGCAAAATTACCGTTCGGTTTTTAATAACAACCGTACAATGTAATTACTGTCTTGTCACCGACCTTCAGAAGAGTTTTTAATAACAACCGTACAATGTAATTACTGTCTTGTCACCGACCTTCAGAAGAGTTTTTAATAACAACCGTACAATGTAATTACTCTCTTGTCACCGACCTTCAGAAGAGTTTTTAATAACAACCGTACAATGTAATTACTGTCTTGTCACCGACCTTCAGAAGAGTTTTTAATAACAACCGTACAATGTAATTACTGTCTTGTCACCGACCTTCAGAAGAGTTTTCGAAAAATCTGACAATTTCGTTTCCGAGATAATCAGCATGGAGGACGATTCCTGTCATTTGTCGCCCAAACAAACCGGACTCTGTCTCCACACACAAGGACCCTTCAATCACTGACACGTGCAGTTCATATACTACCAGTCATCCCCCAGACATTTCAATCTAGGCACAACACGAATCTCGTGGTCTGCAAAACTGCCGTTTTCCTTGTTCGTAAAAACATTTCAGGGTGAAAAAAAAAAATTTATATATATATATATATATATATATATATATATATATATATATATATATATATATATATATATATATATATATATATATATATATATATATATATATATATATATATATATATATATATATATATATATATATGTATATATATATGTATATATATATGTATATATATATATATATATATATATATATATATATATATATATATATATATATATATATATATATATATATATATGTATATATATGTATATATATATATATATATATATATATATATATATATATATATGTATATATATATATATATATATATATAAACGAAGGTACTGTTAACATCCGGCCAAAACATTGAAGCAGTAGTAGTAGTAGTAGTAGTAGTAGTAGTAGTAGTAGTAGTAGTAGTAGTAGTAGTAGTAGTAGTAGTAGTAGTAGTAGTAGTCTGGTAGTAGTAGTAGTAGTAGTAGTAGTAGCAGTAGTAGCAGTAGTAGCAGTAGTAACAGTAGTAGCAGTAGTAGTAGTAGTAGTAGTAGTAGTAGTCTGGTAGTAGTAGTAGTAGTAGTAGTAGTAGTAGTAGTAGTAGTAGTAGCAGTAGTAGCAGTAGTAGTAGTAGTAGTAGTAGCAGTAGTAGTAGTAGTAGTAGTAGTAGTAGTAGTAGTAGTAGTAGTAGTAGTAGTAGTAGTAGTAGTAGTAGCAGTAGTAGTAGTACATTACTATCGCAGTAAAATACCGCATGCGAACATCGATTGGTAACCATCCTAGATTACAGAATAGTTTTACTGTTGAAACATGTCGTTTGTCTTTTACATTTAGAATTATACGTGCATATTGCTTCGTCATTTTATGAACATTCATAAGCAAAGATTGACTGCAGCTACACCACATCAGGCACCCGTAGTCAATTATCGGTTGCACCATCCCTGTAAAATACAACTTCCTTAGTGGCATTAATCGTTCCACCTGATAGAACAGGTATATTCGTATAAGCAGCTTAGAACATAACTTTGTCACCTGTACATTCCAACTAAGGTTGCTGTCAACAAGTAATCCAAGCAGCTTGTGCGTCTCAACTGGTGTCACGACATCGTTGTTACTGCGTACACAGACATTCGCATTTGCACATAACAGTTTTTGTCAAGTAGCCTAGTAGCACGCATTCCGTCTTATCTGCGCTCAAAACCATGCAATTAGCATCTGTCCAATCGTATAATGGTTTTGAGTTTGTTGTAAGTGACCGGTTTATATCTGCAACACATTTGTTGTTTGTGTACAGCGTCGAATCATCGGCATAAATATGAAAGCGTATGTCTGATATTTCGAGAATTGAATCGTTCATGAACATGATGAAAAGTAAAGGTCCAAGTATTGAACCTTGTGGCACACCTATCTTTACCGGACGCGGATCTGACAGCTCACTGTCGTATTTCACGCACTGATAACGTTCGCCAAGGTAAGACCCGAACCAGGCCAGCTCGTTTTCACGGCAACCATATAGGTCCAGTATGAGTAAAATTAACTCGTGGTCAACCAAGGCAAAAGCCTTTCTCAGGTCGACTAACACCATGCACATAAGTTGCCTTTGTTAATGTTGTTCAGGAAATAGTATGTTAACTAAAAGCAATACGCTCTCACATGACCGATTCTCTCTAAAGCCGGATTGTTCGTCTAGTAGCAATTTATAATATGTCAGGTAGGCGTATAAATGGTTGTACACGTGCAGTTCTAGGAGTTTCGATAGAATTGATAGGGCAGACATTGGTCTGTAATTCATGACGTCATTCGAGTCTCCGTTTTTGTATAGTGGGACAACTCTGGCCGTCTTCCATGATTTTGGAAAACGCGCCGCGTCGATACTTGCACTGCATATGTTAACTATGTGTGGTGCAATGATTTCTGTGCTAAGTTTGAGTAGTTTATAATCGATGCCATCAAGTCCTGTTGCTTTTGTCGCTGACATTTTTCGCAGTTGTTTGAGAACAAATTCAATTGTCATATTCAGCAATTTAAAAGACGCGTTTTCCGGTTTACTACGTGAGATAAAGTTGCGCAATTTCGAATAATTCAGCACAGTGGTCGTTGTAGTATTAAACTTCGATGCAATGTTCACACAATGTTCATAGAATTTATCGGCCATCATGTTAGTCTATCTCGGTTGAACCATGCTTGCCGTAGCCAGTGAGGATTTTATATGATTCCATATCACGCGTGGATTTGGTATCTGTTGTTCAAGTGATTCGATGTAGAAGTCACGTTTCGCCTTTCGAATTTCATGATTGACATGATTCTTGGCAGTCTTATACATCGCAGATGCGCGAGGATCGTTTGTGTGTTTTGTGCGGTCGAACAGGCGATCTCTGCCCATTATTAATCTAGCTAAACCTGCGTTAAACCAAGGGGGTTACTTGATAGTTTTGACACGGCTTTCAACAATCGGGGCATGTTCATTCAGCACAGAAATGTACAACTCTAATAGGTCCAGCTTTCCAGCAGTTTCATATTTCGACACTCGTTGCGCAGTCACCGCCGGTTCGTTACGTCGTCAACCTGCCACCGCAGTTGTTAGACAGTACTAATGGCGGGACACGAAACGCTGTCATTTGATTCACCACAGTAGTAAAGATCTGCAATAAAGGGTGTTCAGTATCATGTCCATTTAATGTTACAATTCCTACGTCCAGTGTTTCTGGTAATGGCTAACGTTTGGACACGCCAGTCTATATACCCAGACGGAAGTTATAAACAATCTATTGTATTAAACATGTGGATTGCTACTTTACATGAGTTTGAAAGCATCTCAGGTACACTTAAAACTCCATCATCAGCTGATTTAGCCAAAATAGTGGATATCCAAAACGGTAAACACTTTATGGGGTCAAGGCTGATCATGGGCGTGACGTTCAAAGACTAAGTTATGACATTTCACCAAGGGCGAACTTCGTGAGTTTTCAGCGTTTCCATTTTCACTTCAATAAATGCTGGATCGCGCATTAAATAATTTCATAGTTTGTGTGATGATTTCACACACAAAAAAACTACGTATAAAAGTTGCACAACCGAGCTAGCATGTTGCAGTGGATACCAGATAGGTTTGAATTTTCGCAAAATTTATTTGAAATGAAACGTGGAAAAAATCGAATTGAGGATTAGGATGTTTATTTACGGCATTGTATATTTTAATTACGGTATCAACAGTGTGGCTATTGTGATTGTTGGTATTGTTATTATTATTAATACAGGTGTATTATTATTATTACAGGTGTATTATTATTATTACAGGTGTATTATTATTATTATTACAGGTGTATTATTATTATTACAGGTGTATTATTATTATTACAGGTGTATTATTATTATTATTATTATCGAAATTCATTGTGTCAGGTTTGGATGCGCTTTTGAACCAGGTGTTTATTTTTCAAGAATCTCACGTTGACTGCTCAGTTGATGTTTATTATGTTTGAAAAGTGTAACAAAGTAAAGGAAATATTTTGGAGGAGGCGAAATAACGAAACCAATGACAAAACGGTGTCGTCTCATGACTATGACTTTGCCCGGAAATAACACCAAAAATGAAGCTTTCTAGATGCACGAAAACAACCAGAAAAGAAGCTTTCACTGTGAAAGAACATAACCAGAAGAGAAGCTTTCACTGTGCACGAAAACAAACAGAAAACAAACTTTCACTGTGAAAGAACATAACCAAAAAGAACATCAGAAGAGAAGCTTTCGCTGAACACGAAAACAAGGAGAAAAGAAATTTTCACTGTGCACAAAATAACCAGAGGAGAAACTTTCACTGTGCCCGAAAATAACCAGAGGAGAAGCTTTCACTGTGCCCGAAAATAACCAGAGGAAAAACTTTCACTGTGCCCGAAAATAACCAGAAGAGAAGCTTTCACTGTGCCCGAAAATAACCAGAGGAGAAACATTCACTGTGCCCGAAAATAACCAGAGGAGAAGCTTTCACTGTGCACTAAAATAAACAGGAGAACTCTCGTGATTGTTTCCCAACCGCCACCAGCAGTAACGTACTTTGTTCACTGCCTCGGGAATCACACAAAATCCGACACATTCTTCGCCTCCAGTGGTTCGCCTATTCAGTAGGATTAGCCGGCAACACTCGGCTGACACAAGGAATTTCGTCGCCGACAGAAGTCGACAATCCGACCGTTATCACGTCGGCTGACGGCTATAGTCTACACTACGACGTCGCCACTATGGATGTCTAGAAGGCATTTGGAATGCCGTGATTCGTGTTGATGCCGCGATAACAGTGGCTATAATGTTTCGTCCGGCGATACCGGAAAAGAACAAAAAACTCGAACAAAGCCGACACCTATAAATAACACTGTCAATCAATCACTACGTGCGCGCGCGTGAGGCCGACAAATTAGGGGCGTGGTGACCAAAGGAAACACGCGCCCCTAGACCCTGCCGGGTGAATGCATTTTAGAGTGGATGTAACCAAAATCGGGGCCCGCTAGTGGATGTGGGTGGAGCTGCGCTCGAAGTTCGCGTTAATCGCTAAGTGAGCGTGACTGATGCGGCGGGCGAGGTTAGCGGGTGACTAGAGCAGGGAGCAGACTGTCCCGTCGTTAGTATCCCGGTGGCTTCCAGGGGAGGCGCTTGACCTGATCGCACCGGTGAACTGTATACCTATCGGCAGCATGACGTGTCACCCCGATAAGGGCGCCGTCGCTTTGTATTAGCGGCACGCGGCAGGAAATAAACGGGCGCGATAATAATTATTATTGAGACGGCTCCGAGACAGCGAGCGGGCGAAGTTGACATTACGGGAACACCAGTCGTGCGGATTCAGTCAGCGGACATGGTAGGGTTTCGGACGAACATGTGGCGGTGGTGGGTAGTCGGGTGTGTGGCGCTGGGGCTGACATCGGGCGCCACCCTCGCGACGACGGACGACACGGATCGCTGTGTGACGACGTACAACATCCAAGAGTACCACGTGCACAGCGGAGACACCGGCGTAGATGTCGAGACGGGAAGCTTGCCGCCGCTGAAGCGTCCCCCGACGCTGGGACTGGGAGGCGGGGGAGGGGTCGTGAGACGGGAACAACTGTACCGGGAGAAGTCCAAGTGGCTGAAGCGCATCGACGAGTTGCAGTCAGAGCTGATCGTCGAGAAGATGAAGCGACTCGGACAGTTGGATCGGATGACGGAGTCCCCTGTTGCCACTGAGGCTTCATCGTGGCAGCGGCTGCAAGACCGGCCGACCAACGACGTCAGCAAGCAGGACGGGCCAGCCCCGGGGAAAGTCAAACCGGTCACCCCTTGTCCCGTGGAACCGCTCCCTGAACGAACCCCTCAAGGGAACAACGCTGCCGAAGACGTGGACGTGCGTCGTTTCATGACAGACATCAGGCTGACGATGCAGCAAGTGCAGAAGGAACTGAGAAACGTCAAGTCGAAGAACACGCGGCTGCACCGAACGTACAAGCGGCTGGCGGGCAGCCACCGCCAACTGCACAAGGAGTATCTGCGCTCGCAGGAGCGTCTTAAGCGTCTGCAGGCGTTCCAGCGCACCGAGATGGCCAAGATCATGTGGCAGATCGGCAACGAGACGAACAGATGTGACGGCGCCGTCGCGGCCCTCAGACGGCAGGTCGTGTGTCTCGACGATCTGAGCGACGGCTCGTGTACAGGGGCAGCCGACGGACGCACCGACAAACGGACAGGGTCGGGGCGGTCCACCACCGCCGACAATCGTCCTGGCGACGTCGTGGCAACGTCGCATCCGCCGAGTGTCACCGTGCGACCGACACCTGGCGGCAGGAAGACAGACGAGACAGAGAGGTGAGAATCTTGTTTTATATGCAATCACACTCACAGGATTGCAGTATTACACACTACTGTATTATGAGAGTGTTGGTAATTAACAACAAAGGATTAGATGATAACAAAATGTTTGCACTATAGTTGCACGCCGTTGCACGGGAGAAAAGGCAGCCACCGCAAGCGTTTATGACTCCAGCCAAGTTTTGGTAGGGCAGTGCCAATGGCAGTTGACAACTTCAAGCCCCCAAAATAATAATAATGTACTGCCAGTTTCATGTACCGTTCGTTCCGCGCGAAGGAACGTGTGTGGACGTTTGACGTGGATCGCGTAACTCGGAACAATCGTAGAAAAAACGCATAACGTTGCTAACAAGTGTAAATAACTCGCACAGTTCTGAGTTACGCAATCTACGTCAAACGTCCACACAGGTTCCTTCGTTATTTACCCACCCCCGGGAATTTCCCCCCCCCTTGTCTGTCATCGGTGCCCCCTAGGTCACACAAGTTTCGTAAAGTTTTTTGCAAATTTTCGTTTGGATCAGCCCAAAAACCCGGCCGTGCATACAGGTAACAACATACAGACAAACATACACTTGTCGTGAGTATAACGCACACATAAAAATTCCAGTAAAATACTTGTGAACGATGTCGCAAGTATAGATACTGTCCAATTCCTGATGCTATCCATCCAATGTTTGGTATCCTATATTTGTTTTTGTGACTTTTTGTGACTACGAGTCCGGCCCCAGGCAGTCCGGGCGTAACTAGAACACTAAATGCACTTGTATTTGACGATACCGACGAATGTTAACCAAATAGTCATTTTAATTATTGTGATTGGTACAAATCGTTCCTTTTGAGACATATCGTCCAAACGTTGTGACATAAGTGACATGGGACATATGCGACTTGTGACTTATCGTCTATAATTCGCGTTAGCATTGTTTACTACGCAATACCATTGTCGTATTGTCTCATCTGACTGGTCAACCCGACGTACGGCCTAACGCCTGACAGGTTGAATTGGTCTTTCCTGCGGCCGTCGCATAGTATTTTAACAAGATTTAACAAGATTTGCCATCCAAACCAAAGGCCCAGATGGCAAGTGGACAAGGAAGCCATTGGCTTATCTAGAGTCCATCAGTTTTCGTCTACGCCCTCCTGAGATACGTGTCCAACGCCTGCATCAGGAACAAATCCAACACCCTGCCCTCTTTCACTCTTTCTTCCCTCGTACAGTGTCTGAGTGGAACCACCTCCCAACCTCTATCTCCTCAGCCCCTTCACTGGAGTCCTTCCAGAGTCGACTAGGCCGCAGTTTCCACAAACTGCAGCCAGTCCTCATCATTCCATAAATACCTTCAGATCGTGTTTATAGATTTTAATATAGTTTTTAACCTAAAAACACCCATTGTTGCCCCAACAGCGGTGCAATGTATTTTAATTGGCCCTGACCGGAACTACCAACGGACACAGACGCCGCAGGAATTACGACGCTCCTAAGGAAGAAGAAGAACTTGTTTTTAAACATATTCACGCTGCTAACAGTTATACAATCCGTAGATAATTTGTTCCATTCATTTACTGTCCTCTGTGAGAACGAGTACTTCCTGATATCCAATCTACACTGACCCTTTCCTAACTTTACCCCATGTCCTCTAGTTCTGCTATCTTTCTTGAGAGAGAAAAACATATTTCTATCAATATTTTCATACCCATTCAATATCTTTAAAACTTCAATTTGATCTCCTCTTAACCTCCTTGTCTCTAGAGTTGTTAAACCACATTCTTTCATATCAGCACTTATTGTAACTCCTAAGTCCTTTTCTTTTACAGTAGTACCCAGAACGGTATCTACCATTTTATAGTTTACATCCATGTTCCCATGTCCTGTATGTAGGCATTTACATGTCCCAAAATTTAACAACATCTGCCATTTCTCAGACCATTTCACTAATATGTCTATATCGTTCTGTAAATGTTGTTTATCACCATCAGTGTTAACCTTTCTAAACACTTTTGTGTCATCTGCAAATATGAGTACGTTACTTGTTATATTGTCATCCAAGTCATTGATATATATTAAGAATAATAAAGGTCTTAATACTGATCCTTGTGGTACCCCACTCAAAACCAATTTCCATTTTGAAACTTCTCCTTCTACTACAACACGCAGTTTTCTGTCAGTCAGCCATTGTTCTATCCAGTCAATTAAGCCATCCCCGATACCATGGGCTTTTAATTTATGTAATAATCTTTGATGTGGCACTTTGTCAAAAGCTTTCTAAAAATCTAAGTAGATAATATCTACTGTCGATCTCTCGTCAATCCACTTAGTGATTTCTTCCAAAAAACATAACATATTTGTTAAGCAAGACCTCGCTTTTAGGAATCCATGTTGAGATGATTTTAGTAATTTATGCCTAACGAGGAAGTCCACCATGTGGTCTTTAATTAACCTGTCTAATAATTTACAAATCACTGACGCTAAACTCATCGGTCTGTTAAACTCGGACGTATTTCTCGAACCCTTTTTAAATAATGGTATATGATGTTTGTTTCTTTCCATTCAAAAGGAACAACTCCCTCTTTTAATGACAAGTTGAACACTCTTGCAAGTGAAAGAAACGTTTGAAGGTTGCCAGTGAAGTCGCTCGGCCAGTACAAAATCGCTCACGTGGTGGTAATACCTGGAATTTTTAGTCGTGTTAGTAGTTATGTCGAGTCGTGTTAGTAGATATGGTGAGTCGTGTTAGTAATTATGCTAGTCATGTTACTGGACATTGTCAGGTTCAATGCAAAACCGCAAAAATATAACACATCTCAGACTCATCAGTTCCGCGTAATGTGTGTGTGGGTTTGCTTAGAACCAGATCCACAGTTGTCTGACGTCACACAGTCGTCCTCGGCGGATGTTGTTTTCTCCGTGGTGTAGGATCTGTTACGAATGTAGTGCCTACAGATACGCAATTTAGGTTGGAACGTTTGACACGTCGGACCTTTGGCAGTGCAATGTTGCAGTAAGAAGCGGTTTCGAAGATGACTAGGTATTTTGGTGGTGACATCGCCGAAACACTGCTATAGGCGTATTCATATTTGGCGAAAATTGCCAATTTTGAGGATAAGATCGTTTGCGACACTGAGGTATTGATTTAGATGAAACTTGTCCAGCATCTCAAATTCTCTATGCCGATTTCCCACCTAATCCTATGGGAAAAATCAACCGTGGTGTTACCCCTACGGTGTGGACCCTGCACTTCGATAAAGGGCGTCTTATAGGGCCACCGATTACTCCCTATTTTGCCCTATGTTGATTTATCATGCCCGCTGTCAACTAACAAGGATCGGCCTAGGGCAACCATGAACATAAACAAACAATCAAACACGCAGAGTCGGTGACCGCAAGGGGTGTTCGGAACTGGTGCAGCGAGGTTATCACAAGCGTTCTTGATAACATTTCGATAATCGTTATTTGAGTATGATGCGCACTGGATTTCACAGAACGTTGGATTATCTTTCCGGATTATCTTTTTGGGGTTGCGCAATGTGGCGTTGATTCGTCGTGGCCTATGTAAACAAGAGTGTAGAGATCGTTATCACTCGTCTGTCATAGGCATAACCCCACCGAGTCATCGACAGAGTCATCGACAGAGTCATCGACATAGTCATCGACAGAGTCATCGACAGAGTCATCGACAGAGTCATCGACCGAGTCATCGTTGTCGTCGAGTTCTGTATCGTGTTTAAAGAAATAATGTTAAATACACTATATATATATATATATATATATATATATATATATATATATATATATATATATATATATAATAATAATAATGTTAAATACACTATATATATGTTATAATATATATTATATATATTATAACGTATTGACTGTTCAAATGTGTTTTAATTAACCACAGTTTTTTTATATCATTTCACCGTTATCTGCGATATGCGAATGTTTGGGTCTGAATATAAGATTTACATTGCATGCTGATGGGAACGTAATTGCATGTGGTGAATAGCAAAATCAATATTCATTTATAGATAACGGTGAAATTATATATTTTAATGTGATCATTAAAACACGTTTGGACATAGCATGAGTCTACGATACAAAGCCAATCAAACTGTATACCTTTAATGTCGATATATACAAGAGTGTAGAGATCGTTATCACTCGTCTGTCATAGGCATAACCCCACCTAGTCATCGACAGAGTCATCGACAGAGTCATCGACAGAGTCATCGACAGAGTCATCGACAGAGTCATCGACAGAGTCATCGACAGAGTCATCGACAGAGTCATCGTTGTCGACGAGTTCTGTATCGTATTTAAAGAAGTAAAAAAAATTGTTTTTCGGAAATAATGTTAAATACACTATATATATATATATATATATATATATATATATATATATATATATATATATATATATATATATATATATATATATATATATATATATATATATATATATATATATATAATAATGTTAAATACACTATATATATGTTACAATATATATTATATATATTATATATATTATAACGTATTGACTGTTCAAATGTGTTTTAATTAACCAAAGTTTTTTTTATATCATTTCACCGTTATCTGCGATATGCGAATGTTTGGGTCTGAATATAAGATTTGCTATCGATAGTATCGCATCGCCACATCGACTATCGCGATGCATCGATAGTTCGATGCATTGTTACGCCCCTTGAAGATACACTGGCGTATCACTCATGAAGGAGGTCACATGAGTGATCGATTCCCCGTCTTTACGGCCGTAGCCGCGAGTACGAGGTCACGTTTGACGACTCGCTACAGGCGTCACTTTGGCGCCTCTCATTTAATTCACACACACCTTAGGCTTAATTAGGTGCGGGCATCGTACGTCTACGTCGGCTGTTTAGAAGAATTACTTTCACCAACTAGTATTTGCTGTTCTCGATGGATTGGATGTTCGCTTGCTACCAAGTGCCAAACAAGCTTGGAGACTGTTATATACTCATTTTGGTATTTAGAAGACGATGTACAAACAAGTGAGATGTTTATTTTCAGTATTTTCAGACAGACCGTTGTCCCTCAACTAGCCAGGAATGTATAACTGCTTATTTCATTCCAAGCATTAATATCTGCATATGCTACAATCTTCTCCTCACCAGTTTTTATTTTTATAAAGTCCTTGGTCACACCAGGATAGGACTTCTAACTAAAGGAATAAAACTAAGGCCCAGGGTAGACTGTCCTGTCCTTCATTGTGGTACCGGGGATAATTATGCCCCACAGGGCAGTCAGAGTGCTACTCTGACTACAGAGTTAATCTGTCCGTAGCTTTCCCGAGTCTCTCCGATCTGCTAACAGAAGTAGGTGTCCTATCTGTAGATGACACTGCAGGAGATATATGTGTGTTGTGGCGCCTAACTCCACCAGGTACGTCTCTTGTCGTGAAGCGTGTGCCATTATCCGTAACAGTCTCGAGTAAGCATCGACTGCTACCAGGATCATCTTGTTCTCAATTGGACTCGCATAGTTCAGATGAACCCGTGACCGTGTCTTCTGTGGAAATAACCAAGCTCAAAGTGGTGCTCTAGTCAGATTTGGCGCATTTTCTTCGCACTGCCCGCATTGTTGGGCGATGTGTTCAATATGTTGGTCAATACCGGGCCACCAGATGTGAGAGCGTGCCAATGCTTTCATCTTCACCACACCGCTGTCGCTACTGTGAAGAAGCTGCAACATTGTAGCTTCACCTGGTGGAGGTATGACCACTCTGGCACCACGCTTCACACAACCTTTCGTGGATGCTCAACTCTTGGCGCACTCTGTTGTTGAATGGATGCTTTAGTGGATCCTTAGCGGCCAGCCTGTTAGCACGTATCGTTCAACTCACAAAAGTATTGGATTACGTCGTGTCCAGTTCCGGGCGTATCCAGATGTCACAGGTTAATCATCCAATTAGTTGGACGTATTTGTCCGGTCCAGGTGTCTTCGTTTGTTGAGTTAGCAAAGGCAGACGTGATAAAGCATCGCAATTCGCATGTGCCTCGCCACTAAAGGAGTAATTCCGCTCAGCTGGCGACAAACTCCTCTATGCGAATGCAATCGGTCGCTCCGATCCGTCTGGCATTTGGTGTGACAACATCGCTCCGACGCCATAAGGTGATGCATCGCATGCGAGTAGGAGTGGCTTGCCCTGATCAAAATGCACAGTAGTGACGGCAACGCCAACGCCAGCCGGGGTTCGCTACGTGTTCATCTCGAGTCCTTCCCATTTACAGGAATGCAGTCCAGGAAAATGCACACCCGTGATATTCCAGCAAGCACACATGACAGCGTTCTTTGGAAGATAGATGGCGCTACTACAAAACCGTATGGTAATCTGGTGTAGCGAAACAGTCCCTCGTGCGTGTTGATAGTGACGTATTCGCGTGAATTTTCGTTAGGTTAGATCTGTATACAGGTCATTGACCCTTGGTAACGGATATCTATCCTCAACCACGCGTTGGTTGATCGTCACTTTGTTGTCACATATCCTGATCTATCCATCTGACTTGCAGACAAGAACAATATGTGCTGCTTGCTCACTCTGAACATTAGACCTGTTCGATGATACCAGTTTCTTGCCGTCGTGTTAACTCTTTTTCGACTTTCTCTTTCAACGCATAAGGAACTGGTCTAGGCTTATGAAAACGAGGGGTGGCAACGTCTTTCACTTGAATCTCAACTTTCATGCCCTTCAGTTCTCCGAGACCTTCACTGAATACGTCTGGAACTTCGGCCATAAGTTGAGAATGATCTGGATGTAGATTCCTGACGTCCATTATCTCACCCCAATCCAACTTCAACTCGGTTAACAGATTTCTGCCAAGAAGATTCTGTCTTTCTCCTGACACCACCACTATTGGCACCTGGGCCAACTATCCCTTGTATTCTGTTACCACTTTTAATTGACCCAGCACGGATATAGTTTGTCCGGTGTAACTAGTCAATTTCATGTGGTCAGCTGGTTGTAGGGCTGGAGGATTATCAGGCCACAATGCGCACATACTTCTCTCATTAAAGATGGAGACTCCGATCCAAGTATCAACCACCATAGCAAGATCTTTTCCGTTCATTTTAACTCTGACCGTGATTGGCTGTTTGTAAGATGACTCTTTCTTATACAGACTGCAGATCGAGTACTCCTCTTTCTCGACAGTAGCTTCTTCCACAACACGAGTTTCATTGCAAGTTGAAGCTTTCTTTCTGCAGGCTGCCATAATGTGTCCTGTTTTCTTACAATAGTGGCAGGTAGCGTCTTTAAAGTTGCAGTTGAAGCTTTCTTTCTGCAGGCTGCCATAATGTGTCCTGTTTTCTTACAATAGTGGCAGGTAGCGTCTTTAAAGTTGCAGTTGAAGCTTTCTTTCTGCAGGCTGCCATAATGTGTCCTGTTTTCTTACAATAGTGGCAGGCAGCGTCTTTAAAGTTGCAGTTGAAGCTTTCTTTCTGCAGGCTGCCATAATGTGTCCTGTTTTCTTACAATAGCGGCAGGCAGCGTCTTTAAAGTTGCAGTTGAAGCTTTCTTTCTGCAGGCTGCCATAATGTGTCCTGTTTTCTTACAATAGTGGCAGGCAGCGTCTTTAAAGTTGCAGTTGAAGCTTTCTTTCTGCAGGCTGCCATAATGTGTCCTGTTTTCTTACAATAGTGGCAGGCAGCGTCTTTAAAGTTGCAGTTGAAGCTTTCTTTCTGCAGGCTGCCATAATGTGTCCTGTTTTCTTACAATAGTGGCAGGCAGCGTCTTTAAAGTTGCAGTTGAAGCTTTCTTTCTGCAGGCTGCCATAATGTGTCCTGTTTTCTTACAATAGTGGCAGGCAGCGTCTTTAAAGTTGCAGTTGAAGCTTTCTTTCTGCAGGCTGCCATAATGTGTCCTGTTTTCTTACAATAGTGGCAGGCAGCGTCTTTAAAGTTGCAGTTGAAGCTTTCTTTCAGCAGGCTGCCATAATGTGTCCTGTTTTCTTACAATAGCGGCAGGCAGCGTCTTTAAAGTTGCAGTTGAAGCTTTCTTTCTGCAGGCTGCCATAATGTGTCCTGTTTTCTTACAATAGCGGCAGGCAGCGTCTTTAAAGTTGCAGTTGAAGCTTTCTTTCTGCAGGCTGCCATAATGTGTCCTGTTTTCTTACAATAGCGGCAGGCAGCGTCTTTAAAGTTGCAGTTGAAGCTTTCTTTCTGCAGGCTGCCATAATGTGTCCTGTTTTCTTACAATAGTGGCAGGCAGCGTCTTTAAAGTTGCAGTTGAAGCTTTCTTTCTGCAGGCTGCCATAATGTGTCCTGTTTTCTTACAATAGCGGCAGGCAGCGTCTTTAAAGTTGCAGTTGAAGCTTTCTTTCTGCAGGCTGCCATAATGTGTCCTGTTTTCTTACAATAGCGGCAGGCAGCGTCTTTAAAGTTGCAGTTGAAGCTTTCTTTCTGCAGGTTGCCATAATGTGTCCTGTTTTCTTACAATAGCGGCAGGCAGCGTCTTTAAAGTTGCAGTTGAAGCTTTCTTTCTGCAGGCTGCCATAATGTGTCCTGTTTTCTTACAATAGCGGCAGGCAGCGTCTTTAAAGTTGCAGTTGAAGCTTTCTTTCTGCAGGCTGCCATAATGTGTCCTGTTTTCTTACAATAGCGGCAGGCAGCGTCTTTAAAGTTGCAGTTGAAGCTTTCTTTCTGCAGGCTGCCATAATGTGTCCTGTTTTCTTACAATAGCGGCAGGCAGCGTCTTTAAAGTTGCAGTTGAAGCTTTCTTTCTGCAGGCTGCCATAATGTGTCCTGTTTTCTTACAATAGCGGCAGGCAGCGTCTTTAAAGTTGCAGTTGAAGCTTTCTTTCTGCAGGCTGCCATAATGTGTCCTGTTTTCTTACAATAGCGGCAGGCAGCGTCTTTAAAGTTGCAGTTGAAGCTTTCTTTCTGCAGGCTGCCATAATGTGTCCTGTTTTCTTACAATAGCGGCAGGCAGCGTCTTTAAAGTTGCAGTTGAAGCTTTCTTTCTGCAGGCTGCCATAATGTGTCCTGTTTTCTTACAATAGCGGCAGGCAGCGTCTTTAAAGTTGCAGTTGAAGCTTTCTTTCTGCAGGCTGCCATAATGTGTCCTGTTTTCTTACAATAGCGGCAGGCAGCGTCTTTAAAGTTGCAGTTGAAGCTTTCTTTCTGCAGGCTGCCATAATGTGTCCTGTTTTCTTACAATAGTGGCAGGCAGCGTCTTTAAAGTTGCAGTTGAAGCTTTCTTTCTGCAGGCTGCCATAATGTGTCCTGTTTTCTTACAATAGTGGCAGGCAGCGTCTTTAAAGTTGCAGTTGAAGCTTTCTTTCTGCAGGCTGCCATAATGTGTCCTGTTTTCTTACAATAGTGGCAGGCAGCGTCTTTAAAGTTGCAGTTGAAGCTTTCTTTCTGCAGGCTGCCATAATGTGTCCTGTTTTCTTACAATAGTGGCAGGCAGCGTCTTTAAAGTTGCAGTTGAAGCTTTCTTTCTGCAGGCTGCCATAATGTGTCCTGTTTTCTTACAATAGTGGCAGGCAGCGTCTTTAAAGTTGCAGTTGAAGCTTTCTTTCTGCAGGCTGCCATAATGTGTCCTGTTTTCTTGCAATAGTGGCAGGCAGCGTCTTTAAAGTTGCAGTTGAAGCTTTCTTTCTGCAGGCTGCCATAATGTGTCCTGTTTTCTTGCAATAGTGGCAGGTAGCGTCTTTAAAGTTGCAGTTGAAGCTTTCTTTCTGCAGGCTGCCATAATGTGTCCTGTTTTCTTACAATAGTGGCAGGTAGCGTCTTTAAAGTTGCAGTTGAAGCTTTCTTTCTGCAGGCTGCCATAATGTGTCCTGTTTTCTTACAATAGCGGCAGGCAGCGTCTTTAAAGTTGCAGTTGAAGCTTTCTTTCTGCAGGCTGCCATAATGTGTCCTGTTTTCTTGCAATAGCGGCAGGCAGCGTCTTTAAAGTTGAAGCTTTCTTTCTGCAGGCTGCCATAATGTGTCCTGTTTTCTTGCAATAGCGGGAGGCAGCGTCTTTAAAGTTGAAGCTTTCTTTCTGCAGGCTGCCATAATGTGTCCTGTTTTCTTGCAATAGCGGCAGGCAGCGTCTTTAAAGTTGAAGCTTTCTTTCTGCAGGCTGCCATAATGTGTCCTGTAGCGGCAGGTAGCGTCTTTAAAGTTGCAGTTCCCATTGCATCGATAGCACTTCCGGCTTCTCTGCATTTTTGGGTGTTCTGTGCGTTTATGTGAAGTAAACTTGCTTGCACGACCCTTCCTCTTATCCGCTACCACACTAACTGTTGTGTTGCCCGAGCTGCCACATACTTGTAGCTGCTGAGCCTCAGCGTCGGTCGCCTCGTCAGCTAGAGCTATCTGCATTGCTTGTACGAATGAAGGTTCTTCACTTAGCAATGTTCGTTGGGTATTGCAGTTTTTAATGCCACACACCAACAAGTGGACGCCAAACGCCTTAATTCCGCTGCAAATTTGGTGACATCCTCACCTTCCTTTTGATTACGTTGATGAAACTTGTATCTTTCTGCCGCTGGCACAGGCGCTGTCAACTGTCAATTTCATCAAACGTGAATGCTGACGGCGATTGTGGACTCAACAAACTCTTCAAAAGCAGATACGTTTCCGACCCCACCAACGCTAGAAATGTTGCAACTCTCTTACTGTCAGTGTCAGTCAGCTGCGTCGTGGTTTCTCTAGCATCGCTACTCACCTAAGCAAAATCGTACGCCCCACTTTTGAGCTTGGGGCGGAAAGTCGACGCCGCGCTTATTCAAGGCGCGGATTTGGGCTTTCCGTAGCTATATTTACAATGCACATTTACATAAAAGATTTAACAAGATTTGCCATCCAAGCCAAAGGCCCAGATGGCAAGTGGACAAGGAAGCCATTGGCTTATCGAGAGTCCAACAATGTTCATCTACTTATAGCCCGCCCTCCTGAGATATGTGTCAACCTTGTTTTTAAACATATTCACGCTGCTAGCAGTTACACAATCTGTAGACAATTTGTTCCATTCATTTATTGTCCTCTGTGAGAACGAGTGCTTCCTGATGTCCAATCTACATTGATCCTTTACTAATTTTACCTCATGTCCTCTAGTTCTGCTATCCTTCTTGAGTGAGAAAAACATATTTCTATCAATATTTTCATACCCATTCAATATCTTAAAAACTTCAATCTGATCTCCTCTTAACCTCCTTGTCTCTAGAGTTGTTAAACCACATTCTTTCAGGCGTTCTTCATAACTAAGGTCTCTCAGTTCTGGAATCATTTTAGTTGCTCTCCTTTGTATGCGTTCAAGCGTATCTATATCCTTCTTACGATATGGTCTCCATGCTTGTATACAGTATTCTAAATGAGGTCTAACTATTGCTTTATAAAGAGGTATAATTAACTTTTTTCCCTTGTATGTTATGTTTTTTCTAATCAATCCAAGAATTTGATTACCCTTTGAAGCTGCAATACCACACTGCTCTGAAACTTTCATATCAGCGCTTATTGTAACTCCTAAGTCCTTTTCTTTTACAGTAGTACCCAGAACAGTATCTCCCATTTTATAGTTTACATTCAAGTTCCTATGTCCTGTATGTAGGCATACCTAAACGTGTCTCTGAAGAAGAGGTCATTTGAATGGAAAGCACAGTAAGTTAGCCGTAACGGGCACCTGTTTATAACGGGCAGCTTTTTGAAGTTCCGACTACATGCTGTCATACAACCCGTGTTAATAACGGACGTCTCTCTATAACGATATCCTCTATATGACATGCAGATTCACTCGTCAGTCACAAACCCACGCCACAGAGGCCCACGCAACGCATAAAAGAGGTCTACCGCAGTCAAGGTCATGAATACCTATAAAAAAACCGACACCAACCTTGGGACAAGGCAATCGGTCGATTGACTTTACATATAGTTGACGAAAAATGGTTCCGACGCAGCGGGCCCAATGTAATCGGTGGCAACAACGACCCCATTAAACCCGACAAATTGGCACCGGTTCTGGGTCGACGGTGATAACCCTAGCAACGGTCTCACGCAGCCGGGTTGGGCCGTTCGTAGGGCTTGAAATGCTAAAGCCAGATGCTCCGCCCTGGAGTACTAATAATAGCTCTGGCCAACTGATTGATATTGACGGGACCGCTGTTAGTATTACCGTCTTACGTAATCAGACGCAAGCCTATACACTACGCCTATGAACTCCCAAGGGGGGTTACGCAACCACTATGTCTCCCAAACGTTGATTTGCCCGTAAGTCTTGCGGGCGTAGGACCATTTCCGTGTAGTTTTGAGCGTTTTAAACAAGGCTTTTATTTTGTCGTATGACGTGTGGCCCGCATATTTCAGCTGTGCGCAATCATGCAGCCGCGCCAAAGTCTCGCGAGATCCAATCAATATACCCCAGTTTGCACGGCAAACTCCTTTTGAGCATGCGCGGAAAACCAGCAAGCGTTGATAATAATTCGGGTTCGTTTGCGATCTTACGGATTTCTGTTGCCAACGTTACAGATGTGTAACACTCGGATTTGGCTTCTATGGTCTCCGTTTACCACAAGAAGGGGTTGTGTTGTAGCTCTTTAGCTAAACCTGCTCGTCTGTCAAACTCATAGGCGACAACGATTCCCGGAAAATCAAAATTACGTTCACCGGAAGGGCTGCTTTTGCATCAAGATTTTCCACTATAATGGTCCTAACACCTTCCACCAATGTAGTTGCTTTCCACCTTCAACACTGTGCTGCACGCGTCGTATTGGAACAACAACAATCGCTGGCGAATTAGGCAGATTAACAGGCAAGGTATCTCACACAAACACAAATATTGACGGTTCACGCTCATACGTGTGTTGAACACGGGTGAACATTCGTGAATTCCGAAGATCAGCATGCGCAGAAAGAAATTGTGCTTAGAGTGTCTAGTATTTGGCTGATACCAAAGAGTGTTATATAAATTTTACACTATTTGTTGATATTACGTCGAGTAGTTATCCCCGCGTCCCCGTCCGGGAATATCGGTCTTTGTCTCCCGGTATTCACCTTCCTCGTCTCTCATCTTGTTTGGAATCATCACTCGTACGCTACTTATTCCGGCTCATCAGTTTTATTCGTGCGGTTCAACTCGGTTGTGATCTAGTGGCCTGTGCTCGACTGCCGTTGTCGGTGCTGCAGCTCATGCGATAAAAGTCACTAGCGGAATTAAAAACCAAACTCCAGTTATAGAGTACAAAATTATACATAAAAGTTGTGAAAGCAACAATCAATATAAATCCGTCCGTCCGTCCGTCCGTCCGTCCGTCCGTCCGTCCGTCCCTCCCTCCCTCCGTCCGTCCGTCCGTCCGTCCGTCCGTCCGTCCGTCCGTCCGTCCGTCCGTCCGTCCGTCCGTCCGTCCGTCCGTCCGTCCCTCCCTCCCTCCCTCCCTCCCTCCCTCCCTCCCTCCCTCCCTCCCTCCCTCCCTCCCTCTCCCTCCCTCCCTCCCTCCCTCTCCCTCCCTCCCTCCCCTCCCTCCCTCCCTCCCTCCCTCCCTCCCTCTCTCATTCTCTTCTCTCTCTCTCTCGTTCTATCTTCTCTCGTCTCTCTTCTCTCTCTCTCCATTTTATCTTTTCTCTCTCTTCTTTTCTCTTCTCTTCTCTTCTCTTCTCTCTCTCTCTCTCTCTCTCTCTCTCTCTCTCTCCGTCCTCCGTCCGTCCTTCCCTCCCTCCCTCCCTCCTTCCCTCCCTCTCCTCTTGTATACATCGCCGATGCCATTTACGCGTAAAGCTAGTATCGAATTCTATCTAACCGACCCCTGCAAGGGCAGGTCGATGAATGGAGGCAGTTAAATTGGTCTGTCGCCAAACTGTCACTCGACTCGCCCCTGCCTCGTTTAGCAGCCACTCGGAGAGATCGTGAGAGCTGAACGAAAGTGATGTTTGTGATGTGCGACGACGGGGCGAGGCGTGGCGCGACGGGTGGTTTCGTTAATGCAATAATACAGAGAGGAAGGCATTAGTGCTTGAGCGGCATTAGCGGCGATATGAAAGTCCCATCTAGGCGATGACGCTCGCTCTGGTTCCGGTGGTCGTATGCGAGAGGTCGCCCGCATTCAGGTGATGTATTGTCTCGAGTTACCGAAATGAAACAAAATTGCAACATTTTGGGACCTCAATATTGCTTTCCTGCAATTCTGTGGGCGTTAGTGTTCCTCTACGCCGCCTTTCTCTCCGCCGCTATTCTCTCCACCGCGTTTAACGTGATGATATCAATATTGTTGATACGTTCTTGGCCCGCCGATATTACCCAGAAAGGAATGGGTGAGTGGGTGGAACTTGACGTGCTGATCTTCTTCCCGTTGTCCGTGAATTTATTAACACTCGACGCCTCAGCGGTATTCCGGAGGGCGGAGATTATTGACTGCTCGGCGCGATGTGTGGTTGAGCACCGCGGACATTACGTCGTCAACGGGCAATAAGCCTTGATTTGCATGCGTCGCCACTTGCGTTCTGGTGCGCTATTGTGTCCGTTCGCAGTAAGAGGCGGCGTGCTCGAAATCCTAATAATCCATTGTCCGAGTGAGTTCCGCAGCGCGCGTGGACTCGGTCGCAGACGCCGGCTCAGTCGTCGATAGTCCACGAGGCCATGGCGGGAGTGTCTCACCTTAGTCCTCTGTGCTGTGTGGACGCAGCTCTCTGACGGTGACTTTCTGGCGGCCAGCAAAGCCCCGACGTTCGCCAGCAGCTACGATGTCCCCGCTGTCTTACTTGGCGGTGGCTCTAGCCCTTTCGGTAGCACTTCAGGCGTCGTCAACGCTCGGGCTTAGGTAAGTTCAAATGTGCGGGATTCGCCATAGACGACTTTTCGTGTGCGCCCCGGGGTGGAATACTTGATGAAGATGCGAATGTCTATAATAATGCTGCTGCTGCTGCTGCTTCTGCTGCTGCTGCTGACGACGACAACGACGACGACGACGACGACGACGATGATGATGATGATGATGATGATGACGACGACGATGATGATGACGACGACGACGACGATGATGATTTAACAAGATTTAACAAGATTGTCATCCAAGGCAAAACAACTAGATGACAATTGGACAAGGAAGCCATTGGCTTATCGAGAGTCCAACAATTCGTCCTCTCTGTGTAACCAGCCTTCTGATAATTAGTTGTCAATGTTGCGTTTAAACAAATTCACGCTGCCAGCACTTACACAATATGTAGATAATTTTTTCAATTTATTTACTGTCCTCTGTGAGAATGTATACCTTCTGATGTGTCTACACTGTTCCTTCACTAACATTACTTCGTGTCCTCTAGTTCTACTATATTTCTTAAGTGAGAACAATAATATTTCTAACAATATTTTCGTACAATCCAAACTTCAATTTGATCTCCTCTTGACGATGAAGATAACGATAATAGTAATAATAATGATAACAGTAAAACGTGCATTGCGCCTAAGCCTCTCAACCACACGAGTCACATTAGAAGAGTCCATCACGCGGCTGAGCTAAGTGTGAAAAATACCTCACATGAGGACACAACTGAATGATTGAATGAATATCCTCAGAGACCGGATCTCAGAGACGCAACGAACCAGAATCGTTTAGCATGATATCTTGAACAGGGATGCACACAAGTCATTACCACAGCGAGGGACCACCAATTATTTAGATTGGAAATGCAGTCAGGATAAACACGTCTTGAACAGTTGGAGTCGTCCTACCAAACGTCCGGTGGTAATAATTAAAGAGGTCTAGCGTTGCCACGCTGCTGATGCGGTGTCTCTACAGCTATGAAGTAAGGGATGAAATAGCTTCAAACGAATTTAAGGTACCTCAATTACGATGTGTATATTTTTAATAGGATTTACTTCGCATGGTAGAAATATGTGTTATAAAAGTAAGCGTATTAATTAATTTATTTTATTATAACGATGTAGGTTATGCAGGGCTTAGCAACGTTGTGTCAGTAAAACCGGCCATACACATACCGATTCTTCAGTTGCCAACGTGTTGACGACTGCTTTTTCAATTGGCAACTCAAATGTAGTCGTTATGTGTACGTTCTCCACCGACAGTTGGCAACAATTTTTGTAGACATCAGGCGTATGAAAAATCGATCGGCCGACGGTCGATCGGTGGGTTGTTGCCCACTACTTGTCGGCAGACATACCGTTGGCGACTAAAAGTCGGCGTGTGTATGGCGGGTTTTAGTCATTAAGATTTCAAATCCCATTTAAATATGTTATATTAAGCATTATTTTCTCGAAATCAGCGAATTCAAACACACATATATTACTAATATACAATTAAATAACCGCGAATTGTTTTACGACTTTTATTTCATATTTTATTCTTTTTATAATTGTGACACTGCAGTATTTCTTTTTATTTTCTCGTACATTTAGAGGCTTTCGTGTGAAACTGTTATATATCGTGTAGACCACCGCACCATAATTTTTTAAGGTTTCCCGATTTTTTTTAAAGATACCTACAGTCTAACTTTAAGCTAGAAAGTTAGTGATTTCAATAAAAAAAATTACAATGACACAAGTAGATGCTGACATTTCACATTGCAGCATTTTCACTCAACTGGTGTATCTCATTGAGATGTGACCGATATCGCGAAGATACTTTATGTTTAAACTGGCCGAGTTACCTGGCGTTGCACGGGAGTAAAGGTAGCCCCTGCAAGAGCCTATGACTCCTTGCACTACCCAGTCAAGTTTTGGTAGGGCAACCCCAATGGCAACGACAACTTCAGGCCCCAAAACATTATTTACAACTGCTGGTTTCACGAAGCGTTCGTATCGTGCTAAGGAACCTATGTAGACGTTTCACGTAGATCACGTAGCGCGGAACAATTTACAACTGCTGGTTTCACGAAGTGTTCGTATCGTGCTAAGGAACCTATGTAGACGTTTCACGTAGATCACGTAGCGCGGAACAATTTACAACTGCTGGTTTCACGAAGTGTTCGTATCGTGCTAAGGAACCTATGTAGACGTTTCACGTAGATCACGTAGCGCGGAACAATCGTAGAATACACGCACAGCGTTGCTTACAATTGTACGTAACTACGAACTCCTATTGTTCCGAGTTACGTAATCTACGTCAAACGTCCGCATAGCTTCGTTCGTAATATCACCATTTTTTTAATGTTTCAATGTACGTCCAAACCTACCGCTGCAGCCGCACGAACCCGGGATGGCAGACGTATGACACATACGCGTTGTTGGGTCGCGACGTCGCTCACCGTAAACTCCGCAAAAAATAAATTTCATATATTATTACGTCATAGAATACGACCACGTGACAATAAACAGCCGAATCCCCACATCATCCCCAACTTACGCATGCAACAACATGTTCCCGGGACCATGGACGTGACGTGTTCGCGGGACCATGGACATGACATGTTCCCGGGACCATGGACGTGATGTGTTCCCGGGACCATGGACGTGATGTGTTCCCGGGACCATGGACGTGATGTGTTCCCGGGACCATGGACGTGATGTATTCCCGGGATCATGGACGTGATGTGTTCCCGGGACCATGGACGTGATGTGTTCCCGGGACCATGGACGTGATGTGTTCCCGGGACCATGGACGTGATGTGTTCCCGGAACCATGGACGTGATGTGTTTTCGGGACCATACCTTGATATGTTCCCGGAACCATGGACATGACATGTTCCCGGGACCATGGACGTGATGTGTTCCCGGGATCATGGACGTGATGTGTTCCCGGGACCATGGACGTGATGTGTTCCCGGAACCATGGACATGACATGTTCCCGGGACCATGGACGTGATGTGTTCCCGGGACCATACCTTGATATGTTCCCGGGACCATGGACATGACATGTTCCCGGGACCATGGACGTGATGTGTTCCCGGGACCATGTGCATGATATGCTGCTCTGTATTCACACATATTCAAGCTGGGCAGCGAAGGCATGTATGTGTCAAAAGTCTCTTTTTGAAATAATACGTATTTCGTTGTTTTGTTTAAGGCAGACATGTTATAAAAGTTTGTTCTAGAAAGTACGTGTTCTCGTATAGGACGATATAATTAGGCCTTTGGACTGAAACATACTATTTGTGGAAATGTGTCGTGTTTCCTAGCAGAATATACTAATATTCACTAATGAGTTTATTCGCTTCGCATATATCTAGTCCAGGATATCGCTGCCGAAATCTGTTTACGAAATCGATGTCTTTTGCAGCTATTCTGCCAGCCGCTGTCGCCTTTCCGAAGACATCTGTGATATCCGTCTTTGTCGAGGCTTGTCTTAGCTTCTGTCCCTCCAATATATCTATAGGTACTATTCCAATATTCGCACCAATGTCTCCGTTCATCTGTGTGACATTGATTGACACGTCTCACTTATCTGTTGCCGATACGTTTCTCCAATCAGGACAAATCGTCCCCAGGGGTGACGATAATGTTTTAGGTATGACCTATGAGCATAGAATGCATTGTTGAAGACCAACCAGAGGCCGTGACATAGCAGGCTAGACAGACTTTTACATCCTTGTTAGCCGGTCGGTACTTACGTCACGGGTCTACATTGGGGTGTGGTTAGAACACCGGTCGAGAGAATCCGTTTCGAATCCTCTTGCTGCTGTTTTCGAAGCTTGGGCAATTTCGTTTATGAGTACCTGCCTTAGGCTGCCTATAGGCAGTAGTGGACGTGTAAACGAGTAGGCTTCCCGCAGTAATGGCAGCTTAGCTGAATGCTTCCCAGAGAAGTCGAGTTGGCATTGTAACGAACATGTCTTCCAGGAAGTGAAGTGCAAAGCGCTTTCAACAGTCCTAAAGACTTGATACGGCATCTTTACCGCTACCGTTCAATTACGCCGTTCCATCTAACCTGGATTTACCAGATATAAGTAACCGTCCTTGTTACGGTAAAAGGAGTTCACGGTACGACATGTTACGTGTTGACCAGAGTTGGGGTTGTGGTACACCATTCTTGTTTGTAGCCGGTATGTGGCCACAACCCAAACTCGGGAGAGGGAACACTAGGATATCTTCCTCACCTTGAATATCTACGTATGCACCCTGCCCAACTGATCGGGTCTTACTTCACATTCACCTTCATCCCTTGGTGGGTCGGGAAGCTTTGTCTGGTCCATTCCTGTATATTGTCCAGTCAGTCTTTGCCTGGTCCATTCCTGTATATTGTCCAGTCAGTCTTTGCCTGGTCCATTCCTCTATATTGTCCAGCAAGTCTTTGCCTGGTCCATTCCTGTACATTGTCCAGCAAGTCTTTGCCTGGTCCATTCCTGTATATTGTCCAGTCAGTCTTTGCCTGGTCCATTCCTGTACATTGTCCAGCCAGTCTTTGCCTGGTCCATTCCTGTATTTTGTCCAGTCAGTCTTTGCCTGGTCCATTCCTGTATATTGTCCAGCAAGTCTTTGCCTGGTCCATTCCTGTACATTGTCCAGCCAGTCTTTGCCTGGTCCATTCCTGTATTTTGTCCAGTCAGTCTTTGCCTGGTCCATTCCTGTATATTGTCCAGTCAGTCTTTGCTTGGTTCATTCCTGTATATTGTCCAGTCAGTCTTTGCCTGGTCCATTCCTGTATATTGTCCAGTCAGTCTTTGCCTGGTCCATTCCTGTATATTGTCCAGTCAGTCTTTGCCTGGTCCATTCCTGTATATTATCCAGTCAGTCTTTGCCTGGTCCATTCCTGTATATTGTCCAGCCAGTCTTTGCCTGGTCCATTCCTGTACATTGTCCAGTCAGTCTTTCCTCAGGCGGCGCCGTCTTCTTTTACCCGCCAGGGTGTCTTGCAGGATGGTTTTTGAAATGGTGTTATGTCAGGTGATGTTGTGTCAGGTGATGTTGTGTCAGGTGATGTTATGTCAGGTGATGTTGTGTCAGGTGATGTTATGTCAGGTGATGTTATGTCAGGTGATGTTATGTCAGGTGATGTTGTGTCAGGTGATGTTATGTCAGGTGATGTTGTGTTAGGTGATGTTATGTCAGGTGATGTTGTGTCAGGTTATGTTGTGTCAGGTGATGTTATGTCGGGTGATTTTGTGTCGGGTAATGTTGTGTCAGGTGATGTTATGACAGGTGATGTTGTGTCAGGTGATGTTGTGTCAGGTGAAGTTATGTCAGGTGATGTTGTGGCAGGTGATGTTATGTCAGGTGATGTTGTGTCAGGTTATGTTATGGCAGGTGATGTTGTGTCGGGTAATGTTGTGTCAGGTGATGTTATGACAGGTGATGTTGTGTCAGGTGATGTTGTGTCAGGTGATGTTATGTCAGGTGATGTTGTGTCAGGTGATGTTATGTCAGGTGATGTTATGTCAGGTGATGTTGTGTCGGGTAATGTTGTGTCAGGTGATGCTGCTTTTAACGTCATCGCCGAGCACAGCTCGCTGAACGAAATCGTTCCTCTACCTCGATATCGCTCTCTTGTCATTGTTTGGAGCTCAACCACTGTCCCATCGCGGTTGCAGCCTTTTTCCAAAATTGTATGTGCACAAAGCATATAATCTGACGGTTCTATATAAAGTAACGTAACCTACCAAACGCTTGTTCGGTGTCTCGGCGTTAATCTGTGTTTTGACGCCTGTGCAACGTGTCATGCTGTGTGGGCTGGAAACGATAAAACCGATAACATTGTCCACTTGCAATCTGAGTGTTTTTGCTTTTGAGGGCAATCTTGTTAAACCTTGTTTAAGCGCACCATTTGCAGTATCAATAATTGTCTAGTTCTTCGAAACCGGCACCACTTCGTCATTATATCACGGAAGCCAGAATACACATGTCCAATGTTAGGCGTGAGTGTTGGCTGAAATCTTTAGATCTAATATTCCTTCTGAAGTTGCAGCAATATTTTAATGGCAGAGAGATTATTTAACAATGAAGCTAATGCGTGTCACACGTTGCTGCAGCCTTACCTATGTCAGTGCCATGCATGGTTATGTAACATCGAAAGACATCGGTCAAAGATCGACTCTGCATTTGTCGTGTTTGCGAATGCGCTGAGGCAAAGTCGGCGGAAGCTTTCTATCAAACCGTGTGTTCTTATCTGCACGATAACACCCCATCGGGCAAAGCCCCTGCTTCCTAAGATAGCAAGCGGGTCAAGCCCTCAACCCAAATCAGGTAATTATGTAAACATTCAGTCTCTACGAAAGCGCACGAAAAATTATTGGTGAGCAAAAGTATTAGATTTATTGTTGCTATAATATTATTGTAACATCGCAGAAAAGTACGGTTATGCGCACCATACGTACATGTATACATACATACATACATACATGCGTACATGCATACATACATACATACATACATACATGCGTACATGCATACATACATACATACATACATGCGTACATGCATACATACATACATACACACACACGCACTCGCACTCGCACTCGCACGCGCACGCGCACGCGCACGCGCACGCGCACGCGCATGCGCACACGCACACGCACACGCACACGCACACACACACACACACACACACACACACACACACACACATACATACATACATACATACATACATATGCACGCACGCACGCACGCACGCACGCACGCACGCACGCACGCACGCACGCACGCACGCACGCACACACACACACACACACACACACACACACACACACACACACACACACACACACACACACATGATGGTTTTGATGATTATGATGATGATGATGATTTCCTTGCTTCCGTACACAATACGTTGTCATAGAATCAAAATTAGAAATTTTTCCACAGAAAGGTTCGGAATCACGGCTTATACGGTACAGAAAATGCGTGTGCGTAGAATCAACATAGCATAGCGTATAGCAAGTATCCCACCCTATATACATTTGATTGGAAAACAACTTCCTACGTTCCGAAATGAGACACGGCTAATTTTCGTCATGAGTGTATCCGTATCAGTCATGGCAATAAATATGTTGTTTATATTCAGTGTCCTGAAAAACTGCGCTCGAAAAACCGGCTATAAATAACGGAGTCACGCATGCCAAAAGCAGGGTGATTATATGGATTCCCAAACGCCAGTCAGAGATCGTTAATGTGTTATAAAATTGTAGTGACGTTGCCCGTTGTATCAGCTGAACTTGTGTGGAAAAGTACGGGCGTGTTAGTCAAAAAGGTCGTCCCTTGCGAATAAAGATGAAGACACGAAGTATCATTACGTATTTAGCGCTGCCCTGACCTACCCACAATACACCGCGCTCTGATGGAAGTCCGCAAATCTGTTATTGCATCGCTTGAATTACACAAATGTAGCAAATAAATACTTGCATCAGTGATTTAATACATAAAAAATGGCACCGTACTCAGAAAAGCAGGTTCCAAATCAATTAAAAGAATAACAGGCTCGTCCTCAAAGTTCTGAAAAGTGGGATTCGAGCGTACACAATCAGCCGGGATTTCTGGGATGATTTCTAAAAAAATGTATACTTAAAAAAAAAAAAAAAAAATTAACGACCCCCCGATGACGGGCATATGTTAAATCGTGACGTCACTCTACACGAAAACATTGAGGTTTGTAGACACTTACAAGGCTAACGCAGCATATTTGCAAACCAAGCTGCTTCAGGAATTCAATTCTCGTTCGCGCTGAACGCATGCCGAGAAAACATGAAATTACTTGAGGCCAATGTAACGACAAGTGCTTGGAATGGCCTCGTGTACAACAAATAGACCGAGTTTATCTGGAATTTTGTTTTTGAAAATTATAAGATAGCAGGACATTTCGTCCAGAAAGCGGGAATTTCCTTAATTTTTTCACCGCCGAGCGGCGCTGCAGTCAAGCCACACCCGAGCCTGCGTGTAAGCTCCGTGGAACCTGTCAACGCAACCCGCACGTGCGACGTGCAACGTGACGCATGCTTCGCCGTAAACCGGAGGCTGATGAACCGATGGTCTGGGACTCGTGTAGGCAACGTCCGCCGCCCCAGTACTAACGTAGCGTAACGTAACGTAACGTCACGTCACGTAACTTTGCGTAACGTTACGTCACGTCACGTGTGTTACTATTTTCATCACAAACGTCGTAATTTTATATTTATGCATGGTTATTGTCAAGTACCCTTAGTAATATACATATACGCGTACGGACATGAAATACGGGTTTACTGTCCTATTTATCGCATGTTTATAAGGTTCTAAATTAGCTGCGAAAACGTACGTTTTCGGCTGGCGAGACGTTTCCCTGTTGATAGCAAACTTGAAGAATTGGGCGGACGTGTTTGCCAACGACTCTTGTTGATACCGCGCGTATACGCAACACTGTTTGCGGTGACATAAGTCTCTCCTTAGTAAACATTTGTCAACGTAACGACGCGCTCATTGTTTGTGGCATTGCCACTGCGCGCCGTTCCTCGCCCGGGCCGCGAGTGGCCGGACACGTGAGTGCCACATGCATATTCTGAACGCGCACTCAGTCGGACGCGTGGAGGACAGATCGTTATTTATGTTTCCACTGGCAACACTCTGTCGACCCTTTCAGTGTTGTTCGCATATGTTTGGCATGTATCTTCTGACAATCACATAGCTTAGTATATTGTAGTTTCGTCAGTCTGCTAGAAAAAATCGTCAATGGTCGTTTCCTCAAGAAAATCGACATACAAAATGTCCCCAATTAAATGGCTTACACGGTAACTAACGTTATAACCTGTATGTCCTCGTGCACATGAGATCAAACAATTACTGGACGTGCATATAATAGTCAGTCAGCCACTCTACATTTCAATATGTGCACAGCATAAGTGTCGTAGTCCTTGAATATGGTCATGTATCATATATAATCATGAGTACCTGGCTACAGACAGAGATGGATATCGGGACGAATAGTATTCGCGCAGTAATTGCAGCGTGGCTGAATGCTTCCCAGAGAAGTCGAAATGGCGTTGGAATGAACAGGTCTGCCAGGGGGTGAAATAAAGCACTTTGAACAGTCCCAAGGACTGGATAGCGCGCTATATAAGAACGTACCTTTACCTTTATATACATCGATTTCCAGGAGGCAAATATTGCTAAAAGTGTGTACCGTCTTGGTCACACATAACAATCTTGGTCACACGTGAAAGTATTGGTCACACGTTACAGTCTTGGTCACACGTAACAGTCTTGGTCACACGTAACAGTCTTGGTCATTCTGCCTGTTACCTTGAGTAACGCAGCACTGACGCAGTTTTAAACGTTACACTTTACCACGTATAAAACAGGGCTAAGAACTGATTTATTAACTGGTGCCTGTTTCATCAAAATAGTGTCGTCATTGCATTAATACGGACATGGACATTATCATTGTATCGTGTAAGTAACGTTGTGTGTGTCGTTATACAGGGCTGTGCCAATACCTATGCATATATACTTTAATGTGTACAGGTGTATCTTTTATAAACATAAATTTTTGTCACTTTTAGCTGTTTTACAAACTGATAAAAGCAACGTTTTGTGCAAGATTGAGGGTGGAGGCTACCGTAAAAGGTATATCTTGCAATAACAACATTTGAAAGCGTCAAGGAAAACGTTTGTTGAGTGTCTGTCGTCAGTTGCAAACCGCAGATCCACGTGCGTGGTTTTTGTCCTGGGGGAGATTACGATGTTGTGCAATGCGACCATACACTCTGTCCGATAACAGATCAGCCCCCCCAAGGCGAATGTTATCTCGTTCAAATGCTTATCTTTACTAATTCCATACCACGAGTTTGAATCGATACAAATGTCTCCAAACAGCTCAGCCCCGGGCACAGAGTCTCGTCATCGCAATGACAGCGTCTGGCCTTTATAGCGCACGGGCAAACAGCGGCGACGTCGAATAGACCAAATCGTAAAGTTGTATGTTTCACGTTTTAGTTACCGAGTAAATATAAAACAGTTAAATATAAAACATTGCTAGTATTGTATACAGTAGTAGGGCCTACTTTTGTTATAATACAATATGATTGTGGATGTGACTTATTGCAAATTATATTGCCAATATGGGTATGATATCCTATGTTATACAACTAGTCGAGTTGCTTGGCAATGCACGGGAGAAAAGGCAAGAGTTGATGACTCCTTGCACTACCCAGTCAAGTTTTTGTAGGGCAATGCCAATAGCAATGCCACCTTCGCGCCACAAAAAAATAGGGTAACCTGGGGCAGCGCGTACCCTACAACTGTCGGTTTCACGAGGCTTTCGGTGTACGTTTGACGTAGATCACGAAACAATGGCTGAAACGCATAACTTTTGTCCTGAGTTATGTAATTGACGTCAAACGGTCACATTGGTTCAGGCAGGCAGACAGGCAGGCAGGCAGGCAGGCAGGCAGGCAGGCAGGCAGGCAGGCAGGCAGGCAGGCAGGCAGGCAGGCAGGCAGGCAGGCAGGCAGGCAGGCAGGCAGGCAGGCAGGCAGGCAGGCAGGCAGGCAGGCAGGCAGGCAGGCAGGCAGGCAGGCAGGCAGGCAGGCAGGCAGGCAGGCAGGCAGGCTCAGTCTTATTAATGAGAATAGGCCTACCTGGCTAGTGGCTATACAGTGATGGATGTCTGTGGACGGAGAGTATTGGCGCAGTAATTGTTTTGTGGTTAGACGTATTAATCTGCATATTTAAGTTAAATGCGTATTTTTCATCCGGTTTCCAACTGTTTGTCGACAGAGACGCATAAATCAAATGTTTCAATAAGGCAGTGTACAGACTATGATGAATAATGGAGCTTTAAAGGTGACAGCCGTTGTTGGAGTGAGGCAATTACTTTCTGTCTGGCGACAATTGTAATCTAAATGGCACGGGTGCAGGATTTAAACGTGACGTCTTTGCTCACGTGGTGGGCCGCAGTGGACAGATCCAGAGTATGACGTCGCAATCCTAAGACGTCTGAGCGTGACCTCCGTCAAGCTTCGCCTTAGCAACCACGTTTACATCTATATTATAAAGTAGTTTGTGGTTCCGCCAATAACAATATACAAAAAACATATTTCAGCATACATAACATTATCACAGGAGTTTCCTCGGTACTTGGTGCTACCAATCAATAGCTTGAATCCACCTCTCGAAATATTGGCAGTTATAATAACGTCTAGCGACGCCGTGCCCTTGTATTACCGTTTACGTAACTTGGGACAATCGTATAAAAAACGCATGACGTTGTGAACAATAATTGTTCAGTTAGTGTTGCGGACAATTGTACGTAATAACTACAACTTCGTAGAAAGGGTAACAGCAGGGTGAATGTCAAAGCGATAAAAGTGTCACGACCCGATCGTGGGGTCATAGATGAACCCCTGAACATTTGACGCCCGACATGCAAAGCGTCAACGAGAGGTAGCATAACATACACAGGCCTACTGAAGCTGGATTAGTGTAAGATTAGTGTAAGATTAGTGTAAGATTAGTGTCAGTATGTTTAGTTGGCACCAGTTATACAGCTAGAACAGTCAGCTGTCCGGTTTATCTATTAAGTGAACAGAGATAACGAGAATGAACTACATCCCCATCTTTTTAGCAACGTCAGCGAATGATTCGTAACCTCAATCCCGCTTGAGAAGCCACAGTTTTGACGACTATCTCGGCGTCTCTATAAATGGTCCGACTCTCCAAATTTACTTCCCTGTAAAAAAAAACCTCCACAGCGCACGCAAATATCCGAGGACGTCGAACTGAATCCGTAAAATATTTCTTCACGGATTCCACGTGCTGGATCGCAGCCACAAACATGTTGGCTCGTGGGCATTTGTTGCGCAACAGGTTATTTGGTGGAAATGTTTATTGTCCTAATTCCCGGTAACGGTGTGTGCTAGCGCTGAATATATCAATACGCCTCTGCGAATAGGTGACCTAACCTGGATACGTATGTTTTGTTCAACCCCGATAAGATGTAGGATAAGATATAGGCGAATTACCTAGCGGTTCTACATATGCCTGTAACTGGATTTCACGGTATGTAAGTTGTTACGCCCCGTTACGCGTTAATCACAGTTGAGCTTGCCGCAAAACACGGGCGTTTTTACGCGCCGGATTCCGTTGGAGTGTCGGCACGCAGCATGCCCGACACGGTCTCCGTATGCCGGAACAGCATAGCTCTCCGGATAGTACCCACGGGGGGGATACTGCCAGTCTGTAAGGAGGGGGTCCACATGCGTCAACATTACCGGTTTCGGGCGGAAATACCGTCTTGCCCTTTGTCCCGCTTTTGGGTCAAAAAGTCCCGCTTGATTAATTTAAAAAAAAAAAAAAACCACCGTAAAATAAACCTATTTGCGGCACACGAGGCCATTCTATATGCACATTTTATGTCTTTGCTCTGAAGTGATTTTACATTTTTTCGCGCATGCGTTCACAGCGTGCGAGAACGGCATATAAAAATGGCGACCCGTAAAACAATACGTTAAAAACCGACGAATAAACGCAAAAGTCGGCACAATCTTGTAAGTTTCAGAATACGCCGCTACGGTATCGTGTTTATTTTTTGCCCGTAAACTATTTATAGAACCGTTGCGGCGAAATGTAAAAACACGACTTTGCGTCTGGGTGCAACGCTATTAACGTAAAAGAAACGGCGCATCACACACAGCGGGGCGTCGAAATAAAACAAACCGCATGAAAACGGGAAGACCGCAACTGGGACGGGAGGACTGCGTAAAGAGGGACGTAAGGAAGACAGAGGAGGATGAGAAGTGGAAGGAGAAGGCTGCTGATAGGGAGCAGTGGAAGGGGATAACAGCTGGGAAGGTGCAGCAGTAGAGGAACTAGCCTCACCCCTTTGTAAATGGAGCAGCGAGAGAGAACACACGTTAGACTGTTGACCTGATTGAGCCCTCTCGCTAGACAGTCACGTCTGCACAGAAACGGCAGTCTGGTCTTTGATTCATCGTGGATGTATATAAGTTACACCGCAGTTAGGTCCAAAAACGAGAGGCTTTTGTTTATTGCAACGCTCTCGCGTAATTGATTATAATTAATCGACAATATCCTGTGTAACTTTGCCCACGCAACACAGCATTTTATGCAGCATTTCCTTTGTGTCGTGTATGACGAATGTTTGGTTAGTGGCAGCCCATCTGTCTGGTCACTTAAGTATCTTAATATCCGCCTTTATTAAGCAACCACGGATGTGTGGGCAAGCAATGTGATACGAATATCAATCTACCCGAGGATGTATTTGATATCAACCGTATCCGCATTTAATCAACTGTTGCATATGTAATTAACAGTTTCCTGTTGTCGGCACGACTTAGTTGCTTAATTGCATCGCGACGTGAACCTGTAGGTGCGGACCATGATCCCACTTCCCGCTAACATTCCTTACAAACATAGCACAAATTCGGTAATTCTGCCTGCATGTAATTGTAATTGTAATTGTAATTGTACTAAAACCACAAGATCGGTGAAAGAAAGAGAGGAAGAGGGATATGGACAGAGGGGGGAAAGGCAGGCAGGCAGGCAGGCAGGCAGGCAGGCAGGCAGGCAGGCAGGCAGGCAGGCAGGCAGGCAGGCAGGCAGGCAGGCAGGCAGGCAGGCAGGCAGGCAGGCAGGCAGGCAGGCAGGCAGGCAGGCAGGCAGGCAGGCACGCACGCACGCACGCACGCACGCACGCACGCACGCACGCACCCACGCATATATATATATATATATATATATATATATATATATATATATATGCACGCACGCACGCATATATATATATATATATATATATATATATATATATATATATATATATATATATATATATATATATATATATATATATATATATATATATTTAAATGCCAATCGATCGGAGAAACCTGTATTTCTAACCTAACGAGTTTTCGTGGGTTTTCCGCACGCAATGAAAGTGCAGTTAATTGTAGTTTTATTGACCCGCGTCTTATTGCGCGACTAAGGCGCGTCTTGACACGCCTTGACGCCCGACAAAATGAGTCCGCACAAATTAGAAACGCGAAACACGTGTTTCATTTTCGTCTTTCACACCGCTCAAGACATTGACGGGCGTCGTATTGGCTCGCGGCCAGGCGAAGGATCGGTTCTATTTTTGACGGATTTGTATCCATAGGAAGCTATTGGCTTTATCGAGAACAACTTTTCATATGTGTATTGTACAACCCGCCCTTATCATATATCTGTCAATTTTATTTTAAAACATATTCACACAGCTAACAATAACGTAATCATTAAATCGTTTGTTCCAGTTATTTATTACCAGCCGAGTTGCCCGGCGTTGCACTGGAGAGTCAGGCAGTCACTGCAGGAGCTTATGACTCCAGCACAACCCAGTCAAGTTGTGGTAGAGTAATGCCAGTGGCACGGACTACTTCATTCCCCCCAAAATCGTGTACAACTGTCGGTTTCGCGAAGCGTTCGTACCGTGCGCAGGAATTTATGTGGATGTTTGACGTAGATTACGTAACTCAAAATAATCGTAGAAAACAGGCATACCGTTGCTAACAATTATACGTCACTACGAACTACCATTGTTCGGAGTTACGTAATCTACGTCACACGTCCGCACAGGTTCCTTCGTATTATCCCCACACCCGGGGAATTTTGAAATGTGTTTAATGTACGAACCATCCCCACCCCCGGACACGTCTACAACATGTCGGCCCCATACATGCGAAACTGACTTACTTATGAGGGAACAGACAGACATACAGACATACAGGCAAACAGGCAAACAGGCAGACAGACAGAGCGACAGACGGACGGACAGACAGACAGACAGACAGACAGACAGACAGACAGACAAACCGGCAGACGGACGGACGGACGGACGGACGGACGGACGGACGGACGGACGGACGGACGGACGGACGGACGGACGGACGGACGGACGGACGGACGGACGGACGGACGGACGGACAAACGGACGGACGGACGGACGGACGGACGGACGGACGGACGGACGGACGGACGGACGGACGGACGGACGGACGGACGGACGGACGGACGGACGGACGGACGGACGGACGGACGGACGGACGGACGGACGGACGGACGGACGGCCGGACGGACGGACGGACGGACGGACGGACGGACGGACGGACGGACGGACGGACGGACGGACGGACGGACGGACGGACGGACGGACGTCGACGTTGACGCCACGTTTGTTAATTCTTATAAATGCGAGCGGCCGCGTGCGCGAACGTCTGAACTAACTAATCTGTGTCATGTTTGGGTTTTTTCAGCGTGAAGGTATTTCGAGTGCTGGCAGAAACTCGCGATCATCTGAACTTCCTGAAATCACTTCAAGCCGAACCTGAAAATGTGAGAAAGGAAATCATGTGTTGCTATCACGTTATATTAAACAATGCATCATAGACAGTGTAATAACTTACATGCAGTCCAACATTCCCAATTGAATACGTAACGTCCATGTATGTTGCATGAAATATCTTCTGCAGCTAATGTATATTTCAATCATTCGGTGCCATTCTCGTGTACTACTGCAGGTTTGAAAAAGGTGTTACAAAAAAAATATGCGACATGTCTTCACATGTGTCAACCTTAATTAGTACACACGTGCAAGACTGTGGTAATAGAAAACCGTAAGCTCGCAAACAAACCCATGTGATTATCTACGTCCGCTGGTTTGTCGCGCATATCACAAACTGGAATATATTGAGTGGATCTCGCGAGACGTTAGTACAGCTGACTGCGCAGAGCTAAAACGGTCAAGAGAGTCGTTTATTCGCATGCCATTTGACAAAAGCGGGTCGTACCACGTAATAAAAACAATAACGCACAAAACCGTACGGAATGGCTCCTACGCCCGTAACACCGTCACATTCCGTCGTGTATTTATTTTCGAAATCCGTACAATTGACCTTGGACCATTTTCAATTGTCAGAACAGGGTTCGTTTGTAAAAGCACTCTGAAAGCACGACGAGACCGTCGCCACCTCTAAACATACACAGCGAGCAATCAGAGACGACTGTAGTCTATACTATGTATATAAAGGTAAAGGTATGTTCTTATATAGCGCGGTATCCGGTCCATAGGACTGCTCAAAGCGCTTTACACTTCACCCCCTGGCAGACCTGTTCATTCCAAGGCCATCTCAACTTCTTTGGGAAGTATTCAGCCACGCTGCAGTTGCTGCGCGAAGGCTATTCGTATCCACCACTGTCTGTATTGCCAGGTACTCATTTATACAGCTGAGTGAACTGTGGCAACGTGGGGTGATCAAACTTGCCAAAGGTGGGATTTGAAACCGGGTTCTCTCGATTGAGTCCGGCCTTCTAACCGGTATGCTATCGCGCCCCACTGCCCCATATGTTCCGGCCACGCCATCCCATCGAAATTACGTGTCTTGTTCGCCCTGACAGGACTTGTCCGACTTCTGGCCGGACCCAGGCAAACTGCCCAGCTACGTCGACATCGAGGTGGCGCCATCTGACGAGGCGGCTCTGGCCAACGCTCTGACGTCAGAAGGCATTCAGTTCGGCGCCATGACAGAAGGCATCGACGGGTGAGTATAATAATAATATATACCTTTATTTCAAATTAACGTTCATACGTATAATTATGCATAAAATACAAGTAATACCCGCGGCTTATATTTTCATTCATGTTTTTAAGAAGCTATGGCGGGTGACAAGAGTAAACCAGCAATGACTAACGAGACCCGTAAACAATCTCCAGCGACTGTTTTGCACTGCAAAGCTCGATGTCGTTTGAGAACATTAATCTTAATCAGAATAAAACGAAACTGTTTAATGGCTCAATGTATCAAGATCAAATTTGATAGCATAACGAGTTCCAGTTCAAATGAAGATCGGAGCAAATCGCAAATCGCAAGCGAAACAGTTCCAAAATTGGGATGGATGATGATGTCACTTCAGGAACTTCGCCGTGTTCGAAATGATTGCGTGTCCTATTGTTCGGGATGTTCATTTAAGGCCTAGTAAAAAAGAAACTGGTTTCTCGTCCGGATTTTTTTTTTAAGGAAGAGGGAGGCCCTTATTATTTACTATTTATGAATTTTTCTGCTAATAGTTTCGAAGATGGCCACCATGTCTTAGATGCTCACTGTGGTTGATTTAAAGACAAGCTGTATTTTTTTCGATTATATATATTAGTATAAATGCTGGCATTCCATTTGCAAATTAGAAAATACAATACTTTTTTTAACGGAATGGTAGACGAATAGAGACATTTACGTCAATGGAATATGGCACGTACGTGTTACACCGGAAAATGTAGCAATATAAATAGTAACAAAAAGGAGGCGGCAGCAAAACAGGAAGCGGCGGGAACGAGAAACAGTTTGTTTACCTGGCCTAAACGATACATGTACAACTATGCAGCAAGAAATCAACAACTGCCGTCGTACGCTTGAAGGAACTTATGTGGACGTTCGACGTGTTGATCACGTAACTCGGAACAGTCGTACGGGTCCTTCGTAATGTCCCACTACCAGGGGGATTTTTTATGTGCGAACCATCCCCATGGGCATGGACACATCTTCAACATGTCAGCCGCATACATTCGAAACTGGCGGAGATAGGCCGTACGACGGAACAGACGGAGACAGCCGCACGCTTCTTTATAGTATAAATATTGGTGAATAGCAACCTTTCACATTGCACGTCTACGTGTTGTTGCCGCTCTACTTCCACCTTCTCTCCACTGATCTTTGCTATCTTCATCATTCTTGTCTTTTATGCGTTGATCTTCATTCAAAAATTGTTCGTCCGTGTATCTGTTTCTGTGTGTTCGTCACCGTTATCAGCAGCACAACTTCTGTACTCGAAGCAACTGCCTGGTCGTCTACAGGCCGTATTTTGTATGTAACATTAAAAACATAATTTTTGTGAACCGCCTGTACGTGACGGGAGGCGACGACCGGGAGGCTGGAGAGTGAAGTTCTCGTGTAATTGACTTGTCTGTCTCCGGCAGCCCGGCCCTGGCCCCAATGAAGGGAGGCAAACATCCGGGCCGCGGGCCGCTGTCGGACTTCGAACGCTACTTGGACTGGGATCAGGTAAGAGGTCAGACCACAGTTAGACTTCCGGAAATGTTTCGCGAATGTAGTGCCTAATAATACGCAATTAAACCGATTTCGGTGATATATTTCTTAAGAAGTAACGGTATTAAGTCAGCTAGGTGGGAAGTTTTCGAAATGTCGCACATTTGGTGGCAGTGCGATGTTGCTATATGAAACTGATTCGAAGACGCGCATCTATTTTGGTGTGACATTCACGAAAAACCGGTAGGCGTATTCATATTCGGCGAAAATGTGTACGTGTACGACGCGAGTAACAGAGCTGGAGATGATTGTGACGAAACTTGTTCAGAAAATCAATGATAATTATGATAACAGTGACTGTGAATTGTTTTCAGAATTTTTTATGTTCTAATTTTCTTATAATCAGACAAAACGTTAACATGGCCACCAATGCAATACTGCACCGTGGTCTGCTCACTAAGCGCCAGACGGACGAGCGTCAGTCGACTCGGTGGCTCACAGCGGTATAGTTAGAGGTGCATTGCAAAGCAGTAAATATTCCTGCGGCTACGTTGTTTGCGATAAGCGTTATCTTGAAAGAACGACATGTTGTATTTAGGGAACGAAAGGTTATGTTCCGTAAGATACTTAAATATATGATAGGTCAAAGTTACAAGCCGTATTTAATCAATACATTGAGACACGCACGCACGCCCGCGCGCATGAGTTAGCTGTAAGTAATTAGAATATTCTCAATACAATTTTTGGTGTTACTGATAATGCACAAGTGATTATGTTACTGAAATGTTAAAGGGAAAGACTCGCTGCTGCACCAATCCATCTTCGTATTGCTGTCATTTGACGACACAAGTATTTCTCCTGGGGCCGTTTTCGCGACACGTTCGTACGCACGAACCTTCGTACGCACGAACCTTCGTACGAAAGTTCTGAAATACGTTAATATATTAACGAAATATTCTTAGTTATATACAATTGTTCGTAACGCTCTTCATGTTTTCCACGACGCCAAACGTCCGTAAGGGGGCGTTCGCAATTGTCGACATTTATCTACGTGTGCAAGGCGCACTAAAACGGGAGGGGATCAAAGCCCGCGTGCTATTTATTCATGTCGGTTGCATGCGAAATATGTCGGTTGCATGCGAAATATGACCGCCTTCATGCAGCGCACGCGTCGAACTATTTCGGAACTACTGTTGTTTAAAATCGCGTAATCGACCGCTGCGCGGCGCTGTAACGCAGTCCAACATCTCGGAAATGAAGTTTGTGGAAAACAGTTATCAATATGACAGCATGGAGTTGCTAGAAAACCATGCACTGTGCCATAACAATGTTACAGCGATATATATTTGAATCTGGAAAATTATCAGCATTTTAAAGTATTAAAGCGGGGAGTTGGTGTGATAAGTAGTACACTTTGTACGAAGATGTAAATGTCGTCAATTTGTACAGTACGAACGCTCCGTGAAATCGGCCCCTGGACCTCTACGTTTCGACAGACTCGTTTATGCCGCCTCAATGTGTCTCTCCGTGCCCCAACTGTGCGGCACCTTGACGACTAGTTGGTTGGCCTTACCTTACAAATAACACCATTCCGCTCTAAACCCCTCATAATAGTATCACAATTCTACATTTAGAAAACGTTGCCGTCTGTAGTCGCTTGCATACAAGGCAAACGCGTTGTTGTAGCGTTGTTTGTGACGTCATTAGCAACAAGAATATCGCCTCGTTGTGGACTTTGTAGCCGGTAGGAGGTTATGCATTTTGCGCGTGGTGTACACTGGGATATTGTGGTGTTCGCTTTCATAGCGACCAACTGGTACTTGCACTATGCGAATCAATTAATAAAAAATTCCTCCAAACGGCCAGCATTTTTGCGAAAAATCTCGTAACACACGTATCGTTAATTTTTTTTATTTCATATTTACAGATTTTAGTAACTATATCAATTATCATCACCTTCGGTTACCCGGAATCGCAGAAGAAAAAACTATATGTGTACATGGGGTTGGAACACTTGCGCTGAGGGAGAAAGGATGAGAAGCTACAGACAGCAGAGAATAGACATAAGGAAAATGAGTGACTGTGAGAAGAGATTGGAATGAAAAAAAGACCCAACAATTTAGATAGTGAGGAGCAGATTGCCAAGGTCAGGACACATACATATAACGAGTGAGGAGATATTGACAATGACAAAGAGAACGTGGACAAACAGAAAGGAGAAGAGGAGAGAAGAGGAAGACCGAAATCAAGATGGAGAGATAGTGTTAAGAAATGTGTCGAAAGGGCAGAGGAGAACAGAGGTGAACAGAGGTGAACAGAGGTGAACAGAGGTGAACAGAGGTGAACAGAGGTGAACAGATGTGAACAGAGGAGAACAGAGGAGAACACAGGTGAACAGAGGTGAACAGAGGAGAACAGAGGAGAACAGAGGAGAACACAGGTGAACAGAGGAGAACAGAGGTGAACAGAGGTGAACAGATGTGAACAGAGGAGAACAGCCCATGATGGGAGAAAATGGCAGAAGATTGCAATGAATGGAGTCGAGAGAGCGGAACAAATTAAGTGATGCGGTCCCCACCCCGTAAGTGACCGGGGGGGGGGGGGGGAGACAAATATATTAGTTATCATCTAACAAAAGAAATGGCGTAAGCGGGCGTGAGAGTGAGCTGTTCACATAAGCTGGTTTTCACGAATGTGAAATTCAAGATTTAACCAGATACTTTTAAAAATAGTTATATAATAAATAACATTAGTTATCACACAAATGACTGTATGCTTTCGCCTGATCCACTGTCGTATCAGAAACGAGTTGGCGTGTAACGTGTAGGTCTGGTCGTAGCCGTCTGCAGGCCGACCACGGTGATAGGGATTGGAGATTAAAAACGTTTGCTTTGTTCGACATTCATTCTGCTTTTAATAGCTGCCAACAGACCCGAATGGAATATCTCCATTGGTTATGTTAACCGTTAATAAAAATAACGGTTCAAAGTTTATATGAAATGTCGCCCACAAACACGATCGTTTAGCAATGGCTTTGTTAACGTCTGATCTGATACACGCAAACCAGCCGTGTCTTGCCAACCAGCCGCCACGAAACGTCCACGTGATCGGTACGTGACGTCACCGTGAAACCCCCCTATAGGAGATTCGATCTGCAATATAGACCACCACCGCCGTCATTATCTGCTCTGTAATTAATGACGATAATTAAAGCTCTACGTATGCATGTCAAATCGACCATCGACCCCAATATTGCAGCACTTGGCACGTGCTTCCACGTGGTCTGCGCCGTCTTATCCAGCCGGTCCACGTGCGGGCGTGTGTGTCAGTCGTTGAAAATAAATGCGAAGAAACAATACAAGTGTTGACGCCGACAATAACTGCGTCATCGTGTTTCAGATGACGCGCTGGCTCGAACAGAAGGCGAGGAACTGTAGCGGACGTTGCCAGCTCTTCGGTATCGGCCAATCTTTCGAAGGTCGCGACCTCAAAGTGATGAAGGTCTGTCGAGTTTCTTGAATTTACGTAAATTCAGGCAGCGCGTTCGGTGAAATCACTCCCTGAAATTAGCACGCATTGAATAAGACTGCCAACAATGTGCTCTACGGTGTATTACCAAAACCAAATACAAACTAGTACACGAATGTAAATTAGACCAATGTGGTTATTTGATATAAATGATTTGGCCCTTGGCAAAAGAAATAGTAATAACACTGTAACGATAAACAAAACATCACCTTTGTTTTCGTGCGTAGCAATTCAAAATCGGTGCTGTTTTTCTATATGTATGGCTGGCTATGAGGAATCCGGAAAATATGTCTTATGGTTTCCATGTGTGTGTATAAACATATATAAAATAATATTATATAATATAATATAATATAATGTGTGTGTGTGTGTGTGTGTGTGTGTGTGTGTGTGTGTGTGTGTGTGTGTGCGTGCGTGCGTGCGTGCGTGCGTGCGTGCGTGCGTGTGCGTGTGCGTGTGCGCGTGCATGCGTGTGTGCAGTACATGCGTGCGTGCGTGCGTGCGTGCGTGCGTGCGTGCGTGCGTGCGTGCGTGCGTGCGTGCGTGCGTGCGTTGTCTGTGTTCACACGTGCTCGCGTGCGTGTGTCCGTCGTTGACCCAGCTATAGTCGTTTTCAGATCGGTTCCCGACGGCGTCCGCGCAAGCAGAAACCGGCAATCTGGATCGACGCCGGAATCCACGCGCGCGAATGGATCTCTCACGCTACCTCACTTTACTTCATTGACCAAGTACGTGCGGCGTGACACACCTGGCGTGACACACCTGGCGTGACACACCTGGCGTGACACACCTGGCCACCAGCATTGAAACATTGCAGTGAATCAGAGTCATAGCGGCTGTTCTAACAAATAATGTAGTCAAATGTAATTATGACATATACATTCCTCCTCGTCTGACGCAGCAAACTGCCTTTCGAAAAATGCTTAAAAATCGCGTTCGACGTAAACTACTTACTGATATATTTAAAAGTAAAATAAATAAATAAATATATAGATACTGCTATTATATCAAATAAGGCTACGCTTGTGGATTAGTTTCTGTTGTGTACGTAATACACGAACGTGTTTTGCATTGAATGCACGACTCGGAAAATATGAAACGCCTCCTTTGCGAACCGGTATTGTATAGAAGCGGGCGCGTCTGCTCTGACATCACGATCGTAGGCCTACTAGAACTAACCAGTTATGTCACAGCTACGCCCACGACAGCATGACGCAGTGGCACCACAACTAGACCTAGTTCCTCGGCTTGTTTACAGCTGGCTCGAAGGATCTGCTGTTGATTCAAGCGCTGTAGATAACAGCGAGTAGTTTATCTGTCTTTTATCGTTCAGCTTGGCTGCACAGCGAAAACTCGTAAAAACGCGTCGCTTCCGGCGCGCTCGGAGATAGCTGGGTCGCCTGTTTCAATGAACTAATTTACGATATTCGAGTCCAACCGTTGTTGATGATATCCATCAAACATGCGAAAATTAATTGTAGTCTAGCTCCTAAACTGAGACAGAACCACGGTCTCTGACGGAAGTATGTCCATTAAACTCGGTAAACGTTGTAATAATCGATGTGTGTTTTGAAACAGTCGGTGTTCTAATTTGTTTAGGTCAGTGTTTTATTATTCACATTTTTAATTACAGGTGCGCATGTGCGTTAATTTGGTCTCTGGAAGAAGTTGACATTTGCAGATGATTGTTTTACAGTTGCTGCAGCAGAACGCCGAGGCGAAGAGATTACGGGACGCCTACGACTGGTTCATAATGCCATGTGTAAATCCAGACGGCTACGTCTACAGTCACACGAAGGTAGGCCTCTCACACGCTCACAGACATTTTGACACAAACAGCAAAACAGGAACCCATTACATGCAGTTTATGCTACAGCAACAGCAAGTGAAACTGGGCGCACATGATATCCCCGTGAAAGTGTAATGATGATTTTATCATCTTTACTGCATTCAGTAAACATTCGAACACACAGATACGCGCGGTCAGTTCGCGTGATATTTCATTAGTGGTCATTCGATACCGACATCGAGGACAGCCGGAAATCGATATGCAAACTGTTGCCCGGACTCGGTTACCGCTACTCACAATTGTGTCGCGCAGTATCGCGGCTCGGGTGTCGCTATAAAGTCACTGTGCTCAAACCGAAACCTTGCCTGTGTCGTCATGCGCTACACACAATGTCACATGCAACTAGAACGTGTCACGTGTGCCATGATATGGTGACGTTGGACAATGATTTTAAAAACGGCTAGAATAAATAATATAATTATGGTAAACCCACCAAATGTAAAAATAGATAATAACAAATTAATAGAGTACATGCGTTCAATTTAATATGGCTAAGTTTTAATGAACAATTAAACTGGCTAAGCCACATCGACACAATTTCAAATAGGTGCTCCAGGACTATAGGTATCCTAAATAAACTTAAACGATTGTTACCTCTTAATATGAAGATTATATTGTACAACCCTCTGATATTGTCACATCTAAAATATGGCTTAACGGTCTGGGGCTATAGATGTAATATAAGAAACAAAACTTCAAAAGAAAGTCGTTCGAATTATATGTCTATGCAAATATAATGATCATATCGATCCACTGTTCAAAGGTCTTCAATTACTAAAAGTAGAACATATTCTAAAACTGCAGGAACTAAAATTATATCATACATGTTCACACAAAAAACTACCTGTCTACCTGCAAAACTTACCACTTGATCAAAACAATAGTATTCACAACTTTAATACACTTGGTTGTTATAACATACATACAATCCGGGTACATGACTGTACATAATGAATTTGCTAAGCGAAATCTCAGGTACAGTTTGCCACATACCATAAATAATGCACCTAATTCATTAAAAGACGAAAATCGTCACTCACAGTTTACATGGTTTCGCAATTTATAATTTAGTCTTAGTAAGAGCCTCCCGTCCATTATATGACATTATCTTGTATCTTCAGACCGTACATTATATTCTTACCAGTTCGTTTTTTTCTCGTCGACTTGAATGTAATATATTGTATGGTTTCTGTATTGAATATTCTGTGTTGTTATATCTTTGGGACAAATAAATATTTCCTGTTCCTGTTCCTGGCACGACAGTCATTCTCTGTCTGACCGCAGTAGTTTTATCCCACGAACGTGCGAACGTGTTGACGTTCTCTGACTTCGAAAATAGTGTCATTGTTATTTAATAGTAAAATTAATACATCCGCCTACGCCATTGTACATAATAGTTTTAATTTTTATCTCTGTGTGAAGAAGTAAGAAAGAATAACAAGATGTCTCATAAAGGCGTGTCACACATAAATTAAAAATTGTTGGACTCTCGATAAGCCAATTGCTTCCTTGTCCACTTGCTAGCTGGAACTCGTTGGTTTGGTGGCAATCTTGTTAAATGTTTTATGTCTGGCTAAGCTAAGACGTTCGCTTCATTAAATTGTTTAATTGCAAATATGGAAATGTGCTGCTAGACAGGTACATCAAAACTACGGCACACGTTGATATCTGTCAACGTCGTCGTCTTTGACTAGTCCTTTTTCGTTGTCATCGCCGCCGTTGCCTTCAACAGCCTATTTGTCCATCTATGACTCCATCTCCCATATAATGTTTGTTTACTCCCATAATCTAAAACTTCTTTTTAAGTCAGTAGTAATAACTGTTATTTTATAATTAATTCCATAGCGTTTTATTTTTTGGTATCAATATAACTTTTGCGTTTTAGTGATCTTAGGCTTTTTGGGGTAACGGGCTTGTTTGTGTGTTGGCGGAAGCAACATTCATAGGCTCCCTGCAACATATTGGTAGGTATATGTTAACTACATGTTACCCCCAATATATAAACCAACCTCCCCATCCCATACTCAACAGCTTCCGACGTTTGTGACAATGTATGGCAATGCCTCGTTATAGAATCGCATGTGGAGGAAGACTCGATCTGTCATCAAAGGCAGCGACTGCATCGGCGTCGACGCCAACCGAAACTTTAACTACAAATGGAAGGGTAGGTAAACACTGCATTCGCCTTTTCTTTCTGCGACCCAATGTGGCGCGATTTGTTTGGTTGAACACGTAGCGACACCTAGCGCACAGAGACGTAGTAAACTCGACGAATGGCCGACGAACCGTTAGCTTTTGTCTCATGTCGTTACCCACACTTCAAACAATGTCCACGCTACCACACGAGTGTTCCTATGGCAGTGGGTTTATAGATAGAAGCCACCACCTCTGTGCCACTCGAAGAGCCAATGACTTTCTTGTCCACGTCTCCTTGAGTTTGTTACTTTGGATGGCAATCTTGTGGAATCTTGCATGTTGACGAGGCGGTGGCAAGGGTATTAAACAAACTGTCGCAAGTTAAGTTAAGGCTTATTTCCACTAGTTTAGCGACGTAATGACTTGTGATGTTATTTACAAGAATCGTGCTGTGACAACATTACTTTGTCACTGCCAACTGACACAGTTGCCTGACTAGCCCTCGTTCCGCCACAGCTATACTTACACGCTGCCATTTTGTTTTACAGCAGACAAAGTTCTTTGTCAGAACCTTACGTCTTTGTCTCTATAAAACAACGGTGATTTTATATGTAATAGCCCAGTATTGCTATAACAATATTTAGACAATACAAAGCGCATTTCCATAATTCATGCAATAAATATACGATGCATTTTGTTTGTAATGTTCGGTTATTTTGCCTTGACACGTGGCCTGAAGACCATGTCTGACCACGTGAATTTCTTCAGCGATAAATCACTTGAATGATAATATTATTTTATTCAATTAATGGAATTCATTTAATGTGTTCATGCTGCGTGGTTGGTTGATGCTACCAGTGACAGGTAAGACAATTCAATACACTACATCTGAGTTCGATAGTAATGTTACGTTACGCCTTACAATGAGTTAGAATGGTGAAAATGTTCGTCAGGCTAGAAAATGAATGAATATAAATTTATTTTCTTCTTGACATAACTATTGAAGTTAACTTATTTTCGAAATAAGTAATTCATTTGGTGTCCACAACCATCGGTTGCCTTCTTCGAGAACGGAGTTCTCGAATAATTTAGTTCTTCTGCTTGCCTGGTGGTATGCCAAGCACGCTGTCCACTCGCCGGCTCAACCACGTGTTTGATACACATATTCATGATTTAGAGTGTTTTAATGCGGTGTCAGTCATATGCAAATTTTACGTCGGGGTTATTGGTGTAAGGTATTTAACGTTAGTGAAGGAACAAAGTAGATTTTATATCAGAAGGTACTCATTCTCGCATTATATACAGATTGTGTAAATGCTAGCAGTGTGAATATGTTTAAAAACAAAACTGACTAATATCTCAGAAGGGCGGGTTACACAGAGATGACAAGTGGTTGGACTCTCGATAAGCCAACGGCTTCCGTGTCCACTTCCAATCTGGTGTTTTGCTTTGGATGGCAATCTTGTTAAATCTTGTTAAAACGCAAACATTGATACCGTGGAGCGCATGCTGTCTGTTTAGGACAGGACAATGTCCATTAAGTTAGTTGATCTGCACATCGCGAACTTGTTTCCTGGTGTCCTTGACTTGCTGGTGTTCACTTGGACCTTTACAGCTGATGAAGGGCGCCACCTGCTCCCAACGACTGCTTGTTATGTACCTCCTTAGCATTTGTATACATATATGTTTTTTTTACAAGAAATTCATATCGACCAATTGACTCTTGACATGTGAACACGTTCCATCATTAAGGCTGATTTACACGAGCGATGCGTGCCTTAATTGGTTGGGCGACACCATGTCGCATGATAATGCGCAACTAAATTATGTGCGCGTTTAGACGAGCGACATGTCTAAACAACGCGGCCTATAACTTGACTCGCGCCACTCCAGATTTGCACCTGTTTCAATTCAGCCGACACAACCGTAGCCACAAATAGGCCAATTAGACAATTAGTCGCTCGTGTAAACCGGCCTGTATTCTTCCTGACAGTCTCTACTCCCCTCCCCTCCCACGTCACTCTCCTCATTGCAGCGAACGAGGCGAATTCTGACCCCTGCTCGGACGTGTTCGCCGGCCACGAGTCGATGTCCGAGCCCGAGGTGCGAGCGGTCAGCGAGTTCATCCTGTCCCGCAACGGCACGTGGCTGGTGTTCATCACCCTTCATTCGTACAGCCAGCTGTGGATGGCGCCGTGGGGGTACACGGACGATCGCCCCTACGACTACCCCAAGCTGGTGAGTCGACCATACAAGTCTCAACTTAATAGAAATATTAATGCCAGCCTATTGGCAACACTAACTACTGGTGGACATATTGTCGGTGATAAGTGAAAACCACGAATAAGTATTTTTATAACGTTTAGGTTTTGCAATTTTGAAACCACCAAAGTGTACGTGATGCAAGGTGCTTTCTTTTGGAAAATAAAATAAAACACGATGTTTTGTATTTAGACCTATAACTTCAGTTGTATCGTCTGTGTAAATACATTCAAGAACCCACGAACGCAAGATCGCAAGCACGCACGCACGCACGCACGCACGCACGCACGCACGCACGCACGCACGCACGCACGCACGCACGCACGTACCACTCACTCACTCACTCACTCACTCACTCACTCACTCACTCACTCACTCACTCACTCACTCACTCACTCACTCACTCGTTGGCGACGCGGGAACGTCTTGGTCGGTAGAACGATCACGAAGATAACCGGTGGTCTGGTTTCAGGAACGAGTTGGTCGACAGGCAATAAAGGCGCTCTACGCTGTCCACCACACGGAGTACAGTCTCGGCGCGGCTTCCAGCGTTCTCTGTAAGTAGAAGCGGTCTTATCTGTCAATGCCAGCGCAGTGGCGACGGGCTGGACCAGAAGTGTGGTATCCAGGAGTGTGTGTGTGGGAGTGGGGGGAGGAGGGCTGGGGAAGGGGGGGGGGTTGGGGGAGGGGTGGCCCTCAGTCCGGTTCAGCTCAGTTCGACTTACGTTTTATTAGGTACAGTTATCAGAAATCAGAACGATTACTAATGGATGATAATGCATTCGAGGAAACATTTACGTTTAGTGATAAGAAACTCGTAATACACGAATACTGTACGGGGAATTACTTTTAACTCGAGTCTGGGTTGCTTTTTGTCAGGAGCACTGAAATCAGATATGCAAATATTCCAGAAATCGTGATTATATGATAACAAACAGTTGTATTCGTAGTTTGGAATGCATTAACAATAGGCACTTTGTGCACTGGGCTACGAGTGCGACAAAATCGCAAAGGACAACTTTAGCCAACGCAAAGGCGTGACAGCTGTACTAAAAATTAGATCGACACAGTTGTTAATAATTGCATATATCAAAATAATTCGGCAGTAAAACCATACAGTGTCCATGCATTTCCCCACGTGTTTCAATATTCCCAATCAAACCACCGAGTAACGCAAAGACCAAGTAGGCCGCTGGTCCAACTTCCAAGCCTAGGCTTGGGCTGGGCTAGACTCGACGACTATGTCTACTAGCTTGTACAAACTAAACATGGAATTAAAAAACAGTTTGATAAATAAATACGCCTGGTATTACCAAAACAACACTATTGTAAATACATTTATGTTATTTTTGAGGTTTTTGATTACGGGCATTTGTTTACTGCGGCGTGAATCCGAAGGCTTCGGCCAATACATCAGACCTTGTTTGACACAACTCGCTGTCCCTACTAACTTCGTTTTTGTGACTGTGACTGCGTTGTTGACTCGCACATGTACGGAATGACTTGAACCGATAAGTTTATGTCAGTTGCACCGTCAAAATCACCGTCGCTCGACATTTTGCGTCATCTAAATCTTGCTAAAAGTTAAGTGCCTACGAACCGGCGTAGGCGAAGTTGGTTTGTTTGGCCAAAATGATGTCACGTGGCCTGACATCTACCGGCCAAAATCCACAAATTGGTTTCGGAAAGTGCCTTCGGGAATTTAGGTATATCCCCCGTTTTATGACTAAATTAATGTAATTTTTTTATGATTTCATGACTGAATATGAATAAGGGGATACAGTTCTATCAAGAACGAGTGAAAACCAGTAAATGTATCCGACCTTTACATATGATCTTTAATATTAATTCATATAATTATTGATGTACACCTGTAATGTCAACATAACAATTACGAATGTTCTCAACTCGTCCCGATTATGCTATCTAGCCACTGGCGTATCTAGGATCTCGCAACATGGGAGGACAAAGGGGCCAAGCTTAGTCACCCATTAGTTTACCGTGCTACCGTGTAGTGGCGCAACAGGTTACATAAAAAAATTGTTTTAAAAAATAAGCCAAAGGGGTACAAAGCCCAAAGACCCCCCTCCTAAATACCCACTGTTGCTAAGTGCAAGGAATTAATACAATGATTGAATTAATACACTATTGTAGGTCTACATTTAATGTCACTGTTCTTACATACGAAACAGTATTGACTCTAAACGGTTATTCTGAAGTACGAAAGAAAACCACAGGTACGACACTTCGACCAATACTGTATAACGTCTCGATTAGGTTCACCCGCTGAAAACACTAGTAGGGGCATGTTGTTGATATGTAAAAAAAATCGACACTGAAGATGGCAAAAATATTTCAATTGTAATGGTGTATTTGTGTAAAAAGTCGCCAACTGTCATTCGTAGCATAATATAATCGCCATAGTTTGATGGAATGTCAATGATTACAGATAAAATGATATATCTACATATAATATTATGTACTTCGCTTCGTTGTAGACAAGTCGGCGGGTACCTCGCGAGATTGGGCGAAAGGCGTCCCAAGAATCCGCTACGTCTATACGGTCGAACTGCGAGACAGCGGCCACTTTGGATTCCTGTTGCCTCCCAACCAGATCCTTCCGACAGGAAACGAAACATGGGCGGCCGTCAAGGCTATGATGACAGCCATAGAGAACGAGGAAGGCGGCACTCAACATCAGCGCTACGGCTATGGGAGACATCAATCTCAGGGCGGCTAGGTTTTTGAAGACACGGATTACGGGGAGTGTGTTAAACGAAGTTGCACTATCAGATCTGTGACTTAGAATAAGGTGTATCAATGTTGTGTACATATTAAAGTTAATAAATATTATTAAGTAAATGTTATTACCTATAATTAGGTTTCTGTTGCATTTTTTTATTTTGTGCGTTTAAACCTTCACCACTAGCAACACATACGTGCTGTTTCCATCGGAAGTCAAATGAACCAAAAATGTAAATTGTTCCGTGGTAGAGGTTTGTGACTTTGCAGTTCGTAAACTTGGAATCACGTAAGATGTCTTGCATTGGCGTACGTGCCATGAGATTCCTAGCAGTGGAAAACTTAAATTATACAACCATGTTGTGAGTTGGTCACTGGTATGAAATAATCACTAATTGTCATACCGTGTACGAGCTGCAGGAAGGAAAACGATCAGTGGCCATATCACATTTTCGTTACAAAGATGTTTTGAAACATGACCTAAGATCTTTCGATGTCCCACCTGAAACATGGACTCCGCTGCAACTCTGGCGGGCCATGCTTCACACAGGACTTGACATCGACACTGAGAAACACTTCAAAATAGCTAGACTGGTTGCAGTTACTGATTGCACCTACCGGTTGCAGTTACTGGTTGCACCTACCGGTTGCAGTTACTGATTGCACATACGTTTATATCATAGACTAGCTACGTCAACAATTACATCACACTGAATGTACCTAAGATAATGAACTAGATCATTCATAGCACATAGACGATATTTACCGAAAGGATTCTTTGTCCTCATACAATTTCCACTTGAGGGGCTCCTTGTCCCACCCTACCCTAAAATGTTCGTGCTATTGCTGTCGTCGCCGTCACAGCCCTAATTTTCAATCAAAAGAAAGCGAATTTGCGTTGCTCACAATTTCGTTTTGCTTACGGTAACCAATCGTTAATCTGCAACGTGCTAAAATTACAATCTCTGTTTGCAACACAAGCGCCGTTAAACTAATGTAAGTGAAGCCATTGAACGTGTATTCGTGTAACAGTCGGGAATATCGAGTTGATAAATCGATTGCTCAGAACGTATGCAGAGTACACGCAAACCAATGTCACACACCGTTCACCGCGGACTGTCCACAAACCAGAACCGGCCGTCAAACCAACCCAGTTAGCACGTCTTGGCAGCAATACGTGTACACGAATGCAACGATGCGAGACGCTTTAACACCTAGTAATAACCGTCGTGTTTGGCCGTGTTGTGTGGCGACGCCGCAGTACGGAGCAAATGTGCCACGAGACCGGCAAACAGGCGATGCAGCCAGGCGTGACGGTCTCGCGAGGCAGCCGCGCATGACGGCGTCTATAATACACTGTAGAGTGCGCCGTTACTTTGACGATCGCCCACTACAAATCCTCTCCGCCGTCTTCGTCTAAGCCGACAAAAACGGGACAGATTAAAGCCTACTGGTCACTTTTAGACGGGCCGAGCCATGCACATGCCGGTGTGGTAATCGTGAGTCCGGTCCACCGGACGGGAACTTGTCATGACTTGCGAAGATCCGTTCGAGACTACGTAGAAGACATCGCCTTCCTGTGCAACGAAGCCGCTGTCTCGACATTCAACATGGCCAGCAGTACGTACAACCATATTCTAACTCGTGTGTTAGCATACTGCAATCTTGAAACCAGGCACAGATAACGTCCAACCGATTGAAAAAAACCGAAACATTAACACCGCCATTGCTTAACATGCCTTTGTCGTCCAACAAGTCGACTAGCTGATTTGGTATTAATCTTTTTATTTGGCGATATCTCCAAATAATTAAAGACAATAATATGTTGTCTTTAATTTGGAGAGATCTAATTCAATCCAATATACAGTACACGTTCGTTAACTCGAATTTGGAGGGACAGGAAACACTTCGATTCATCAATGTTGTCGAGTTCAGTTGTTTGTTTACAAAAGGCGGTGCATCACAGTGCAACCGGGCTCTCGATTCGATCTACGGTCTCCTGGAGTTATCGTGATTGAAAGTTACTCAATATATAGTTAATTATTTGGAGAGAACGCTAATTGTTTGGAAATATCAATAATTATTTGGAGATATATATAATTATTGAGATATATTTTGAATATTATTATTTAGTGATACAGCATGTACATATTGATTTAAATATATCTTGAATTCGTTTAAATATATATTAAATTTAATTAAAATATCTTGAATTTAAATATTTATACCATTATCACATTTAGTGATACCTGTTAATGGGATAATTAATTCAATTCACTACATCTCTAATTCCTGGTAACATATCAGTAAAACATTAAAGATATCTCGAATTTCTGGTCATGTCCCAGTATTGGAAACATCTGTAATTCCTGTCATGAAAAAATACTTATTCAATTCAATCAGTGATCATTAAAATTAGAGATATCAGAGAGATATCTAACATAATTAGTGATATAATGATATAGAACATTATGCTTTTAAATAATATTTATATGTCTACGTATATTACGGATATGTTGCTTGGAATTAGAAATATCTGCAATGGACAACATAGGCAACTGATAACCCTACGATGTCTCTATTGACATTTAATAGTTGGTAAGTGCCAAAGTGTACGTGTACCCATACTCAGTTGGCCTGACCCCGCGTTAAATTGACCTCTCTCACAGAACTGGAGGATAGCGTACTGTCTAAGCAAACATCCAGTTTATAGTACAAATTTACAGTATGCATACAGTTTCAAGTTTGCAGCTTTCTTCAAAGGTACGTTAATAAGTAGACAAACAGGTATGAATAGTTGTCTACGGCGAAATATTCGTCTTCTGGCCGAGCCCCCATTAAATCATTTTAATTAAAGGGAAAATGGTTTTGGGTCTATGCACCTATAATAGTTACTAAGCATAACTGTTTTCCACTACAATCAAGAATATCACGCCAAGGAATACCAACCTTGTCGAACACACACACAGCATCTTAATTTCATTGGTCATACTGTTAGATAACCCTACGTCACGAGTGCTTGAAGTCTGACAATATTCGCTCACCAAAAAATTATATTATATTTGTAAACACCTATTTCAATACACGCCAAATTTTTGCATTTGTTTACAGAATTTACCCCGTTCTCTGTTAGCAACTCGACTATATTGGGTTGAGGTGAAGTTATAAAAATAATTCCAAAAGTTCATACCATCACTTTGTTACAAGTAACTGACTCTAATATATAGTGTCCACTGTCGTCTTTACCTCTACCTACACACAGTACTGCCGCGTTTCTCACTGCCTTTCCCTTCTATTTCACATTCTCATCACGATTCATCGCAACGTTCTCCACCAGTCTAACTAACCCTACGCACTGTTCTCCATTCTTCTCATTTCATTCACATTCAACGTCTTCCATATTAAGCAAAGATGGCACGTCAACAACACAATGAAAACAAGACTCGCCGTGTTATGACAAGACTAAACATCAGCTGGAAGAGCAGAGACACCAACTTCCAGGGTTGAAAAAAATCATGATTTTTATTTAAAAAAATCGGATTTTTTAAAATTTAAATCGGATTTATTTGATTTTTTTGAAATCTGGTATATAGATATTTATATAGATGTTTAAATTTGTAAACTCTTTCAAACATGTTCTATTCAAATCGATTTGGGTTCTTGTCTTAACAGAGGGTACATGATTTTTGCTTATATAAAGACATTAGACAATGTCCACAAGGCCTCACCCCCTGTAGTTGCATAATTTGTCTTGGAAAGGAAAGCATGTTGTGGGTCTGTGGCTGTAGCAGTGGTAATTATTGTTTGCTGAGAGGGTGGATTAGCACCTGTCCAGGGCTCTGTGTACTCTAAGGGTCTCTAACCAGAATACAAACTGGTACAGTATTAAACAACTGAGTCAACATACTGAATTGGTAACAACTAGCACAAGCTATAAGTGGACCTTAACTCAGGGCTTCTGTGTTGAAAAGATACTTCCTCTGGAAGACAAGTTTGTGTGGCTTCACTACATTCAGAAAGGGAATAGCTCAAACATACACAATGTCATAAAATATTTTACTATCAGGCTATCTGGAGACAATACAGCTAAACAAGTGTGCGCACTTTGTGTTTTGTATTAAAAAACATACAAAACTTTGTTGATCTCGATGCTTGTAAACAATTATTTGTGTTAAATTCATATAAATCAGCGATTAAAAAAACCGGAAGTAAAAAAAATCAAAAAAATCATAAATCAATGATTTTTTTGGAGTTATTTAAATCATGATTTAAATCAATGATTTAAATGAAATGATTTAAATCAAACAACCCTGCCAACTTCCAAATCAAGCTGAAGCCCAGAGCACTCACTGTACCCACCGTCCTCTGTGCATGCGAGCGCCGGACTCTGACGGCAGAGACAGAGAAACACATACACAACGACAAATGCTCTCCTCGTTTGGTCACATCACCCGACACAACACCATTTCAAAACCACCATGCAAGGCACCATGTCCCCCGTTGTCTAAACCGTTCTTTCTGCAGTGTCCACGTCTCAAACCAGTATTGCATTCGCAACAATTACTGTTGCCTTAACTGATAACCATGTTCACATGTCAAATACATCAACATTCATTAATATAAACAAACACTTCCCAGTGGAGATCTTAAGATTGTTTTCACAAATAATTAGTCGAGCTCATTCCTATGAATCCAAAACGGTTACTTTATATAAATGAAGCTGCTTACTTTTGTCGCGTGATTTCTTACGGCCCAGACGTTATAGCATAACCTTCGAATTTGTATATGGATTTAAAGGTCCAGGTCGATGTTTTTACTAGTTTCATTTCAAATTTATATATGGATTTATAGGTCCAGGTCGATATTTTTACTAGCTTTATTTCAAATTTGTATATGGATTTAAAGGTCCAGGTCGATGTTTTTACTAGTTTCATTTAAAATTTGTATATGGATTTAAAGGTCCAGGTCGATGTTTTTACTAGTTTCATTTCAAATTTGTATATGGATTTAAAGGTCCAGGTCGATGTTTTTACTAGTTTCATTTCAAATTCATTTTGCGAAAAAATTAAACCTACAACTGTTATATGTAGTTTTTGTGAACTCATCAGACAACCTATTAAATTACTTAATTACTTCTGTGTTCTCGCAGACTTTACGGGGGCTGGGCCCGATGCAGAAATCCCCAAGTCTGTCATCTCGATAGGCGTCCTCGCTGGAGCTCTCGTTATCGGACTCATTATCGCCAAGGTGGTCAACGTTATCTATGACCGTCAAGACATACGGGATGACGCTAGCGACATCAGGTACGCTGAAGGCCAAGCGATTTAGCTCCATTCACTGTGTACATATATGTCTCGTTGTCCTAGGTGGGTGCTGATTTTTTTAGCAAAAGTATCTCCTCGTTTGGTGAACAATTTTAGGTTCTGGCATCCTAAGTCAGATTGCATTTCGACGATTGCGCTAATGATTAAACAGTATCGTTGTTTGAGACGGAAATCTGTTGAATAGTATCCAATCAAGATGTGAACGTTATGCCAAAAATTGAGCTTGGCCTCAACGAGCCGGTCGACCGACCGACCGACCGACCGACCGACCGACCGACCGACCGACCGACCGACCGACCGACCGACCGACCGACCGACCGACCGACCGACCGACCGACCGACCGACCGACCGACCGACCGACCGACCGACCGACCGACCGACCGACCGACCGACCGACCGACCGACCGACCGACCGACCGACCGACCGACCGACCGACCGACCGACCGACCGACCGACCGACCGACCGACCGACCGACCGACCGACCATACCGCCTGTTTGTTTCCGAACTTGTACACATTATAACACATATACATGTTATTTTTAAATGTGAGTTGTCCATTTGTTTGGCCAGCGAGTATACACGCGATCGACTCAAAGAGCAGCTCGCCCTGGTGTTTAATAAGGGCCACATGCTACGAAAGAGGAAGCCCGAAGAACTGGCTCGCAAATACTACAAGAGTTGGTACGCCAATGTAGGTGACGTCACTTCCGTTGTTTTTACTCGGTTAAGCAGTAAGATAATCTATGCGTGGTTTCGCCAGTACAGTACGTACTATAATTAATTGTTAGAACACCAAGGTTCGGTATTCTTGCATCAAGCATAGGTAGGTTCTACGTCACTTGCATAGATCGACGCCATCACTTTATCGGCATCCAACCACAACACATGTATGCTTTTAAGAACGTTGGTTCCGAGTTGAACCAATCTACTCCAATTACATGCGGCCTGTATGCAAAACTTACTTACAAACACAATGCATGCACCATTTCGTCAATATTTGCTTCTTCATAATCAATTATATTGATTTCTCAGTAGTTGCGCCCACTTTACGACCCATTTAGCCTTAAGGACATTTATATTTACATTCAGATGATTGCGAACCGGTCTCGTCGAACGCAAGAGGATGAGGCTGGCTCGCGGACCCACGGCACGATAGAGGAGGAGGCGGACGGCAGACGGTCCTCGCACGACTCCGAGCCGCCGGCCTCGCTGACTACAGAGAACGAGGTAGAACAGACGGGTAAATGCACCCCACAAAGACAAATGTCGACGACGTCAGCAAAGGAGGTGACGACAGTTACAACACCGTCAGCAAAGGTAGCGCCAATAGTCACAACGCCGTCCTCAAAGGTAGCGCCAACAGTCACAACGCCGTCCTCAAAGGTAGCGCCAACAGTCACAACGCCGTCCTCAAAGGGGACGCCGACAGTCACAACGCCGTCCTCAAAGGGGACGCCAACAGTCCCAGAACCTCGGCGGAAAAGTGCTTCAGTAGCGGCAGCGAATAAGAGTGGTTCGACAGCCGCCGATAAGAGGGACTCTGTCGTGAGCAGGAGCGCAGGTTCGCTGACGGGTAAAGCAACTCCGAAGGCGGCATCTAACGATAAGACACCGCCTCCGCTGAGGCCAAAATCGGGTTTTAAAGCAGCGACAGTTCGGCCAACGACGGCGAAGAAAACCACAACGACACCGCGGCCCGGAACGGCCAAGAAGACGGGGACGACTGCCCGGCCTGGCACGGCGAAGAGCACCGCGGTCAAAGGGAAATGAAGGAGGCCCGGCGACTATGCAAGACCACCGCAACAAACAGACCACCTACCCCGTGCGAACAGACCACCTACCCCGTGCAAACAGACCACCTATCCCCTACAAACAGATCAACTACCCCGAGCACACAAACCACCTACCCCGTGCAAGCACACCACCTACCCCGTGCAAACAGGCCACCTACCCCGTGCAAACAGACCATCTACCCCGTGCATGACTAGTTGTCGCAATTACGGATCCTACTTACGACTTACTCAAGGCCGGTTATTGAGCCAGAGAGTCGCCGCTTTTGTAATAATCATTTCCCGCCAGGTCATCTTCATTATTCTCCATTGACAGTAGTCGAAAACGTGACCGTCTGGTTTCAGTATCGGTTTCACGGAGTCTGCGGCATCGAATTTCCGCCGAACTTATTCTACAATCGCAGAAGCGCTTTAACGATGACGCAACGTCACGTGACTTCGGTAACGCAACATCCGCACATGCAATGAACTGGACAAAAACGAACGACTGTTGCCAGTCACAAATGCTGCGAATATATTAACGTTACGCTGGTATTTGTATGTGAGAACTGTAAGCTCGCACCGATGTCTGCTGGGGGGGGGGGGGGGGGAGGGGGTGTGACGTAAGAGGAGTCAGTTATCTGTCATATTAGTGCAAAAACATGGCGGACAACGTGTCTTGGAAGATGCGAAGTAGCTCCGTCAACCTGGCTGTGGTTAACAGCATGAGTTTAATGGGTTTTTAAGTCACTGGAAGTGGGTGTAGTGCCGTGTTTCTGGGCACATTCTTTGGAATCCCTGAAGTGGCTAATCGTTGCTAATCATTACTAATTGTTGCTAAGTTGCTAACTATTGCTGGCGAAAGACTAGCTGCTACATGGAATCACCCGATGAGAAGTAGCAGACTGTATACATATGGCGGCGGCGATACTGCCTAGCTCACTTAGTTTTGAGGGAAAACTCATTTCCGTACCCAGTCGGCGTTGATTGCAAATTCACCGTATCGCCCTATTGGTGTTTAAGGCATCCGTTATATTAAACCTGGCCACCCGTATGTAGTTATTTGTAATTAATATTATATAAATACATGAAAGCAATGCCGTGTGTTGGCTTTCAGAAGGAGTGCATGCTGGCGTGCATGTTGGCGTGCGCGCAAATATGCTCAACGTTTAGCTGCTGGCAACGTGTTGTTTTATCTTAATAGTCATCGACTACTAGTTTTTTATGTGATTACTTTTATGATGCATCTTACGATATGCCATGGACACTATGTTTCGCCGTCGATGCTGGGTAATTATTACTATTGTGGTGAGTATCCGTTATTTGCTATGCACTTTAATGACAACATTAAGCCAAAGTAAATAACATTAGGACATTATCCCCGCCGTGTTGAACCTGGTGCAAAACTGCGGACTGTTTTTATTACAGGTTCAGTAACAGTTAACAATAAAACATTATTTATTCGCAATAATCTCAAGATCCTCGTTATCTTTCCATGGGGCTCAATGTGGTTTTCCAGGAAAACAGTCCGGGAATGTTTTTTATGTGACGCATCCGTGATGCGGTACACTTTATTATGAGAAGTTTCTAGTAAGCAGCACTTTCAAAGGAAACGGTCGTCGTTTGACCACCGTTGTTATTATCCGTTAACTTTTAAGTTACCAATGATACAAATTGTGACCACAACTGCCACTGACGCGAAGGGATTTGTGTCTGTTTGAGCACAGGCCCGGACCTTACCCCCCAAAGTATCCAGGTTACAATAGGGCAACACACGTTCTGTGAATGTCTCCTGAACAAGAGGTTATGGCACTACCAAAATGATGGATATACTCTGAGCAAATGCATCTAGTGCAGAGGAACTCGATCAATTGTTGACCGATCTATTCAAAGCCTGAATATGAAATCCCCTGGTGGCGTCATTAGCTCGCTGCCTTGTGTGCCTAAGCGCACCTGGAGTAAGCAGGTAACGCTGACTATGGTTGGCGCGTACCCAGGTAGGGCATAGATAAACAACAATAATTATATAAAAAACTTAAATGTCCCTCCTCAATTCGATTGTTTTGCTAGTCTCATTTCAAGTTCATTTTGCTAAAAATCAAACCTACCTAGTATCCACTGCAACATGCTGGCTCGTTTGTGCAACTTTGGTACGTATTTTTTTTTAAATCATCGAAGAAAGTATTACATTGGTTAATGTTTGATCAAACATTAAGTGAAATGAAAATGGAAACGCTGAAAACTCACGAATTTCACCCTTGGTGAAGTGTCGTCACTTTGTCATGTGATCGGCGAGAGGATGGAAGTCACACCAATGTCCAATGATCGGCATTGACCCACACTGTGTTTACCATTACGGATATTCACGATTTTGGGCCTTACCAGATCTGACGATTACAGTAAATTCTTTCGATGATTTGAAAAAAAAACAGGCATTTAAAAAAATTAATCGACTGCGGCTGTTACATAAACTATGCACACACTGCATATTATGACATCAACGAATCGGATTTCCGATAGGTTAAATCATTTGAGGGTTGAGTTTTAACGGTAACGATTCAACGACAATTTCCTATGATGATTTTCTAATGTCGTGAAATACACCTACCAGATGAAATATTATGTTTATTCCATTTATGGTGAACGTTTGAAAATTCCCGATGCCAAGGTTTGGTACGGAAGGGTGCTACAGTAAACAACTTCTCGATCACAAAAAGCGAGCGAATATACGATCGCAGACGACATTTTGTCGGGTTCGCAGATGTGGTATAAATGTATTACGATTTCTAGCTGGTTTACGTTACCTGCGTCAAACTAGCCGTGGTGTCAAATAGGAAACATGGCGGCTCGACAAGTTGTCGCACGCTGGCGATAATCCCAATCTGATTTGACTCGTGTTTTTCGTCAGTTTCTTCACGGTAAACTGGCCCCGACTGCGTCCGGTTACTAGTTGATATCGTGCTCGTCGCGACGCCATTATGCTGGCTGATAAGCGACGTGTGAAAACAACACACAGATATACACACTGAGACCGACTTCTGTGCCTATGGCTATGGCTATGGCTATGCCCTGGCTGTAGGAATAGTGGGTGTGCCGTGTGGGAGAAGGGAGGCGAAAGGTGGATCATAGGGAGGAGGCTTGGAAGCGACCACATAGAGCCGCCAAACTACTCATGTATTTATCATACATACAACACGTCACGTTATAAAAAATCACACTTGCTTCCATATGAAGATAAACATTAAAAAATTCTGATAAAAAATCGTCATATCCTAAGCCTATGCTAAGCATTGCTCTACATGCGGAGAAGTTTGGCGGCTCTAGGTTGTCGTTTTCATGGTTAGGTCATAAACTGTACCATCTTTGTTACTTACACTGACATTGGTGTGTGCGAAATTAATTGGGATGACCACACCATAACTCGAGCAAAACTAGAATCAACACTTCACGCTGTCAATGGTTTCGAGAACTAGCAAAAGCCGCAGCCAGAACAGTGGCGCCCCACAACGGACAGAACCACACTAAAGTGGCACGACTTGAAAGGGAGAATTATAACACCTGCGAAATGCTCTTTGTAAGGTATACTGAAACTTGAAGAAGAAAAACATTAGGTAACATGAACTTATTTATTCTGCCAAATGCATAATGACAAGTCCTATCTCAACAGTTCTCGCACAAGAAGCCACAACAACTACCATCATAAATGATGGCCACACAGAGCAGGGTATCATACCATTCAACTTCACTAAAATGCCAAATTCTGCAACAATCGTTTATTTTATTCAGACTCTTCTTTTTACCTACCTTACCTTTACCATCACTGAAGAAAATGCAACAGATTTATACACAATATATCTGCAAGAGTGAATACTTGGTACTCTGATCATTATTTTGAAATTGGGAATATTATACACACATAATTGTCAATCTGTAAAACTAATAACAGGCGATATGTTGCAAAAGTACAAGCCATTAATTCGGACTGCTCGGCAATTACTTTCCATGTAAGTTTTCAGGAGAGCAAACAATGAGAACCAATCGGAAACATCCTCAGAATCTACGTTCGTATAGAACTCTTCTTGACTGGAGATAAGACTGCAAGTGTTTCCTGTGTGAGCAATTGATTGCAGACTCAATACAAGTTACTTATCTGATCTTATATCAGCATAATTTCTATGAAATTTGCAACAGGCATTAAGCATTGTGGCTAAAGTACTCGCAGCACAGATCACACTGTTGGATACTGGTGCAATTATTAAATATTGTAGTCAGGCGTGTTTAGGGGGGCCACAGGTAAATGCCCCTTTGGGTAAATTTTTTTATGTAACCTGTTGTGCCACTACGTGGTAGAATCATAAACTAATGGGTGACTATGCTTGGGTCCCCTTTTGAGAGAGAGAGCGAGAGAGAGAGCGGAGCGGGAGCGGGAGCGGGAGATCCTGTATATGTCATTGATTGCAGTGAAACAAATAGTGTGGCTTTTTTAAAGTGCTCAGGCTTATCCCAACATATCTGAAATCACCTGGTAAATTTCCAATTTAGTAAATCATGGTCAAACACATCGTCAATATATCCACTGCAGATCTAATACACACTCAACTATGTTAAGACAATGATGTGGATACCACAGGTCAAACAGATAAAAAATGGGCAAACGCACTGTTCTATATGCTTTCTAAAACAAAATCTCCGATCACCAAACCACCTTTCCTGTGGATGAACATGACTAAAAAATATATTTATACAGGAAGGCACTACAAGACGCTTCCCGATGGTTGTAAGTAAAATATATTACACACATACACCTATACTATATTCTGCATATTAGTATGAACCCTGCTGCAGATTTCAGTATGCATTACTTCTAACTTCAACATTCTTGAGGTCATCAGTTTGAAATGCGAAACTAATTTTGAAACAAGAATTTATTTTAAAACATATTTTATTGATTTTATGATCAATTTCGTCAACACTATAAATTATAGAGCTTGGTATCAACCACACCAAGAGAATGACACATGCTGTAGTGTTTTCATCATCTATGGCTTGGCTACTTCTCTGTATATAGTACGATACAAAACTATTGATATTTTAGCCCAATTTAGATATTACAGCCCACACTGTCTAAAACCAATAATTTCTGTTACCTGTTTCTTCATCATCAATGTTGCAGAGAATATGATGCAGACATTTTCTGCAGGGCCAAAACAACTAGTAAACAAAGTATATAAATATATAATATATACGGTAATATCGCTGTTCACAAAAAGATCAGTCATCTCAATAGCACCATTGCGAGCAATTCTGAGTTGCATAGTTAGCAACAGCGAATCACTTTCTTAAGCCTTCGGTGTAGTTACAAATTTTTATCATTCCTGCTTGCGAGACAAAGTTTTATAAAGACCAAAGACTTATATACAAATTTTCCATTAAATCTGCATTTTTGTAAACAAATTTCAAAACTTAAATTAAGTTTTGAATGTGTCCTCAGATGTAACTTTTAGCAGATTACGTTAAATAGCTGTTGCAGATGCTATAAAAAAGCTTTACTTATTTCCAGCCAATGCAAATTCATAAAAGGTTGCAATAACGCAGCTTTTAAAATATATTTGCAAATGTATTTGTGACTCGGAATATGACAGATGAATATGCTTTTGTACACAACGTGTCCTACTCATCCATATCAACCCTGGCTTATTTTGTGTGCATGTGACGTTTGATTTATACTCTTCTGTTGACAGCAATTAAACAAACTGGCTTGTCTAAACACTGTCCAAGTTGAGTTCTGGTTGCACCACAGTCCTGGTGTTTCCCAGCCGAGATCTCGCAGCTGAACATAGCAAAGCTGACGCGGACATGATCCTACTTGAGCAGAGACTGTGCTGCCATCTGGAGTATTCGCATGTTGCGTGTCATCTGGTCGTTAGGGTTGGCGTGAATGTAGGCGGTGAGGTTCTGACAGAGATGTCCCAACACGGCAGGCATGTGCTCCTTTGTGACGGGGTTCGCAGTGTCCAGGTTCATGATCGCTTCTTCCAGGTATCTATAGAAACGACATTGTCATTGTGTCAACGGTTTATTTTCAAAACGTAATTTTCAGGGGTCAAAGGCACAAGTCATGTAGATGTAAGATACCATAACCACTTTAACAAATATTATACTATTAACACAAATAAATTTGGTCAAATTTTAACTTTGCGACACGGGTAAATAATCAAACATACTTGTTACAAAGTAGGCTCATTAACATAATATTAACAAGTCAAATAACATCAATGCTGTTGTCCCAATGATTACTATTTGACAAGTTTGCACCTGTAGTTCACCAAATCATAATACCTGAATTACTAGAATTCAATAATATATCGTTATAAACTTGGAAAAAAATAACTCGATCAAATGTAGTACTTTTAAGCATTTTACATCACTTACCTCCAAGGCCATGTCACCCATCAGTTAGGGTTTGGCACTGTTTTCCTGGCTATTCGCTATTCCGTGACACTATCACAAAAGTATACAACTATCGCAGTAGTAAACCTAACCTCAACAGTCACCCCTAGACCGAGCACTCACTTGTACTTGAGCTCCATGTTGGCAGTGAGGTCGGCCGACAGCTGCTGGATGAGAGACAGCAAGACGGGCTGCTGGAGAGGGCACGGGGTCTGGTTGAACACCTGCGACGGGTTGACCGTCTCACACACATAGATGACCAGACCCAGATCAGATGCAGACAGGGCCTGCAAACATAACCACAGGTATCGATACACATGACACGACCCAGGTCAGACGCAGATAGGGCCTGCAAACACAACCACAGGTATCGGTTAACATGATATGACCCAGGTCAGACGCAGATAGGGCCTGCAAACATAACCACAGGTATCGATAAACATGACATGACCCAGGTCAGACGCAGATAGGGCCTGCAAACATAACCACAGGTATCGATAAACATGACATGACCCAGGTCAGACGCAGATAGGGCCTGCAAACACAACTACAGGTATTGGTTAAAGGGCATTTGCTTGTTTTGTTTCAAGCTCATTTCACAAAGGGTGAACCTATATGTTATCGACTATGACATGCTACCTCGATTGTGCAAATGTGTTATTTGATTTGGATGAAATCATCGGACAAAACTGTTAAATTAATTTTGGTTCAGCCAAACCAAAATTCAGTGAAGTGGCCAAAGTGGATATTTGTAGCCCGCCTCTGTATTTCTATAACTTAATGCTACTTGTAGCCCGCCTCTATTTCTATAACTTAATGCTACTTGTAGCCCGCCTCTGTATTTCTATAACTTAATGCTACTTGTAGCCCGCCTCTATTTCTATAACTTAATGCTACTTGTAGCCCGCCTCTGTATTTCCATAACTTAATGCTACTTGTAGCCCGCCTCTGTATTTCTATAACTTAATGGTACTTGTAGCCCGCCTCTGTATTTCTATAACTTAATGCTACTTGTAGCCCGCCTCTGTATTTCTATAACTTAATGCTACTTGTAGCCCGCCTCTGTATTTCTATAACTTAATGCTACTTGTAGCCCGCCTCTGTATTTCTATAACTTAATGCTACTTGTAGCCCGCCTCTGTATTTCTATAACTTAATGCTACTTGTAGCCCGCCTCTGTATTTCTATAACTTAATGCTACTTGTAGCCCGCCTCTGTATTTCTATAACTTAATGGTACTTGTAGCCTGCCTCTGTATTTCTATAACTTAATGCTACTTGTAGCCCGCCTCTGTATTTCTATAACTTAATGCTACTTGTAGCCCGCCTCTGTATTTCTATAACTTAATGCTACTTGTAGCCCGCCTCTGTATTTCTATAACTTAATGCTACTTGTAGCCCGCCTCTGTATTTCCATAACTTAATGCTATAACTTAATGCTACTTGTAGCCTGCCTCTGTATTTCTAAAACTTAATGCTACTTGTAGCCTGCCTCTGTATTTCAGATAGGGCCTGCAAACACAACCACAGGTATCGGTTAACATGATATGACCCAGGTCAGATGCAGATAGGGCCTGCAAACATAACCACAGGTATCGGTAAACATGACATGACCCAGGTCAGACGCAGAAAGGGCCTGCAAACATAACCACAGGTATCGATAAACATGACATGACCCAGGTCAGACGCAGATAGGGCCCGCAAACACAACCACAGGTATCGGTTAACATGATATGACCCAGGTCAGACACAGATAGGGCCTGCAAACATAACCACAGGTATTAGTTAAAAGGCATTTGCTTGTTTTGTTTCAAGCTCATTTCATAAAGGGTGAACCTATCTGTTATCGACTATGACATGCTACCTCGATTGTGCAAATGTGTTATTTGATTTGGATGAAATCATCGGACAAAACTGTTAAATTAATTTTGGTTCAGCCAAACCAATTTTCAGTGAAGTGGCCAAAGTGGATATTTGTAGCCCGCCTCTGTATTTCTATAACTTAATGCTACCTGTAGCCCGCCTCTGTATTTCTATAACTTAATGCTACTTGTAGCCCGCCTCTGTATTTCCATAACTTAATGCTATAACTTAATGCTACTTGTAGCCTGCCTCTGTATTTCTATAACTTAATGCTACTTGTAGCCTGCCTCTGTATTTCTATAACTTAATGCTATTTATAGCCTGCCTCTGTATTTCTATAACTTAATGCTACATTCCTGTATAGAACCTTGACACTGTAAGCTGTGGGAAGATGGAGTTGAGTTGGCCTTGACACTATTACATGCTGGAAGGCAGAGTTGAGTTGATCTTGACACTATTACCTGCTGGGAGGCAGAGTTGAGTTGGCCTTGACACTATTACCTGCTGGGAGGCAGAGTTGAGTTGGCCTTGACACTATTACCTGCTGGAAGGCAGAGTTGAGTTGGCCATGACACTATTACCTGCTGGAAGGCGGAGTTCAGTTGGCCTTGACGCAGCAGCTGCAGCACGTGCCCCTGGATCTGCTGGGGGTCAGGGCTCACTGACGACACAATTGGGGTGACTGCCCCTGACCGCATGGCGTTGATGAGATGGTCCCCGAGCGAGGTCTTCTGGTCATGTAGGGCAGTGGTCAGTTCTGTTTGGATGATGGTCCTCAGTTGACTGGACAGGTTGTCCTGCATCCTGTTGAGAGCCGGTCATTTTTTTAAACTGGACACAATTTGGACCAACTTTATGTAGCTTTACTGCATTTTACTGCTTTACTTTATTAATTAATTATACCTCTTTGGAAGATAAAATGGATATTTTATAAGGTTTGTCGAGAATAAACATGTTTAGGCTTTTTATGTTTTATTAGTTGGTTAACAGATTTTCTTTCAACACAAAACTGGGTTGGCCAATAAATAAAAATGTGTAACGAAAAATGTAACGTTATATTAGTGTGTTATAAAGAATAAACAATATCTATTCTTGCATCTTGATCGCCCATGTTTTAACGAGCCACACTTGAACCTTTATTTGTTTAAGCCCTTGCTGTTCAAGGTAGCAATGTAACCTTGATATACGAGTTGAGAACTTCAAATTGAAAAGATAACGGTCAAATTATGTGAACAAATTGTGGTCCACTAAAATGTATTTGGGCAGTCACGATGTTAGAATATATATCGTTTATAGAACGATCAGCCTTTGTACTTTTAATAACAAATGACCACTGCTACACGCCAGGGCTAAACTGACCTCTTCATGGCCTCCTGGACGCTGGTCTCTAGGCGACTGTTGGACGCCTGTATCTGCTGTGCACTGCTGCGCATCGTCTCGCTGACCTGCTGTAGCTGGGCACACAGAGGTTTGTACGCCTCCTCGCGACCCTCGAACGCCGCAACCATCGACTGCAGCTGCTGCACCACCGGGTCACGTGACTCGGCGTGCTGGCGCCGTACGTGCTCCAGGTGGCGCTCCAGTCCCTGCATGTCTGTCAATCGAACGGTGAAATTGTGAGATATACAGAACACGTTTCGTGTGTCAAACAATAAAATGTGATTGGAAATCTTAAAAAAATGTTCAGTTATACTTAAGCAAGTTAAAAACATTAAATAAAACCCCCAAGTAGTGTTATTGACAACCTTCGCATTATGCCCTTTTAGAAGAATACAGCTGAAGTGGATGTTTCCATAGTTTTTGTTATGTCCGATTTGCAATAAATACAGCATAAAAGACACATGTACCGAGGTATGCACCGACAGAGATACAGTGTAAATAATATGATATTAACCATTATACATAATAACTAAATCTGTTATGTAACTATTTTCTAGTAGCCTAGATCATAAACTGTTTCTCATGATATCTATGGTACCTAATGCACATTTATTCAATCCTCGTGACTGTCAAAGCAAATAAAATTATAATCATCATCATTATTATCAGAGCTTGTTTACGAAACAGCGTGCACACTTACATTCCTGGGTTCCTCGCTGGAAGGTCTGGTTCACTTGGTGGAAGATACTTTGACATGCGCGGTCGAAGCCGGGCACCAACACGTCCCGACAAGCCGCCTGCACCGGCATCGTGATGGCACCGCTGGCTGCCTGCGCCAGAACCTCCATGGTTTGCTGCAAACAGCAAACATACCCCATCACAACGTGGTCTGTACACAAGATACGATAGCAAGGTACAACATCAATATGAAAGACATACATTGTATTAGCATGGAACAAATGCACTGTGGTGTAATATCACAGAGTTGTATACTCATGGTACTTGTAATACCACATTACTAATGTTCACATGAGTCTCTCACAGCAGCAAGGATATTTATTCTCTGTGAAGGAGCATCCAGATGGACAGGACTACTGATGTGTGTTCAAGTAACATCCATCAGGAAACAACCAAATGGAGGATATGTTAATGAAATAATGATCTGAAGAGAAGAAAAATATAATTTAGGAATATCGTACACTGTAGGAACTGAATGGTCAGAAGATTTCCACCTTCCCGAATTGCTTAACCATTTCAGTACGACAAGCCAGTATACCGGCCTCGTGGTGTGTGACGCTACAGTACGACTGGCCGGTATACCGGCATTGGCTAAATTCACCATTTAAATCGCTTTTACTCATAATTATCCACAAAGTGGAGCCACTTGTTATATACGGTTGTCATGGCGAACGAATTAGCTATTCGGTAACGGCAATCGTTTATTATCGCTCAATATAATTTTATGGAGATTTTCGCGGTTTTTAATGATGGATTATCAAAATCTGCAATGGCCACAATGGCGGACGGCATTACTTCAACTGATGATTTACCGCCTTGTTTTGGACGGATTATTTGATAGTTTTAGCGATGAATCTGTCGGATGTTGACGATCGAAACAACAATGATGTTGGCGAACTTAGCAACCGAGACGGAGTCAAAACGGATGCTGACAGCGGGAGTATTCCCATTCATCATCACTGACGTCCTACTCGGACGTCAGTGATGATGAATGTGACGGTATAAACGCTGAGGATGAGCTGCGCACTGTACTATCAATGCTGGATGATGCGTGGTTTCATTTTTGTTAGAAGAAAAAGGTGTCTGTGAATCCGTCAACATGCAAAGTTTGATTGGAATCGGTCCAGTAGCGATGAATGTGTTAGCAAATATACAAATGAACACTTCTGTCACACATGTTTAAAATACAGATAAATAACTTGTTTTTCTCTTTCTCATACTCCACAAAATGTACTTTATATTGTATTTTATATCATAGTACACTCCTGTAGCATGATCAACATGAGTAGTTTACATTAAATATGTACATTGGCATACAACTGCATTCAGCAACTGCAAAAACGTTGAAATCGTGACGACAAAATGTAAATTGATATGGCTCATTTTACTTGCTGATTATCGTACTTTCAGAATATATATAATAGTCCTATTCATAAAATGCATTTTTGTTGCTGAAATCTTGACTTGAAGTGATGCAGTCGATTTTCTTGCATATTCGCTATGAATGCAGCATACAGTGGTCACAGCAGATCAGGGCTGTAATACTGAAATGGTTAAAGGTGCATAAAAATAAGTTCAGGACTAATATAATTATTTACATTTGGTACAAAATAAACACAACTGTTACAATATTCCCTCCACCAAACCAACAAGTCTTCCCCTGAAGAGCCTGGTCAGAGTCTGGTGGACACTTACCCTTGACCGAACCAGCTTGCTGATGTTCTCTTTCATGAGAGTGTCTGTGGCGGTCAGTCTCTGGGCCATGTCTGTGTGTAGCTGCTCCTTGATGGGCTCCAACACACGCGTCACGTCTACAACACATCATGATTGTCAGGTCAGGATGGCAACACACCATGACTGTCATTCTACAACACACCATGACTGTCAGGACTACAACACACCATGATTGTCATTCTACAACACACCATGCCTGTCAGGACTACAACACAACATGACTGTCAGGATGGCAACACACCATGATTGTCATTCTACAACACACCATGACTGTCATTCTACAATACACCATGACTGTAATTCTACAATACACCATGACTGTCAGGACTACAACACACCATGATTGTCATGTCTATAGCACACCATGATTGTGTTGTCTACAACACAGACCATGATTGTCATGTCTAGAACACACCATGACTGTACTGTCTAGAACACACCATGACCTTCACGTCTACATCACACCAAAACACTACCAAACAACCAAGTTAAATATTACATATGTTAACATGTACGAGATAAAATCAAATAAACCAGCACTGACAAATTGTGTAGGATGAATTCAAATACTCTTAAACAGGCATTCTTAAAATATAATAAACTACACTCTGATTGCTAAATAAGATTTCTACTTCATACAAACAGAAGTTATCACAGAGGAATGATCTTGTACACACTTGGCACAACTGTCCGACTGAACTCGGCCTTCACGAGCTGCTCCAGTCGACTCCCAACACTGCGGTCGAGTGCCGCTGTCACTGACGACACGAGTCTGTCTTGTTTCTGACGCTGTTGACTGTCACAAGTCTCCAACACCTTCTGCAGGCGATGGGCTGGGATAAGAGTCAAAGAACACATTTTTTCACCCCAATGATATTTAATCTTTTTGGTACTGTTACCCCTTGACAACAAAACTGCAATTACACCCTCCCCTTTTTAAATGGCAAACATGAAAAAAAAAATTATTTATAATAATTAATATTTACTGTACAAATTAGCACTGGTCAAAGTTGATTGTTTGATATGGTACAGGGAAGTCTCCCTGGCATATGTAGGGTACTGTGGGCCCTTGCACCAGTTTTGCACGTGTGCACACATGCACGCACGCACGCACACATTTCCTTGGTGTATGTGCTTACAGAGATGGTGGAGGTAAATGGGGTGATGAATTGAAATTTCATAACTGAGTAGTTTCACAGTATTGAAAAACAGTCCGCACAATTCGACTTATTGATAAGGATGTACATAGAAGAAAAATTTTTTATACATGAAATATACATACTAAATATTTGACCAACAAATATCAATGAATAATTCCAGTTGCTTTCTAATATCAGTAGTCCACACAGACCAGTTCAGAAATTTTGTGAAGACAGTCGTTGAATGGAACCAACTCAACTAACCCAGGCTAAAACAATAGAGGAATTTAGCTGCCTATGGAAAAAAAAGGTAAACTGACTGTGAAATAAGTCAAAATGTTACTCATTTGCCTATTCTGTAGCCTACACAGCCAATCAACTTTTATGCCCACTCACCCCCGTCATAGATTGTAGCCAACACCGGCTCCTTAGTATTTATGACATATCAGTTAATATGCAGACTTAGGATCTATTATATCATATCAATTCCAATCCCACACCAATTACAAAAACCAATTCCAATTTCGACACGAAAAATAAATAATTGAGTTAAAATGTTAAATATCAAGTAATTGAAAATATCAGTTACATTTTCACCAATTCCAATTACAAAACACCAATTTCAGAATTGGATTTGGCATTTCAATTCCAATTACACTGTAACTGATCCCAACTCTGTTTACACATAGTTTAGATGCTGATACATAAACATTAGCCAGGCAAAGATACATTCAGCCTGGGCGTGTTCTCTCAGTGCCCCGGCCACTTGGCTCGAGAGGTTTGTCTCAAGGGTGCGTACGTCTGACTGCAGGTCGCTGACCGCGCTGGACAGTTGCTGCTGCTCGGTGAGGTCACGACGTAGGTTGATGATCTCGCGGTGCTGAGTCTGTAGAAGCTCCAGCATCTGACGCACGCACGTCTGCAACTAAACGCGCACATGCTGTGTATGTGACATGCACAGACTCGTACACTCACTAGGGGTGTAACAACACAGTTTTACTCGCTTTAGGTCACCTTGGTAATGCAACCACCTTGCCATTATGGTCACTACCAAATTATTTCCATAATAAAATTCCGCTAATACATTCAACCTCACTATTCAGGTCACCTTTTCCCAGTCCCGACGGTGATCTTAATAGTGAGGTTCCACTGTACACTGAAGTGTAGTTTTGTTTGTTTTTTCAATTCTGTATGGTAATTGGATTAATTCGTCAACCTACCATCAAGAATCATCGATCAAAGTATTGTTTCGAATCAACTTCAATTTTGGTTTGTGACAGTTTTCATGCTATTTGTTATCCTATGATACTATTGCAACAGTTATGAAACTATCACAATACTATTGCAATTGTAATAAAGCTATCACAATAGTAAAACTATCCCCAGTAAACATCCTTAGTGTTTGTCTACAAAACACGCTGTATCCATTTTGTGTGCTTTGAGATAAATAATGTCTTTGGTTGCCATTTGTTAAGTGACAGATAGGATAGCCGTTATTTCAATAGCAAGATGAATAACGTGCTTTGCCACAAAACATTTTTACGTCCACCACCACCCACTTGATGGCAGCACAAAGCCACGCATAACTCAATTTAGGTGATTTTGGCGACGAATGCATTTTGTGGATGAACGCTTCACTATCACTTGTAGTCTGGGGTGGAATTTAACAATTATCACTGATTAGCCTCGCATGGGCGCTTACTGCTCACACAACTGATTCTTGCAGCGTTTTTGTAAACCGGCCTTTAGAGTGCGGCATGAACAAATCCACCAACCTCATGTGTCAGGGAGCTGTCAGCTGGGGTCAGTTGTGCCGGGTCATTCCTGGAAACACCACACGAGTTACTCTCCATGGTTCATCCGAATGGCATGTTAAAAGGGATAACATATTTCTTTTGAAAAATAATTATTTGTTTATCTTCTACCGAAACTACACAGCCTACAGTAGCCACCGTAATGTGGATAAAAACAAAAGAAACTCCCCCTCCCCCAAGAACACTGTTGACACTGACCGTTGGGTAGCTTGACCGTGTGATGTTGACTGGTCATCTTTGTTTCGATTCAACACCTCTGTAGGCTCCGACTCATCATCTTCATCCTCCTCAATCTGGACGTCATCGTCTTGTTGCTGGACCGGAGGGCTGGTGCCCGCCAGCTCCCTATGCGATGAAAGGCAAGGGAAGGGATAAGTTTAATTAAAATAGTAATTTATTTTAGTAATTTATTTGTTTTGGCAAATGAGAAATGATTTATTGTTTCCAACTGACCCCTTTCGAGGTATAAGAAACTATTATACATAAACAAATTTTAAAGTGAAATGTATCAAGTATAACATGTTCCACATATTAATATAAATACAGTGCTAACTGCACAATTCATACAACACTATTTGATATATAAAAAAATACATGAATTTATACTGTGGTGGCCAACAAGTTGTGACGTGTTGCTTCTGTTTGGACTGTAAGGCAAGCTTGGTTGATCAGAGAAAAAGCCATGCAACAATTGTATGAGTTAAAAATCTATTTTAGCATCTTTGCAATTTTAGAAACAAAAACCAGTTTACTAACGTTTTTAATTGAACAATTTGTAAATCATATATCTAAAAAAGTGTTTTTAACATGATACCCGTAATTATAAATTGTACCCTATGGTCCGAACCAACGCAACGCTACACAATCAGAAAATTAAACGTTCGTGTCAACCTGGCGTTCATTTATGACAGTGACCGTCTTACCCTTGTTGGAGGGGTGGCAGGCCGGCATTCATCAATGCATCGACGGTCAGTCTCTCAGCGTCTCGGTTCACATCAGCGACATCAGGTGGCTTTGGCCATGCCTTCAAGTCATAGTGAGGTTTCGCTGGCAGTGCCACAACCTCCCCTTGGGCATGCTCAGTCATTTGTTCTTGTTTGACTTGAGCATCTTCAGCCTCCTCCTCTTCTTCTTCCTCTTCACCAAGAAATTCCTCTGGGTCCGATTTCTTCATTCCATCTAAAATCTCACTTACTTCGAGACTAGTCGAGCTCGAGCTGCCGTTGCTCTGCAGCTTCACCCTCTGGTGGTGCACAGATGAAGTATCGCCGCTAAACATTTTATCGACTGCATCTCCGGACTGACCACTACTCGTCAAAGCTGGTTTAAACCGGTGCTCTGTCTGCTGCATCGGGGAGGATGTGAAGAAATCCTTGTTGAGTGCTGGCATCGTGGGGAACGAGCCTTCCGAATGGGGTGGGGAAGGGAGGTGAGAGAGAGTGTCTTTGATGAACTCGGGTGGCTGGGAGCGGAAGGATGACGGAGAAGCAGCCTCTACCTCCGACATCCTTCGACTGGATGCGTTCGAGGAGTCCTCCCCGGGAGTAGGAGGGGGAAGAGGGACGCTGGTGGGAGTGTTGAGGGGGAGGCCGGCAGTGAGGTCAAGGGAAGATGCAGGGGTGATAGTGACCGAGCTGGTCGCCGAGTCTTGACCGGTCGACACAGTCTGAGGGTGGTCATCATCCATAGTTGTCACGTGAGTCAGACTGCTCAGGGTGGACATGCTGCTTTGGGCAACAGCATCGGGCACGTACACCAACGACTCGGGCTTCCTGCAAACACAGCATCGGGCATATACATAAGCAACTCGGGCACGTACACCAATGACTCAGGTTTAATGCAAGCACGGTAGAAGAAGAAAGAAACTTTATCCAGGCACATATTGTTATTACAATAACATGGCTGTGGGGATAACAGTGTAACTTAGGACATCCTTTATAAACCACAACTGGGCTTGTGACCAGGCCCACCTAGTGCTACAATAATAATAATTATTTAATTTAATTAATTAATTAATAATAGTTAATACTTTAAACAGTAAGAAAGAATAATACAAAATGACAACCAAGTGTGTTTTTTAGAACACCCTCCCAGCTCCACTACAGCTGTTGAATCCATTGTCTTGAATTCAAATTAAGGTTAAAAAAATTGCATTTTGAACAAGATCTTTGGAGTTTCGAGACGATTGCCACAGCAGTGAGAATGCACTACACATTTGGAAAAACATCAAAATACACTGACTTGAGAAAATAAAAATGTTCTCCCTGACGAGCATGAACCATGAACACATACGCCACTAAGCTGCACACCTTAGGAAAGCAACTGAGTATCATAGAACATACTTTGGACTTGGTGAGCTGAACGCATCAGGCGTCATCAAGAGCGGAGCAAGTGGAGCGGTTGGCTCTGGCAGTGCGACAAGGGGTTGCTCCAGCCCCTCGGGCATGCCCGATGCATGAACGCCCTGAGTGAGACTCATTGCCCCATCCCGTTCCGAGGCCACCGTCTCGATGCTCATGTCTGAGAGGGGGTCCATGAACCCTTCAACACAACAAGACATCTCAAAATGTCCTTGGGTTCAGGATGGAGACAGTTAACCAGTCGTTATATCACCCTAACAAAATTAAGGAATAATTTTTTTTTTTTACAAAAAAAAGGAATTTAAAAGAATTTTTTATAGGACTGTTGGGTCTAACGCAAGTCCAGTGTTACTAGATTCTACCCATATTAGTCCTAGTTGAAATGTGCTGGTTAGCAAGCAGAAACTTTTCAGCTAGTCAAATTAAGACATGTTCACACAAAATCAGATAGTGACAATTTTGAAAAATGCCAAAATTAAGAAATTTAAAGGAACATTTTGCATAAATAAAAGAATATAAAGGAAAGTTACGGGATGACACAAAAATAAAGAAATTAAAAAGGATTTTCTTTAAAATAAAGAAACCTTAAGTAAGGTAGTCATGCATATGTTTCTATCTTCCAATATGGAAGTCTCAGTATATTTTCCTGCCTTTTGTTTATACTCATTGGTTTACCTGTGGTTTCCTGTGATACAAAGCTGGTACTTAGCGGCGGGGGTCGGGAAGACGTCCAGTCAACTTTGTAGCGAATTTGTAGATGTTGAAATGCCCTGAGACAGAGAGAGAGACATATTCCTCCTGTCAGTAACATACCCATTTCCTGCATGCGATGTCTTCCAAAACACCAGGCAACATTCTTTTTACTGCCATTCCCCATGACAATTATGTGTACTGTGACTACTACCATCATATGCATTTAAAAGATGAAGTAAATTTATTTCTACCCAAGCAAGAAAGAGTTGCAAACATCCATCAAAGTGTACAAAGTCAGATTAAAAATTTTCAGAAAATCACGTTATATAGTTTTAACTATATCCATTCTAATGTTTTAACCACCGAAATGTGTCTTAAAGAGCCACAATATAGGTTGATCATTATATGTTTATAAATAGCAACCTTTCAGTACATTGGCAAACAGCTGTCGACAGTTTCAAATTAAACAAGGTGTATTATAATAGAAACTGTAGACGTACTTGGTGTGCACAGAGTACATGTTCATGGCTACTTCAATGTCTGGACCGACTGCATCTCTGGACACTTCTTCTTCCTCATCGATGTCCACTTCTCCTGCAGTCACAAGCAATAGTGATGTCACACGCAGTGCACTACGTGGTACACTATGTGGTGGATTATGCAGTGGTCAAGTCATCTATTGGTGGTCATGTTACTCGCCCATAATTATGTCCCCCACCTATGGTCATGTCACATCATGGTAACGTCCCGAAACAGTGGTCATGTCACCCACCTGTGGTCATGTCAGCGATGGGGTCGTCCTCCTCATCAGCTGCCTTGTGTGTGCGGCGCCGTCCTGCGTCAAGGATACTGAAGCTGAGGCAGGGCTGGGTGAGCAGGAACTCAGACACGGCACTCATGCACGCCGACTTCTCATCCTGGCTCAACTCAAACACCAGCAGTACCTGCAACAACATAGTCCAACTCAACTCAAACACCAGTAGTACCTGCAACAACATAGTCCAACCAAACTCAAACACCAGTAGTACCTGCAACAACATAGTCCAACTCAACTCAAACACCAGCAGTACCAGCAACAACATAGTCCAACTCAACTCAAACACCAGCAGTACCTGCAACAACATAGTCCAACTCAACTCAAACACCAGTAGTACCTGCAACAACATAGTCCAACTCAACTCAAACACCAGTAGTACCTGCAACAACATAGTCCAACTAAACTCAAACACCAGCAGTACCTGCAACAACATAGTCCAACTCAACTCAAACACCAGCAGTACCTGTAACAACATAGTCCTGACTCAACTCAAATACCAGCAGTACCTGCAACAGTCCTGACTCAACTCAAATACCAGCAGTACCTGCAACAACATAGTCCAACTCAACTCAAACACCAGCAGTACATGTAACAACATAGTCCAACTCAACTCAAATACCAGCAGTACCTGCAACAACATAGTCCAACTCAACTCAAACACCAGCAGTACCTGTAACAACATAGTCCAACTCAACTCAAACACCAGCAGTACCTGCAACAACATAGTCCAACTCAACTCAAACACCAGCAGTACATGTAACAACATAGTCCAACTCAACTCAAACACCAGCAGTACCTGCAACAACATAGTCCAACTCAACTCAAACACCAGCAGTACCTGCAACAACATAGTCCAACTCAACGCAAACACCAGCAGTACCTGCAACAACATAGTCCAACTCAACTCAAACACCAGTAGTACCTGCAACAACATAGTCCAACTCAACTCAAACACCAGTAGTACCTGCAACAACATAGTCCAACTAAACTCAAACACCAGCAGTACCTGCAACAACATAGTCCAACTCAACTCAAACACCAGCAGTACCTGTAACAACATAGTCCTGACTCAACTCAAATACCAGCAGTACCTGCAACAACATAGTCCTATCTCAGAAGGGGCAACTGCAACAATAACAGCAACATGTGTCCCAACAGGCGACTCAACTCAACTTTTAGTATTTTACCAGACTGTTAAAAATTCAACGCTTGCTACACCATACCATGAATTTGTAGATTTTTATGCAGATTCTTAAATAACTATGACGCACAGACACTGACCTTACGCTTAATGTCTGAGAGAACGAGATAGTTAGCACTCAGATCGAGGCATGCTTTCAGACACGGCTCCATGTGGAAGTTTGAAGGCAAGTCATCAGGGGGCGACACTATGTTGATCTGTTGCAGGCAAACCCACGACTCGCAACCCCACACCTTGATCTCTCGATTGCTATCTGCCCCCGTCACAGCAAACTTCCAAAAGGTGGCGCTGTGTGCACAAAACGATGACACACACATTTCAGCGCAATAATGGCTTCATTCATCATAAATTTTTTTCACTTCATTTATCACTTTACTAGGTTTATCTATGAAAACACTGTAATAAATTTTAACCAAGTTTGATAGTTTTTCCCCGCAAAATCATATTATATAGAATAAACTATATGTGATGCCACACGCCAAAACCAGGCTTTTCTCGACAATTTTACAAAACCATTTTATTACAGATTCAAATAGAGGAGATACACAGCTTTAAAATGACACCAACATGAAGAGTGTACCTTACTCATGGGCCAAGATATTACACTTTTAGTGTACACGTTCTTGGAATAATAGTTTTGAGAAAATCAGCTTTAAAAACTGCATTGAAAAATTGCTTCTCCCATAGCAACCATGCACTTATAATGCTCCAAATGGAATGAAATTTTGTATGTTCCTCCAGTAGGTGTGTATAAATTAGATGCAGAAGTATAAAGTGGAAAAACCTATTATTTATTGAATGCCACCTCATTTACTACCAGGTTTGGTATTCCCGGAGACTACTGCGAGCACTGGGTGCCGAACCCCTAAAGCAAATCCCTGAAATATCTTAAAATAAAACATTATTTACACATTACATATGTAATAACACTACACAATGTCAGTTTCCCCAATTTGGAAAGTCCGCTCCCGCTGGCGCTGAGCCAACCAGTGCAGGCTCAATGTGGTCTTTCCCTGCCCCTGCCGAGGCGACTTCCACGGGCTCGACGCGGCCTTCGAAGTAATCTTCAATCACTGCAGCTAAATTGCTGTCCTCGAGATTGCACCCCCTCGCACGATCCAACTCGGTAGCTAAATAAGCTTCTTTCGATGCCATAGTGCAATTCATTAACGAATCGAAGACGAAAACAGCAGGCGAAACTGGCGAACAAAGACGAAAGGAATGTGTAAACAAGCCGACTGCGCATGCGCGCTTACGTTTTCGACCAATCAGCGAGCGTTTCGCAACTTCCATAGCAACAACAGCACTTTGTTGCTGGATAAAGTATGTATAATAGGAGCTGTTCTATTGGTCTAGAGTAAGAGATTCCCAATCACACGTGTAGTTGACGTCATAAGCTTTCCAGCCATGTATAACATGTGGGGTTTCCCACTTGTAAGCGAGCGAAGACAGTCGATCAAAAGCGCGTAAACATGGCTTTGTTTCAGACTTCTCAACCGCGACGTTAATCAGGGGCCTCAATAAAGTGCTAAATATTACTAGTTTGAACAATCTTTCAGCTTATATAAATGGATTTATGGATAGCTGGATAATTTCGTTGTTCGATTCCGTCGTTAACCGATTTTTGACAATTCGAACGGGCACCATGCATTTTAGGCTCCTGCGCCGAACAAAATTTAGCGAGAAGCGCCTGGTTTTGGCGTGGCGCATCACATATCTGTTCTAACATCTTGACTGTAACAAAAGTATTTTAATGAACCACATAAAAATATAATTTGACCATTATTTGTTGAATATGAATATCGACCTTGCTGCTTAGCACGCAATGTAAACACGATATTCAAGTCGAAACGTTCAAATGAAACAGATAGCGGTCAAATTATATCTTAAAAAACGAACAGACTTTGTACCGTTAAATTAGAAAAAATTTCGTTATTCTAATTATGGTAACTACATTATCAAAGCTTTATGCCTACATAAGGTTTAATTTTTACACATGCTACACAGTACGTTATTGACTTATTCAAATCACATATTGTGTTTATGGAATTTCTTTTAAACAAATTTTTTATGTTAATTACATGCTAACTCATTAATAACCTGTACTTGTTTGCATGTCCATCTTAATGCATTTCATTAACACATTACTATTTTGGAAGCCTGTTACATTTATTTTATCTGTTTAGTGAGTCCATGCGGCTGGTCAGTACTTACTTTGGGTTTGGGTGTTTGTGGTCATCAAGGAAGAATAGACTGGACAATGGCCTGCCATTGTGAGGTGTCCACTGGTGTAGGCATCTACAGGCAAACAACAATACAAGTATCATCAATGTTTTCTAGAAAACTAGAGCAAGAACAATTGTAAAAGAGAATTCTTTGGCCAAAGTTAAATTTGTCATAATACCACTCTTTACCCAAGCACAAAACCACTGAAGCTGGGGCGTATTTAGGGGGGCATTGGGCCATGGTCCCCTTTGGTTAAAAATTTTTTTTAACCATATTTTTACGTTACGCCGCTACATGGTAACATGGGTGACTAAGCTTGTCCCCCCCCTCTGCGAGATACGCCCTACACTCAAGTGGTTCTTTTATTTTCAGCAGGACAACATTTTTGTTGTACTTTCAAACACTACGTTTTTCTTTTTTAAATTCCTGGTACTGCTTCAAAGAGGTGTTTTTAGGATGAACTGTGAGAGTGTTTACATAATTGCAAAGCAAATATTTCAATGTTAACAATGGCAATGTGGTTAGACCAGCAGAAACGAGTGGAGAAGAGCGAGTGTCTGCATTACCTTGGTGGCGTGTTGTCGCTGAAGTACACCTGGAAGAATTTCACCTGTCCATCGAGTCCCGCTGTTGCGATCGCAGTCCCGTCTGGGGAGAAGGCAGCAGACGTGATGGGCTGTAATGACAAACAGCATGAGACCTGTTAGGTAGCCTACAGTCGCTTTCATGTTTGTTATCGTTACATTCAATGATATCACCTCCGTACATAATGTCAGTGTCACTCTTTCTTCCACTGACCTGTCTATATTTCCCCTCCCAAAATGTCTGCACAAATCAGTTCTGTCACAGATTACTGATAAAACTCCTTTTAGTAGTTGTAGACTATTTTTGTTTCTGGCACTATATCAGTACCATCTTGCTTCAAATAGGTAAAGTTGCCAGGTGTAGTCTATGTATTCAGCAGGCAGTTGGACTTTTTGGATAAAATCATTAAAGAACACGTAAGAGATACTGTTGTTCAAACCTCAATTCTGGAGGCATTAAAATTAAATACAATGTGACTTGCAAATTGTTTTTATCGACATCAGAGGCAACAACATACAGCTTTGTGACCTTCCTGGTCAATTGTAAGCAGTCCGGTTTGGACGTCCGTGGACAACATGGGTCCGCTGCCATGTTCTTTTGTGACCATGTCAATATTCCAGATCTCCACCTAAAATATGACAACTTAACATAACTTGTGAATTCACCTCATTTTATGAGTTGGAAACAAAGCAACCCTACCACACCAGATAATCTATCATCCAAAAGTGTTATGTACAAACTATATACCATTATCGGAAAATAAAAATGTTTCTTTTGCTAGTCGTAACATTTGGCATTAATTCTGTGTAGTTACAAATTGCAATGTGAAACTAACAAATAAAAAACTTTTATTTCACAACTGGTAATCAATGATTTTCATTGTTTCAATTATGATTTGCCAGACATCTTTTAAGTAAGCAAACCAAGAAAATATATTAGTGACACAAAATGTAATGTAAAAATGTTTCAAAGTCTCCCCTGCAATTAATTTTTAAAAAGTTCAATAACGCAAAAAAAAAGAACTGCAGAGGCCGCTGTAAGGACCATTATATATGTTTTGTACCGTATTGTCGTGTGTGAGCACGAGCATTTTGTTGTAGTCGCACATGCTCAAACTGTCCGTTGTGTTTGTAGTGTTCGCTGCCGATGAGTCGTCTGCGTCCCCGATGTACGGACACCAGATGAGTCGGTGATTGGTGCACACTGGCGACCCCTTGGTGCGAGTAACATTCAAAAGCAGCGTGGTCCTGGACAAAGGTCAAGGTTACTCCCACAGAAATGGAACTATTAAAGAAATATTTACATAACAGTTTTCACAAGTTGGACAGGATATGTTTCCCTTTAGATTAGTGTAATTATTAGACCTGGGGCGGAAGTACTCGGTACTTGTGAACATTTTTGAAGTAATTGTACTCGTATAACTTATGGGTTATGTACTCGTACTCGTATTCATACTCAATGTACTCAGATGTCTCATGAAGCCATGAGACATGCTAGTCTGGGTCTGAGAGAGCAGGGACTGAGGGAGCAGAGATAAGAGAAATGCTAAACAAAGAAATGTAGCCAGTGTGTTGTCAGGTAATAAATCCTCCTGCTGGTTACTTTGTTTAACTTGTTTAACATAGAGACAATCAGTTCATGTTCATTCGGTGCAATGGCAAATAGATGATAGGATGCCAATGAAGTGAATGTTACTGTTGATGAAATAAAGAAGTTGTTTTACAGTTTTCCTCATAATTTCATAATCATTTCCTCTTATCAACTGCCATTGCATATTCACTTGTTGCTGGGTTATACCAATTAGATTAATTAATAATTTTTAGTTTAAAATATGTTATTACTTAATATTTATCAAATATGTACTCGTACTCATGAGAATGTACTCAGCCCCAGATCTGGTGTAATATGCTGAAATGCAGTTAACTTCAATGATTCAATTAAAGAATTCAAACTATAAAAAGCAAAACTGCTGTCAAGGATACGAGATGTTACTGTCAGGGCTTTCTTGGATCTCGTGAACGAACATATCTCCTGCCTCATCCACGCAACCAAGAATGAGGGTGCTGAGTCGGGCGAACGCGATGTCCTGCACTCTCCCTGTGAATCCCTTGAGTAGGGTCCTCTGGGCCGTCTTTCTGTTGATGATTCGCACAATGCCACCGCTCTTCCCTGCAAATTACATTTAACAGATATTAATTGGTCATTGGGTGACTTGTTGACAGATTTGGGGCCAGTAACAGTAACAGGAGAAAATGTAATTGGTATTTCCAATTACTTTTCCTATTACATCATCTAACTTTTAACGCAAATTATTCGCTACAAATAATCAATAAAATATAACGATGTGTATATCATATTTATTGTATCATATTTGTTTGTCATTATGTATCATAATAAGCAGAAATATAATAAAGTTCCTCTAAAATAGACCTGAGTATGGCTATTATAGAGTATGTCTATTATAGACATACTCAATGCCAAAAAACATACTATAATAGTTGCTGTGTTCGCATACAGTTATTTTGAAACTGATAGTTGATATGAAATTGATAGTTGGAATTTCGTAACTGGAATTGGTATTTTTAAGGTGGAGGTGGAATTGGTATTTGTAATTCATTTATATCTGGAATTGATGTAAAGTAAATGACTCAAGTCTGCTTGTTGCATCCTATGGATCAACGGTTGAAGCAAACAAGCACATTAAAGACAATCTCATTTATTCTCTGACAATCATTATGAAATACCAGTCTTTATGAAAATTAGTTAAGCCACCATTATAATGTTTTCTATTTGTTAATTACAACTACAAATACAGCACTTTTAAAATTATCAAATAAAACTACAAATCCAGGGCTTTTTAAATTGTCAAATACAAGTAGAAATACATTTCTTTAAATACAAATACATTTTCGTTCCATGTATCTATTACTGACACATTTTCTGTTTTTAAGTCTTTTGTCATCTTCTTTGTCACATAAAAATGCATGGCACTGTCTCATGTGTAAATTATATCATCATTAAATTTACACTCATTACAACTTCACAAGTCCTGACTACATTTCACAAACATCAAATGCTGAAAGCGGTCGCCACTGAGGTTGCACTGGTCAGATCGGAAGATTTTCCCAGCTGTAACAGCTGCTTGACAGGGGCAGAAGATGCTGGCAAGCCAATTCAGCAAGCTGTGGGAAATCTGATGATTTCTGCTTTCAGCATTGCAGGGGGTCAACTGACTCAGACTCACACTGCTGAGTTAGGTATATCTGTCCACCTGTGAGTCAATAGATGGTGCTGCTGCTGTTGCTGCATTAGCGACAGCCAGACAGTCACTCATAAAACGGAACAGTTTGGACCGCTTAGCAGGTGGGTAAGATGTCGATTCATTTGATTGAGCAGTGGTGTCTGGGAGGGCAGCAACTTTGTCCACCAAGGTCTGGTGGATATCGACAGTTTCTATGGGAGTAGCCCAGAAGACCTGGCGTTTATAACATGACCACTGATTGACCACTGATATTGGCATTAAATATTTGCTTCTATGATAAAGTTAGCCATTCATTTCACTTCCCACTGAAATAGAAAGACATCACCAAATCAAGATAAAGCCCCCAGCTCAGGCAGCTTAATTACTCTGTATAGTTGCACCACTGCCTTGATCTCCAAGGGAAACTCACAGGGGAGTCACACATGAGTAAACAATATGCAAGGAAGCCAAGGGCACTTGTTTCATTGTGACTTTCATACAAACCTTATCCAGGATGTCTGTTTGTTACTAATAATGCTGTGATTACATCTTTATGATCACATATGTGAAGATTCAAGACATGTCCCCATCTAGTACAGTCGATGTGCTGGACGGGGTCAGTCAGTGTGCGGGATCTTTATCTCAGACTTCAGATAAAAGTTGTGTATTTGACCTATATTTGAATCAAATACAAGTACAAATATGTCACTTTTACAATAGGCAAATATAAACATGACCTTTGCTGTATTCTAAATACAAATACATATTTTCCCCCATCCCTGGGTGTATTTATGTACCTTTGAGAACATATGCCACGTGTACACAGTCCGTGTGTACTGCCACCATGTTGCCAGTGTAGTAGCGATGCTCCCACTCAAACTTCACGACTGGGTTTATCTTCACCTACAAATATAATGTCAAGAAATTTTTTTCTCGTGAATAAAAATGTTTATTATTAAGATTCCATGTCCCAATGCCAATCCCATCAAGATAAACAAACGCCTATTTTATGAACGTACAATGGAGAAATAAGATTCATTATAACTTGAAAGTGTGAATAGTTCATAAAAGTGGAGCCACTTTAGCAAATTTTTACTGGCTGAAGTCGAAAATAATTTATTGGTTTTTCCGCTAATTTCATCAAATAAATTACACATTTGCACAAACAAGCTAGCATGCCATAGTCGATACTAAATAGGTTAAATTTGTCATGAAATGGGTCTGAAATGGGAGCAAAACAATTGAATTGTGGAAGGATGTTTAAGTAGCTTTAAGGAAAAAGCACAATGTGCACATTGCAAACATATGTACACACCTTGTTGCTGCCCGACGTCGCTTGTGATGAACCGCTTGCTTCACTCTCGATGATCTCGACATGTTTGCCTGTTATCACGAAGCTGTTGTTTGTGTCTGTACCCTGAAGTCGACTACAAAACAAACAAAATTACTTCATAAATTACCATTTCTTATTCAGAAAGAAAAATTGCATAAATAATGAATAACTTTTTCTCTGGTACGTGTGGCCCCCTTATGGACTTCCAAAAATACTAATAAAACACTTTTAACTACTTAAGCTTATGGGCGGGATGTAGCATTATTAGAAGTAGCCTACTGATAGAACACAGCTGTATCTTATGCATAAAAACAGACGTTGTACAAGGCAAATTACGTGCTGAATAAGCTGCAAGTTATACACACAGCTAATGTTTTACATTTTAGTGTAGGAAGAAACATATACAACTGATTATTCAGGGAAGTGCATAACACCAACGCTTACACTGTCTGTTTGTCTGAAACTGGCTCTGCGCCAGGCAAAGACATTTCTTCAAAGGACGTGTTCCCATTCTCATGTCGCGATTCTCGATCATTGTCTGCTTTGTCAACGCCTTGTAAACTAAAACCAATTGATGTCATGAAAGTTTCCCAAACTGTGGACATGAGGTCATTTGTTGAGAATTTAAATGAAAATGATGTAGCTTACGAGGACTGATTCAATACGACCATTAGTGTGGCTCAGCATTGGTTACATTGAACAAAGAAAACAAAAAAATGCCTTTATTGGCCAATAATGGCTGTACTAGTTCAGTCAACCTAAATGAATAAAATAGAGTTATGTGTATATAAAATTATATCACTATATACCTGACTGTAAAATCACTAAAACAATAGGCATGTTCTTCCTGGTAGTATTAATAATGTGATGAGAAATAGAAGATACACATGGTTTGGGTAACTGAGTAAATGAGTGTCCCCTCAAATGATTTACAAAATTTATAATGCATTGGAAAGTTGGGCCACATTACAAGACAGATGTCACAGCTGACTGATAGCTCTGTTAACCATGTCACATGAGCATACAAATGAAAAAACTCCCTCCCCAATTCATTTGTCCCATTGTGAATCAGACTCATTGATGTTCAAATGGGCAGGGCATACTTTCGTTAAAATCATCGAAATAATTGACTATGATTGTTAGATGGGATATCTTGCAAAAATGTGAATAGCCTGTTATTAATTATATAGAGCTGGAACACTTTTGGCCTGTTTTATCTTAATTTTAACAAGACCTGGAATTTTTTTTAAAGAATTTTAATACTTTGTCAGAATACTAATCTTTTTCTTGTAATTCACAATCAGTCAATTTTACCTTTTTTTGTTAACATTTTGGCAGATTTCAGCAGTTTTCGCCAGACTGACTACCGCCAGATGCCGCTATCTAGTGGTTGTCAGTCTGATGAAGAGGGCTGAAATCTGCCAAAACGCTACAAAGAAAAATGGTAAAATTTAGTTTGAAATATGATAAAAAGAAGATTAATATATTGAAACCACCAGTATGAAGAATTACTTCATTATTACTTTGTCTGATGATTTCATTAAAACTAAATAACACATTTGCTCAAAGAGCTAGTATCAACAGCATGTAATAGTGTATGTTAGACAGGTTCGATTTTTTCCAAAATGATTCTAAAATGACAGGCAAACAATTTTAATTGAGGAAGGACATACTGCTGGACACACAGTTCATCTGATTAACACATTACCTGTCAGAATTCTCCAAGGCTGCTCTTACATGTGACGCCAGACTGGCTGTTGATGTATCTGGTGACACAAAAATACAGTTAAATTTATTCAATTTACATTACTTCTCATACATGTGCAACATTTTGATGGTAAGACATATTAAGTATGCAATTCTTTTGAGCAAATTAAAACTCTACATTACTAAGGGAATGTTGGTTCCACAAGGCCACAAAACATTTACACAACAAGAAGGAAATATCTGTATGGCTATATAAATGATGAATATCACAAATGTTGCTGTCATCTTTTAATAAGATACCAAAAGATAAACTGGCATCACCAAACAAGTTTTTTTAAAGAAGCACTACGGATCATGGCCAGGGTTGACTGAATAACTTAAATTTTGTACTTGAGTAAAAGTAATTCACCTAAAAAGTACACGAGTAAAAGTAAAATTACTTTGTAAAAAAGTACTTGAGTAAAAGTAAAATTACTTGGTAAAAAAAGTACTTGAGTAAAAAGTAAAACTACTTTTCAAAAGTACTTGAAGTAAAAGTAGAAGTAAAAGTACAACACTTCGAAATAACAACAAAATCATGAGTACTATTATAAAAATTATACAACTTGCATCTGACAACTGTTTTGCAACCACTCTACCTATAACAATGTGCTCCCAGACAGCCTTAGCTGGTCAATCGGTCTGCCACCATTGAACACGGTGCTCACTTGGATGCTTGGAAAATTACATTATCTTTAACGAGCGCTCACATCAAATAATATCAATTAAAAACAGAACTTAATTAATGATGAGGCACAATCTATCTTTTTATCGACCTGTTCCACTGAGGTATGCGAGGAGTTAGATTGTACAACAGGATATGTACACGCAGGTGTGATTGTATCTGAGTATGTAGAGGGTCAGTCCAGTACTAGTAGTGGACTCTCAGGGAAACTGGTCAGAGGTAATACAACCTAGCACTGCCCATAGTAAAATTAACAAAGACATTTGATGCCTAGCTGATGAAGCCTTCTGGCTTGTGAACCCCCACCTTCTCATGTCTTCCCAGACATGTCTTATCAGCATACACAAACATTGAAACAACAGGCTTTAGCAGCTAGCTGTGTTGGTTACTTGGTAACAGCTGGGGCTAGAATTGATCAGAAGACAGACCAGTGCAACAGAGGAATGCTGTTGCTAATTGCAATTAAAAGTGACCTGTCAGGGCCCCTGTCCCTGTCTTTGATATTATTTATATTATGGGTCAGCTTGAATAAGCCATTGCTGGGAAAAGATGCTGCCAAATGGCAGAGTATCAATTCTTTACTGTTTAGTTCTGTTGAGTAACCATTATTATGAATTTATTAAACATCTCAATATGAATTTTATTCGTGAAAGTAAAATGCTGTTTAATGGTGACGTAACCCGGTAAGGCCGTTGCTGACAATGCCAATGGGCGAAATCAGTTCTCGTTCTCGATCCACGAGGCGCGTTCGGGATTACCAATACATTGTCGAAATTGCAAATTTTAATATTTATAATACGTATTGGAAACTGATTAATAGTTTATATGGTGCAACGGAGACATTTGCATCGTGGTTTGAGATGGCGTTCAAGCTTTGTGTGCTCCAAGTGACATTTCATGTCAACGGCCTTGACCTAACCTATGCCAATATTTGGCAGGCTTTGTTCACTGACGTAGATATAAAACAGTGGTTGCATTGATATCCCGAAGAGAGGTATGCATGCAAATATGATCGCGAACTGGCATGCGAATGAATGATATTAGTAGCTTTTGGCCTGGTGACTATGAACAGTTTTTGAAATGTCGTGGACTGTGGAGCGCCACGGGCAGCAGCGGTTTCGCAAAAAAATTTCACGAAAATATGTTGTGAAGTAAATAAAAGTAACGTAGTAAAAAGTCGCGTTACTTCAGATCAAACTACTTTGTTACAAGTAAAAAGTATTTAGTCAAAATTATACTTCGTTACATGCCAATTACTTGAAATAACTACTCAAGTATTGTAACAAAGTACTCTTATTTCGTTACATGCCAACCCTGGTTATGGCTTAGCATCGATTTATATAATGTAATTTTGCAATATATACATAAAGTTTCAAAAATCAGGACTTGCAGGGATGGGTAAGTTTCTAATGTTCTGCATGTTTATATGGATTTCAATGTTGAAATATGAAGAGATTACATTGTGTACAAATGTTGTAGATATGCAACAGGTTAAATGGTGAAAGCTAGGTGCCGTAGATGTAGTAGGCGGAAGAGGATACTTTTATGGTTTAGCTGGACAGTGCAATACCCTTGTGAACAGCAAGTCAGTATGTCCTTCCTGACTTTCTTGAAACTGGACAGTTCGACAAATCTATTTTTTGCATTTTTGTTGGTTAGTTGCACAAGTGGTATCATTTACGTGGTTCAAGCAGAAGAAAGCGCGCCAAAGTTTTAGCATGCGTGTTTCGTTCTTATTTACCGCTGCTTTCTGAACGGGATTTCCCGAGGCCGGGGTTCCCGAGCCCGCCCATATTCAACATCTCTTTGAGCAGCTTGGTTGCCTCGGAGGCACCAAGAGAAGACACCGAACTCCCTCCTGGCGAATCCATAAATACACAAAGAAAAGTCGTCAAGAATAACTTCGACGTTTTGTTAGCAGCAATTCTTCCTAAACGCCTCAGCCTTGCGAGCAACGGCTGAAATGGAAAAAATGTGTTTAACCCGTTGATACGATAATGGTAATTGAGTATTGTAAAAGGCCCTGTCGTAAAAATTCGACTATTATATCCTATCTAAACGCCGATAAATTAATTATTGATTGATTACGCTTCCAAAGAAGCTTTAATTCACACAAACGTTGTGTGTTGCGACATGTTTATTTATTATACAATTTAATTTTGTTACCGTTCTTAGTTATTGAAATATGTCCATGCCAATCTGTAAAAATGTCAGAATTAAGCATGTCGCTCATGCAAGTAATTATTAAAAAAATACTAGTGTTATTGAAGCATTTCTATATGACACAACTTTATGCATAAGAGTATATTTATAAATATTATTTTGTTCATACTGAATATATTCGATAATTGCACGCACTCAGCTGTTGACACTTATATTTCCAATGTACGGTAACCGAATGCAGTGATGCATAGTTTGGATCGAGATCACTTTGGTTTATGATGCCTTAATTTATTTCATAGTGCTATTACAAAACATAAATATGCAAACAATTGGGAGCACATCAAAACGAAAGAGAAAGGTGAGTTGTCATTACTAGACAAATCGTGATCTCCTTGTTATTATACAGTCAGCACATTTGTCTTTAATTATCGCTCAGTAATATCGTCTGCAATTTGTCAACGATAGGGCCCAACACAACGCATACCCAGTAGGGGCGGGTAGTACATATCGCCGGCTTAAAATTAACTTTTCTATTTGGCGGTTCCAACACAATTTGTGTCGCAACTCGCAACTAATAACTTAACATTTAAAACTGACAGGCAGTATATATAAAACCTAGCTTACTGACTCATTGTTATGATAGGTACATTACATTCTGCTTGGTGCGCTGCTAAAAAATTGTCTATTGAGAATTGACCCAGAACGCGTGACCTCCATCTTGATTTTTGATGGTCTTGAATATGTATATCATAACATGCAAATGAAAGTGTATGTGACCTTAAATGATATAAATATCAACCAATGTCAATGAAAGACTGATGAATCATGTGGAATTTTCGCGGGCCGTGCCAGAGCAACTTTGACCGAGGTAAGCCCATGTTTACTTTTTTTATTAAAATTAAGGGTAAATAATCATTGAACAACTTTAGCATGTCAATAAATAAAATCTTCAGCTTTTCAGCTTTATAATAATGTTTGTGTTATGATTGTGGGTTTGTTCGGACGAGTACAGCGTCGTTTGAAAAATTAGCTATGTGCGCGCTGTTTAGCGTTTAAAAGTGCGTTTGCGTCGTTAGCAGACTTTAATTGCTGCACGGCCGCTGGTTCCTGGGGAGTGGTGCCGGTGCAAGATGGGCGCATGCCATGCAAATCATTAAATACTTTGTACTAACAACCTTATTAATATTATAGGCTTATTGTGAGCAAGTAATTCAAGTTTATGCTTGTTCAGCATTAGCAAATTAAGTTAGTTTTTAAATATATTTTAAGAAATAGCGCTGAGACTGGGAACATAGCCATAGGCTGTTACGCTCTGGTCTAGTAATTTAGGTCAAGTCATTTTCCGTGATTCAAAATCCACGCAATCGAAGTGTTTGCAACTAACTGCTGGTAGATTTAGTGGGAACAGGTAATTATAGATATATCAATGTTGTATGACATTAATAATCATATTGATAGCTTTTATCAAAATGTGTTATTTTCACAATTTAAAAGTTGTATTTGTAACTTCTGGTTACCTCTGCAAAGTTTTGAGTGGGTCTGAAGTTGTGATGTTTCATCAATTAAATCCACGCCATCTGCACTTTTACAATTATGTGCTGATACTTTTGCACGTATACACTAAATCAAACATCTATTATTTTTGGTGTCCTTCCCTTATTTTACGTTTGGTAGATGAATAAATTAAATAAAATGAGAGTTTTGTTAAGCAATTCTTTAAAGTTTTTAATGTACTTTACTGTGTGTGTATATTTAAGTATTTGTTATTTTTTTACGCATACTTTTAATGCACAATATGTGTGTGTGTGTGTGTGTGTGTGTGTGTGCGTGCGTGCGTGAGTGCGTGTGTGTGTGTGTATGTATATATATGTGTGTGTATGTATATATGTATATATATATATATATATATATATATATATATATATATATATATATATATATATATATATAGATAGATATAGATAGATAAACACATACATATTCATTCTGTGTCAAATCAACCAATTATATTACTTTTTGTCTGTAACAAACATTTATTATTAATGGAATATCTTGGATTAGTAAATGGAATTGTAAAAACATTTTTAAAGCTATTTTATATAAAATAGTTATTTGTAGTATGAGGTAGGAATACACTGTCTTATTGAATAATAGTATTAGTACTGCATGTGTATAATGCATATTTTTAAAATTTTATAATATACAGGAATGGACCAAGCTTACCGACCAACTACACACAGCAGAAGACAGACAAAGCTTGTGAAGACTAGAAATGGTGAATATATGTACACCGAGTCTACAGTGTCCAATGGACATTGACACATTACAGATGCATGGATTTACGAACCAGTGAACTCTGAGTATGTGTACACTTAGCCGACAGTATCATGTGAACATTATAAACACTAGTTCATGTTGAAATGCATGACATTAATTTGAGACATTGAAATATGAATATGTCTGCACTTAGCCTGCATTGCCATGTGAACACTGACACATACACTGGCATGGATTTATGAAACAGTGAACTGTGAATATTGCTGTATTGAGCCTTCTTCCTTATAGTTCCATTTATGAAGGGGTGAAGCCGACTAGTTCTTGTACTGCTGCATTGCTTCGTGTTTTGGCCCTTTCCATGTCTACTTATCAGCTACTGTGAACAGTATGTAAACATTACTTCATGTTGTTGGGCAGGACATTATTTCACGAAACAGTGAAGTTGATGTGCTGAACATGCAGTTTACTGTGAATCAGTTTTGACACAGTTAACTATAAATATTGTTGCATTATGCATGCATAACATTTCAAAGCTCTCTAAATGTATAATAAACTGTGTTTATTTTTATGCAAGCACAGTGTCGGTTTTTTATTCTTTATAATTATACAGTAAACAATGCAGATTCTATGAATTTGCCAGCTTCAGGTGTCACTTAATTATAAATAGTTAGGCCATTAATCCCTGTAATTATGCAAATGTCGCAATATAATAAATTATGCCATAAAAATATCATACTGTATCATAAATATGCCATTAAGACACGTAAATAGGTCAAAGGTCAAGTTGTAATAAACTAGGTCATCAATAGGTATTAAGGTCAATGTGTACATAAATTCTCCCTGATCTCACGGCATACATAATTACTTAATTAGGCCATTTTTCAAAATAAATAGGTCATCGTAGGTCAAGGTCAAACAAGTAGGTAATTGCCAGGTCATGTCAAGGTCACACATTATTAGGTCAACATTTTAGGGTCCACTAACTTTTTATTCCCCCTCAATATCTTCTTTATTACACATTGCACCATGTTCCCCTGCATTCAGTGGCAGCGCAGCCACCAAACATAAAGGTCACAAGAAATGGACTCAAATTTCATAAGACAAAATAGACCCTTTTTTGAAGCCAAAAAGTGGAATAACTTCGCAAATAATAAAGATATTGAAAAAATTCAAAAAGTATAATAAACCGCATAACATACTTTATCAGACAAAAGTGTTTAGATGATTATAAAACGATGTTGAATTTTTTTTAATATACCTAGTTATGATGATGATTGATGTTACGACCATTTTGGGAATGGGGGCAGTTTTGGAATGATCCCAACTTGGGCCGGTCCATTATTGGAATTCCAACAATGCCTTCCCAAGTCGGAATCGCATATACAACAGCGGCTGATTCCAACTTGGGATAGCCCATTATTGGAATTCCAACTTGGGATGGCCCTTATTGGAATTCCAACAATGCACGGCGTGAGACATTATAGCATTGTGCGTTACCGGAATTATACATTTGCTTTGCAACTGTATTGTCGGAGCGATTTAGTAGACGCAATGTTACAAACATGTCTTGCTGAATGTATTCATCCTATCCTGATTATATTATTTAAATAATTAATGTCAATAGGTATACGTAATGTTCAGTGCTTACCTTTGTAATACGTTGTTTTAAGATTTATTGTGTGTGCAATGCAATGGTTACTTTGAAGTAGATGTTGCAGCTTTAGCCCTAAAGAAACATTTGAAATTGGTGTGTCTATTAATATGTTATTTTAAGACCTCACAAGGTGTGAAATGGTTTGTTGCAGTGCAGCTCTAAGTAAACATTTGTCATGACTTGTATCTGGTGGAGTGTCTGTGTGATAAGCTGTGTTTAACACCCATACAAAGGATGAATTGGTTTGCTAATAGTGCATTCTGAAGCAACTAAGAGATCAGCCTGCTTTGTATGATGTTTCAGTAAATGTGTCTAGCTATTCATCTTTATGTTCTTGTGCAGAGTGAGAATAATACCGTTATTTCAATTAAATACTCTTAAACTACTACTCTCTAGTGCCAAATAAATGTATAGGCCAAATAACAGTATAGGGTGGCAATTAGGTCAAATTTAATAATAGTATAGTGCCGAATAACAGTATGGGGGGCAAATTATTCAAAACAAATAATAGTACAGTGCGAAAAAGTCACTAGTATAATTTATTTGTCTTTTTTAGCACTGAAGCAATTTTTTACTTGATGTGAAGCTAAGACCCCCTAGAAAACTATGCGGATTGCCATGTATTTAGCGTTTTTTTTGGCTGAACATGCATAGGCTTTGTGCATATTCGCGTCACCGCAGATATAGTAACCACATTTTATATCTGCGAAAAACCAGGGAATTTTCCATTTTTAAATGGACATTAAAGTTTTATTAAATTGAATACGCAAGCCCGTTTCAGGGAAACCGACGCCAGCCAGTTACGACCTATTTGAGGTGCTGCGCATGGCGGCCATTTACGGTCGGTTTTAGTGGTGATAATGGCATTTTAACTAATAATATACCATGTCGAGCTCCCGATAACTAAGGATTCTGACCAATTCATCTAATCATGGAAATCAAACGGTCTAACGCTTCGGGATCAAAATCTAGGATCCTCAGAAGCACAGGATCCCGCTAAATTCATGACTGTCATTCGAAAGGATGAAAACTTAGACGTCAGAGGGAACCACAGGCAGCTCCAGTTGGGAGCAAGTGATTTTAGCATGAGTGGTAAACTGCTCCATGGATGATTGATTAGCGCTAGCAATAGGGAGTGAGAGCGATTGCTCTCCTAAAAATTATACCCTGCATTTGCCACAATTATCAGAGAGGCTGACACAAATGTTTAAATTTAATAATAGTATAGTGCCAGATAATGTGCGTTTAGGGTGGCATTTTTCATCAACAAATTATGCATATAGGGACGCTTATTAGGCACTCAAGAGTAAATATTTTTGCAGTCAGGAGCCTTAGAATGTGTGGGTTACTGTTACTGGCAACCGTCTGATATAAATACGATGCAATACTTCTGACCGATGATGATATACTAGCCATTCCAACTTTGGCCAATCAGCATTGTGCAGAATCGGAATTGTACCATTATTTCAATTGCGCTTTGTCGCAAATTCCCTGAAATCACTTATGCCTGATTCACCACCTAAGTTTAGGATTGGCAGTGTTGGTGGCGTCATGTGGCTGCGATAGGTGAGCAACGACATTGTCATACTTTGCCTCTGAAGTAGCCAGTACTTCAGACATATAAGAGATATGATCACCAGCCATACTGTTCTGTTACTAAGACTATCAATACGACACAACAATAAATGGATTTTTTATATTAAACACTCAACATTATTCAATAATTGATGACAATGTAATATAAGTACTGCAACATGAACACAAATGCAAACTCAGACAAACCACGCATAAACAACTCAAATATATCTATGACCAATATGAGATTCCAACTTGGGTCCACGTGACCATCGGGTTGATTCTAGAATTAGTCCAATCCCGACTTAGACCTGAACAAAGATATTGTCAGGCAGAAAAGAGGTATTTTTGCTCAGGCAAATGTTTTAGCCAGAAAATTGCACTTATGCAGCAGCACCATTAAAACAACTTTATTTAATTTGTACTATGGTACAATGTACACCTCGGCTGTAGTCTTTGGTGTAATAAAAAAAACAGAGTCTGAAAGGCATTACTGTTGCATATAACAACAGTTTTAGAATTTTACACAACTTAATACATGTGAGTATAATTTATATATATTTTTATTTTTGACTTGTTTTACATGTACCTCTACTGCACGACGTGTGTATATTTATGTATTTTTTATTCTTTCTACATATACTTTTAATGTACAACATATGTGTATATTTAAATATATTTTTTACTTGTATTGTATGTATATATATGGACTTTTGTCTGAAATAAACATTATTATTAAAACCCCTTCTTGAATTCAACACGTAAGTTTGTATTCCGTGACATACCATTTCAGACTTGGGCTCAGCATCTGCATAACCATAGACATAATGTCACCAAGAAACAAAAGAAATATGCACCAAATATTGATTATGACTTATGAGTAAGTTTATCATGTAATATTGGGCAATATTACTGTGATAAACACACGAATAGTGATACACATATAAAAATTATTATAGACATGAAATATGTGTTTCTTGCATTTTAATAATGTTCCAAATAGCCTCAAAAAGTTAGTTTTCAGTGCCCGGGAATCTCACCTTTCATTTTATTGGAAGCGAAAGGTGAGCCTGCTTGCCTAGCTCCACCCATGCCATAGCAGTGTTCTTTTACATCTTAGTGAATCTAATATGAGACAAGTGGCTGAGTAGACAAAATTAGAAAGCCATTGACATTGTCAACATCACAATTAATTTTATTATTACTGAGTGTGTTTATTACTGACATTATTATTATTGAAATAGAAGCCAAAATAAAATGTGATTTTTGAAGGACTTATTTTGTTTAGAGATTGATATAATAATGTAAAAATGTATTTTGAATAGTGTTGTTGTCCCAGGCTGTTCTCTACATTTTATTCGGCTACTGTAGATGAAGAAGTTTAATAATGTTCACAAATATTTAATTCCAGCTCGACTATGTAGGCCCAGAAAACCAACTGGTAGTTAGTTGTTTTGACACTCCGAAGAAAATAGCGCCAAAACAAAGGGAGCATAGGGTATTTGTTGGTGGTCATGGCAACACTGATTGGGACAGACGGATGGAAGGCTTTGAAGGTATAGCAGCAGCAAAAGAAGAACATGGTAAGATTTTGTGTGATTTGTTTGAAATAAATACTGTACTTACTCTTAACTCAATTAGATTGCCAGTTAAGGTAAAGTCTCACAAAACTCACAAAAAGAATTCAAATGAATGATTAATTATGAGTTGGTAGTTCACATATATATATATATATATATATATATATATATATATATATATATATATATATATATATATATATATATATATCTGGTGAGAAGAACCTTATAAGAGGGATCACTGTATATATATATATATATATATATATATTTGTATGTGTGTGTATATATTTAACAAGATTTGCCATCCCAGCCAAAGGCCCAGATGGCAAGTGGACAAGGAAGCCATTGGCTTATCGACAGTCCAACAATGTTCATCTACTTATAAACCGCCCTTCTGAGATATGTGTCAACCATGTTTTTAAACATATTCACGCTGCTAGCAGTTACACAATCTGTAGACAATTTGTTCCATTCATTTATTGTCCTCGGTGAGAACGAGTGCTTCCTGATGTCCAATCTACATTGATCCTTTACTAATTTTACCTCATGTCCTCTAGTTCTGCTATCCTTCTTGAGTGAGAAAAACATATTTCTATCAATATTTTCATACCCATTCAATATCTTAAATATATATATATATATATATATATATATATATATATATATATATATATATTTGTATGTGTGTGTACAGTGATCCCTCTCTTATAAGGTTCTTCTCACCAGAGCCCATCAATAAATAAGGATTTCCCATGAATGCCATGATAATTTTCCCCTAACAAGAGGCTATCCCTTTTATATGGCCATTGCAGCTTTGCATAAGGAGTGGTCTGTGTGTGTGCATGCATGCGTGCGTGCATGCGTGCGTGCATGCGCGCGCATATACAAGTATGATATAATGTGTGTGTGTGTGTGTGTAAGCATATAATGTGTGTATGTGTGTGTGCATGTGTGTATATTCACATATATATTATATATATATATATATATATATATATATATATATATATATATATATATATATATATATATATATATATATATAAACACATACATATTCATTCTGTGTCAAATCAACCAATTGTCAAAAAGTTGATAACTCAGAATTTGCTTAAATTTTAACCAACGCATAATTAGCTATAAGTTTTTAAACTACATATCTGACATTTGCTGAAGATGTAGACATATTGGTACAGATTATTTATGCAAAATTCAAGAATGATATGGGCAAAGGACTTGTCCCACATTCTTATTTTAGGTGCTGAAAAATAAAATATAGAAAAGGTTAAGGCTGAATTATTTTGATAGTATAGCAACTAGAAGCCTACTGAACTTGGAGGTTATTGTGAGTATCCTGGCAGTAGATGGTAGCTATTTTTAGACAGTGTACTTTAACACAACAGTGAAATACAGACTGCTGAAATCCTTCTCGGAATAAAAAAGGTCTTTTCCATTTTCATGCACCTGGTATATGCTTTGTCCTATCAATCTTGAATTTTGCATAGATAGTTTGTACCAATATGTCTGCATATTCAAACACATTTCAGATATATAGCTTGTAATCTTCTCAAGTTAGAAGCACTTGAAAAACAAATAAAAAATAATGGGTACTTTTTTTGGGCACTTACCCCCTGTTCCCATTATATTGCATTACAGATACAATTTGCATGTAAATGCTTTGTTCTTTTGCATAAGTGTTCAGGTATAGCTACTTATTCATTGGTTCAAATTTAAGCCAATTCTGATGTATCAACTGTTGACATTTCCTGAAAATTGGTTGATTTGACATGGAATGACCCATAGATAATCTTATTGCATATATTATCAAAAGTTTACTTTTAAATATGGAAGTAAATATTTCTAGAGCCTACCACAGATGAAGAATGCACACCTGTTGACATAGACTGGGCATCAACTGATGAAAGTGAGAGCAACAGTGTTAATGGGCAAGAAGACGCCCCGTCATCATCGCGGGAACACAAAAAAAACCTTCTGCGTATGAAAGAGTTAAATGCAGATACACGTTCATTGAAAGAACGGCTCAGTCGCCAGTCAACGAGTGCATTCAGAATGAGAGCAGTCACAAAGACTGGCTCTCTGCAGCATTCAGGAAGAATACCTGCTGGCTGTGGGAGACACAGGGAACAGGTGTCTCGGAGGAGCAGCAGGGCAGCAGGGGAAGGCACCCAGTGGGATGTATGTATGTTCCTTTGCCAGGAGTAAATGCAACGTGTTACTGAAAGTAGGTCGGCAGCATTTTGCGTAATGTGCATCATGATTATCATAAAAGTATTATGAAGATATAACTTACTACTGTATGTTATGACAATCTACATTGTTACATTATGAAAATTTATTTACTATATTGTAAACATTTAACTAACTATATCATGACAATTTAACTTACTAAATTATGATAATTTATTGAATTTAACTTACTCTATTATGACAATTTAACATAACTATATTATGGAAACTTGATTTAATAAAGTATGAAAATTTAACTTGCTATGTTATTACAATTTGACTTATTATATTATGACAATTTAACTGTATTATCGTAATTTAATTTACAATAATTATGAAAATTTAACGATATTATGAAAATTTAACGGCCATATGGAAATTGTATCAAAGACTACAATATTTTCTGTTTTTAGTAAGATTACATTACATTGTCATATTGAATAATAATTACTGTACAACAAGAAGGAACAGGCAAACATACAAAACAATGTGTGATATCTGAACATTGTGTATAATATTTTGCTGTCTTTGTGTTTTCCTTTATGTATGTTTGTCTAATAGTAGAATTGGTATATATTTAATGAATTAACATTTAGGGATAAATGTAGTTTATAATTTTTTTTTAATTAATTTGCTTGCAGTATAATACTTTAGTATTTTGATTACAATAGAAACTAAATGCTCATTTAAAATGAAGCAATTATTTGTATGATCGTATGTCTGCATCACTGCCTCACTGAAACTAACGACGGCAGTTTTGCTTGTGCTGATTTCAGAATGTTTTTACTAAGTTAAATTTAGATGAACAATGTTCCAGTCAGCGGACATGTCTATATCAGATTATGACTCAGACACGGAAGAAAATGAAGAATTTGAGAAACCCACAAATGATGAGGTAATGTCAGTGTATAGTATTTTAGGCTTTGTGATAATTAATCATAGCTATGATCACTCGGTCCTGGCTGACAAGTGATGCAAAAATGTAAGGTGAAAAAAGTCATGTCCTTGAAGTTAGCATTGGGGCCAGAATTTTATTGAACTAGGCCTTGCATGGGTTTTTGCAACTTTTATAAAAAGGATGTTAAAAGCGGTGATATCAGGTTCATGATCCTGACAGTTGGTGGCACAATGGGTTATGTGTGTTTGGTGCATGCTCTGCATCAAGTACCTTGATAAAATAGAACGGTAGCACCCACTACAAGACAGTGAAAAAACTAACAAATCACTCGCCAAATTAGTTTTTTCAAATATGAAGCACTATGAAGTCACTTTTAATTATGTTAGCAGGATTTGAAATGGCCAGGTGTGTGTCATTCAATTATGGCCCAGATTGTTTGTCCGTGGGTCCACAATCTTTCTGAATGCTTGTTCTGTTTATTTCTTTTTTGAATTGCTTCTCAGAATTTTTTATTCTAACTGTTTTGTTGCCAATTTCCCAAATGCCATGTATAGATAAAAAAAAATACATTCACTGGTTATTACTTGTTTGTTTTTAAATATTGTGTTAAATCGCATTATTAATGTATAAATGAGCAGAATCCTGATGCATGGTGATTGAAGATGTCGTGCAGTATCTAAGATTCTCTTCATCTTTGGCAGGACATTGTTAAGACTACCGATTCACTGTCACCAGTTATCGGTAGCCTCACGCCATCCATGAGTCGATCACCACTGCCACCGGATGAAACAGCAGCAAATAGAAGCAAGATCAGTGATTGGGTGAAATGTCTGCAGTGGCAGGATACAACACCGGAGAAACAGAGTGACATAATGGAGGAAAGTAATGTTGCTGACTCAACAAAAAAGAAACCCAAATATATCAGGTACACAGATTGACTTGAACAGACGCTGTTTCCTTACAGGCTGTAATGTTATGACAACTGTGAAAAATATGTTCATGCCGTAGAGCACATAATAGGCAATACTTTCTGACGATAATAACAACTTACACATTCCATTTGGTGCAAATTCATAATGCCTTCAATTTATTTCTTTGGGAAGATGTAATGTTGTTCCATTTCTTTCCATTGTTATCATTCTGCTCCATAAATATATCCCTTTTTCCATTCCCCATTTCAGGTTAATTAGATTGATATGCTTCGTGTACTTCAAATTGATTAGTTACTTATTAGTGAGATCTAAATCACAAAATAGAGATGACAATAATTTTAAAAGGATATAATCAATCTGAATAATTTATGCTGAATCTTTTTGCATATCTGCAGACATGGTTTGGCAGATCAACTTCAGAGGCTGGTTGCTCGCGAGAAGTCGGCTGTGGCTTTCTGGCTGCACAAACTCACCACAGCTAGGACAGCAACACCAGCTACAGCAGGAGCAACAACAACATCAGGAGCAACAACAACAGCAGCAGGAGCAACAACAACATCAGAAGCAACAACAACAACAGGAGCTGTTTTTGGTAATGCAGAAACTTGCATGGATTTTCATGAATGATGCAATGTGTGTCAAAATCTTCTACTATGGTGGCAAAACACTGTGCCCTTTGACATCTTTATGTTGATTGAGTTGGGAAACATCTTGTGGCATAGTGGTTAGAACATCACAATCTAATTCAAGAACAACGGGTTTGACTCCTCGTGGTGCCATTTCGAAGCTTGGGAAATTTGTTTCACTCCACGTTGCCTCAGTTAACTCACCTGTATAAATGAATATCTGGCTATAGACAGTGCTGGATATGTGTGAAGTGAACAAGTAGTCTTCATGCAGTAATTGCTATATGGCTGAAAGCTTCACAGAGAAGTTGAATTTGTGTTGGAAGGAACAGGTCTGCCAGTTTGTGAAGTGTAAAACACTTTGAACGGTCCTAAGGACTGGCTACCACCCTATATGAGAACTTGCCTTTATCTTTCACAAGTTACAGAACTATATGTGTTGTTTCAGACTCCAAGGTACTGTCTGTGAAGGTCTTGAAGTTGAGGAAGGAGTATTCACTGTTGGTTGCTGAATGTTGCTACTTACATTCATCCTCCGAGCCTGGGGACAATGACAACGTAGTGATCCTGTTTACCAACTCCTCCAAGGTGATGCATGGCAGTACTGTCAACATCCACCCGCCTTGGTAAGTGTGATGGCGTCTAAAGCTTACATGGCTCATTTACAAAAAAGCTTGCTCTTGCATTTATTCATCTTTGCTTTCCTTCAACTGGAAGAGTCATCACAGTGCCTGGCCATTGGTATACCACAATTAAACTTCCTTCCTCAAATGCTTTAGCACATCATGAATCCGGTTCATTGATGTTCAAATTTGTAGTGTGTGAATAGTTTAAGTAATGTGCACAGTTGGTTTAATAAAAAAGCGTATATTAAAAAAAAAATCATCATACCAATTAATTTGGATCGTTAAATCGGGTAACTTGCAAAAGTGTGACTAACTTTGTTGTAATGTTGAGCCACTTTTGCCATTTTTTCACAGAATTTTGATCAGATCCAGTCAAAAATAAATTAATAGTTTGCCACCAAATCTAAATAACACATTTACACAAACAAGCTGGCGTATCACGGTGGATGATAAACAAGGTTAACTTTTCATAAAATGAATATGAAATGGGATAAGTGAAGCAGAAATTGAGGACTTTTAAGGTGTTTATATTGACAACATGAAAATATTCTAACAAGTAGATTTAATAAGATTGCCATCCAAAGTGACAAACTCCAGATGGCAAATGGAAGTCAATGGGTTATCGAGAGTCCAAAAGTTGTTCACTGATGTGTATTCTGTCCTTGTCAAACATGTCAGTTCTGTTTTTAAACAATAACGCTGCTGGCATTTACACAATCAATTGATTAAGTATGACATTAATCATTGTCGTCCATTGGTTTCCCAGGCAGAGTTTAGACACAGGAGGAAGAAAGGTGATCCTGTGCACCCATTTCCATGAAGTCTTCCCACACGAAGCACCCACAATCACACAACACACCACATCATCAACACTACTGGCCACTTGGAAGTGCCCATGTGAACAGGGTAAGTAAGTATAGATGTGCCTCTGTTTATGGAGTGATATGGATTCACAGTTCACTGAATCATCTACCATTCAGCGTTCCACAATTGCTCCCAATTCACTGCAATAAATTCACTGAAGTCAGAGGGATTCAGATTCCAGTTTTTATGGAAGGTGCTTAGTGTTTTCCAAATTGGCATAGTATATATGTGCCTGCGCTGAGTGGTCCACACCTGTAAGACCGTAAGATTATATATATATCCGGTGATTTGCCGCTCATTCTTTAAAGGATCAAACTGTGATATATTAAATGGATCTCACGAGACATTGGCTCAGCTGACTGCGCATAGCTAAACTATTCATGAGAGTTGTTCTTTGGATGTGTTTTAATGATCTGTTATCTGCATGCCATTTGACAGATGCGGGTTGTATCCCAAAGCCCTGTTCAAAATGCACAAAACCAAAGGAATGTTTCCTACACCTGTATAATCATCAAATTTAAGAAAGTCCATAAGACTTACAGGATAAATCAGAAGAGTTGGAACCTGCCATAGTTGATATGATAGTTTGTTATCTAATTATCTAAGTTTGTTATCTAATTATGATAATAATAATAACTTTATTTAAACACCATCAAATCTGGGGCTAATTCGCGAGTGTGGACATAAATACATAAAATAGTATTTTAAAATTACATATGAAAAGAAAAAAATACGAAAAGAAAGTACAATAGCCAATAAAATAATATATATTGGTCACTACTTTGTAAAAACTAATGCTTGGCATACAATGTATAAAGTTGTAAAAACCATGAAAATTTTTGTTTTTACATATACACTACATCGTATAAAACATAGAAGTTAGTTTGAAAATAAAAATGTCTTTAATGTCTTTTTGAACTGTGCACAATTCCCGGTGTTCCGTAGTGTAGTGTGGCTGGTAAAGCGTTCCACAGCGTCGGGCCAGCGCATGCAAACATTCGCAGCCATACTGTTCGAGGTTGACACGTGGAACATGCAGAAGTAGATCGCCAGCAAAGCGTAAGGGGGGAGTGGCATATGACGATGCAGCAGCAAGGCGAGGTACACCGGTGTGCCTTCGTAAAGCGTACAGTGTACAAGGACTAGTAGCTTGTACTCTGTGCGCTTTCTCACGGGAAGCCAATGCAATTGACTCAGTATCTCGGACATCAATTGTGTTTGTTACCTAATACTTCCCCTCTTCTTGGTATGATAGTTTGTTATCTAATATTTCCCCTCTTGTTGCAGACAGATCCTTGGATCCCTTGGCCTGTCCAGCTGCTGAATTCCCCTGCTCGACTGCTGCAAGAACTGGCAAGGTAAATGACATCTGCTTGTCACTCAATAATCTATAATACGTGGGGAACTGTAGCTCAGCGGTTAGAATGTTGGACTCTCAATTGAGAGCACTTGGGTTCAAATTCTCTTGCTGCCATTTTGAAGCTTGGGGGGTGATTAAAATAAAACTTTGTCGTGTGTTCGATATGATTCGATATGAATTGACAGATTAAAAATTGTATTTGCAACTAGCCCAGTTGCCCAGCGTTTGTATGGGAGAAAAGGCAAGAGCTTATGACTCCTTGTACTATCCAGTCAAGTTCTGGTACTTGCAATGCCAATGGCAATAACATGTTCACACCACAAAAATCACATACAACTGCCAATTTCACGAAGCACTCGGTAGATATTTGACGTAGATCACGCAGCAATAGTTGAAACACGCATAGTGGTGTTAACAATTGCACATAACTATTGTTCTGAGTTACTTAATTTACATCAAACATCCACATTGGTTCCTTCAACATAATACCCCACCCACCGTGGAATTTCAAACATTCGTTTAATGTACGAACCATAACCATGGGCCCCCGGACACACCTACAAAATGTCAGCCCCATACATGCGAAACTGATGGAGATATGAGGGAACAGCCAGAGACAGACAGACAGACAGAGACAGACAGAGACAGACAGAGACAGACAGACAGACAGACAGACAGACAGAGTCGCAAACTACTTTATATTGAAGAAATAGGATCTGAATATAACAACATAACAACAGCGTCATAAAACAAAACCCGTAAATACAACGATGGAAATCGTATCGCATATTTACATCATTAATTATCATAAATAAACTTTATTTGTTTAGTCTGCCGCTGGTGACGATGTTAGTTGCCTGTCACATGTCCCTGCCTCCTTGACCGGCATTCATACTGACCAGTCACATAAGCTGGTGACGGTCAGTGGCAATGAGATGGCCAGCCACTGCAGCCCAAGTCTGTCCATCCTGGACAGTGTGGAGAAACAGGGGGGGTGTACAACGGCCAGTGTTGGCTTCACCGCTGCTGTCCAACGAGTCTTCTCCCACTGGTCAGTTTCAGTTGTTTTTGTCCAGCAGAAAGGGATGATCTCCAGACATTGATATACGACACAATATAACTCCCTACTAGCGGTCAAAGTCAGTACCCTTATGAACTATAATTGGAAAATAAAAATGTTTTTAGAAATATGTATGGATCTAAATGAAAATGTGGCTGACCTCTCCCGTGAAACCAATTTCATGTAGTGTTGAGATCATGTTTTGAAATCATCCCTTAATAAGAAAAAAAAGAACTAGTTTATTGTTACATGTTAACAGTCATAATATTTAGCAGAAGTTCAACTGCAGGACAGCAGATTTAGCACATGTGCTTTTTGTAATTCTCAGACATGATTTAAAAAAAAACTTCTGTTTGATACATAAAGTGGCAACAATTTCTGAATATTAACCGAGGCCGAGTCATAGGTATGATAAATAACCCTGTCCAAATATGTACCATGTGGATAAAAATCTTCACATTTGCTTTACCAAATTATGTTCTCTCTTAAAACATGTATTTACCAGAAATAATTCATTAATGACCACAGTAGGAAGGAATTACAGTTTCCTGACAATTTTGGAATCTGACATTGTAACAAGAAATTTTTATTACTGTACTTAAGAATAAATACTTAAATGCGCTGCTACTTTTCACTAGCAATCCTGTAGGAGGAGCTGGAAGGTTGGCATCTAGGGCTGTGTCCTGGTCTCTACTGGTGCAGGACACCTACGGTGCTGTGTGTCACATAGAAGTGACAGACAGACTGGTGGAGAGGGCACCATGGATAGAGATACTGCACTCAGGAGAGGGCAGGGTCTACAACTTCACTGGACTGAGACTTGTCCGCAGAACCAGCAGGGCTAGGTGAGTATCAGAACCAGCAGGGCTAGGTGAGTATCAAAACCAGCAGGGCTAGGTGAGTATCAAAACCAGCAGGGTTAGGTGAGTATCAGAACCAGCAGGTCTAGGTGAGTATCAGAACCAGCAGGGCTAGATGAGTATCAGAACCAGCAGGGCTAGGTGAGTATCATAACCAACAAGGCTGGGTGAGTATCAGAACCAGCAGGGCATATATATATTTTCCGTGATTCACTTGCTGCATGAAAGCCTCTGATTGTAATTGTTATTCTGGCACTGAATGTCGTTCACAATCAGTTGTGAAGAGAAGGTTATTTTGATTGTCAGTTTTATATTGCTAACTAACTACCAAATTAATGCCCAATATTATGAGTAGATAATAATAATTTTAGACTCATCCCAGTTGGTATGTTGCAGGTGTGCAGGCCTGTTTGGTGTTATAGACGCCATTTGGACAACTACAGCCATGTTGAGACATGAAGATGTCAGCCAGGAGAGCTCAGTGGGGGCAAGCAGTTTTATGTATTATGAAATCAGCCATTTTTAAGACGAGTCCTGGTGACATGTTTTACGTTTGTTGCAATTTTAGTTGTGTCATTGAGCAAACATGACAACCAGTTATAGTCGAGTAAATAACTGCTTAGCCAATATTTAACATACCTCAATAGATTTGCGTATGGGACAAATCTGATGTTAAATCAAAGTGACTGGACAATGACAAACGATCATGTAAAGTGTAACCAATTATGTGGTAAGGTAATTTGTTCATTCACCTTGGAATGATAAAACTGTTATTCAAGAAGGATATGCACTGAACAAAATTTATGTTATTTTCCAATATTACAATATATGCACTGAACATGCTCTATCATTGGTTGGCAATCAATTAGAAAATTTGACAAAAGAATAATTTTTTTCTATCTGGTTTCATTCTGATGGAGGTAGAATTATGTTTCTGTGATTATAAACTATGTTGTTTTATATGCACCACTTTTATGAATTTTAGATGTGTCAATAAAGAAATATATTTTAATATAGACACAATTATTAAAGTTTACTCACTTCAACGTTTCTGCAACCATTAGTTGCCTTCTTCGAGAACTGAATTCTCGGACTTAGTTCTTCTTCTTCTGCTCACCAGATGGTGTGGCAAGCAGGCTGCCCCATATGGGGCTGAGTCGGTACCCCCATGTCTTGATTCAAGATAGCTGTTGTTTTTCTGATCCAGAGGGCTTCCTTTATCATCTCACTGTTCTGTTACTTTCCCTGTCAGTCACCTTGAAATGTGAAGTGAGAACCATAATAGTTGTGTTAAGAAGATTAAAATGTATAATAATAGACGATGTTCGCAACGTATGCGCATTAGCACTACATTATTTTAACACACAACCATGGTTTCATTCTTAGCCAACAGGTGTCATACGTATTATAAATAATGTCTATTGTATGATGGCTGATGATAAACTGACTACATACGCATTTACCTAAGTAAAACAGGCCCTTTTGGAAATTGTAATTAAAAAATAAAAATATTTTATGCCCAATTTCAAAATCTTCCAGTTTCAGATGTTGCAGTGAAGTCACAAACATATGGCAGTGATGTCACAAACATATGGCAGTGATGTCACAAACATATGGCAGTGATGTCACAAACACGACCAGCAATCATGGTTATAGTCTTAGCCGAGAGGTGTCATATGTGTTGTGAATATTGTCTACTGTTTGTTTGTAGTCGGAGCCAATCACCTTCACAGAACCTCCAGGATTCTGCTACCACCTGGCAGCCGTGTGGCCTGAGAGTGTTTGCTCTCTCTCTCACGCCACCCCTCGGTCACCCTGTTTGTACAACCCCCTACGTCACACCCCTCTCGCCGCCCTGGATGGTGCCCATGGCAGGGTGAATCTGCTGGCAAGGGTGTTCTGTCACATACATGATGTAGGTTGTTCGTTACGTGTTTGTTATAGCTGTCTGGTTGTTAGTAGGGTCAAATCTGCATCGATAAATGGTGTAGTGGTTAAAACTCCTTCCTCAGTTCATTTAGCCTATTGTGAATCAGGTTTGTTGACGTACTAATCTATAGTGTGTGAATGGTTTAGGTAATATGCACAGTCAGTTTAATAAAAAAGTGCATAAGTCACTAATAAATCATCAAAAGAATTGATTTTGATTGTTAGACCGTGTCACGTGTGAAAGGGTGAATAGCCTTCTGTCATAGTATATAGAGTTTGACCACTTTTGTCCAATTTTGACTGGATCCAGTCAAAAATGATTTAATAGTTTGTTGGACGATTTCAACAAAACTAAATAACGTGTTTACACAAACAAGCTAGCATGTCGAAGTGGTTACTAGATAGGTTTAATTTTTTGCAAAATGATTCTGAAACGAGATGGGCGAATAAATTTAATTGAGGAAGGACCTTTAATAGAAAGAGCGAGAAGAAGGTCACTGCAGGCAACTGATTGGTACATTCTTTATATCCCACCTATGTTTAATTTAGAGTTTCATGTGAAGCGTAGTAAGCTTGACATAAGTCATGCTGTATCATAATGTAGATCAATTTGTTAGGCAAAAGAGCAAATGACTTGGCAGTAATTAACTTTAAGTTAGATGCTTGTACTTGCACTCTGGTTATGTTTATATATTACAAATTCCCTATTGCTGTATGATAGTGCTTAGCTGCTTATAACCCTTTAGCGTTTTGTTATTTTTAGGTGTCATCACCATCAGTTGATGGCATCCACAGTGTCATCTATGTGACTGACGCCAGTTGGGGAGACAGTGGGAGGAGAGGGGAGAGACGTTACATGTGTGTTCTGGTGAAACAAACATGCTGTCTGCCCGACGGCCCGTGGCTGACCACTGACAGTGGCACTGGGGTTGTCATCTTCAAAGACCTCCTTTCTCACCAACCAGGTACCTTATATTTAACAAGACTGCCATCCAAGGCAAAGGCCCAGATGGCAAGTGGACAACGCAGTCAAGAAATGGCAGAAACATATTTGAAATAGATTTTTTTATGCCTTTCCTCAATTGTTGTTGCTGTCAACATTGTCGTCACACCTCGGATATGTGACAGTTCGCTGCTATGCTGTGTTTACTTACCTTCGCTTACTTCTACATTAATGTTGCAGGCCCCAACACTGTCAACACACTGTTTTGTGGATCCCCACACGATGATTGCTACTTCCTCAGCCATCTCAGATGAATAATGCACAGTGCAGATTACAAATGGTCCATTTGATATAATTACTGCACATATAAGACTGAATTCTGCCTATAGTTTACCTGGTGTTCAAATCTGGGTACCGTTTCACTAAAATCTTATAAGCTCATAAGCATGATTTCTCTTGTTGAGGTAACTAGAAGGATTCCTTGCTAGCTGGCCAGTAATTATACATTAATTACTTTTTACCAGGGAGATGCTACTTTGATCCGTACAGCCGTCTCTATGACACCACCAGGGAAGAAACACTGACACGGTTCTCACTCGCTGCTGCTGATGTCACGGCTGTTGGCATGGCAACATTTAAACCACCTCCAATGGCGCTGGATGTTCATACGTATGACTTGGTGAAACTGGAAGGTATTCCTATTAAAGATTGTCACCTGTTCACTGTGGCATATTTATTGTTCCCAGTTTCATATGTATGTATGTATGTATGTGTGTGTATATATATATATATATATATATATATATATATATATATATATATATATATATATATATATATATATATATATATATATATATATATATATACATATGTATATATATATATATATATATTATATATGTGTGCGTGCGGGCGGGCGTGCGTGTGTGTAATATTATACAGATTTTAACATGTATGAAAATCTAGTCAGCTCAGCTTTAGGATATTTCTTTATAGCTTTCTTCTACAAAGAAACTAACTTAACCACACCACATCTAATGTTGTACAATATGTAGCTGCAGTAAGATATGGGTGTATATAATATACACATGATTTCACAAGAGAGGAAACACTGTCTTTGAAATCACAAAATATTCAACATGATGGAGAGAATTTCACCATATGTTGCATTCAGTTTATGTTAGGGATATTCCAGAAATATATGTATGACAAGGAGATGTATGACAGGGAGATGTATGAAAAGGAGATGATAGGCACATTTTCAAGATCCCTATGACCAACAATGGTACTTTATATGATAATATTAATAAATTCATTTCTGCCCCCCACCCCCACCCCATATATTCATTTCTTGTTTTGCCCTTATTGACCATTGTCAATGCTGTGATTAATATAACACGACATCCACTGCACAAGGTCCACTGTTTAGTAGCAAGCGTGATATTTAAGTGTGTTTCCTGTAGGCCGTATAACAAGTGTTGATGAGTCGACGGCCTACTCCTGGATCGAATGTGACGTTTGTCGCAGTGACAAGTTGGCAGCAGACGGTAGCTCCAGGTAAATTGTTTCATGAAATGTTACTCCAACACATGATTTCTAGCAAAAAACTCCCATGCTATCTTAGCTTGTTATACCATGAAAACGTTTTCTTTCCAGCACAATTTGGTGTTTGCCATGTGACCAGAAGGTACTGGGTTCCAACTCCTAATGATTTCATCAAAATTGGGTACAACTTGTAACTATGGCGTAATTAGCACCAGGTATATGGCTATGGGAAGTTGGAAATATCGTATTCAACCTATTAAGTGTACACACCCTAATTAGCGTGCACCCCCTTTTTTAATCAGCAGGATCCATAATTAGTGGAATTTGACTAGTATGGAACAACTGAAAAATTTCGCTATCTGGTGTTATACAGTTGGCACCACTTTTCAGTTCTACACAAGTCACCAAATGACACCACTGGTGTTTAACAGTTACCTTATTGTCTTGAGAAACAAATTGTGGTGTATGCTTATAAGAACAGATGCCCTAATTTTTTTCAATCGTACTGTAGGCTTATTAGGTCGAATATGGTATGTGCCTTTCAGATGAGACTAACTGCCATAGGTCCCTTCTACCTGGTGTCCAAGCCAGAGGATGTTAAAGTCCACAGGCGGTAAAAGGGACTTACACAGCTGGTGATCTATTTGTAAATCCTTAACACAAAATCTATATTTTAACATATACAAATTGGCAAAGTTATGGCACATTGTATATGGTAGGAACATAATGGAGAAAATGTTTTAAAGTTTTTGAAGAAAAGTAATTATTTTGGGGCTATGAACCTAAAAGAGATAATAAAAACTAACCATATGCAACTAAAATCAAGAATATCATGCCAGTAGTTTACTCAGTATGCAGTGATTTGCCGAGGCGTTTTTGGGTTGGCGCCGTGCCATGCCCCCCAGTCGTAATGCTGGCCTGCGACTGGATTCATAGCACCTTGCCCTGCCGGGGCGCTGGCGTGCAGCTAAAAAGGTGCTCGATCCACTGGCGTTGGCCATTTTAAAGTGTGCACTAAAACAACAATTTCAACGCAGTATATATTCTGCATGAAACCTATTATTATTAACAGTGAAATTATGCAAAATTGGAGGAAACAATGTTGCCAGTGTTTTTTGGTAGGGTTTATTTTGAGGGCTGATAATACGTGTTTCACCTAAGTTTATGTATAGTCAGCATAGGCTATACATAGAAGAAAGAAGAAAAAGCCCATGTCGCCAGTAGTATAGTATTCCTACAAAACTATGCCATAAAAAAATAAGTTACATTATGCTAAATTTTAATTGGAATAAGTTACATAAGTTGCCTTTGTGCAGCAACCAGAACTTGGCTGCACGAGACAGACAGACAGCTCGCCCATTGAGCCTGACGTAAGCCTGAATAAGAACGTACCTTTACCTTTTACATTGCAGTCATCAAATACATGTTTTGAAGGTTACAATGGTGGGATTAAACACCTCCCTCGACTAAAACATTTTGTAGGGGGACTGTGCGATGTAGCCAGTGTGAGAGATCTGTCGAGCATCCAATCGCCAAAGTCAACCTGGATGTGTTTGTGAGCTGTTCACAACTGCGGGATGTCGTCGTTAAAGTGAAGGTGGGACTTTGAACAAGTAATTTTTCTGACTGGCGTTACATCCATTTTGTTAGGTCGTGTTTTGTGCCGCACATTGTTATGCGATATATAGGAAAACCGGCGTTTCATCACCCCATAACATGGCGTTTGATGTGTTCTTCTACAAACTTCTTTTGCCTCCACCACTACCACCAACTTGATGGCAGCACAAAAACACTTTTAATTTATGTTAAACAAAATTAAGTTTGATGTGTTTTGCAAATAAATACCTCGTTTCCATACATAGAGCTGTATTAAAATAAGACTTTTATGATAGGTAACATATTGTTATGGTATTTACTGCGTAATTATTTTAAACTGCCAAGGTTGCATACTATGTAACACTCTTTTAGCATGTTCTGTAATAAATGATGCTTTGCTGGCGGAGTAATCTCTTCTGTTTGATGTTGTATTATGGTATATGTGAAGATGGTATAATTCAATTATCTTTATTTGTCCTATTAGCTCCTTCAACCGACCATTGAGAAGTTACTCCCTACGCACAAGGATGATGAGGTGAGAATCTGAACCATACTTGTATGATACATACCTTTTAAACAACCTCACAGGTCCTGAACCATACTTGTATGATACATACCTTTTAGACAACTTCACAGGTCCTGAACCATACTTGCATAATAAATACCTTTTAGATAACCTCACAGATCCTGAACCATAATTGTATGATAAATACCTTTTAAACAACCTCACAGGTCCTGAACCATACTTGTATGATACATACCTGTTAGACAACCTCACAGGTCCTGAACCATACTTGTATGATACATACCTGTTAGACAACCTCACAGGTCCTGAACCATACTTGTATGATACATACCTGTTAGACAACCTCACAAGTCCTGAACCATACTTGTATGATACATACCTGTTAGACAACCTCACAGGTCCTGAACCATACTTGTATGATACATACCTGTTAGACAACCTCACAGGTCCTGAACCATACTTGTATGATACATACCTGTTAGACAACCTCACAGGTCCTGAACCATACTTGTATGATACATACCTGTTAGACAACCTAACAGGTCCTTCCTCAATTCATTTAGCCCATTACAAAAGTGTTAATCGAGCTGGACCACTTTTGTCTTTCTTGACTGAATTTGACCGGATTCAGTCAAAAATAATTAATAGTTTGTCCGATGATTTCACCAAAACTAAATAACAAATTGGTATAATTGAGCTAACATGTCTTAGTGGTTATTAGGCAGATGTGATTGTTCGCGGAATGATTCTATAACGAGACGAGCAAAACAATTTAATTGAAACTTTAAATATGTTTCTTAAATGATGTAACTAATGCCAAGGAAAAAAAACAGTAAAATAAAAATACAGGGACAACATACTATGTACAAACAGTGGGTAAACTACTTCTGTTTGTTGCCACATAATGCATTAATTATGATTTTTCTAGCATATTTGAGATGAAAAAGGTGTAAGTAGTTTTGACAACAGGTGGAATCCACCATGTGACAAAAAATATGGCAAGCTAATGAAACTATTCATTCATTCTGTTAGTATACACTACGAATGAGTTTCTTTTCAATTTCAGTTACAACTATATGAATTACTAGCTGAGTTACCTATTGATGAACAGGCAGCCATAAGTATTTTGTACTTAAGGCCGTTTCTATGGATATCTATCACTTTTAGCTTTAGATGCGTTTTCTCAATTCACACACTTTGCTGTTTTTATGGGATGCGAACGCTTAGCAGGAACCGGTTTCACAAAGTACTGTATGAAGGAATTTATGCAGACATTTGATGCGCAACTCTAAAAAATCATAGAAAACGCGCACATTGTTGCAAATAATTCTACGTAACTACGAACTACCCTTTGTATGAACGTTCCTCCCACCCCCTGGAGAATCTTGACCAACCCAATGAGCCCCCCGGGTACACCTATAACATTTTCAACCCCATACATGTGAGACTGACAGAGATGTGAGGGAACGGACACAGCTACAAATGTTTTTATAGTATAAATAAAACTAGCATCGAATAAGTGCACAGTACTATAGGTGTTTTCATGCCTTTCTAGCTCATTTCTAATTGTGCCACACTGGACACTCTGAAGACAAGTTCTGCATTGTCTCATTTTGAAATCCTTAAATATACATTGAATACATAGGACAGTAGTGTGATCTGAAAATATAACAATTAAAGTCTATTCTATTTGTCCTCTCTCCGGTCTCCGGAACACACAAACATAGCCACAAACTGTTTTATAGAATAGGCAAAACTGGCACACAATAAGTGTGTGATAATAAAGGTTTTTCAAACCACTCCGGGTCTTCTATTTGCACTCCAAATACTCTGTGAACAGACAAATAGAATAGACCATTAGACAGGGGTTTAAGCGTAACCGCAGGTCTGTAGTCTTCCGTACCATTCGCCATCTGGTGAATGTAATTTTTGCTTCAGGCAGAGTCAATATTCTACAATTGGGTGTATGGTTGCCTGCTGAATGCCCCAGCTAGATGACTATAGATATTTTCTAGTGGCATTTAACAGCATCTATGTGCGATTATCGTCTCAACTGCCCTCTCATTTTCCATGTTCGAGTGCCTGAATGATTCACCGTATTGCGAAACTGAAGTAATTAGGCATCCCATACCGTATCTATAAGATATGGATTGAATGCAGGCATGGTGTTCATAAAAGGGTTATGAATTATATTAACTACGCTTGACTTTTTCCAAATGGTTGTAGCAATGTTTACTGTTCCTGACACCAAAGTGATTGTTGTGTGTGTGAAAACAAAGAAAATCAATTCAGTTTGCGTGAAATTCTGCATTGTCTCATTTTGAAATCCTTAAATATACACTGAATACATAGGACAGTAGGCTGATCTGAAAAGATAACAATTAAAGTCTATTCTATTTGTCCTCTCCGGTCTCCGGAACAAACAAACACAGCCGCAAACTGTTCTATAGAATAGACAAACCTAGCACATAATAAGTGTGCGATAATAAAGGTGTTTTCAAACCTCTCCGGGTCTTCTATTTGTACTCCGAATACTATGTGGACAGGCAGAGTCAACATTCTACCAGTGTGAGTGCCTGCTGAATGCCCCAGCTAGATGACTATAGGTGTTTCCTAGTGGCATTTAACAGCATCTATGTGCGATTATCATCTCAACTGCCCTCTCATGTTCCATGTTCGAGTGCTTGAATGATTCACCCTATTGCGAAACTGAACTAATTAGGCCTCCCATACCGTATCTATAAGATATGGATTGAATACAGGCTTGGTGTTCATAAAAGGGTTATGAATATGATTAACCACGCTTGACTTTTTCCAAATGATTGTAGTAATGTTTACTGTTCCTGACACCAAAGTGATTGTTGTGCATGTGAAGGCAATGAAAATCTACTCAGTTTGCGTGAAATTGTGCACAGGTTAAAAAATGTTCCTATATTGGGTATGTTATGGTAGATAGGTCAGGGACATGGAACTAGAACATGCCATTCGCGTACGTTGTATACAAAATCACTGACCATACCGTCTTCTTTCAGGGTTATGATGTGGAAAGTGTACTGGGGAATGACCTCGGCCCGCTTACATGCGTGGTTGTGTCAGTGACCAAACGAAAAGACTCTGGCCATTTTGTGCTGCAAGAACTGACCACTAGGTCACATCCGATCTAACTGTACTACGTGGGCGTTCTGGAGGTTGCCCCGACCTTCATTAGTCATATTTCGACATACTCTGGCCACTTTACATGTCATAATACTCATGTAGTGAAAAGCCACAAACTGTTCAGCATATACGTATGGCAGAGTGCATGTGGCGCAATATCTTAGCCAGTACTTGGTAACTTAGTAAGTCCTAACAATACACGTTTCCAGCCATAATTATAATGGTCACATGCTGAGGGAATAATTTGCTATAGGCAGGTTAAAAGGTTAGTTCAAAGAGCTGAGAAGTGGCCATGTTCTAGGAGGTATTTTATGGCTGTCAATTATGAAAGAAGTTTAATTCTTTGTAAAACGTTTGTGGAGAATGTACATAGATTAGTTCTTATGAAATAAATATTATGGCTGCTATAATGTGTATTATATTGTCACACATGTGTGCACGTGTACACACCTAACCCACCTTATATATCCCTACGATTGTATGTATATATATATATATATATATATACATACATATACATACAGTAGAACCCCTCCATATGGCCACCACTTAAAAATGGCCACTCAATCAGTCTTATTTTTGCCAGGTCTGTATATCTGACCCACCTCTGTAACCAGGCTACCCAATCAGGCCATTTTATCCACGTAACAATGGTGGCCTCTTGTAGAGAGGTTCTACTGTTCTCTACACTAATATTAAACAGTCAGTACACTTGTATGCAATTCAATTCATTTATTTTTGACACTGCAAACCAACATGTATCTGACACATACAGAGTAATTAGCGGTTCAACTTCAGGTTGTAGTGACATTTACACAGCATGCAAACCTAGTATTGTTTCCACTAGTAGTTTTTTTTATAAAATATGTGTTACTCCTTCTTCATTGTGAGATCAAACAGTAATATAGCAGTTGTGTTCGTGTCTGTTACATACCGACAACGAACAAAACAGACAAAATATATATGAAGACTTCATGGCACTTGCTGATGTTTCATCAAAGCACCATCAGGATGTAAAAGAATATACACTTAAGCCGACCACAACAGTGCAACAAGGTACGGCAACTGTTCTACACCAGGTTCATCACAGTAAAGAAAACCGAAACAACGTACTTTGTACAAACATGCAATGCATCAACTATGCTTGTGCCTGGCTGTTTCAAACTTGAACAATTCAACAGTTCAGAGATGTAAAAACATGGAGATGAATCCAGTCCATGTTCTACTGTGCATTTAACTGATCTCGTTTACTGTTCCTTTGGTAGAACGTCTGCATTTCTGCCCGCAAAGACACGAGCCAGTAAACGCTCAACCTGCACCAGAGTAGAGTACTCATCGGGTACAATTCACACACCACAACAGTCTTGGCATTACCGAAAACTGCTGTAATACCAAGTGTTTCGTATCCACATTCAGCCAAAGATGTCACACAATTCTTCAATAACACACTCGGCAATCCATCTAAGTAGTAAGTGTATTGACCAACACGTGTGTAACGTTAACTGGTATTGCAGATGCCCCACATCGAGTGATACAACTGCGCCGTTGTAAACACACAAGGCACTCAACACTGTCTCTGACCACTACGATCAATTAAAATGCACCACATGAAAATATCCCAAGTCACTGGTCCTGCAGCAGCTGCTCAAGACTGGGCGGGATGTCGATGTCAACGTTTGCGAACAACCCCTTGAGTACGGTCAGTTCCTTCGTAAGGAGGTCAACACGCTTCTTCAGGTGGTCATTCTCATTGGTCAGGTTCTGCACTCTCGACTCGGTCTGGATGTGGCGCATCTTTGTCTTGTCTCGACTCTTGCGGACAGCGACGTTGTTTCGCTCTCGCCGTTGTCGATATTCATCGCTGTCTTTCTCAAGCTGCCGCTTCTTCGAAGATGACCCCTTTCTTGTCATTTTGAATTTCGACCCAGTCCCTGATGTTGGGGTGTTTGCCTCACTGAAGCATGTGTCTGACACGGGGGAGCTGGGCGTGGTCGCTGCAGATACGGACGGGTTGCTCGAATCGGATAACGTATCCCACATATCGGGCATGGAGACATGCGCTGGTGGGGCATAGTCACGCACGAGGGCGAGCGAACACGGCAGATTTCTCGGGCCGCGGGTCGGCTGGATTGGACACTGGCTCACTGGGACACCGCACCCGTGCGAATTGGCGCCGCCAGTTAGGTTCATCAACGTGACGTCGTACTGTTCAAGCGACAACTGCGAAGGCGGCTGTAGCAGCTCACAGTCAGGATGACATTCTGTCAGGTCGGCCGGAATGTCGTTCGGCAACGACTCGAGTAAATGCATACGTTCAACGCCGACCGGTTGAAGACCCCCGTTGGCGTTGTGCTGAGCAGAGAGCCCGACTCTTGACGGCGCGCCGCTAACCTGCGAGTCCCCTCTCTGAAGCAGGCCAAGTGCGGCGAAGTGCGGCGCGTTGTGTTCGGCCGTCGACCGAACCGGCATGACGCTGTCAAGTAAGTTCTGAACGTTCACGGATAACTCTATGCTGGGATCCAGGTCGCCGATGTCGTCCAACACAATATCGTCGATGTTCGAAGCGTTTCGCGGAGCTTTCTCGTTGAATTTCGAGGAACTGTCGATAAACTCGTACATGTGCTGTGAATCAAACTCGACAAACTCCATACCTCCTGGCCTAAACGAACATTCCAGGCTTACACCGATGAAATAACGTAAAATGCCACCGTATTATGAGATGCGTAATAAAACAATTACGTGCTCGCTAGTCTCAGAACGCAATGAGGTACCCGTGATAATCGCCGGCGAACCGCCAATTAAGTCAGCTAGAGCAGCCCAGTGTAGCGCACCCGGTTAGCACAGAATTGTGTCAACTCAGGAATTTCGCCCGCTTATATAGAGGGCATACCCAGCCGACAACCGATTTTGTATTCGTCCGCGACACGCTAGCGAGTGTTCGATACATCCAATAATTGCACTAAAAGAAACTTTACACAATATTATATTAAAGCGCCAGAACATATATCAAGTAATGTGTTACGCTAACGCAGATTAACGGTCAATTATTTCAAATAAAAGTACACAATTTACTACTTTTCTTTTCGTAATATTCGGGAAGTTGGTGAGTCGTCATCGTCCGTTGCTATTTTAAGACGTTCGCAATCTCCTATTAATATGATTGGCTGTTATTTTTACCGATCGCTAAATCGTTATTTTTGTCAATCACGTCATCGGGATACCCATTACAAATATAGCGTCGGCGTGGGAGAACCTGTAGTAGTGCCGCATACAAAACGAGTTTCAAAGTATCAAATATTTTTTACCAAAGTCAAAGACCTTGACCAAAGACCATCCATGTTAATGTAATATACATATTTACCGAACACAACAGTAGTGTTTAGTAATATATTATTATCTAAATTATTATCAGCCAATTGCATAAATCGAGTTGTTTATGCACCGTAGTCCTGTGGGTACTTATGTGTTGAGAAAATCAGATGATAAATATTAGCGTTCCCCCGACTTAAAATTCATGTTTGGTGAGTACGGTTATTGTTGTAAATGACGAATACATCAGTATGTAATGGAACTATGATGGTTATTGAATTGTTCTGTCAAGGAAGTTCAGCTTAGTCTAGTTGTATATAGTCACCACATTCACGATGTACAAAACTGATAATGTTACAGTTATCATCATGATAAGTCATAACCAACCGTCCAAACGCATTCACGTTTTATATAGTGACCACAGTGGGATTATGCAGTTATGAGGGAGAAGAAGAAGTGTTTATTTGCGTGCAGACGACGGATGGCAAAAGTCAATATTGTTTTTCCCGACTTTCTGTTTATAATTGTAATATTATCATGTTTATATTGCTGAGCCCGAGTTGAGGTGGCATATCAGTTAATAATTTTATAGTCGCTGTGCAAAAAGGAAACAGCCTTTCTTATACAGTGCGACATCCTGGCACTATCCAGTAAATCTAAGGCTAAGCCCATTAGGCTTTATTAGCTTTAGTTAGGCTTTACTTTACTACTATTTAGGGATTTTTAGGCTGTCATTCAATTTAGTGAGCTAAAAAGTAAAGACTAAAGGTTTAGGGCCCCCAACGTTTAGGCTTTACACTTCACCACTTCGCAGGTCTGTTCATTCCAACGCCAACTCGAGTCTCAACTTCTCTGGGAAGCATACAGCCATGCTGCAATTACTGCACAAAAAGTATTCAATCACATATCCATCGTCACATATCCTTTTTCTGTTTGCCAAACCATCTGACGAGCAGAAGAAGAACTAAATCGCACAATTAAGTTCTTAAAAAACCGAAGATTTTCATACCGTCAAAAGTAGGTCAACTTCATAGTTGTGTTAAAGGGAATAAAAACAATGATTGCTTGAAATCATATTATATTACATCTTGTAGTATATTTCCATTTCCACAACACAAAAAAATTCAGTAGAATTCAATTAATTAATAATTCCAAATAATACTCTGTTCTACCGGCCTGCCTCGATTATGCATATTTTCCCCCATGATTATCAGCAAGCTTCAACTTGACATCACCGATGACAAGGAAATGCTATGAGACTGGGACTTACCATTCATTCATCATACTGTTGACAGTGATAGCGGTTGTTTAGAAGCGAGCATCAGAATGGTTTATTGTGCTGCATTCGATTGTAATGCAAACAGTAGTAAGAATAGAGTAACATGTAGTTGGTCTAAGTTCCCTATGGAGCCAATTTTGTTTTAAAAAATCAAACTTCAAGCCGATGAAGCACAGCAAGCTTTGTTCGCTTCAAGAAAAGTTGTTTCAACTGCGATCCAGACCAGAGAAGATTGCAGCCTTGTTGATATAAACATAAGCCATATAAATTATATAATCATATTTCACTTTTTCGGAAGATGTATGCAACTATTCGCGATAATCATCACAGGAAAGTTATCGAACGGCCCCACAAAGTCTTAATGCATCATGTCTTGCCGTACAGTGATGCTCTGAACATGCCGTATGAACTTCTGTTCACGTATAACAGTATTCCTTTTTGCATAGTTTGCAAATCACTTTTGTCATGTCCAAGTTTTCCTTGGTTGAGGGGCCATCTTTCTGCTTGTAAAACCCAAAATATTTCCAAACCCGACTGGCAGTCACAGTAGCATTGAACTGACTGCGCTATATAATGCAGTTTTAGTTGACTTTACTCCATTCCACAGTTACCATATTACTATTAGCGAAAAGGAATGCACTAACTTTGTGACACAAAGTTAACTTGCAGCAGCAACATATCGGCCAACCATTCATTGTCGGCCCAAGGCTTGCAGGCAGTTCAAAGTGCATTGATAATCCCCGAGTCAATCAGGGACACTGAGAGCAGTCAAAATATTCACACCTTGGTTTCTTTTGGCCATCAAAGCAATTCCAGCTCGCCTTTTACTGGGCAGTGATTGATTTCATCAACTTAATTGATGGCCCACATCCAACTGGTAGTCACAACAGCGATTAACTGACTGCGCTATATAATCCAGTATTAGTTGAGATTACTCCATTCCACAGTTATCATGTCTACAAAAAGGAACACACTGACTTTGCGACACAAAATTTACTTGATCAAAGCAGCAGAATCGGACAAATCTTGCCGCCAGTTAGACGATGATTTTCATATTGGCAGAACACAGGCCAGTTCGATCCTCAAGATAAAAGTAGAACTGCTGCCTCGACTGCAAACGCAAGCTGCAGAAGATTGGCAACGAAGACGTGAACGTCGTTTGCTGGGAGTGGTTCGCAGAACATTCCCCTCAGTGGCCCGATAGTTCAGGAGAAAGCCCTCGAATATGCAAAGCAACTGGGGAATACCGAGTTTAAAGCATCAAATGTCTTCCACGTTATTTGCGGGAAAGCTGCCGACTTTTCCTCCGTGACCATCGATGATTGGAAGCAGTGAATTCCATCGATCATTACAAGCTCAATGACATATACATCTGCTACGAGACGGGACTGTTCTACCGTGCCTGACAAGACATTGACAATCGAGGGTCAATAGTGCAGGGAAGGGAAACGATCAAAGGGATGTGTGATTATGCACTGCACCGGTACACCACCGGCAGTATTATATTGATACATGTGCACAGTCATCTGTCAAGCTTCTTCCGCATACATGACAAGTTTCTTCCAAAAGTTTAGTGATATTAACACCACACATTGTTCATGAAAACAAAGAGATGCATTAATTAGTTATAGCTCCTGTGTTTTTTATCACTTAGTGATTTGTACCGCTTGCGACAGTACCAACTAGAGAACGTCAACTGAACGCCTACTGAATATCCATGTCATTAAATTCTCCATAACGGACAATGCGCAGTCCCTACGGTGTCCACTATGAGGTTTCACTGTATGTTGTTTCTATATTTCAGATTTCCATGCGTATCAAGGGAAATTGTCCCAAAAAATTTGCTAAATTAAATCAAATACAGAACAATGACAGTGATTATTGTATTGTGAATACAACAGAGCCACCTGCATATGATTTCAGACCTATACAGTGTTTTTGTCAGATCATTTTGAATGCGAAACATAGTCTTTTATTCACACCTGCTCACTGTATGAAACAGATAAAACATTGTACTTCAACAGTATCTAGTTAAGTTTGGCATCCCTTTGATGACAATTACAGGAATAACAAAGCCCTTAAAATGAAGGCTAATCCATTGCTAGCTAGAACTGAGTAGATCTTGCATGTCTCCTCAGTCACCAAAATCACCAAGCTGAAATTACATCGGCCAAATTCACCTCCCATTCACTCAATTATAAAGTGGCCGGGTTCATGCACATGGCAGTTGGGCCGAATTCACAGAGGGCCGAAATCACCACCACCCGTCAGTGTCCTGCTATTGCGATGTTTTCTTTCTGACATAACCATGAAAATGATACCTATCGCTGCCAGGGTTCTCCTCATATATTTCTCATGTCATGTCACGTCTCTTACTTCCATGTAACGATAACAAATTACAAAAAACAAAAGCTAGCTATATCTTCTACACCTAGCTCCACGAAGCTAGACATAGGAGATGGCAAGTTTTTGTAAAGTTTTATCTTTATATGCATGGAAGTAAGATTAATGTTTTGACCACGTCACATGTGTATGCATATGGTAGATATATGAAAAGTTTGGCAGCTGTATGTATCGTTTTCATGGTTCGGTCGGAAAGTAAATAAGATGGAAGTTAAATGCTACTGGCATCACTAAACTGCTCCGAAATAGCTGAAATTCGAAGATGATTCTGCTGTATCACTATTACTTTTCCAATTTTTTTATTTTGGCATGTAGTACATACAATACTAAACTTTGCGTACACACCAAAAAAGCATTTTAGGTAGTGCCTTGTCGTTATTCCCTTAAGATGAAAATTGTACAATCTTAGCAAATGTTCTTTATTAATAAATCCTATGAAAACATTGAAAAGTTGTCAAAGTCAGCATGCTATCCACCATTCCAGACATCACAGTCCTAATTGAAACAAACTCAACTGTCATATATGACCAACACAGCTTTAATTGTCTAATTATAATCTACTTTTCGTTCCCAGTGTTAAAGGGAAACAACAGTCATGGTTTTGGGCCTATGCACCTATAAGAATGACTAAAACATAACCAGTTGCAACTGCAGTTAAGAATATCATGCCAGTGGTTTACTAGGAAAATCTTGTTAAACACTCATCTTAATTTCATGGGCTGTGCCATACCGTTGTGACAAGTGTCAGTCTAACAAAATTCACTCGCCAAATGAAAATATCACCTCACCTATCTTCTTCGGCCCCAGTGGCCTATAAGGTTGAAGTGCATCTCCTCCAGCTCACTCTGTCAGTTGCTATGCGTCTCGCCTTGTTCCAACGAAAATATGGTAAATATTATAATATTATTTGTATACACCTATTCCTATATTTACCACTATGATATGGCTATGCTGTTTGCATCCAAATTCAACTTATGTTACATATTTTGGCCTTTGTTTATAAAACTATTCCTCTTTCTGACAAAATAACATGTTTGTTTGAGACTGCGTTGGTTCTGCGTATGCCGGCCTCCCTTAATACGTAACAATTGTCTAGGTGACCTGATTTTCATAGACTGCAGTCAACTGGAGAAATGACCGGAATCTCCCACTTTTAGAACACATTCTGAGTAAACCAGCGGCATGATATTCTTGATTTTAGTTGCAGATGGTTAGTTTTTATTTTATTATCTCTTAGGTGCCCCATAACCATGACTTTTGTGTCGCTTTAAGACAAATGTCGGAACTAGAGTTTTCTCAGTTGCTGCACCGACTCTGGATCTTACTCCATGTTAGCATTAAGTGCATCGGAAATATAATAGCTCTAGCTCACTTATCCTCTTCAGCGTACCAATCCAGCTGTTTACAACTGGAATTGTTAATCGATTAAAAACTGCTTAACCCCTTTTGTTTTGGTGCACTGCCAAGCTTGGGTCTTCCGAGGATTTTAGCGCAATAGAAGAGTTTTATATTATATTGTATATGTGTTCTTCTTGTCTGACGGAGGCCAGAAAAGACAACAATATATTATATATGTGTTTATTAACTGGAACAATCGACAGGCTACAAATCCTAAACTGGTAGTAAGGCATGATAAACTACTAAAAATAATAATTTCATCATTGAGTTACAGAAGAATTACACTGATCACAACCTTCCATGGAGTCAATTTAACAAGCTTAGAACTATCTGGGAAGCACGAGAGCAAGAGCCTTACTAATGCCATTGTGTCATAAAACATGCCTAACAATATAATGACCAAACTTCGCACATATTTGTGTCACAAAGATTTGGTCCTCTGTCTTTTCACTATGTTGGTGACTTGTGCATTGTGTGGTTTGTCACCTGGACGGTGGTGCCATGATTGTGTGTATGGTTTAATGGCTGGTTCCATTAAAATATTATTCTAAACATGTCATGAGTAATTATATGTTTCATTCATCTCAATGATCTCTGACTCTGTTGCAGTTCAAAAGTAGGATCGAAGCTGGTCAACTGGAAAGTTCAGTGATTGGCATCTTCAGTGGTGCCACCTACTAGCAACGTTGAGAGTTGTGTTGCAATGCCCATTTTATTGGCGAAAGGGACAGTACTGACTCAGTTTGGGTGATCGCCCTTTGTTTGTTTTGCATTGACAAGCAACTGTAAAACAAACATGCCATCATCAAAGGCAAAGTCGGTGAAATCCAGTCCAACTGATCAAAACCGAAAACCAATGGAAGCGGACACCGACGACTATCTGAACAAGAGGGAGCGAAATAATGTATCGGTGAAGAAAAGCCGACAGAAAACTCGATCGCGTGCACGAGAAATGAAAGACCGAGTCGAGAATCTGCGCATGGAGAATGCAGATTTGGAAAACAAGGTGGCGCTTTTGTCAAAAGAACTTGGCATACTGAAGGAGTTGTTTATTTCGCATGCTGGAGGTGCAACTGATGGGCATCGCTCTCTGCCAAACATTCCCGGTGCTCCGTCCAAGAACGATGTGGATGAGAAGGCTGTTAGCGTCAACAAAGATCATGGATATTCTGCCCCGACTGCGAAAAGATGAACTAATTGCATGTGTTGGGACAGATCGTATTTAATCAGTGTTCTCAAGTCAACAACTAGCTGAGTTGCCTGGCAATGCACGGAAAAAAAGACATGAGCTTATGACTCTTTGCACTACCGAGTCCAGTTTTTGTAGGCCAATGACAATGACAACTTCATGCCCCAAATTTCAAGTACAACTACCGGTTTTATTAAGTGTTCGGTAGACGTTTGATGTTGATCACGTAACAGTGGTAGAGTCACGCATAGTATTGCTAACAATTGTACGTAGATATTGTTCTGTTATGTAGTCTATGCGAAATGTCCACATACATAATATCTCCACCCCTGGGAATTTCAAATATTTTTTAATGTATGAACTACCATTATGGGCCCCCAGGTGAAGATATGAGGGAACAGACAGACATACACAGACTACTTTATTTTATAGATTTGGCGATTTAAAAATAACAATTGTGATAGTCTTGTTACAACATTTTAAGATCTGCCTATTTAAGAAAGTTTTCAAATTTGTTGGTCAGCTGTGCTACCAATGTTTGTAGTCATCAGTTTTAAACAAAAGGGTTGCATACTTATTTGTTTGAACAAGTGTCAGATTGAATCAATTTGATCTGTAAGAACACTGATTGGTCATATTCTTCAGTAAAATAAATGTCCTAGAGCAAGACTTGATGACCAATGTAATGTGGACAGTGCCCATTATGATGTTGATATACTTTTGTTATTGTGCCAATGTTGATTCTATTGCACGTATACATTAGTCGGATCAATGCATTGTGAAGAAAGGGATATGTATTTGTCTGTCAGTCTGCTTTTCTGACTCAGCTAGTTACTGTGATTTCTGGCACTTTGTGTTCAATGACTCCCATTTAAAATGTTGAAATTACACTTTATGACTGTCAACAATATGAAATACCCTCACAAAGCAAATATTGGCTACTATGTTCAACACTATTTTCAGTTAGCTAATGTTATAGGAGGGTTATAGGATATCCAGTGAAGTAATAATAAATTCTATGCTGCACTGCATTGGGATACAGTGATAAAATCCACAGAGCTATACATTTTTTGTACAATAATACACCTTTTGTTATCAATAATATCTTACTAAGATGTTTTGTTTTACACAAACCAATGGATTATAACTACCCATTCTGGCATTTTATTTGACATCCAAATATTTGTTAAACTTGCATCTATCTGCCTTTTAATAACATTTAATGTATGGCATTGTACATAATCAGATATTGGCATTGACTGGAATATTTATGTAGTATAGCTCAACTGGATGTCATCCAATGTATCAAATGAAGTGTTTATCCGCAAAACATGTTATATACCAAAATTATATGATTTGAGTTAAGGGTGAGTGCTTTTGTGCTACCATCAAGCTGGTAGTGGTGGAGATGAAGTAAGGTGTTTTGTGCTACCATCGAGCTGGTAGTGGTGGAGATGAAGTAAGGTGTTTTGTGCTACCATCAAGCTGGTAGTGGTGGAGATGAAGTAAGGTGTTTTGTGCTACCATCAAGCTGGTAGTGGTGGAGATGAAGTAAGGTGTTTTGTGCTACCATCAAGCTGGTAGTGGTGGAGATGAAGTAAGGTGTTTTGTGCTACCATCAAGCTGGTAGTGGTGGAGATGAAGTAAGGTGTTTTGTGCTACCATCAAGCTGGTAGTGGTGGAGATGAAGTAAGGTGTTTTGTGCTACCATCAAGCTGGTAGTGGTGGAGATGAAGTAAGGTGTTTTGTGAAAAACACGTTATATGGCACACTATTGACTGATAAAATAAAGGTTTCCTTATCCTATCGCTTAAATTGGAATTGGAAAATTGGATGTAACATGTTTTGCAGGCAGATAAACACTTCAAATATAATGTACTAGTTGAACGTAATTAGAATTTTGTTACACTGTAAGTTATTCGGGAATGGTTAGTTAAATACTGGGTATATGTTGAAAGGATGTACCCCACAGTGTTCTTACTTATGAATATACAGTATCACTAGATAATATTTTTATTAATATTATAAATGGAATTTATTCTTGATGAACATTTGATAAATTATAAAAAACTTACTGTATTGTTTTATGATAAGATTATCAATAACATGCATTTGCTGAACATTGGTAATTCTTTTAGAGTGACATTGTAAATTGATAAGTTTTTGATTTAAGGCTCTGTATATTCTGAATTACAATAATTTATGGCTTTAGTTTGCGGTTTATATTGTATTAAAACTGTAAACCTGCACCCTGATTGTGAATGTCTGTGCAACCAAGTTAATTATGTTGCGAAATAGGGCTTCATTTGATATTGTTATTATTACTCGTAGCACTGAGTTGAGAAATTTGTTGCTTCCAACATCTGGAGAAAAATTTTTGGGAAAAATTCTCCCCATTCTCTGTTCGTGAACTTGCCAAGAAGAGTCTGGCCTCAGAGACATGGTTTAATTGGCTTTTAGTGACTCCATTTTGTGTAGGTGACTAGGCGTTACAGTGAAGTGCCAGCAGTCAATTGACTGCACTGTAAAATTATTTTGCATGATTTTTCAGTTGACAGTATGTCAGTTCAACTCAATAACTTTATTCCAGAATATTACATCCATATAAAAGACTAGATTATAACGACTAAAAACTGTAAATATATAGCATATTTCTCCAGTGATGACACAGTAGTGATGTGTATAATGCATCACTATTCATAATACTTTGTAATACTGCATTACCCGACTGAGCTATACACGTCATAAAACATACACATTTTTCCTGAACAACATTTTGCAGGTGGGTAATCCCCGTGACACAAACATAACTAGCACTACAATTCCCCAGTTCATTGCACAACAATCTAAACACATTATTGTATGTTACACATAATTTTCTAATCAATTTATAACTTAACTTACATAATAATATATAATGAAGTACAGTACAATTTAAACAGAGTTTCTATGTGATAAAGTATGTGATGTAGTTTATGATCCTTTTTGAATTTTTTTAATATCTATTATTTGCGAAGCTATTCCACTTTATGGTTTAAAAAAGGGTCTATTGGAATCGAGTCAATTTCTTGTAACCTTTGTTTTGTGGCTGTGCTACCACTGAATGCAGGGGATCATGGCATTATGTGAACTAATGAAGATATTGAGGTGTAATAAAAAGTTAGAAGACCCTAATAACATGACCTTGCTATGACATACTTATATTGACCTTGATATACAATGACCTATTTAGGTTGAAAATGGCCTAATTACTAATATACCGGTAGTAATTACGTATGGGATCAGGGAGGGGTGTAAGGGAGAATTACATGTACACATTGACCTTAATACTAATTAATGACCTAATTGATTACATTGTGACCTTTGACCTAATTACGTGTCTTAATGGCCTATTTATTTTTAATTAAGTCTGGATTGGGATCCTATAAAGTCAATGGAGGCTGTAATTGTTGACCATAATATTTACCTTAGTGACCTGATTATTTAACATCCATTGACCTTTGATTGATTTGTTGATAAATTACCTATTTCAGCTTTAACGGATTGTGCATGACAGTGATGTTCGAAAATTGACTAAGGGGAATGGTGTATATAATTGACTTTACTACAATGTGATATGTTGATGACAATTCATTATAATGTGACATTTGCATAATTACAGTTATTAATGTCCTAACTATGTACAATTAAGTTTAATGATTAACAATATATTCTTGCATGGTGAAATAATCGTTTGGTGAAAAAACACAATGTCATTGCTAAATATAACACAATTTATTATATGTTGTGAGAGCTTTGTCATTTCCAGCTCGGATTGGCACATCAGTATTCACTGTTTCATGAAATAATGTCCTGCACTTTAACATGAAGTAATGTTTACATATTGTTCACAGTAGGTTGATAGGGAGACGTGGAAAAGGACAACACCCAAAACAATGCAGCAGTACAAGTAGTCAGCTTCACCCCGTTATAAAAGGAACTATGAAGCGAACCATAGAGTACACTCCTGGCTCAGTACAGAAAATATTCACAGTTCACTGTTTCATAAATCCATGCCAATGCATGTGTCAATGTTCACACGGCATTGCAGACTCAGTGAAGGAATGTTGATATGTCAATGTCTCATAAATTAATGTCATGAAGCAATGTGTATAAGTTGTTCACATGATACTGTCGGAAGAGTGTACACATCTTCAGAGATCACTGTTTCGTAAATCCATGCATGTTTAATGTGTCGATGTTCACTGGACGCTGTAGGCTCGGTGTACATATATTCACCATTTATATATATATTCTTTATTATATATTATATATATATATTCTTTATTTTATTTTCTAGGATTCCACAATACATTTGAAGAATAAAAGGATAACACACAACAAAAGACAGACAAAGACTATGTGAAAATGGTGAATATATGTACACATACAATATACAATGTGTATATATATGTGTGTGTGTATATATATATATATATATATATATATTATATATATATATATATATATATACATACATATATATACATATATATATATATATATATATATATATATACATACATACACACACACACGTTGTGCATTAAAAGTACGCGTAGAAAGAATAAAAGATACATAATATAGGCACGTCGTACATCAAATAATTGCTTAACAAAACTCTAATTTTCTTAATTTATTTCTGTATCAAATGTAATATAAAGGAAGGACACCAAAAATAATAGACATATGATTGATTGTGTACATTCAAAATTATCAGCACATAATTGTAAAGGTGCAGATGGCATGGATTTAAATGCTGAAATATCACGACGTCAGACCATCAAAACTGTGCTAAGTCACGAACAAACCGGAAGTTACGAATACAGCATTTAAATTGTGAAAAAAATACATTTTAACAAGAGCTATCTTACTGATTATTAATGCCATGCAACATTGATATATCTATAATTACTTGTTCCCACTAAATCTAACCGCAGTTGGTTGCAAATACTTCGATTGCGTGGATTTTTAATCGCGGAAAACGACTTCGCCGCGCAGCGATTAAAGTATGTCAAAAACGCAAACGCACTTTTAAACACTAAACAGCACGCGTATAGCTAATTTTCTGAACGACGCTGTTCGGAAGTTAGTACTGAAAATAGGTGGGATTGCTGACCTATAAATGGTTATATACTATATATGGGTCAGTGAGTGGGATTGGCGGCAGGTGGACTCTCAAACTTTGTGGGAAGGTGGCCCCCAAAACAGGTGGGAGATGGTAGGTTGAGACCCGGGCCCTGCCACACACCCTCCTCTGATTCCAAGGTCTTGTGTATGCGACGAATGGTGGCTTCCTATCTCGGTGCTTGGATAATCGAGAATAAATTTATGCTGCAGTGGTGAGATGCTGAGTGGCGCCACTGGTGGGGAATTTGTCAGACCAAAAAAAATTAATAATCGATAGGTGGCGCTGCTGGGGAGACGTCAACCTAAAAGTGGTGTATCGTTTCTATTTGCGCATGTTACGTAGGACAACAAATTGGTAGACAGCTGAAAACGTTTTGTGCGCTCAGGATTTATTTTAACAGGAAGATTAACATTTAGAAGAATGAATATTCTACCCAAAAAGAGGTACGTATTGGAATCATGTTGGGCGATAATATAAGGTATTTGTAACTTGTAAACACGTCAACTGCTGCATATGCCATGGCTATTCAGCCTATGGCAGTGCTATGGCTATGTCATTGCTATGCCTGTGGCTATGGCATAAGCTGTGGCCTGTGCGTATAGCATGCCATGGCCCGTAAATGTAATGTGTTTGATTATTGTTAAAATGGCACTAAGATGTATTACCGCATATGAGAACCATGGGCATGGACCATACTATTTGTTTACCCCAGGCTCAGTGGCAGTGGCTTTGATGATAGTATTCACAATTTCAAAGTTATGAACATTGAACAATGTCAATGTATACTGAGACTGTATAGCCGAATTATGATGTCATAAAACTTGCCAACTAAATAAAGCTGTCACTCAAGAACTTGCAGTAACTTATTACTAACATTTGTGTGCATTTTTCTTTCATAGCTGGCATGTTCGTACAAAAGCTAACATTGAGCGGGTGAGAAAAGATGAAGCCCAAGCAGCCGAGGAAGAAAAAGAACGACAGCGCAAGATTGCTTTGGCCGTAAGTCCAGAAGCCAATTTTCACAATGAGTTGTTCTTCTGTTTATTTATTTCATGTAGCTGCCCATAAAAAACAGCTCAACATCGTGGCATTGACATGTACTGGTATCCCAAAAAGATGAAGTAACGCAAATTTAACAGCTATATGGGTTAAAAGCTTTTTTTATACTTATGTATGGATTACATGCATACTAGATGCGCAAAATAATATCTGGATAGAGATCAATGCACATTATCTAGTTAAGCATTTAAAATGTTGCTTGTAACTAATATAAAAATATAATTCAATATCCATAGTCTGGATGAAAATAATTTTTTTATTGACATGTCGGTACCTTCACATTTGGTAGGACGACTCATCACACAATTTTCACATTGCAGATGCTATCTTGATATCACATAGTTTTGTTTTACAATAAAAGGTCACCATTAATTAAAGTCCATTGAACAAATGACCATTTATACATACTAATTTCACCTTCCAGAAGGGGTCATTCCATATGAAATCAACCAACACAATTCTTGACCTCCTCTGATTTTAATACAATTTCCCACAGACTTGTGAGTGGAATATTTTTAGAGTTATTGCATATTAATGATAAAAAATTACAAAATATATTGTGTTACCTTTTAACACATATGTTGATATAATTTTGGTACTAATGCCAGTAATGGTGTATTGTGCTATCCATGTATATGCATTACGTGGCAACTGAGAAAACATAATTGTGATGGTCACTGACCTTGACCTCACCTAGACCTTATTATCACCTGGAGTAGATTCCGCCAAAACTACTAATGGAAACATTAGAACAAATTAGTATACCATTTGCAAGAGTGTTCAACATGTTATTAAAAGCAAACATCATACCATTATTTAAAAAGGGTTCGAGAAATAAGCCTGAGAATTACAGACCAGTGAGTTTAACACCAGTGATTTGTAAATTATTAGAAAGGTTAATCAAAGATCATGTGGTGGACTTCTTTGTTAGGCATAAATGATTAAATCCATCTCAACCTGGATTCCTAAAAGCGAGGTCATGCTTAACAAATATGTTATGTTTTTTGGAAGAAATCACTAAGTGGATAGACGAGGGATCGTCAGTAGATATTATCAAAAAGCTTTCGATAAAGTGCCACATCAAAGATTACTACTTAATTTAAAAGCCCATGGCATCGGGGATGACATAATCGACTGTATAGAAAAATGGCCGACAGAAGACAGTGTGTTGTAGTAGATTTCAAACTGGAAATCATTTTTGAGTGGGGTACCACAAGGATCAGTATTAGGACCTTTATTATTTTTAATATATATCAGTGACTTGGACGATAATATAACAAGCAACATAGTGAAATTTGCGGATGATACAAAAGTGTTTAGAAAGGTTAACAATGATGGTGATAAAGACATTTACAAAGCAATCTAGACAAATTAGTTAAATGTTCTAAAAATGGCAGATGTTATTAAATTTTGGGAAATGTAAATGGCTACACACAGGACAGAGGAACTTGGATGTAAATTATAAAATGGGAGATACCGTTCTAAGTACTACAATAAAAGAAAAGGACTTAGGAGTAACAATAAGTGCTGATATTAAAGTTTCAGAGCAGTGTGCTATTGCAGCTTTAAAGGGTAATCAAATTATTGGGTTGATTAGGAGAAATATAACATACAGGAAAAAGAGCTAATTATACCTTTGTATAAAGCAATAGTTAGACATTATTTAGAATACTGTATACAAGTGTGGAGGCCGTATCATAAGAAGGATATAGATACGCTTGAACGCATACAAAGGAGAGCAACTAAAATGTTTCCAGAAATGAGATACCTTAGTTAAACAACCCGCATGCACGCACACCACACACACACACACACACATACACACACACACACACACACACACACACACACACACACACATACACCAGACCAGGGGCCGAATTACTCGATACTCATGTACTTGAGTACATTTTTGAAGTACTCATACTCATAGAAATCATGGTCATGTACTTGTACTCGTGTTAAATGTGCTCAGATTTTACGAGTACATTACGAGTACATCTGAGTACTTTTCAATATGATATTGTGAAAATTATTTTATTTCTTATTTTATCAAATCGTTAAAAACTACAATAATTTCAAAAAGTATGGTAGTAAATTGTTTTACTTGCATATGAATAAAATATTTAAAAAATATGTTCTTGCATGCATCTCAGCTGAGTAGTATTTGTTTTCTAATACAGGATCATTAAAAACACTTATATTGTGTCAATTCTACTTCAATAACCGATGTGTTAACTGCAATGTAGTAGCCCCTGATTTGTAATAATTAGTGTTACATTTAGTAGATATGGTTTAATTTTTACTTGGTATTGATGAGTTTTCACAAATCCACACTGAATCACCTTTCTGCACATTGAATGCACTGAAGTCACAAAGGCTTCACTTCAAGAGGCAACATCTTTTGATTATTTTCCCTAGTTCCTATCCATAGTTGTACTAGTTACCAGTCCAGGCCATAATCCTTGTGTTTGTTTAATTAAGCCAGGAAGTCCAGTAAGCACATAATGAAAGGGTCATGCATCAGTTAGTCATAAAATGCCTTTGATGCTCCCACAAGTGACAGTGCTAAGTACTGCTAACTGAGTCTTCTTCTGAAGAAGAAGTTTGGTGACTCAAGCCAGACAGCCTGCACCAGTATTGTTTGGTGCCAGTTTGTAGTGTGGTTAAAGTACAAAGGGGATATTGAGCCCTGGACATTGGTAGGTGTTAATCCACCCTCTCAACAAACATTAGTTGTGGACTTGTGGTCACTGCCAGCCACAACATGCCTAACAGTGTTCATTGATTCATATATCATATATATTTAATGGTTATATTTCTTTATTTCGTTTCTCTTGTTATGCAGTGCTATAAAATGTATTTTCAAAAGTATTTTCAATTTAAATACATTCGAACCCATATTTGAATGCATGCTGGAATGCACAACACAGCAACTTCCCAACTCAGCTGGTCCCTCATCATCTCGGTAAAAGTGTTCCGTCCTGAACGATGTTCCCTTAAGGATTCCACCTTTAAACAGGTGATGTTCATTACGTGTGACAGCAAATAAGGACATTAAATGACATTTGATGAAATAAAGAAGTTTTTTTTACAGTTTTCCTCATAAAAAGTCTGATCAACTGCCGTTGCATAGTCAACTCTTCTTGAATTATATAAATTAATTCACAATGTTTATTTTTAAAATACGTTATTACTATACGGTGTTACTATAATATCATACAAGATGTACTCATACTCGTGGAAATGTACTCTTACTCAGCCATCACCAATGTACTTGTACTTTACCCATGAAAATGTACTCGGCCCCAGGTCTGACACCCGCGCACGTGCGCGCATGCGTGCGCACACACAACTTTGAAATATTGAATGATTTGTAGGAGTCAGAGGCACGGACAGATCTGCTCCGAGAGAGATCGCGAAAGAGAAAGCGAACGGAGTCTGTCACAGACATATCATCAATTGATGTTACCTCCAGTGATGTGTCATCAGTCAGCATCATTTCAGAAAGCAAACACATAAACTTCTTTCAGGATTTGGAAGATGGGGTTTGTATTCATCTTTACATCAGATTAATTCATCTGTTCATGTAATAGTTAGGAAACAAATTTCAGTATTTGTTACAGCATGGTAGTGTTTTGGCTTTGCATTCATTTTGTTGTATTGATCTAGGATGCAAATGTGTCTCTGCATAGTAGATTTGTTTTAATTATGAAGTTACAATTATGATAACAACAACCCAAAAAAACTGTTCAATCCAGAAATGTAGTTATCATTATAACTACATTATATGTTATATATACGGTAATGATCTTTAATTAGTTATTTACTGTATTATATAACTCAGTGTTCAGACATCATTGAACCAAATTCTGGTCATGGTAAGAACTTTGTTGGCATGGGACTACAATTATATACATTTGCGCATAGTTTTCATGATTATAAAGTGACATCACTAATTCAAAGACATTTGCTTCTTGAATCGAGCGGAGTGTTTTGTGAACCATGCTCAAGTAATTATATTAATGCAGAGAAAAATGAATGCATCTCATAGTGAAAATTTTCTTTGGTTTTTCTTTTTATAGAAAAAATGTGTACCGGGGTAGCCTGATAAATTGTTTTGTCACAATATTGTAGAAGAAGGGAGAAGGCACAAATGCTGAGTATGAACAAGAGAAGAAAGAAGAGAAGGAGAAGCAGGAACGAGCCATTGGACTTCTAACATATCTTGGACAGAGTGCGGTTGAGGCTCAGGGTATGTATTACAGTTGTATTAGTCATTTAGTGATTTACCCTGCTTTATTTATCCTCTTCACACTTAGAGGTGACACATAGGGCTTGCACTAAATATCACCAGTTCCATTGAGATCATTTACCTTGAGACTGCACTTTATCCTTCACTATATATCTGTACATTACAATTTAATTTCTGGGAATACTTGTATGCTGTAGTCATATACCAGGCCATCCTTTCTCTACAGAAAATTACTGTTTAACTATCCCCATGACACCAATGCCCAACTCATAATCCTGCCATGTGTTAGTGTTAATTATTTGTCATGTTCACTCTGTTTGGATAACTCAATGATTATTGTTTGTTGACAGCTGAGAAGCCGTGGTAACTCAATGATTATTGTTTGTTTACAGCTGAGAAGCCGTGGTATTTTAAGCCTCCAGAGAAACGGCAGAAAAATAAAGAAGCAGTCAGCACTAGCACTCTGGAAAAGAAGAAGTGAGATGATTATCAGTTTATATTAAATATAATTATACCATCTCTGTATTGTAGGCATTTTCCTGTCGGAATCCGTTGGGTGAATATTCTTGAACTCTTCTTAATCAATGTGTCAGTGAAGCATGTTTGAGAGCACACAGTAAAAAAATTTCAACTTTCTTTGTAAAGTTACAAAATTATATCAACTATCTAAGCAAAGCAACAAAGCTAAATCATGTGGAAGACTATCTATTTTGTTTACTCAGTAAATAGGCCAAGTCTGTTTTATATATAAGATATATCTGTCATATCATTCTTAAGATATTTATTGTGTAAAATAGATAAATTTAACATATTCTAAATGTAATTTGATTTCAGAGACGAGTTTCAGGCGAAGAAGAAACGCAAGATGGATCCACTGTGTGGCATGATGGGATACTTGGACCAAACAAGGAAGGTTAACGAACGCCGCAGTGGCACTGAAGGGAAGGTACATATCACAGGCACTGGAGAAGGCATTGTCCCGGATAAGAAAACCATAAACTTACAGCTTCTCTATTCGGTTTTTCTCATTTCATGAACAATTGAACCTATCCAATACGACATGCTAGCTCGTATGTACACATTTGTTATTTAGGTTTGATGAAATCATTGGACAAACTAATAAGTTATTTTTTTACTCGATCCCGTCAAAGAACAAGGCTGTTCACACTTTCACATGTTACCAGTTCTAATGATCAAAATCTATTCTTTCGATGATTTTACAAAAGCACACACTCTGACTGCGCATATTACTTAAACAACATTAAGCAGGCTGCTGTTGCAAGGCAGATGTCCATCAGGGATTTTTCTCTGTCCAGTGATGTGGATTTAAATATGATAATAATAATAATAATTAGAGCACTTTTAGAGCGCCATGGATCCAGGTAACCCTATTCAAAGTGCTAACACAAACATAGTTAAAAACAGTCAAGATTAAAAAATAAATAAATAAAAACATAAAAAACAGCAAATCCAAGTTCATAGAACATAGCACTAAAGTCAAATAAACTTGACAGTTAAGAATAATATGCGTGTTTAAAGAAGAGAGTTTTCAAGAGTCTTAAAGATGTATAGAGAGTCACATTTTTCGCATCTCATGGGGAAGACTGTTCCACAGGCGAGGAGCAGCGATGCAGAAGGCACGATCACCATAATGATGGAGGTGTGCAATGCGTACAGTCAGAAGAGAGTCTGATGAGGATCGCAATGTTCTGCAGGGTTGGTAGAACTGGAGCAGGTCTGTGATGTAGCTCGGTGCAAGCAGATGAAGGGCTTTGAATGTCATCAGTACGACCTTGTACTCAATACGGTACCGGACAGGAAGCCAATGGATAGTCTCTAGGATGGATGTGATGTGGTCATAGCGACTGGCTCTGACCACAGTGCGAGCTGCCATATCTTGCAGCTTGTCCAGTAACTGATCAGGTACATCATAAAGGAGGCCATTTCCATAGTCCAGTCACGATATGACAAGGGAGTGAACCAGGAGTTCAGTGGCATGTTGTGTCAAACAATCTCTGATGGAGCGAATCCGATGTAGGTGAAAGTCATCACTCCAATGTTGCGAGCGACGGCAGTAGGCTGGAGGGTGCTGTCACTGATGGCAACATCAGTCAGACTGTGCTTGCTAGCTGAGCTCGGTGTAGTGATCACAAGCACTTCAGTCTTATCTGAAGCTGAACACGATGATGAATCATCCATGCTTTTAGTTCTCCCACACATGCTTGGATGCATGCCAGTGCAGCCATCTCAACATTGGTGTCCTTGATCTTAAATGAGACATACAGTTGAGAATCACTAGCAAAGAGGTGGAAGTCAAGTCAATGTTGCCTAACTATCTGCCCAATGGGTCCCGTGTAGAGTGTATACAAAACTGGGCCAAGAACTATGGAAGATAAGCAAGTTTAACTAGGTGTGTTTTTAATTTACGGCGAAATGTTGTTGTTGTTAGAGTTTACAAGGCTTTCTATGCCTATGTGGTTGACTTACCCCATTTGCATTGTGTCAAGAATTATCTGTATGTGTTAACTTTATCGCACTAATATTTTGATTGGATATCATTTGCTAGGCAATACCAAATATATTTATTCTGCACATATCGTTTGTTTGAAATTGCAGAATACAATGGAACTGCATGAAATGTCTAGGACGTTTACTAATGTAGGGACAACGGAAAAAGACAATAGTTATTAAATAAGGCTACATACTGAACTTGAATTTCTGAATATGAAGCGTGGACGCGTGGCGGTGGAGCCATAAGGACGCTGGACTCTCAGTCGGAAAAACCCAGGTTCGAATCCTCTTGCTGCCATTTCAAAACTCTGGCAATGTCGTTCTCTCCATGTAGCCACAGTTCATTCAGCTGTATGCATGAGTACCTGGCTACAAAGAGAAGGGGATATGTGAATGAATAGTCTTTGTGCAGTAATTGCAGTATGGCTGAATGCTTCCAGAGAAGTCGAGATGGCGTTGGAATGAACAGGTCTGCCAGGGGGTGAAGTGTAAAGTGCTTTGAGCAGTCCCAAGGATTGGCTACCAAGCTATATAAGAACATACCTATTTTCTCAGTCAGACTTCTCTTGGCTATGTAAGCCTGTAGTGTATTAAATATTGTTGGTCCATCCATTTGTTCATTTGTTTGATTGTGATGCTTGTTTTGACAGGAGAGGTCGAGGCACAGTCATAAACACAAGCACAAGAAGAGCACCGATGTGACTCCCAGTAAGACGAAAGAACAGATGCGGGCAGAACGACTGAGACGTGAACAGGAAGAACGAATAAAAACCGAGAAGCTGCTAGCAAAGTTGAGAGGGGAGAAAGTTCCCAGCGAGACACAGGAAGCTGTGTTTGACGAAAGACAAATGGGTTACAACTCCCAGTTCAATCCCATGTTTGCGAGAAAAAGAAAGTCACGTTAGAAATGATAGTCACAATGTTTTATTTGAACATTTCTTATGTTTTTGTTTATTTGTATGTATATGTAAATACATAATATAAGCATTTATTGTAAATATATTATCTTGTGTGTTAAAATAAACTTGTGAATATTTTGTTTGCATTTTTGTGAAATTATTGCACGGACATAAATCAGCTCTACATGGCCGTGTTTAAGTATTTCCACAGTAATTCAATTGGCAGTTTCTTAATTTAATTATACTATATGAACTTGCAAATTAATGCGCACCTTCAACTACAGGTTTGTAGTCAAATGTGAATACCATACTGTCCATAGTCATTTGCTTTTGTTTTCAAAAACGGTTCCTCTTGTTTAGTTTTATTTATATCCTTCCCGCAGATCTGTGTAGTCTTTGTTAGTGCTGTTGTTCAGGAGCAACCAATCCCAACACATGCTTGATACTTGGCACTACGTGGTCAGCATAAGGGGTCAAATCATCAACACCCCCTATACCAGTGAGCACGGCCACAGTTGCCCCTAGTTCAGCCGACCGTCCCATGCCCAGATCGGCCAGGGTGTCGCCCACGACGACCGTCTCAGTCGGCTGCACGCCAAGAGTCTTACATATGAGCAGCGCATTGTGACCGGATGGCTTCGGCTCCGTGTTCGGGTCATCGCCGCAGACCAACAGGTCGATGTACGGTTCAACTGCCATGGCCTTGAGACACTGTATGGTAGCGGCCCTCGAGTCGGACGTACACACTGCCACCTTCACGCCCATGTCTTTGAGCAGCTTGAAGAGCCTGGACGGGTCATCGAGCGGCTTCACGTGCTTCTTCGTGCAGCTGATTGTCTCCTGCCAGACGCCATCCACGGTCTGCTCGGCCTCCGACGCGCTCAGACCTTCTTGCTGAAGCCGCGTCGTCAGTTTGGCCCTGACCTGGGCCATAGGTGCCTCTGCCATCAGACCCGACCGCCATCTCGCAGCGCCGTGGTCGTACCCGAGATCGGTGAAGATTTTCTCATATAACTTGAGACCCGTCTTCTGTTCCAGCCTGTCAACAGAACCAATGCAGCACGTAGTAGTAGTTTGTGTCACACAAACCACTTTACATATGGCAGCTGCTCTCCGTTGTCACACAGTTGATTATCAGAGTCGTATTCATACTTGACTCTAACACCTGTCACCACCAACGACTAATTACCGTGATTGTTATATATTAGTAACCACCAAGACATATATCAGACAAATCCGAACTGTCATAAACAAACGTCTAGCGTACATCCTCAAAATTATATCACAAGACAAGGTCACAAAGATGGTAATAGCGTGGGATAAACCACCATAACATCAGACAAGAGATTGACAGAAGGCCTGGACAGGGCACACCTTCCGAATAGAAAATGACAATATTACACGTCAGGCCTTGTAGTGGAATTCACAAGGAAGGCGAACACATGTAAGGCCAAAAGCAGTTGGCGGTCTGTCGAAAAAGAAATTATGAAGTTTTGAACCACCTGGAAAGATATGAAGTAATCAGCCCAACATTGTATGTTGGAGAAGGGTTAATTGTTTAGGCCATGTGCTGCAGTTGGAACGACGAGGAATAAGTAAGTAAGTATAGGGACCTGTTATTAAATGTCCTCCTAAAGCAAGAACTGCCTACTATCAACGCAGTTTCAGTGTGTCCGGATTGAAGTTATGGAATAGCTTACCACAGGACATTCATAACAGCCAGTCTGTTGCAAGCTTCAAAAAGTCACTACACAAATATTTGAGTACTATACCACCATTTTAAATATTCTCTGTTTTTATTCTATTTTTATTTTATGTTATGATTTAACTAAAAAAAATAATCCTGTGTACAAATGTAAATATCTGTTGTATGATTGATATGTAAATGATGCGTGAAAGGTTCGGAATTCGAAAATAGTGTACAGCAAAGTATGTTACCGAGTGAAAATAAAATTATCAATCAATCAAATATTAAAAGCCTAACTCGACAAAATCAACTTAACTACGCTTGACGCTTACTACCCAGCATCACCAGACAATCATACATGGAAGCGAATAAGCCGACGACCCAAAAACACGTGGCACCGGGACATTGAAGTGGACATTAAGAGGATGGGTTACACCTGGAACGAAACCACGAAGATGGCACAAAGCATGAACCAGTGGAGAACTGTTGTGGATGACTTAACGATCCAAACGGGCCTAAATAATTATGTAAGTAAGAAGATTACCCCGTAACTAGGTCCTTCAACCACGGCGTCCACATTGAGTTAAAGCAGATGAGCGTGCCGTCCTTGTCGAAGATCACCAGCGACGCCTTGTTGCCGGGGCGAGCTCCTGACCTCCGCCGCCACGAAGGTGTCTTGCTGCCGGCATGCGGCACCACCGCTGCCTCGCGCCACAGCGACCCGTCGAAGATGTGTCGCATCGCCTCCTTCACGGTGGGCACGGTGTAGTCGGCGTACGGGGCCAGGTCGAGTCTGGTGCCGACGCCGCTGAGGACGCCGACCGTCAGACCAACCCCGGCGTCACTCCCCATCAGCATGTCGGCCGCCGAGTCGCCGATGACGACGGTCCGTGACGGTTCGACCTTCAGCTCCTTGCAAATACTGCAGATTGTAACGACTGATTTTAGTACGGAGTGGTAAAAAGTCACAGCTCCTCGCAAATACTGCAGAATGTAACGACTGATTTTAGTACGGAGTGGTAAAAAATCACAGAATTGCCAAATAATATAAATATTATAGACGTGACTAATTGGGGATCTCTGCAGGGGAACGTGTTGGGAAGCCGTTTTCTAGCTGTAGATTTATCGGCTGTGACAGACATTGATTTTGTGGTGCCGGGCGAACAGATTAACTATCCTCCACAACGTCGTACCCTTAACTTATTATTGCTAAAGTTATGGCAATTTCGCAATTTTACGGCCATATTAGTAAAGATGTTTAGTAAACACGAAATAATTAAGCGCAATTGTATCAATTGTAATGCATCTGTGCTGTGTCTGGTTTCTTGTAGTTGTGATGCCAGCAGTTTCTATAATGACAAGGATAAGATAATAAACCAAACGTGCGGTAAAAGGATAACCGCATCAATTCACAATAAATCTAACACTTAACGAAATACTCAGATTCCATTTTAGGTTTAAATTAATATCGTAAATTACAACAAAAAGGTGGGCAATATCAATTGTTTTGTTGTCGCACATGACCCTATTCCTAAAGCAGAACGTTCCACGATATAGCCAATCTCAGTCATTGTTAGTCCCACCACTTGGTATGCAAACCGACATACCGACAACAGTAGTGTAACACCAGCAAAATAAGATTTAAAGATATTTTAAAGTATTTAAAAATCAGAAATGTGTTCTAAACACCGGAATGTTGCATATGAAAATTCCCTAAAATTCACAACCCACATACTGCATGTGTAAGAAAACAATTGGGTTAGGGGAATATGTTAAAGTGAAATGATAATACAAAAGGAAGTTGAGGGAATTAAGGAAAGAGACTGGAATGAAGAAACACCCGAGGATGAAGGTAGCGGGGAGCAGACTGGGATGGTCAGGACACATACAGAGGATGAGTGAGGAGAGAACATGGAGAATAGACGTGGAAGGAGAAGAGGAAGGCCGAAATTAAGATGGAGTTAAGAGATATTTCAAAAGGGCAGAAGTGAACAACCGAGAGTGGGAGGGAATGGCAGGAGATCGCGATGGGTGGAGAGGACTCGTTGAGAAGGCGGAACACAAGGACAGAAGAAGATACTGCACCTGTAAATCTTGCGCCAACTGGAGCCACGTGAGTTGTCGGCGTCATCGGTACACATGACTTTGTCGACGTCGGAGGCGAGGTCTAACTGACGCAGCGTCTTCAAGGTGCAGCCGCTCGGGGCAGACGAACACACGACGATCTTGATGTTCGACTCCTTCAGGCGGCGGAAGATGTTCCCAAGGTCTTCGAGTTGCTGTACCGCCCCGGGCCTGTTCATGTCGCACTCTTCCCAACACGTCTCCTGCGCACGAGTGAAACTAGTATGTAGCCAAACCGAATAGGAGTGTTGACAGTCTTCATCGGCTGGGTAGGGAGGAGTGGTTGGGTAGGGAGGAGTGGCTGGGTAGGGAGGAGTGGTTGGGTAGGGAAGAGTGGCTGGGTAGGGAGGAGTGGCTGGGTAGGGAGTAGTGGTTGGGTAGGGAGGAGTGGTTGGGTAGGGAGGAGTGGCTGGGTAGGGAGGAGTGGTTGGGTAGGGAGGAGTGGCTGGGTAGGGAGGAGTGGTTGGGTAGGGAGGAGTGGCTGGGTAGGGAGGAGTGGTTGGGTAGGGAGGAGTGGCTGGGTAGGGAGGAGTGGCTGGGTAGGGAGGAGTGGTTGGGTAGGGAGGAGTGGTTGGGTAGGGAGTAGTGGTTGGGTAGGGAGGAGTGGTTGGGTAGGGAGGAGTGGCTGGGTAGGGAGGAGTGGCCGGGTAGGGAGGAGTGGAGCAAGGAGCCCATTTAAGGTGAACATTTCATAGTTATTAATAAGCTTATTATGTTTAGATATCTATGTCGTCATACGATTGTTGTGCGGTTATGTTATGAAATACCAAAATAGTAGTGACGATTGACAACACTAACAGTACGTAATCGTTAATTAAATATATTGTTCAGAGGGGGCGTCTTGCCCCAGGCCTGGGCATGATGTTAAGCGTGATCTGTGCGGATTTTTTCCTAACCGTCTATTTCGTCTGCTTGTGCTTCTGGGCAGAACATGCACTAGACAGCAGCATTGCATTCATCCACCAGAGAAAGACAGCAAGCGTATAAAGTGTTGGAACTACGAGGGTGTCGTATCACCAGGGGGCGCCTCGCCCCAGCCTACCCTAAAACTATTTTCGTTTTCTGATACGGCGCTGATGTAAGAACGCCAGGTCCATTGTTAGCCGGTCATTTCGGTTTTCATCGGTGCTTATCAAGTAAGAAAAATGCGTAATCGGCAGGTCTCTAAACTGAGGAGACACAACTCTATGATATATTGGATCAAAAGTTGACCAACGCTCTCAAACCTCAAATTATGTTTTCAGCCTCTATAGTCTATTCTGCATCTGTCCCGCCCGGAAAGCGATACCTCGTTTCTCCGAAAAGGCCTGCATTAACTGGCAATGCTGAGCTTGTTGGTGATTGATGATTGTTGTTACCCCGGGTAGAGACAGCCGAACAAACAAAGAATAGAACGTTGCCCCAATACTGCCTCATCAACCACTAAAATGGTTTGCTACGTTTCTATCGCGTAAGCCTACATCCGTATAATGTTATTTTGGCAGTGGACTAATCGGGGCTGATCTGACAAAATAGCCTAATGCATGGCAAATGTCGAATTATCGAATTGCAAATTCACGAACTATCGATAATTTATAACATACTATTTCACAGGCGAAGGCAGTGTTAGATGAGCCATTTTGCATTCTTTTTTAATGTCTGGGGCGCAATCATATTCATAAGTCAAAATGGTTTTTACTCACATAAACAATTATTATTAATATATCATTTTATACTAAGATAATATATCTAGCATGCGTAGATAATTATTAAACGTCAATCGAACCGCGCGTGTCATAACTTTCAGTGACAACACTTGATAACGAGTTATGGTTTATCAATAAGTGTCAACATTACCGCTATCAGGCGGGAAATACCGCTTTTCTCCCGCTTTTTGGACGAAATGTGCCAATTTTTTTTTACAAACAACATTCGCGGTAAAATCGATCTATTTGTTGCACACGAGGCCATTTTAGCACATTTCTTTGGTCTCAAACAATTTCACATTTTCTCGTGCGTGGGTTCACCGCCGCCAACGAGGACGGCACATCAAAATGGCGACTCGTAAAACAACACGTGGAAAAACGACGAAAGTTGTGTGGAAGAGGATACTTCCCGCATTTACGTGAGCAAATGTTGACATCTATTTTATCTGTGAGCGGGATAGCAGTGACTGGTGATAACAACAGATCTAGGGTACCACGACCAACTGTGCCTTGCGGCGAGGCAGACCGCGGTCGTGTAGGATGTCCTCGACGTTCCGTTTGATGTCGGCGCGGGTGCCATCAGCAAGGACACCGTGGCGGGCCCTCTCGGTGATCGCACACACACCGAGTCCCCGGTAGACCTGTTCCCGCAAGCCCAGCCCCGTGTCAATCTCCAGTCTGAAACACAACAGTTCTCGTACGTGTTTCTTTTGTTGTTCAGTTGTAGCCTAGTGTGTGTGTGTGTGTGTGTGTGTGTGTGTGTGTGTGTGTGTGTGTGTGTGTGCGTGCGTGCGTGCGTGCGTGCGTGCGTGCGTGCGTGCGTTCGTTCGTGCGTGCGTGCGTGCGTTCGTTCGTTCGTGCGTGCGTGCGTGCGTGCGTGCGTGCGTGCGTGCGTGCGTGCGTGCGTGCGTGCGTGCGTGCGTGCTCTGACCTTTATTTGATTGCCTGATAGTTAGGTACTCGTAAAATATGGCTCCTTTATCTACGTGATAGATATAGGTTTCCAGATTGATCAAATGCGATCGGGTAAAACTCTTTTAAAAATATACATTATACATTATTTATTTACAGTCAACATGTTACAATAAATTAGCATCTGCGTTATCAATCGTTTCCGCACGTCAAACAAAGAGTGCGTCAACTAACTAAAAAAATGTACGCTGTTGTGACGTCACAACAGCGCGGACGCGTCTTGTCCGGTACAAACTCAGTGTTTCCAATGTGTTTTTATCATTTCATTTCGCGCACACCGATAATTATGATATAGTAGGTGCGTAAAACAAGACAGGCAGGCGTCTTCGGTTGATTTTATGGACACAAATATTCACAGAAACCTTCGTGGATGTTATTCTATGTTAATTTGTTTAATAATTTACGGACCTAAGGGCAAATAAGGCTAAGGTGTGCTTTCCCTAAACGCACGTCGCCTCCTGTATGCCTAGTCACCTCGACGACAATTCGGAGATGCACTGACAAGAGTCATAGGAGACACCGACGCTCCACCTAGCGGTCCGTACCTCGACGTGAACGCTTGAAGCCAAGGACTCCAGACCGAGTTGAAGTTGATCAGAGTTCCGTGTTTGTCGAAGATCACCAGCTCCGGCTTGTGACCGCTGGTCACACCCGGGAGGCGGTGTCGTCTGCTGCTCCTTGGGGCTTGCTGCGGGGCGGAGGTCATCGTCATCTCGGGCCCTGCCATACCATATCATCCCGTTGATTGTATCCCGGGAATGCGACAACGTTAAACCTAACTCCCCTCGCGAACTGTTGACCATTTTGAAGAGACTACAATTTAGCACATTTTCCATTATGGCATAATATTCTGATAACATTATACGCACGTGGGAACACCCACATACACGAAGGCATGCAGGCACGCACGCGCGTCCACACACACACACACACACACACACACACACACACACACACACACACACACACACACACACACACACACACACACACACACACACACACACACACCACCGCACCCCACCCCACCCCTCCCCGCACGCACGCACGCACGCACGCACGCACTCGCGCGCGCACACACACGCACACAAGAAGAAGAATCAAGAATCAAGCATGAGGAAACAATAACGAAACTGTCCTCATAACAAGATTGTTCCAGATATCTTGAAAATAAATCCGCAGCAATTGTGCAGCCTACCTGCAGAAGTTGACACCGACTGTGCCGCACCGATGACCGCGGCAAAACAGTTTGTGTTTTCCGTATCAAACGCCCGTGAAACGCCCAGATGTATGTTGCAGCCAGCGAGTCTTCCTCGGGTGAGCAGGATACAACGCGTGGCGGCAGTAGCCATGAACATCTTTGTAACCAGCCGCCAACAAGTCCTGCAATGTGTCCATGCTACGTGAGATTGCGTCAAAATCATTGTTGAAATAACACTCAAAAGAGTTATTTATCTGCATAGTGTTGTGCCAGCAAAATCGCTGAGAGTCAAATCCTCGAGCGATTGTTGTGATTGGTCAATATAGGTTCACTACATGCAGCACCGTCCGTTGGCAAAATATTGGACGATGCGTCGACCCACAAAAATAGTTGGTTTGTTGCCAAAATGGCCCCTGACCGAAACGACATCTGAATATATCTGGTCACTAGCATATGTTCGAATACATTGCAGGTTGTAGCGGATCAATTCAGACACGAAATAATCTTTCTGTTTTAAAGATTTATTTTTGTGATCTGAATGTCACAAAGTTACCAGCGGATACTGATCGAAGAAATTTCCCACGCAAGTCGCTTAGACAAACTGGAGGCATGCGATGATACTGGCAATGACTACATGCGATGATACTGGCAATGACTACATGCGATGATACTAGCAATGACTACATGCGATGATACTGGCAATGACTACATGCGATGATACTGGCAATGACTACATGCGATGATACTGGCAATGACTACATGCGATGATACTGGCAATGACTACATGCGATGATACTGGCAATGACTACATGCGATGATACTGGCAATGACTACATGCGATGATACTGGCAATGACTACATGCGATGATACTGGCAATGACTACATGCGATGATACTGGCAATGACTACATGCAGATAAAAATATCATGACGCCTTCCAAAGAGTCTTTCATTGTGCGGCAGCTGGGTGTACGTTGCAAGTCCGGCTGCGAAAATTCGTGGGCGGTGGTGGAGGTAGAGGAATTGACAATGAGAGAGAGTTTGGATGAATGTGAGACGGAAGAAGCGTACGACTGTGAATAAAACAGGTGGACGGAAACAGAATGTGCAGCAAAAGAAATGTAAATAGCCGGATGACAGGCGACGGATGAATACGCTAGTTAGTGTACATGGGAAATTTCGTAATTAGGAAATTACAGAAAACCGCCAACAACGGATAGCACATTGCGATATGTCGACCACAAGCAAAACTAGAGGATGTAAGAGAAAGGCCGTGGCAACCGTGTTGGTAAGCTTCTTTACATGTGCGCATTGCGTCTTGATATCGCATTGCGTCTTGATATCGCATTGCGTCTTGATATCGCATTGCGTCTTGGAGATATCACGATTGATGCGGAGAGACGTTCGTTTCCGTGTGCGTTCTAGTTGCCGTTGAACTCGTTTGGCCAGCTCCTCAATGAACCATGGTACCAATGGACGGATAGCTAGCTGACATGACTGTAAGGGCGCGTGTTTATCGACGATTTCGGACAGGACGATGTTGTACTTTTCAACAAGACCAACTGGTTATGTAGCAGCAGGCATTGTGGCCAATGTAGACAATGCAATGTCATCGCGTAAGCAACCTTGTTGATGCGCTTGTGTTTTTCCGTTAAGTGATCACTGTCATCGGAACACTCGTTTTCTTTTACATATCAACAGCGCCAGAAATGACCTGATGGAAACGTTTTCGTTGAGGTGATACCGTGGTCCTCCACTCGCGTGAGGACCAGGTAATACCGTGGTCCTCCACTCGCGTGAGGACCAAGTAATACCGTGGTCCTCCACTCGCGTGAGGACCAGGTAATACCGTGGTCCTCCACTCGCGTGAGGACCAGGTAATACCATGGTCCTCCACTCGCGTGAGGACCAGGTAATACTGTGGTCCTCCACTCGCGTGAGGACCAGGTAATACCGTGGTCCTCCACTCGTGTGAGGACCAGGTAATACCGTGGTCCTCCACTTGCGTGAGGACCAGGTAATACCGTGGTCCTCCACTCGCGTGAGGACCAGGTAATACCGTGGTCCTCCATTCGCGTGAGGACAAGGTAATACCGTGGTCCTCCACTCGCGTGAGGACCAGGTCGATGATGTGACCATCAATGTGTGTCGCCGTGTCAACGTGCTGGACAATATATACATATTCAATCAGGTCAACGAAGCGTTTCACATTGCTGTCAGATAGCTTGTCCCAGTGGACAATGAAGTCGCCGATCACCTCGAAGCAACAGGAAGTCATGGAGTAGCCTTCCATGAATCCGGCAAACTCGCTAAGAAAGTCATTATACGATAGCTTGTTCTTGCTTGACGGAGGCGAATGATAAAAAACAACGAAATTGGTGTAGCTAGCCGACGACACGACATCGATGCCCATAAATTCAAACGATTGCATCGCCTCTTTACGGTTAACGATGACTTTGAAGCTGGATTGGTAGAGAAAGCCGCCCCTCGCTCGTTTTTTCTCCAAGGCACGTGGACAATTGCATAACCGGTAGGTATTATGTCTTTTGGTATTTGAAGATTGTCTCCCGGGCTGTGCGAGGTCTCCGTGATTGCCACGAGAACAAGTCTCCGTGATTGCCACGAGAACAAGTCTCCGTGATTGCCACGAGAACAAGTCTCCGTGATTGCCACGAGAACAAGTCTCCGTGATTGCCACGAGAACAAGGCATCAGTCGAATAATCAATAAATATATCCATCTTGCAGGCAGGCTTGTTAACAAATACATGTCAACGTATTTCAATGCAAATGTTTCACTTGATTCAAATGCAGATGCGAATGCAAATGCCATTTTCCAGGAAGGCATTAAAATGCAAATGCAAATTTTTGGGGTCGCATTAAAATGCAAATGCAAATGTTTTGGTTACACATTTGCAAATGCATTTGAATGAATTTCAAATGTTTGGCTTTATATTAACGTTTTGTTTTATTTGGAGATAAAACAACGTAATTTATACAATCACATTATTAATTTATTTAATAAATGCAATAGTACATTATTATAATCACTAAGTACCACTACATACCAGTCCCACTACACGAACATGTATGTAGAGTCATACACTGAGAGATACAATTTCAGGCCTGCAGAGGTGGTGGAAATGGGAGGGAGGAATATACAATTGACAGTTTACTGGGAACCATGGCAGGGAATGAAAGGCTAATTATTCAGGTAGGCCAGAATGGAAGGGGAACCCAAGACAATAGACTGTCCACTGGTGGGGCCACTGGGAAGACAACCTTCAGCCATCAACTTATAGACCAGTTGGTATGTTCATGTTGTATGAATAACAGCTCATGCATTGACCTGTTGACCAACAGATAATTTTTTAAAGAGCACGTTGTGAAAGTGGATTCACAGGTCAGACAATTATTTCATAATCTGCTGAGGGTACTGCTCACTACAGAACACTTTTTCCAATGGCATGCTGTGAACTTGTGAAAGTGAATCTAACAATAATAATTATTCAAAGAATTACTCATGCATTTGATTGTGCATTTGGTTGTGCATGTGACAAATCAAATGTTTGTGGGTCGCATTCAAATGCAAATGTTTAAGGTACGCATTCAAATGTAAATGCATTTACAATCTTATGGAGGCACTTGAATGCGCATTCAAATGCTCAACATTAAATGCGCATTCAAATGCATTTGCATTTGTTAACAAGGCTGCCTGCAGGCATTGACGAGACCCAGCGATACAGGTGTTGTGGCCCAGTGATACAGGTGTTGTGGCCCAGTGATATAGGTGTTGTGGCCCAGAGATACAGGTGTTGTGGCCCAGTGATACAGGTGTTGTGGCCCAGTGATACAGGTGTTGTGGCTTTGTGTGATGTCTTGCTGGGCCCCAGTGTTCCGTCTCGTTGAGTGTTTGTCTCACCTGAGCACCGTGCCACGGATACAAGGTTAGGGCCATGACAGGTACACGTCCTTGTAGATAGACATGGGCGATTATACATGACCACTAATTTGACTAGGTTGTGTTTACGTTTACGCCTCGACAGTTTCGTGATTGCTGTGCGATGCCATTGTGTCCTAATTACCAGTACAATGGGGCAGGTAATCCAATGTCCTTCTGTGACTTGACATTCCAAAGGCTTAGCAATTCACGCCTGTTGTACTGTACGTCGGACATCATACTGAACTGAACTGGTATTCATAGGTGTAATGCCGATAACTGTGTCGCTGTTGACAGGTGTGTACACAATTTCTTGACCACAAACTACACATAATATCGTTATGATATATCCATGTTGAACAAGCCAATGGATCACCTGCTCACTGGTTTCATATATGCAGCTCTGACGATTGTTCAGCAGATATTAAACAATTATTACTACGCAGAGCTAAGAAAAAAAAAAGCTGCCGCAGATGGCGCATAGAACACTTGTGAACACAGGTACCGTCAATTGCTTAAACTAGATGACACATGGAGACAACTCGATGAACTAGTACAAAGACATCTGCAAGGAAATGGACACCGACTATTTCTGGCACAAAACTGAACACCAGGGGCGCAGGGAAGCGTGTTGAACATCAGCCTCACCTGGGCGTGGAAAATGAGCGTCGTCAATGGATACTGGGAATCACCAAATCACTACCACAGACACATACAAGACAGAATGTCGTAACAGCACGATACATAACAGTTCAACTGTAATCGGCTTACCCGTTGCTGACTGAGTGTGTGTGTGTGTGTGTGTGTGTGTATGTGCGCGTGTGTGTGTGTTCGCGCGCGCGAGCGCGCGTGCGTGCGTACATACGTGTGAGCGTGCGTGCGTGCGTGCGTGCGTGTGAGCGTGGGTGCATGCGTGTGCGTGCGTGCGTGTGTGTGTATTTCTATATGTACTACCTATTCTGTACACATGTGTCAATTAAAGTGTTTGTACAAATGCATGCATCCCCAATTTATGTATGTTTAGCACAATGTGAAGTATATCTAATGAACGTCAGTTTATCTATGATGTGCGGTGAAATGCGTCGAATTATCTGAGTTAGACAAGATCCGATAACAGGCCTTTGATTCAATTTCCGTCGGGTAATGTCAAGGAACATTTGTAAATAAACATTATACTGTGGTATTATACATTCATGGCGTTTCTCACTAAGACCAGTGTACGCCGTGTCAACACTGTTGAATATTAATTCTTATCTGTTAACAGCGAACAATAACCTGCAGTTCGTGGGAGGCTACAAGCCACTCATGGTATTCGTCTGTCGTTATGTCTATACAAAGTCCCTAGTGTGTTGTAATTATGTGAACTTTTTACACACTTATACACTGAATAAGTGCACAGAGCTGATGTCAGACGACAAGAAGAGATAGTCGCGGACAACTCGCCTGTCAACATTCCACAAAGAGGCTATTAGGCCGAACGCACCAATATTTTTAAATGTTTAACCGGACTTGACTTACTTGACTTAAGCATGTTCACGCCCCTTCCTGGTCTCACTGACTCCTGTAATATCGCTCGTCCGATCGTGTAGGACACAGCGTTCGGTTAGGGAGACGGACGTCTCGCTAAGTTAATCGGTCATGCGACTGAGCTCCTCAAATGCTGCGGTGACATCATTATACAGCTAGCTTCCATGTCTCTCATGCAGTCTTTTCCATATTCGTTGAATGCTGACAATGGCTTCCACGTCCCGTACACCACCCATCAAAATGGCTTCCACGTCCCGTACACCATCCATCAAAATGGCTTCCACGTCCCGTACACCATCCATCAAAATGCGACTGTGCATTCTGCTCATCTGACACGATTTGACAGTATTCCAGGGAAGGCTAGGGTATATAGGGATGGGTCGTAGTAATTTAACTGACACATGTCATCCGCGACGGTTTGTAACTAATGCCTTTTTGGTTCCTCTTCACTGTTTGCTGGACACTGCAAGGATTTTTCTGTATCATTCTGACACAACATGCAAAATCCCCAATTAGTTGTACAAGATGACTTCCAAGGGTTGTTTGGCTGTTCCGGGTTAAGAAGAGGCAACTAGCGTATAGCAGTTAATCATTGCCAGGAGGTAAGAAAGTAAACCAACACGAAGGAAAGAGTTCTATCTACTTGCAGGGACAGAACGTTATCATAGGTGCATTAACTAGTCTCCCTTTCACCACACCTCCTCACCTAAACTGCCTTTAAAACACAGTGCTCAGCGTAAACTTATCCATGGTGTGGGTATGGAGACTGTCTATGTGTGCATGTGGCAAGGCAGCGACAGTATCCATACACATAACCAACCTATTAAACATTTTCGTCAAACATCCTATACATAAAATAAATAAAACTATCAGATAAAAACCATTTCAGCAACATTAATGATACTAGTCTTTTAATCGAATGTACCACCCACAGCGCATGCGCACAGTCCACCACAAACTCCTGCGTTAGCCCAAGTTTGGGCTGTTTGGAATAAACCACTTGAGACTTGAGACTTGAGACTTTAAAAATATTTTTTTTCTAACGTAACCTGTTGCGCCACCACATGGTGGCATGGTAAACCAACGGGTGACCAAGCTTCCCCCCTGGCCTCACCCCTTTGCCAGGTCCCAGGTACGCCACTGGCATTACGAATCAGCTTTGGTTGCTGAAATGTTGAACACAATGCATTGTGTTGCTGTCAAAACACAATAAAATAATTTTATAATACTAAATAATGCACGAGAGCACAGTAAGATCACTGAAACCGAACAATTCTACACAGAAACATCTCTATAAAATATCTCAGAATGACATACAGAAGCACTGTACAAATGTCATGCTTTTAACAGAAAATGCACAACGTTTTGCTAACCTGGCCCAGTAGAAGCCGTTCCCGACCCGACAAAAAACTATAGTGACGAGACACGACTAATATGATATCAGTCTGCTGACAAGCGGGTGACTGGTGGACTTACGACGGCAGCTGTCGCCACGCGTGACTTGCGACTCGTTGTCGTGATGCACCCACTGCCGATCTGCCAAGTGCATTACACGTATGGCTTAAAATTAGGCTTACATGCACTATACGCCCGCACGGACGCCCGCATGCACGCACGCATGCACGCACGCACCTACTTTTATTCGTCACAGCTTGGGGAGGCCTAGTATAAACGATACCTGTTGTAACATTAATAATAATAATTTTATTAAAATGGATTATACAATTGAATTATACAATTGGCACAATAAACCAACCAATGATAATACATGAATTAAAAAAAAAATGACTTAAATATAACAAATTTAAAAGGTGTATGAACATCATGTTTTAAGTTATGTTTGTAAATTTAAAAAATATATAAAGGACGTAATTATAAATTAAAACAGGCAATACTATAATAAAATAAACTATATGGCAGTTTCACCTTCCCAATGTGATTTAATGAACCACAATTTTATAATCATATTATCATTTGACTATTATATGGTTATGACTATCGACCTTGCCATTCAGCAGGCAACGTTAACATCATAGTCGAGTCGATACTGTCCAATTAAACACATGCAGGTTAAATTAAACAACTTGGTTCAGTAAAACACATCTGGGTGGTCAGCGTGTTAGAATAAATATAGTTTATATTAAAATTATATAGATATAGTTTATCCTATATTATTATTTACGATAGAAACGTTAAAACTGTGTACCTTTAATAGTATGAATGTAATAGTATAAGCAAATTGGTAGGTCACACGTGTGGTCATGTGGTCACCAAAACAAGAACAGTTCATTTTTGTCGTACAGGAACGTTCTTAAAATTAGTTAACCCTATATATATATTCGACAGTATCAGACTGTCTAGTCGTATATTTGTAAAGAAAAGGTGATTAGTTAATTGTGCACCAGACAACGTCACGGAAATTGGCAAAAATACTGAATTAGTCAAGTTTACGAGCGCGCATAGTTTACAAAATCAGGCCTACTAAATGCACGCCTGCTAGACTCATACACGTGTTCGATCAGTCTCAGTTACCAGCAGCATATTAATTACTATTGTAGAAACCGCACGTCAAGATCCGCGCCGCCGAGTGATAGGTGTGGGTAATTCCCATTGTCTTCGCACCCTTGATATATTATTCTAATAATAATCGAACTGAAATGCCGATCGTCCTCAAACGAACGTCATTTTATTAGACAGGAAATTAGACGGTGTTTGTTTACAAATTACGTAATAATGGCTACGACCACGACTTACCCGGAGGAGTGCAAAGACCGACTGAGACGGAGGGAACACTGAATGATCTCGTCTCGTATCAGTTCATCGAGACGGTGCAGACCGGCGGATTGTGGACTTTACTGCGGCGCGCATGTCGCCAACCTCGCAGACAATGAATCGCTATGACACGCCGACACCGCCATAACGTTTTCCTCCAGCGCGATGGCGAAGATGCATCACCACACGCTCACAAGGTGGCGTGAACGACGCGCCTATATTTGCTGGCAAACTGGTGAGGTACGACCACAATTAGACTGCCGGAAATGTAGTGCCTAAAATATGCAATTTAGCCGATTTCGCTGATTTTATTTCCGAATAGTCTCGTTTGGCGCCTGTTGGTTTATGCAAATTTGTACATAATTACCCATAGATGCTCACTTCCGGTCCCCAACGACACCATGCTAACTGTCACATTTAACTTAAACACATTTGGAATTAAAATAGAGAACACACAATAACACATTTACTTCTATTATTTATTAAAACAGCTATCATTAAAATGTGATGATAGTACTAAAACCAATGATTTGTTTTTTGATGACATTGATACCTCTAACAAGTTATGGTGTGCACAACTTGGGGGCCGGAAGTGCATTATCTCGTCAACTTTCGACTCGAAACGAGAATCACTTGTGTCTCCTACAAGTAACTGTATTCAGCCAGCAAGGTTGGAACCTTCGAAATGTCGCATTTTTGGCAGTGAGATGTTGCAGCATGATGGGGATTTGAAGACGCATAAGTATTTTTGTGGTGACATTCCCGAAGCACGGATATTAATATTTGGCAAAAACTGCACATTTTGAAGGTAGGCACTAGCTGGTATGTACGATTTTGGTTAGTGTCCACTTGCAAGTCTTTTAACACTACTATTGCAGTGCATTTCCGGATCGCTATTACAGTGGGGGAGGGGGGGGGGCACTTTGGCAAAGGCACCCCCATTACTTTACGACTGTCATGGTGCATAGGCCATTCCCCGTTACTACATCTCAAGAACAGCGGAAACAAAACAACATCGATTTATAAATTATCAGCAGACACAAACTCGCATATCGACGGCGTTATTCACAATAGCATGCGTGACCTATGACCTCGAGTAGTGCATACCTGTAACACTGGTAACAGAAATCCGTAAGACACGTAGACGAACCCGTTATTCGCATATCATTTGACAAACGCGGGCCGTGTACCGTGTGTTGGGATGAGTGTACCTGGGCTACGTTAGAACAGCGGGGCTTCTGGTCTTTTTCGTTTTTAAATAAAATGAAGCCAATCTGTAAGTTTTCAATAATATTGCCTTAGTTGTTTGTGTTGAACTGACATTATGTGCTAAGCTGCAGACACGTTAAAAAAGGTAAATTGTGTAAAGACGATGTTGTTGTCTGGAAACTTTACATCACCTACGTGTAAACTAAGTATGCGGAAGCTATTCGCTGTCTAAATTAAACAGTAAAATAACTTCTGTCTACGAATCATAAAATGTGTAATGGCCATATGGGACTTTTAGGTGGATATAACATGACTCGATCTAATACTGAGTGGAATTGCTCCGATTCGTCATTGTGACGTACCATCAGATTGCCCTGCAATCAGACACGGGACTCGTCAAGCATCGCTAAGCTCGACGACAACCTGCGTTCATGCGTGAACATTTTTCGTATCACACCTGCCACAAACAACTAGAAAAACGATAACGTCCTTTTTTGTATGGAGCTATTTTAAGTATCTCAAGTGCACAAACTCTGTGTGTAAAGTTACGTTTTTACACAGCGAGGTATCCAGTCCTCGGGATTGTTCAAAGTGCTTTGCACTTCACTCCCTGGAAGACATGTTCATTCCAACGCCGTCTGCAGCCAGGTACTCATTTATACCGCTGAGATAACTGTGGCAACGTGGGGTGAACGAAATTGCTAAAGCTTCGAAACGGCAGCAAGAGGGTTCGAACCATGGTTCTCTCGATTGACAGGCCGACGTTCCAACCGCTGCGCCACCGCGCGACTACGTCGACAAAACATGCTGGGCATTGGCGTTTCTTTATCCAGAGCGTTACGTTATAAGCAATACGATATGGTTTGGAATTGCGTAATCACATCAGTACACAGGCAGTGTGGTAGCTGTTTGGTATTCACTGCTCTGTGGATGGATCTTTACACAAGTCCGTGCGCTGTTGGCGATCGCTTTCGACGGACGGACGAACTCCGTTTATGCATAAAAAACATCACCCAAACTGCACAGTAATTTTTTTCCTAGGGACTCTTTATCGTTGGCGGATGCATTCTGACTGTGGTCCGTGCCCTATAGTGTCGGCCAGCCAACCGGAACACGGTTGGCTGGCGACTCGGCAAAGGCCCCCAGCTATAGTGCTGCCGCCCGTGGTGGCGTTGGTAACCACCACACTCTCCCTCCCCTATGTTTTTCAAAGCCTAAGGTAATCTTAATAAAATAACTATATATAAATGTGGCCTAAACACAAATGACAAAAAAACCTTAATCAAGAGTTGCTGTCCAATTTGAAAACAACGATATATTTACAATTCAGGCAGTTAACACTAAACGGCGAGGTGCCTGGTTAGTGTAACTGCCGACGTTTTGAAAGAATGTTAGTAATAATAATATATTAATATTTATATTGCGCCCTTTTCAGCCTAAACTACTCAAAGGCGCTTTCCATGTTAATTAAAACAAGTTATACATACTAAAAAGGTAAAAGAAAACAGTATTTATAAAATATGCAAACTTAAAACTAGTTGTCTAAGATATGCAAATTACAATAATTAAATTAAATTATCTCTAAAATAAACACACACAAAACTATCTATTAAATGTACAATATCTCTATAAACTCATTAAAGCTAATCTAAAAAGCGTGCAAAAACAAGTAAGTCTTTAATAGTCTCTTGGAGCCACCAGTCAAGGGAGCCTGGCGAATACCAAGTGGGATGTTGTTCCACAATGTGGGGCAGCCATAAAGAAGGCTCTGTCCCCAGATGTGTCCTGGTCATGGGCACATCAAGCAGCAACTTGCTCTCGGAACGAAGTGTCCTTCGATGGCTGTGATGCACCAGCATGTCCTTGATGTAGGAAGGTCCTTCGTTATGTATTGCCTTGTACGAGTACCTTAACTTGCACACGGTACTTTATTGGAAGCCAATGCAGTGTGCGAAAGACAGGGGTGATATGACACCGCCTGGGACACGTGAAGGCAGCAGTATTCTGCATGCGTTGTTGCTTGGCCAGCTGGCATGCAGGAAGGCCATGCAGCAATCCGTTTAGGTAGTCCAGCTTCGAAGTAACGAGTGCATGGGTGGCTATCAGGGCCGTACTCACATCAGATGTTTCATTATCTTCCCAATGCTCCGTAGATGATAGTAGATTGAACGACACACCATGTTGACATGAGCATGCAGTCCACAGTTTGAGTCATTCATTGCACCAACATTCCTGGCTTTCAATATTGCTGGGATAACGCTCTCCCCAGTGGAGATGTCTGTCAAGGCTGCTTTGGTGAGCTGCCCTTTAGCTCCAACCACAACAAACTCTGTTTTGTTGTAATTTATTTTTAGAAAATTCCAAGCCATCCATAGCCTGACCTCAGTGATACACCTGTCCATAGCGGCAAGCGCTGATTGGAAAGATTCAGGATTAAAGGTGAACAGCAGTTGGCTGTCATCTGCACACAGGTGAAACTCAATGTCGTGCCTTCGCATGATATCCCCCAGTAGTATGGTGTAGACACAAAACAGTATAGGCCCCAGCATAGAGCCCTGAGGCACTCCCAAATCCAGACACTGGCAGCTGGATGATGCCCGCCAGATGAGGACTGACTGCCTCCTGTTGGTGAGGTACGATCTCAATCACGAGAGGGCTGTCCCAGTGATGCCTCCCCGGATGAGGTCTGACTGCTTCCTGTTGGTGAGGTACGATCTCAATCACGAGAGGGCTGTCCCAGTGATGCCCCCGGATGAGGACTGACTGCTTCCTGTTGGTGAGGTACGATCTGAACCACGAGAGGGCTGTCCCAGTGATGCCTCCCCGGACGAGGACTGACTGCTTCCTGTTGGTGAGGTACGATCTGAACCATGTGAGGGCTGTCCCAGTAATGCCCCCCGAATGAGGACTGACTGCTTCCTGTTGGTGAGGCACGATCTGAACCACGAGAGGGCTGTCCCAATGATGCCCCCCGGATGAGGACTGACTGCTTCCTGTTGGTGAGGTACGATCTGAACCATGCGAGGGCTGTCCCAGTGATGCCCCCCGAATGAGGACTGACTGCTTCCTGTTGGTGAGGTACGATCTGAACCACGAGAGGGCTGTCCCAGCGATGCCTCCTCGGATGAGAACTGGCTGCTTCCTGTTGGTGAGGTACGATCTGAACCATGTGAGGGCTGTCCCAGTAATGCCCCCCGAATGAGGACTGACTGCTTCCTGTTGGTGAGGCACGATCTGAACCATGTGAGGGCTGTCCCAGTGATGCCCCCCGGATGAGGACTGACTGCTTCCTGTTGGTGAGGTACGATCTGAACCATGCGAGGGCTGTCCCAGTGATGCCCAGTCTAGTATGCAATCTGGAGATGTTATTGAATGGTCCACTGAATCGAACGCCGCGGACATGTCGAGCAGCGCTAGGAGAGCACATTTCTTGTTATCCATGGCGATATATTTCTTGTTATCCATGTCGATATATTTCTTGTTATCCATGGCGATATATTTCTTTTTATCCATGGCGATATATTTCTTGTTATCCATGTCGATATATTTCTTGTTATCCATGGCGATATATTTCTTGTTATCCATGGCGATATATTTCTTGTTATCCATGGCGATATATTTCTTGTTATCCATGGCGATATATTTCTTGTTATCCATGGCGATATATTTACAATTCATGCAGCTAGTACTAAACGGAGAGGTGCCTGGTTAGTGTAACTGCCAAGGTTTGGAAACAACGATATACTATTTACAATTCAGATAGTTAACACTAAACACTGATGTGCCTGGTTAGTGTAACTGCCGGTGCAAGGCCTAGTCTCCGGCAGCTGGCGCACTACACCTGATACAGCGCCTGGGCGTTGATGGTGGCAATCCCCAGGACAACCCAGCTGGGCAGATTGCGGTGGACAGCAATCTGCTGGGCGTGACACACCACCTCATAGGGATGCCCACCATTAAATCCCTGGGGGCAGCGTGGAAGAGTCCGTCTCCAGGACTAGCAGGCTGAAGTCGATACCGCAAGCAACACCGACGAATCCGGGAGCCTGCATCGACGTGTGGGGTATCTCCCGACCCAAAGGTGGTATCTAGTCAGGTCCCCATGATAGCAGTAGACATGCATCATATGTTAGCGGTGCGTACTATCCAAAAGGATCGTTAACGCTTCTCGCATGACGTCGGAGATGGGGTGGCTGGCGCCCGCACGCAGATGCAAAACAAGTGGCTTCCCCTAACTGCTTCGCCACGATGATCTGACACCTGAGCAGTGCTCGTGGGCAGGCGGTGGTGGCAGGGGCTCAGTGTAATCCAGCCCACACTCCCCGATCGCACAACAGTCGGCACTGTGGATCCTGACCAGCAGTGTATTCCAGACGTCCTCGGTGAGAGTCTTGGTCAATCGGGCGTGTGCACCGTACGTGGTTTTCACCACCACTGTACGATGTCCCTGGAATTCACAAGGAAAAAGAAAAACAGGCAGACCAAAAACTACTTGGAGGAGATCAATAGACGAGGAAGTAAAGAAACATGGAACTACCTGGAAAAAATGAAGAAAGCAGCAAATAAATAACAGAGTGCGTTGGAAAATAGTCGTTTCGACCCTATGCTCTACCTTGAGTGATGAGGACTAAGTATGTAAGTAAGTAAGTACGATGTCTGACAGTGACACCCCTCAAGACTGGCTTCAGCCTCCTGTTACGTTTCCCATTGGCGACCATGTTAACATTTTGCACGATTATAAGAAAACGGGACCATCAAAAATTCCGAAACTTCTTTCCTGCCATTGTCATCATCTCATTGACATGCTGGTCGAGTTTTGTCAAAATCACATATTTCTAACTCTTCTAAAACGGCTGAACGTGCCATACCCGTCAATATTGACCAATGTCTGCATAAATTACTACGCACATGGGCCTTGTGGCGAAAAAATTGCCAAAAATCCTTCCGCCTAATTAAATCATCTAAAAATCCACGGTTACACTGCTAACATGTTGTAACAGCAAACTTGTCAATGTGTCTACTCAAATGCAGTTATGTCTGATGATATGATTTTTTGAAAATTACACATATCTAAAATTACTGTGCCCTACATTAACACACCAGGAAGTCTGAGGCATGATCCCAAATAGGGAAGCTTTTTTTGGAGAAAGTGTCCAATTTTATATCAGGTTGCGGCATAATGTATATGTAAACCCATTATGGAACACTCCTGCTTGTCACGTCATTATTATTTGTTTCACAGCCAAATCAAAACAATGCCCTGCCCATAATATTAGCTGAAAACCAGTCACATAATTTAAATATAGGTAAATTTTGACACTTGATAAATCATTAACCATGTACACTAGATTTCTAGAGCATTGCGAATATTCACAGTTTTCTTTGTAGAATCTATTGGCTGTGAAATAGTGCATTTTTTTAGAGTTTAACAGGCGGAGGGATTTATGGGATTTGTTTTGCTATGGGCCACATGGGCGCATGAATACGTGGCTATTTTTGTAAAAACATTACGGGCATCGCATGTCGGGGCGTTTTAAAAGAGCTGGAGGTATGTGATTTTGACCAAACTTGGTCAGCATGTCAATGAGATGATGGCAGTTGCTGTGAAAAATTGTCTGAATTTTTGATGGTCATGTTTTCTTATAATCAGACAAAACGTTAACATGGCCACCAATGCAATTTTGTACTGTGGTCTTTCCCCAACAGAAGGGGAGGGCCCAGGCTGTGGCCTTCTCCTCCTCCTCCGCCTAGTCTGCCAACGCTGAATAAGGATTACGGCTTCCGCTGTCACTGTCGGTACTGCCGCTCCCAACGCCGCTGGTGGCAGGGGGTGCGGGTGGTCGTTGGGTGGCTGCCAATGTAGTTGTTGGCACAGCCCTCCCCTCCCCCCGGGTAATGCCCAGGCAGTGGAGGTGAGAATGGTACGGAGCAACGCGGCAGCACCAACTGCTGGGTCGCCACTATCCCCGTTAGCTGTTGGGATCATACCTCAGTTAGACTTCCTGGTGTGTTATAGACGAATGTAGAGCACAGTAATTTGAGATAAGTGTAATTTAAAAAAAAAATCATATCATCTGACATAATTGCATTTGAGCTAGGCACATTGGCAGGTTTGCTGGTGGAGCATGTTGGCAATGTAAATGTGGATTTTTTAGATGATTTCAATAGGCGGAAGGATTTTTGTAATTTTTTTCACCACAAGTAATTCATACAGAAATTGGTAAAAATTTACGGGTGTGGCACGTTCATGCATTTTAAATGAGTTAGAAGTACGAGACTTTGACTAAACTCGACCAGCATGTCAATGAGATGATGACAACGGCAGGTAAGAAGGTTCAGAATTATTGATGGTCCCGTTTTCTTATAATCATGCAAAACGTTAACATGGCCGCCAATGGGAAACGTAGCAGTAGGCTGGACCCTGTTGTTAGCTCGTTGCAGTTGGCGCATTACCAGCTGGTGCATTATCCCCCCTCCGCCACGTACGTCTCTGGCTGCCTTCAGTGTCCGAGGTGTTGTAATCAATCTACAAGCATTATACATACTATTTTATGATCACGCCACGTGGTCTTCGGTAGGGTCGTTTCCTCCTCCAGGGCCATTGTGACTTGATTGTCAACTGTTGTTTGGTTGGGGGAAAATAATGCCCCAATTCCATCCAACAATTCATCATCAACCGTCCTTTTTACAATGGATCATAGAGTTACATCATTAATCACCCCCCTATAAACAAGAGCGATAAGCCAGCTCACTGCAGTGAAGCGGGCGTGGACCACTGGTCGGCATTTCATTGCACGGCAGAAACAGTTGCATCCACTGCATGACACATAGGGTAGTACTGTTTATAGTGTGAACATAGCATGTTACAAATAGTTGTGTAACATATGTAAGTAAGTAAGTGAGTAAGTAATTAATTTATTTCCTTCTCACCATCATCATGTACAATATAAGGCAAACAAAAGCAATGAAGATGAGGTGGCTATCAAAGAAGAATAAACTTATCGGGCTAGTAGCCAGTGACGATGACACCAGGAACCAATTAACTTGAAGATTTGTCATTGTCATTTGTTCTTAATGGGGCATGGCCACCAGACTGATTAATAATTTGGGTGAGGGTGGTCCCAGCAGTTGTGTTATAAGTGTGGGCAGTTGGGTTGTTCATACTGGAGTGAGCATCGTGCATTAGTGTTAAACTCTCCAAGACAAACATTTTGGAGGCTTGCTGGAGACAATGGGACAACGAATATGGTTATTTCCTGTGTGGCTTACAGCTGTACGAATCGACAGAAGACAGGATCTAACATCTCGTTATTTTCAGATAATTTATGTCACAAATGTTTGTGCTGTGTTAGTGTATATGTGAATCAATGTAACAGTTTCGAAAATTTTCTGAAATATCAATATATTACAGATACGTTTGTTTTTCTTGGGGGTAGCGTACATTAAGTGTTTCCCAGTAGTCACATTTATTGGGTGCAACATAAAATGTTATAGGGGTAGGATTCAGTTTTATAAATAATGTGTGCGTGCGTGTATGCATATTTGTAATTCTTTTTTGAAACTCTACTAGATGTCAGCTCATTAATAAGATTTTTGTTCTTTATTAAGTCATCTGCATTTAACAAGGCTCTCCCATTTTTGGTCGTCGTTTGCCTTTTCATCGTTGTATGAACCACTATCATGTAACTCATTATGTACACATTGCAACATTCATTGCATTCTATGTATTTGTTTGACAAACCATGTAAAAGATTGCCTACTAAAACAATTGACAGCTTAAATGAGAGTGCACATTTCTTTACATGAGACGTGTCCTTGGGCAAGTTGGCCAGATAACATTCGAGAAAGATCTTGATCTGCAGGTGGAAATTGCTGTGATGGAGCAGCTGGGGAATGTGTTGGAAGATGGGAAAAGAATATTTTTGGGACCTTAGAGAAGAATGTCCAACAGGGCTTAATGAGATTTTGACCACTTGCAGTCATTAGCTAATACATGTATAGAGGACTTCAGAAAGTTCAATTTCAATCATGTATAGTGGTGCTACTGTTATAGTTAATATGTTATGATATTTGATATACAAGGTGCATGGATATATTGTGCAAGTAATAAGGTATTAGGTATATATAGCTATATAGTAATGATCTCTTATTAGTACTGTATATCTATAGATATATGATGAAGACTGGGTGCTGTACAGTATAAACACTGGGCCTCCAGTGGGTTCTTGCCGTGCAACAGCATGAATGTCACTGGTCCATGCCTGCATCACTTTATCATGTGTCAAATGATAAGAGCTCAGCGGTCTTGTTTTACTAACGGGTGTTCTATTTATGTATATGCAGTGGATAGACCGATTTTCTCTGGCATACAAATCTCCCGATCTAGAAGCAGCATATTGGGTGTGAATCCTGTACTTCCGTTTACAGTGGCACAGATACTCACTGTTGCTAGGTGCTCATCCCATCGAGACATTTTGTCACCTAAATAACACCTAATGAATGACAGGACCATTTGATCGTAGCGTTCTACCTGACCACCGGAGCTTGGGCGATAGGGTGTCGTCCGTGTCATTGTGACCTCCATTAATCTACACAGGTCAGTAAACAGCTGACTATCAAAGTTTCTGCCTTGGTCGGTGCATGTGCACCTGTAGCGGCGGCCATATCTAGCTATGACGCGGGCAACTCAAGCCAACGAGTGAACTGGTCTATTATCTTGAGAATGTATTTATTCCCCGACGCACTCGTTGTAAATGGGCCAAAGAAATCGAGATGTACGCGCTTGTCGGGGTCCATCGCTTGTCGGGGTCCATCGCTTGTCGGGGTCCATCGCTTGGTAGTAGAGTAACAGTGTTCGTTGTGAGCGTCCAACCTTATTCGTGTGACACACACCACATGTTTCCACGAACAGTCGACATGCAGTCACTATGCATATAAGGCCAGAAGAAGCTTATTTTCAATTTAGCATAGGTCTTATCACCACTCCAGTTACATAACCCCTGTGCCATCCTGACATGTTCAAAGAGATCATACGTGGTTAAGAACGCAGTCTTACGACAATCACGTTCATCCACTTCAATTTGCCAGGTCAGGGTGAATTTTCGGAGATCTCTATTATGTCTAGAGAAAACACTGGCATATTCGATGAGAAGGAGCCCTAGAGCGGTTTGCTCTCTCTGTGATATATGGGCTTTAACTCTAGCAAACACGTCTACCAAGTGTAGGGGTATGTAAGACTCTACCTCTTTGAGTTTGGTGGAGATGCATGCATCGTGAAGACTGGCATCTGGAATGAATGACGTCGTACTGATTTTGTTGACCTCCTCCCACGAAGTTATGTCCCTACCCATAGTGTTTTCATCTATCCCAGTACGGCGTACATTGACGCAGGGCTGATATTGCTCAGCGTCCGTGCTATCAACCTATCCAGCTCGACAGCCTGGGTTAATATCTCTCCGTGTTTTTAGACAACCTGGTGACTGGAGTCATTTATAGCTTCTATCATAACAGGTCCGCTAACTTCACAAATGATGCAGGATGGAATGATTAGAGCATCGGTTATTTCAGGCGTAGTAACGTATGCACTGTGAGTGGGGTTGGTGAATTGTACCAACACACGGGAATGCTTAGGTGGAATGTTAGTGCGTTGCGCAACTTGAATCCTGCTCACATTGTAACATGTACTAGGGCCCTTCCGCATCACCGCATACGCGGTGGCGCCATCTACTGCGACAATGCTGTTATCCACATCAACAACACAATGATGTACCAGTAGAAAATCCAATCCAGTGATAAAATTATCAGTGACTGGTCGAACGGCCACATCAATGCTGAATTGTTTGTGTTGTATTGTGATAGGCAGCTGTCAAACGAGGCGCCACTGCATGTGTGAACCGTGCCCTATTTGCTCGTGGGACGTGGCATTGGGTGGGCCTAATGAATCTGCAAATTTATGGCTGATCATTGACATTTGCGCAGCTGTGTCCACTACGATTATGGTATCTTTGGCGTATATGGTCGCTGGTATCAACAAGGTGTGGCCCACTGTTGGGCTCAACTGTGTACGCCTGGCCACTGGTTCAGTTAGCTGCGCATCCCGGACATGTCCCTTATCCCGTCCGTAGGAACGGACGTCACGGATGGGACTTCTCCGATCGCCCTGGTTGCTCCCTCTTTGACGGCCGTGACGTCGTCTCGGGCTATACCGATGACCCCTCCGCCTTGCACGAAGGTCGTCGGGTTCGGTGCTGGTAGAGCTGCTGATCCTACTCCAATGCCGATGCTTCCGACTCGCTTTACCCACCTCTTTCCTCTTGCGTTATGTGTTGGACCACTCGCGGGCGAGATATCCCTTCCCGTTACACTCGAAACATGTGAGTGGAGATGAGAGCGCCTCCTCTTGTTTGCGCAGTATCGTGTTCGGTGCACGCTCCCCCATAAGTATAGCATAAGTCACCTTTAAGTTTAGCTGAGATAGTGACTTGTTGGAGTCGCCTTACTACTCCCATTATTAGACGGCCTACGTCGGCAGTGGTCTCCGACAGGGTCCCTGTTGTAACAATAGCAGGCCCGTCGTCGAAATAACTTGCCGGTTAGAAATACTCTAATTTCCAAATGCACGCGACGCACCCTGGATATGCATCACTTGTCCCACTGCTTCCTGGATCGACTCTGGATTTGCAAATTTCATGGCCTCTTGGGCTGCATTCCTGTCCCTAATGCCCTTCAGGAATGTGGGTACTGCCAGCCCTTGGAGCGATATATCCTCCATATCCGGGTATGTTTGGCAGTTAGTGCCTACGCGCGATCCCCAAACGTATCCAAGCTCTAACCTTCTTCCTGGCCTGTGGCTGACAGCACGGAGTGTCATGCTGACAACCGGCCTGTGATTCAGATTACCACACCTGTTGTGGAAGGCAGCAATGCACAGGTCATAGTCACTGCGCTCCGGTGTGCTGTCAGCGCAGGGCCTCTGAGACACGACACGAGTCGTAGTAGACATTCATGCGTGTCCCAATGGTGGTGGTCAGCAAGGAACTGAAATTGGTGGAACCAAATGTCCCATTCTCCGAGTTTGCCGTTGAGGGGGAACTGTGTGGGAACCGTGTAACCCATGTTGGGCGCGTGGGGGGGACCCGAAACTAGGTTTCGTGGGACCCAGTTTGTGATCAATGCCATTTTGGTCATCTGTTTCAGGAGACACGTTGTGTGCGGTGAGTGGGGCCTGGGTGTGTTTTGGCCTAGCATCAGTGCCTTGTTTCTGCATTATAAAGTGTGGTACCCAGTTTCTTTACCAATTGTTGTATATTTGATACGAGTCTGTCGGACCGATCGTCCGACTTTTTAATGTGCTCATCAACCTTCTCGGGCGCTGTTTTCATGTCCCGACTTTGTTTATAGTATATCTGTCAGTGTGGGCTCAATTGTTTGGCATGGCGAGTCCTCTAAATGACTAGTGGTATCAGATGTTAATTCTGACCGGCCAAGATCGACAATGATGCCGTTCTTTGCTGCTTTCTTCCACTTCTTAACTGTCAAGAGCGTTATTGCAGCGAGGATACCGTATGTTAAAGGACTCCCTGATTGGCAAACCTCATACACTGATTCTGCATTTCCAGAACTAATTCCATTTATTGTGGTTAGTGTCTCCTTGGAAGCAGTTCAAATGTCAATCGGTGTATTAGATGCCATAATGGAATTGTGGAGGTAAGAGAAACCTAAACATCAATAATATCTGGGAATATTTGGGAATAATTGAGTTAACAAAACACACAGTAGCACTGAAAATATCGCAAGTTAATGCTAGAAACAGACATGCACTAGCGGAATGTCAAATGAAAAGCAAAAGAAAGCGGTGAAAGCAAAACATAAGCGTATTGTGATTCACGGGCGTGGCAAACTACAAGAGCAGTGACGTGCCTGGCTGGCTTGTAGTTTACTAAATAACCAGTTTCGTAACCTGACTCACAGGTCTAATTATGGTTCCCGGAAAGTCGCACCGTAATCAGCGTCCTATTGCCCGCCAGCGTCATCGGCAGACAACGGGCACTGTGTGCGGTCAGGTGTGACCAGCGTGAATTCGTCTTACGAGTTGTACATTTCCAGGAATGTTGATGTTTAAATACTTTTGGTATTACAAATCCGTGATATCAATGACAATTTAACTAATACATGTGGTGTCAATTTTGATAAACAGTCTAACGAATATTAACGGAATCACGAGAATCTTAACGACTGTCCAGAATAACTTTATAATTTCTGGGCGTTACCGCATAATTTGTCGTGACGGAAAATTTTATTTCGCAGTGTATCAATTGCGGATTTTAGAAAGACATTTGAATGATAAACTCGGGCAACTGTACAATAACGTTGGGCGAATTCATAGTCAGGGCGGTGCCGGGTCGGTAAGGAAATTGTGCATTTCTAATTCGATAACCCCGGACAGCTTAGAAACAGCAGCAGGCTAATTTAACTGAAGTGACAATTAGTGGCTTAATTGTCGCAGCAAGTTCCGCATAATTCTTCACGAATTATTATCAGACGTGGGCGTACGTGTAGAAGTGCGTAATCACATCAGTACACAGACAGTATAGTAGCTGTTTAGTATTTACTGCTTTGTGGATGGATCTGTACGCAGATCCATACGCTGTTGGCGATCGCTTTCGACGGACGGACGAACTCTGTTGTCGGTCAATCGGTGTGCAAATCCGGTTCGTCGGGGGTGGGGCGAGTTTATATAATGTCAGCCAGCCAACCGGAACACGGCGACGCTGCAAAGGCCCCCAGCTATGGTGCTGCTGCCCATGGTGGCGTTGGTAACCACCACAATGGATTAAAGGTACAAGATAATATTCAGTGAAATAAGATGATTCCGCAATAACATAGGTGATAGGTACCGCTTTAATACATTGATCCAGTTTTTTTGACGAAATGTCCAGCATTTTCTTAATTTTGAAAAGTAACGTTTAACGGTAAAATCGACTTATTTGTTGCTAGTTATCTGATCTCAAGCGTTTCACTTGTTATTACGCATGCGTCCACCATGACTGGAGAACGGCAAGTCAAAATGGCGACCAACAAAAAGAACACATGATCCCGCTAAAAACACCTTCCCGCATTTTCCTTGAGCAGATGTTGACACGTGTGGACTAATAACTTCTGTGAATGTATTATTTTGAAATATTTGTGTACATATTTACACATAATATTGCGTTGCTACAACCTTCATAATCTAAGTCAGGCAATCATTTGTATACGCCCGCCTGCCTGCACCTCCATCAGGAATGAGATGTCTGTTAAGTGAGACTTAACTATGGATATGCATTGTTTATAGCCGAATTTCAGTCGGAACAGGCCTACAGGTTCACGATGTTTTTAATGTAGTCCCCAATTAGTGTAATATACATTAGGACAAGCGAAGCACCAAGAAATGTTGTATCACTGGGAAGCCGTATGAGAATCAATGGCTTTTTGTATTAAGTCTTTCGTTTCCATCGTGATGTCTTTATCGGGCGCATTGTCAGCTTCGCCTTCATCCTCATCATCGGTCTCTTCAACAACCTCGATACAGATGTTATATCTGCGTGGAGTCGTCGCGTCTTTTGTCAGTAACATGGTACAGGCCAGCGTTTCCGACTTACTCACCATCAGAGCGCTCGGCAGGAACATGACGGTCTGCTGCCAGTGCGTCTCCGGTGCCTCGGGGCCCGTGCTCAATGTGACATCGACCTCACCCTCAAACTCAACGTCGAACCAACAAACGAAGCCGTGCACAACGCCGTGCTTCTGCATCTCGAACTGGAAGCGCCCGGGAATCTTGAGTATGTCTTCTGCGTCGACATACTTCAGGTCTAACCGCATCATCTGCTCCGCGGGGGCCAGGCACTGGTCCGCCTTGACCGTGGTAATGACGGGTTGCGACTGTAGCTTCTGCAGCACGAGTGACTGGAACGGCTCGTAGTCAAATCCGTAAACATCCCTCCAAAACACGACGTTCTCCTTGTAGTAATCCTTCATCGAAACGGGACATAGGTACAGCGTTGCTGACGACGGCACCATGACGCCATCCGGGGACAACCATTTGTCACGGGCAGTGATAACTGAATTGAGCATGGATTCGTGAAGCAGGTAGAACCCCATCCACTCGGAGAGCAGGACGTCCGCCTGGAGGCCAGCGGGGAGGGACACGTCCTCCACTTTGCCATGGACGACGGTGATCTTGTCCGTGAGACCATTACATGCCACAATCTGTTGACACACTACACTGAGGCTGCTTGCTTCCACGGCGTACACCTGAAGGGGCAGTCACAACTGGTCAGTGACGGACATAACAGTGACATAATACTAACTGACATAACAGTGACATAATACTAACTGACATAACAGTGACATAATACTAACTGACATACGTATACACTAAAGTGAGCAAGTTTATGAACTATAACTTTGTTGCCAAAAGGAAGTGTGAAATATTGTTTTGCGTCAAATTGTTAATACTGCACTAGCAATGACCCAACAGTAGGTGGGGGTTGAGTCCGTATTCGTTGGAGCAAAACCGTAAGCCCTAACAAATACGCACACACATTCCTAACTAATAAGCACGCGATCTTGGTGGTAAAGCAGTAGCGACACCTATCGAATGAATCGTGAAACAATTTATTGCTGCTTTGAAAGCACAGGGAATCACCTTTGTTCAGGGCCCATTTTTTTAGAATTCCGTTTTTTCTCCAAACCATAGCGCAACCAATGATATGAATGTATTAACTACAATGGCGTTGACACGTATTCATATCAAATGAATTATCACAACTACTAGTTGATCAATCTAAAAATATATATACCTGGGTTAATTGCGTATTTGCAACTGGTTAATTAAATGAACATTTAAATTATGTACAATGCACCACACTATTTTATATTATATTATGTAGATAGTAAACCATTAAAACAGGTAAACAAACAAGCAAAACAGAAAATTACATTATTAGCCATAATTAGGTATTACTGCTGAAACAAACAGTCATCACTACTGGTCACATCAGCTGCATTTACTTTCAATTGAACTGAAAAAAAATTCACTAAATACAGGATACCATTCGAGCAAAACGTACCTGTTTGGCACCTGCTCGTGCAGCGAACAAAGACAATATCCCAGTTCCCGCCCCAACATCAATGACTATCTTATCTCTGAACAGATCTGGGTTCTTCTCAATGAACGTCTTGTAGGCTAGAGTGCGTGACTTGTCTTTCAGCATCAGTTCTTGTACACTCATGTCGGCATAGCTGGTGAAATACTCATCAGCAGATACCTCTTCGGCATCTGCCTTGGAGGCAGTGTGGTCGCCACTTGACGCCATCCTGCACACAACAATGATTGGTTAGACATGTAAGAAGGGACCTTTGGCTTTCAGGGTCTCATCCAAAAACACATTTGCAAATCCCTATACCCACATGCCTGGTTGTACCTATTTTGATGAAATGACTGGGTTGATCCACCGGAGTCATTGAAGTGCCTGAGATGTCTGTGTTATTAAAACTTTTATAGTAGCACTGTCTTGCAAAAAATTATAATATAAACTAAATGTTACTTTTGTTGACAGTTTTGGGATTTTACCTACTGTACTTGTCTCATATGTACCTTGTGTGTGTTTCCATGGAGGGACACTCAATACATTGACAGACATGCCAACAAATTCCACATTTTATGGATATGATTTGCATGTCCAATGCATGTTTACAGTCTCACGTGTTTGGGGCATCAAATCAGATTGATTTGGTAATTAAGGGTATATATTTTGAAATCTCAAAATGTTTTAAAGCGACGTGGTCTGCTCGTTTTTATCGTAAAATCAAGTTATATACCGGGTAGTATAAACTATATATTCTAACACAAATACTGACCGTCTAAATGATGTAGAAGCAATTTGTCAAGTTGGAAGAGGCGGAGCCTTGAAATGTCAGCACTTGTCACATATAAATAACTTCTGTGGCAACTGACAATTCATTGAGCCACCATATCACCCGGAACGGAACGGGTGGTACGACAAATAACGCTCAGAGGTGCTCTATATAATGATGTTTATATTATTCTCTGCTAAGATACTTCGGAACTAATTCGTAAGTAATTTGTAACAAATTTGTAAACAACCATTTCGTCGGCTAATGACAATCGAAAATAATAACATGGAGATGAACAGTCGAAAATGTATATCATCTTACTACGAACTGTTTTTTATATATGGTAGTGCCCTGCGCGGGCCTAGAATTTTATCCCAAGCCCAGCCCGCAATTAGCAGTTAGAGTCCAGGCCCGGCCCAGGCCCGCAAACTAGAATTTAGGCCCAGGCCCGACCCAGACCGTGAATGTTTGGCCCAGGCCCGGCCCGCAAGTTTCAGACCCAGGCCCGGCCCATACAGACTTATTGTTTTATTAAATAAAAAAACATATACATATATAGGATGGGGCATAATATCCTTAGCTCTTAGTGGAGTACTACTCTTATGCTGATGTTCCATAGTGTGCCGGATGAGTTCTAAAAATCCAGCACCACCAACTTCTTCAAACTTACGAATATCCTGAAGAAAAATAAAGAACAACTTCTTAGTGTCATTACTATTAAATATGATAACATTTGTTATATTTGGCTTTAATGTATTGGCTTATGGTTAGGGTAGGAGATTTGTTTATCTAACCCTGACTTAACCCATATGCAAGCCATAACCCCAATTTATATTGTTAATTGAATTAGCTCAACTAAGTTAACATAATTTAATATGATATTTCAATTAAATGTTACCCACTGGCACTGACACCCAGTGGCATTTCCAGGAGGCCTGCAGTCACTAGCCTGAGACAGACAGGTTCAGACATGTGTGAATTAGTACAAGTGTGAATGAATTAAGACTGGGGAGAAATACCAGTTACCAACTGGGTTGGGTACTGGGTAGTGGGCTAGTGGCCTAGTGGGCACTTGGCAGTGGGCAGGTCATTCAGGTGGGCAATGTTTGGAGGGAAGACCTAGACAATAGAATGTCCACTGGTAGGGTCAAAGGGTGATAAGTTGATGGTTAATCATGGCTTGATTGCCTCTGCAAATATTTCTAAAGTAAACATTTGGGGCTGGCTACTTCCAGCCAAGTGAACTTATGGGGCCATTAGATTCCATGCAAGGTCTCAATTTGCAACTATATAATACTAAAGAAATAATTTTAAGCATTCATTAACCGGAATTACAATTTATAATCAGTTTTTATTAAAAAATAAAGTAATAATCAGTGTTTTGTATGAATATTTTTATTATGTCCAGGCCCAGCCCAGGCAGGCCCGGCCCGGCCCGCTCACACTAGGCCCAGGCCCGGCCCAAGCCTGTTGTTTTGAAATTGTTTTCAGTCCAGGCCCGGCCCCGCAGTATGTAGGCCCAGGCCCGGCCCGCAAAATTATGTAGAGGCCCGGCCCACGGGCGGGGCTTGGACCCAAAGCCCGGCCCGCGCAAGGCACTAATATATGGCTAAAATATATTAGTACTACCTTATCTATAATACCATACAATTTTTTTCTATCTTTTGTAATAAGTTGTTTTTGAAGTTGTTGGCATCATTTTGTTTTGCATACATTGACACAGTCAGAGGATTAAGCCCTGCCTCCTCTGTAGCCAGTAAACACTGGATTTCGCAGGCTCGTCGATTTCTACCGTTTCAGGGAAATACAAACTAATGTCTTGGGCTTATTATACATTTTGGCAGGCTGCGTACATTGAATATATTTATTCTAGTATCAAGAACATTATATTAATAGATAGAAAATAAACGAGGATCAAACCAACCCATTTTAAGATAAAGGTTGAAATCTGAGAAACATACATAATAAATAGTGTCATAGTTTACATGTTAAAACTTAAAGGCTTTACTAATGTCATATACTTGCCATTTGGTTTTACTTGGTATCTTTTTGACAGAAATCTAAAACTAGATTTTTGCGGGTGATCAGATAAATACGTTCTCAAGGATGGTACATTAGTATTGGCAATGTATTGCATCCACAGACATAAATAGAACACCCCTTAGTAAAACAAAACTGCTGAGCCAGTATTAATTGACACATGATACAAGGATGCAAGCACAGGCCAGTGACATCCATGCTGTTGCATGGCAAGAACCAACTGGAGGCGCAGTGTTTAAACAGTACATCACCCAGTCTTCATCATATATCATACCAGCATCTACTAAATAACTTCAGTTATTGAGCGTAGTAAATGCACAATGGGTTAAAATACATTTCTCACTAATGTTACTGTTAAATCACTATAATAATATGTAGGCTGCGGGTGGTAAGCGTATGCCTAAATTAAGAATAGACCTTAATTTAGGCATACGCCAGTAAGGCAAGTTTGTAAGATAAAATTGCGTTTATTACAGCTTGACAACTAAAATTACACAAAACCAAATTTCTCAGTCATTGCACAATTTACACTCCAGATCTAAGTTCAGTACCACATCAAAGTACAAAATGTCAACCAAAGGTTCAAAATACAACCAAAAGAAAGAGCAGAATTAATAAAGTTAAGACCAAAAATAAAAGATGAAAGAAAAGACGGTATTAAACATGGTATTAAAGATGACTGGCCACAAGATGATACATCAACATCTATTAAGTACCATAGTTCCAACACATTGGTGCTGTTCACAATATTGTCTGTAAAATACATGCTCTCATGCAGCTATCTGCAAATCTCTAGCATATTGCCCGTTTCAATAAATAATTAATACAAACAGGCATATTTTCACGCACATGTTGACAGATATTTATTCCGTGCATGCACTGATGTTTGCATTTGTTTTATCTTATCACCATGCCAAAGAGTGATCATGGTATGGCTATGGCGCCATGTTGGCATAGTGATTGTCAAACTATCACTAGATCACCCATTGACATATGAACCAATAAAATACTTGCTTAAGAAAGCCCAAAAAGCTACATATGGGCAAACAACCAGGTGCATACTAGTGCAGTACGTAAACTGCAATTAGCCTATTAGCGAATCTCTTCGGGCCAGAACAATTCGATTCTCTTATTAAGCAGCGTACTTTAATACAGCGGGAATAGGGAATGATTTCGTCCCAGCCAAAACATTTGATTCTACAGAGGCTGAATCCTGTTAAGCGGAATCCACTGTAGTAGCAAACGTTGATCGTGCTGAACATCTACTTCTTTTGAACATTTAAGCCAGACGTATGCGGGGTGGGTTAAAATGACAGATGTCTACCATGCATGGCATCATACCATGGCATGTCCATCACCATGTCATTTTCCATTTCAGCGTTCGTTCTAAGACTAAGTGATGACCAGTTGAGGTCTGATGTAATTATTTCTGTCATACAATGAGGTGCCGGCTGGTGGTCCACGCCTGCTTCCCGGCAGCTAGCTGACTTATCGCTCTAGTGTATAGGGAATGATTAATGCTGTAACTCTATGATTGCACCCCACACCCCAGGTGGGGTTTTCATCAAGCCACGCAGCACCGCCACCGGTGCTCGATTGAGCGATAATATATAGACACATGACATGGCCAACATAAGATATATGTAGCTTTTTATTTACAACAACTTTGTTGTAAATTTTTAGAATGGCCTCACCAAATACACAAGGGCAATTTAAATGCATTGACAACACCACAATAAACGCTATACTGACGTACAGTGCGCAGACCACTCGATCTTGGAACTATAAGACGTGATACAATTTGATTCGACAGAGGGCGACATCAACACGTAGATGCAGAATTATCCGACAGAGGGCGCGGCACGAAGGTACATTGGGAGTCGGAAGTAGTTCTGTGGCGTCTGAGGTGAGAAGGGCAACATGGCGGCGCTCATCGGGAGAGCAACGGGACAGGCACTTTTACGTGCTCAAAATGGGCTTCTTGTTCAGCAGGTATGTATTTTACTAACTCCACATCGTTTACATATACAGAAACAGTTTAGCTTTTGCATACGGCTATAGAACATTGTATTCACATATGTCGTTTAGCGACACTTTTCTTGACCTTCAGATCGTTTTGTGAACTTGACTGTCAGCCGGCAACTCCATAGCGCTGTCACTACCAGTGACAGTGCCAGTGTTACAAATACGAAGTGACACAAAATTTAGTAATTTGTGTAAAAATTTAACATATTCCTTTGTTATGCACATATATATTTTACAAATGGCATACATGCTGTTACCACTAAGGGATCATGAAACGTTGACGATTTTGTTCAATCGAACGTGACTTCATGAAATTGATAAGTATGGCAGCCGACGTTATAAATACTGCTGTTAAACGGTACAGGTTCAGTAATTAACATTACCCAATCTCTCAATAAAATGCATTGCAGCATTTGTAGATTTAAAAAATCAGATTGAGAAGATGATTTGTAAGATATTATGTGCACGCTAATCTTTAACTTGGGCTTTATGAATGTGCCTAAACCCAGAGTTGTTTTACTGTGTGACAGGTTTTTCTAGGCTGCGGTACATAATCGTAGCAGTCATAGACATATAGTGGGGGGTGTTATTTCCTCCACATGATATTGGCTCAGTTAAGAATGTTTGCTACAATCTCTTCCAGGCGAGCTTGTCCTTCAAACAAACTGTTGCTAGGCTATCGCGAGGCAAGAAAATAGTGAGTATTGTTGATGTTTTCTTGTTACCATTTGACAAGTTGTTTTAAAATGCACTTTTAAGATTCGTGGGAGGTGTACAAAAAAGTTATGGTGAAGCTCAAATGTATATTGTTCATGTTTGGGGGTCACGTTTGATGGGCTTGATTCTGAATAAGCATAAAGCCATATGACCCTGTACAGTCTATGACCTAAGTTAAAAGTAACAGTTTTCAATACAAAATCCATAAACATCTATGGAAGAGTGCAAGAAAATGTACCAAGGTAACATTGTTAGGTGGTTGTTCATGTAAACAGTCGGTGGTTAACGGGAATTCAACTGCAGTTACACCCCTGCAGGGTGGCTGTTTAATAGTGCTGGCCAGGCGGGGCTCAATTGTACCACATGCCTCGATTCGACGCCCTTCCAGGCCCAGAACCATCACAATACTAGTAATCAGTAGTAAAGTCACACATTCTTGGCAATCTAAACTCAACTGTGTCTAATGTCCATTGTCCACCTGCATGCATGTATTGAGTGTGATGAATTGATTTCTGTAGTTTCTTGTTTTTAAATAAAACTTGTTCAGTTATGTTTTTGCATGTGATTGGCCTACTTTACCTCTCTATTGGTGCATTTAACAATTTATGGAGTTTTGCTCTCTCCGTGTTTCAGAACTATAGATAACTCCCTGGCTCCCATACTGGAACCATGGCAGACCCGTACTGTTAATAAATAGTAATCCAGGAATGATAACCATGCAGACTTGTGAAACTGGAACCATGACAGTGTCTGAATTTAGCAAAAAAAAATCAATTGGCCCATATTTTTTTTTAACTGGCCCCACAAAAATGTATAAATTATAAGCATACGTAATAAAGCAAATTTTTCGTGCATAAAACTAAAACAGACACTGCTTTAAATTAGAATGAATGATAATTTAATAAATATGAACCACTCCAAATATTGTCGTTCATTTCTTATACCTAGCAGACCAACAAAATAAAGTAATGAATTTGACAAACATTTCAATGTGAATTAAACAAATTTAGACATAATGTTAAAAGTAACATTATGTTTGATGGCAACACTTTTCTCTCAGTGCCCGGGCCTGGCACATGTAAAAATCTGTGCCATTCTCAATTCACTCCATAATGGCATAATACTACTAATAGCCTTCAAAAATTGTCGACCTCTACGATTCTCACAACTTCGTCGCATGTGCACATTGCGCCTTTGCCTTGGCAGCGATATGTTGCTGGCAAAGAAGAAGTAGTTTGTCATCAAATGTACTTTATATCAAATTAGCGTAGATTAGTAACTACTGTAATGTGCATCACTAATACAGTCTGACACAGCTGTGGCTGCCGGATGAATCGGGTGGGGCCGATAACTTGCACATTTTGGCTAACCAAATCAAATTGTTTTGACAGCAGTTTTTGACATCCTGGTTGGACATGTGGCGATTATCGAAATATGTAAATTTTTATTTCTGCTATTGTTCTGCATCATTTCTTTAATGCTAGACAACACACGGGGACGTATATTTTTTAAAGTTCATAAATCTCACCAGAAATTATATAAAATAACTATATTGAATCGAAGCATATTTTATTATTAAAATTTTTGTCTTCAAATATTTCAACCCGGGAGGAGATAATAATCTCGAATTTTCTTTGTAAAATAGCAAAAGTTTAAATGAATAGAAAACGGAAACCCCTCAACCAATTTCTCCAGTTCAATTGTTATTGACTACATAATGAACTGTTCTAACTTTCTGTGTGTCGCCATTTGTGTATGTCATATAGATTTTTTAATAAAAAAATTTCTATAAATGTATATCTTTTCTCTCTCTAAAATATTCACCTTCTAACCCCCTCGGAATATCACCCAATTTACTGATCATTATTTCAATGCACAGGAATTTACGTATTTACTTCCATATTGCTGTGTGAAAATTTGGTGTTAATGGGTTGGTTCGTTCGAGGTTGGCGTTATCACCTGCAAAGTAATGCTAATAGAAGAAGAGCCAACGCATGTAGGTTCATGAAAAAGTAACTTGAAACTTTATTTTAAATATATAAACATGGAAGTAATGTTTGAAGCATCTTAAGACTTTAAGTACATGCATGCAAATACGTCTAATATGAACAAATATGATTAATTTACAATCACACTCAAAATCAAATGTTTGACACTAAACGTAAAACAAGACAACAAATAACAATAGAAGATATACCACTCAGTAATAATAATAATAATTGATTTTGAAAGTAATACATTGAAATATTACTTCTTTGATAAAACAGCAACCATCCAGATTCAGTATTGCCTATTGGAAAAAAAACAATATGAATTTACTACACAGAGCACAGCTTAATCATTTGTGGTTTGCCTGCCGTTTGAGTTGAGGAACTGGGAAACTGCTGCCAATAGTAGGGCCTACACACTGGTTATGTATCTGAATTGGAGCACGAATCAGACTCAATTTAAAAGTTTATCACGATCATGCTAGGCCACTGCAGAGTGCCACAGCGGTGGGCGACAATACAGTAGCATCTCAGTTACGAGCGGCGGGCACATCAACATTATGGATATCCACCAACGTAACAAAGGATGCTGACTCCGACTGTTCATGGACAATCGCGGGAAAGCTGCTTTTATTCACGTTTACGAAAAAGGCGGCGATTGTCATGAACTGTGACGTTGACATATCACATTTTTTCACTCGCATGGCAGGTGCCATTTTGAACTCGCCCCACGACATCTGGGTCACAGGATTGTTTCTTCAAATGAGAGCGCTGATTGATAGGCACTGAGAAAGGCCATAGAAACATGTTTCCCAACTAATGACATACACAGTTACAATAAATAGATTTTAATAATGAATAATTTGATTATAAAAAATATCATCTTGTAAAAAGAAAAACGTGTTTTTTATTTTTATATTACCCGTCGTGGTACAACATTTTCCTGTCTTCAATACAGGCAGATGGGTCTCTGGTTAAGGGCCTGTCACAAACTCTGAAATGCAGGCTAGATATGGAATAGCATCAATTTAAATTTGGTAAACATTGGGTGGTTGGTTTGGGAGATCTAATCACCCCCTCAAAAAAAATTCAGTTTCATGTCTGTCTAAACGTTGTTCAAAGTTAAAAGGGAAAACTGAGAAAATGTTGTTCAAAGTTTGAAAGAGTTATTTTTTCACATAGTAAATGTTGTAAATTAGCAAATTCGTCATATTCTTAGCACATATGTATAATATCTGAATGTTTTAGAATAATATTTCATTAACTGTGACACAATTATATTATAGTTTACCCCACCCCTAATATCCACAATGCAAGTACTCATAGCCAACATATAAAACTTGCATAGCAAGAAACATTTCATAGAATTAGACATGCTTGTATCAAACACTCTACAGAAACACGTTTTATGTCGATCAATGTCAATAACAATGTCTCAGTCTACACACTGCTCAGTTCATTTAGCCCAGCTTTGCCATAAGATTTCAAAGCATTAATAGTTAAATTTCCTGCGCAGAAACAACTGTAGGACGACACAGTGTTGCATGGACTACTATTGACAGCTGTGCTCTTGCTCTCGGTGTTGGCTGTCAGTGCCAGTCGTAGACAGTCGTGACTAGTACTAGTATTGACTATTGGTGGGTGTCGTCTGCTTCGACAAGGACAGGGTCACTTTCTCCACTGATTACAGCAACAAAGTCCACATTTTGGCCCGACCAATGACATTCAGCATTACACTGACTAAGACGCATGTGCTATACATTCGTTTTATTTGGCGGAATCTCAATTAAACTGCGTATCTGACTATAATATCGTTTATTTATCGGCTATCGAAACAATTATCCTTAGTAACAACTTTGAAAATGTAAGCAGGAAACTAGGTAGCGCACAGCATTGCGGGATTGATGATGGGATCGATCTGCCTCGGTTTGCAAACAAACACGTCTAAAAAGCTAAAAATTTCACATTTGATGGCCCTTCTAAATTAGTGATAATCTAGTGACTTAGTGGTGAGTGGTAACTGTTAAAGAACAATCTTTATTGTGAAGTAGATATGTCAATCTGTCAAAAAGTGAACAAAACGAAAATTGTCATAAATATTATTCTTGACACATTTTACACTGCCGTGTCTCGCCCTTAATCAGTGCCTGCGTAACTGTGTTCCTTTTGTGATGTAGGCCGTGGGAGTGCTTGGTACAGTCACCGCTGGTGCCATCGGACTGGGTGTTGCTCTCCAGGCATCTGTTCTCGCATCAGATCTGATGCTACACCCTCCCGAGTACCCCTGGACACACAATGGCTTGTTCAGTTCCTTCGACCATGCCAGGTATGACTTTCCTAATAAGTGTTTAGTTGCACATGGTTGATGGCCTTCAACGGTTGTGCTTTCCCTAGCCAGTTATCCCTTCAAGTTACAGTTGCAGACACAGCCAAGAACCTTCTGAAAATTGTTGTTGTTATTATTGAAAAAAAGTATTGTATTTTTCATGATGTTTGGTAAATGTACTTTTTAAAATCAACAAAATACTTTTATTATTACATGTTGTTTTGCATGCAATATATCTTGTAGCCAGTCTTATGGTAATCTGTTTTGTTGTAATATTGTGGGTGTTTAGTAAGTATTAATTCATTTGTGGTACAATAACCAGCATATTGTTTTGAGCAGGGCTGGGGTGAATTAAAAAATGAATTGGAATTATTCAATTCAATTTGTGAATTGGAATTGAAAGATTTTGAGTAAGTTGAATTGGAATTGAAAGATTTTGAGTAAGTTGAATTGGAATTGAAAGATTTTGAGTAAGTTGAATTGAAATTGAAAGATTTTTGAGTAAGTTGAATTGGAATTGAAAGAAAATTAATTGAACCTCATTTTCTACTGCTGGTGCGATCTGGTTTTACTTCCAATGTGATCCTCAATCCAACCCTAGAATTGTATATCAACTCAAAGTCTTTGTAGCAGCTAAACATACATTTGTACACCATTTGATGATCTGAGGTGAGAACATTTGTCCAAATTTGAATGAAGGGCCTGCCATGTGGCAATTGGAAAAAAGAACTCAAATCAAAATCAAACTATGGTGGGGTGTGATGAGCTTCCTTTGAATTCAATACAGGTTGCAGCTAAGATAACATTTGCTGTCTGCCTGCAGTGCACTGCACATATCTGAAACCGTGCCCTTTGTGTGTGGAATGTGTGAAGCCATAGCCACCCCAATGGGGCATCAAAGTAATTGGCTTACTGCTCCTGCACTGCTTTAAGTATTATGAGCAGGTATTTCTGAAACCATAAAATGATCAGCCTACTGGTCTTTTCATGTTGTTTGAATAACGGCTCAGCCATTGTCTGCACAGTGTTTACAATTATTAGCAGTTGGAATAACATGCAAACAAACCTGATATTTTATAAGTTTGCAGCAATAGTTGTAATAGAAAAGTAATATACTATTATCTAAAAAAAATTCTATTACATATTACTATTATCACATGCGTTTGCTTTGGAAAAACTCCCGTAGAATTAATTCGGGATTTGAATTGGAATTGAAAATTTGAGCTGGAATTCGAATTGAAATAAATGAATTGAAAAAAAGGGTGAATTGGAATTGATTAAATGGAATTGATCCCAGCCCTGGTTTTGAGGCATCCTGTTGTGTTGCAGCATACGCCGTGGCTACCAGGTGTACAAGGAGGTATGTGCAGCCTGCCACAGCATGCAGTACATGCCTTACCGTGAGCTCGTTGGCGTCATCTTCACAGAGGACGAGGCGAAGAATGAGGCATCGCAGGTAGGTGTCCCAATGATAATTAAAGATACAAAAGTCTGATTTTTATAGTAAAACCATATTATACACTTTTATTGCTTGATATTGAACCACATCTTAAATATATAATTCGGTGGCTATTTCGTTTGTTGCCATGGAAATGTGGTTTCTGGCAAAAAAAAATTCAGTATGTTTTACTCAGTAAGACCCACTCTACAGTTTAGGCCTATAATGATAATAATAATCTGTTAGTCTATTAGGTCTACTTACCATACTTTCAGAGTAATTAGATAACAAGTAGATAACCGCTGAACTAAAAGATTATTGTCTTATCTCTGGACATTCAGGGCTTAAATTTGCAAGCTGTGGCTCGCCAATGACACCCAAATATTGTCCTGGCGAGTGTTTTTTTAATAGTGTGCGCCAGCTGGCGAATGCATTTTGTAAGTTGTATTACTTAAAAAAACCTCCAATGATGCAACCTCGGACCTCCAATGATGCAACTTGCATAGGTTATGCAAATCATTCAAGTGAAACATTTAGCTGCATACACCATTAGTAGCCAACGTATAACCGTAGCACTACCAGCCTCTGGGCAGAGGAGCCCTCGATTTGGTTGTGTCCTTACTAGTTCGTTTCACACCACTACGTGTCACCCCTGTATGTGCACATCGAAGTGAGCATCTTTTTTACAAGTTATTCCTATCACATGTCACACCTGCATTTTCGTTAGATATACAATCATAACCCATAATCATGAATAGATTTAGATCTGAAGTGCTCTGGAATAGTGTCTGGCCAAAAGTCATTGCCACACTTTCAGAATGCGCTCCAACACCACGGTCCATGGCACTTGCGTTTTCGTCTTATTCCCCATATTTTCGTTGTTATGCCTACTTGTATCGCCACAGTTTGAACTATGGTAATTACCACATCACTGCACTTAAATCTCTTTACACATGAAGTCCGGGGTGAAGCTGGCATCGATACTTGTCATAGATTTTTATTTTCCTTCTGTCACTGTTCTCATTTCACTACTGTATCCACCACCTGTCTCCGCTCCCACACCACTCCCCTCCTACTACCAGCGAATGTGTCTTCACACAGTCCTCCCATGTCAATCGTGGTCTGGTCTTCTCCATTCCATTCGCTCCACGAGCCCAGCCCACTTTAACTAACTCCTCACCAGTTTCTTCCTGAAATTCTATTCTACACCTAGCTCCTTCCTCAGCTCCTCCATTCTTCACTTGTCCACTTTTTTCACTCCCGTAGTAAATTCCACAAACTTGGGCTTTTTCTTGTATTTCCCTCATTGCCATGGTCTCTAGGCCGTATACACAGATCAAATTATCAAATTAGAGGCACCTGAAAACAGGTCAAAATAACGGGTGTGATTTTGGCCCTTTACCCCTTGTTCACACCACATGTCATAACAGACACAAATTGCAAGTAAATGCTTCGTTTTTTGTAGAAGTGTTCATGTATAGCCATTTATTCATTGGTTAAAATCTAAGTAAATTTCTTAGACATAAACGTTTTAAGTTCCTGAAAATTGGTTGATTTGACACGGAATGACCCCTGAGACTTGTGTTGCATCACTTTGCTACAGCTTTATGTACTTGGAACATGGTGTGTTTTTCTCCCAGATGTTATTTGTCTTTGCTTGTGGTACATTAGACATGCTTCATAAGCGTTTGCTTTGCATTTTAGATCACAGTGATTGATGGACCAGATGACGAGGGCAAGATGTTTGAGCGCCCCGGCAAGCTCTCTGATTACTTCCCCAATCCCTATGCTAATGATGAGGCAGCCAAAGCGGCCAACAATGGAGCATATCCCCCAGATCTTACATATGTCGTCGCAGCAAGACATGGTGGTGAGGTAGGTGGTCACGTTGTAATTCCCTCAATTGATTTAGCCCATCACGAATCAGGCTCGTTGTTGTTCAGATGTCCAGTGCATGAACATCTCAAGTAATATGTGCAGCCATTAAATAAAAGAGTGTGCTTTCATGAATTTCATTGAAAGAATTGACTTTGATTGTTAGATTTGGTAATTTGTGAAAGAGTGAATAACCTTATGCTATAATATATAGAGGTGGACCCCTTTTTTCGTCCGATTTTGACTATCCGGTCAGAAATAATTTAATGGTTTGTCCAGTGAGCTAAATAACAAATTTGTACAAACAAACTAACATGTCATTGTCGATACTAGATAGGTTTGATTTTTCGTGAAACAAGACAGGCAAAAAATGTAATTGAGGATGGACCTTTAATAACTATGTAAATATGTTAGATATATATGTGGGTATATTTATATATGAGTTTGGTGTATCAAAATGCTGTGCCATACAGTGTTTACGCTTATATTAAGTTGTTACTTAGTTAAGTTGCACTCATATTTTACAGCCTACTGATTGTTAAATATGTCTGCCTCGACTGATTGCAATAATGAAACGAGCACTTGACCGTTATGATGGCACACTTTGCAGGATTACATATTCTCCCTGCTGACATCCTATTGTGAACCACCCGCTGGCATTGAGATGAAGGAGGGTTTGTACTATAACCCCTACTTCACTGGAGGCGCTATTGCCATGGCGCAGTCTATCTTCAGCGAAGTTGTCACGTATGATGATGGTAAGCCGTCAGATAACACTGTTCAGCTTCTCTGCATCATGGATTGACACTAATGGTTGCCCGATTACCTATTGGCCGAGTAGAATGTCTGGTCAGTGCATGTCACTTAACCGATCAGGCAAATAAAATGTAGCTCTGCCAAATGTTACAAATGCATTGTTGACACTTTCAATCTGTGTATCATTTATTTGAACGGAAACAATCACTCCGTTCCAAGAACATGCACAAAAAACATTGAATGTTATATCAAAAACCGGTCATGCTAAACAAGACTGATGAGTTGCTCTTCTAAAATCAAATACTGTTTTGTCAGCTACTGCATGTATACAAAACATGTGTAGACATCAAATGTGATTGTACAACTAAAGGATAGCATAGTTTGGTACTCTGTAATTTAGGTTTTACTTTGTGCTGAGTAACGAATACATGGTTATTAAAGTGGGTTGCTCCACTGTTTTGATAAAAAGAGTGTGTACTTTCATGAAGTTTGAATAGAAGAGTGATTAGCCTTATGCTATAGTATATAGAGGTGGACATCTTCGCCTGGATGCAGGGTGTGCTTTTAATTGTGACGGAAATTATGTATGCGCCCGGATTCTGGGAGCATAAATAATTAGCTAATTACAATGTCATCCGGGCATTTGGCTAATTCATAAAATAAGAGTTTTATCAGTTTATATGATGAAATTCAAATCAACTGTAAACTTTGATTATATTGACACAACTGTCAAACTGAAAAGTTAAATCAAGCAAAAATATGTTTAATGTAGCATCTCGATAATGACGCTGATTAGCTGCTGGTGCTTCATAGGAACGCCTACACAAAACGGAGTAGTGACAGTGGGTAACAACGAGACCACGCTTCTGCTACCAGACTCTCTTCTTGGCAGATTCACGAAGCCGAGCTAGAGTCGAATAAGCGAGACTACTGTTTTGATTGACCCGTTGTCTAATATCATTTCAGGCACAACACCTTCTGCCAGTCAGATCGCCAAAGATGTCTCTGCCTTCCTAAAATTTGCATCCGAACCAGAACACGATGAACGCAAAAGAATGGCCATGAAGGTACATCCAGTCATCGTGTTACAGTTGTTACATCCAGTCATCGTGTTACAGTTGTTACATCCAGCCATCGTGTTACAGTTGTTACATCCAGTCACCGTGTTACAGTTGTTACATCCAGTCACCGTGTTACAGTTGTTACATCCAGTCACCGTGTTACAGTTGTTACATCCAGTCACCGTGTTACAGTTGTTACATCCAGTCATCGTGTTACAGTTGTTACATCCAGTCATCGTGTTACAGTTGTTACATCCAGTCATCGTGTTACAGTTCTTACATCCAGTCATCGTGTTACAGTTGTTACATCCAGTCACCGTGTTACAGTTGTTACACCCATTCATCGTGTTACAGTTGTTACATCCAGTCATCGTGTTACAGTTCTTACATCCAGTTATCGTGTTACAGTTCTTACATCCAGTCATCGTGTTACAGTTGTTACATCCAGTCATCGTGTTACAGTTCTTACACCCATTCATCGTGTTACAGTTGTTACATCCAGTCATCGTGTTACAGTTCTTACATCCAGTCATCGTGTTACAGTTCTTACATCCAGTCATCGTGTTACAGTTCTTACTGTGTCGTACAAAAAATACATTTTTAGGTATCTTGGGACTTCGGATAGATATAAACAATGCCATATGCAGTGGATTGTATGAATGTCTGAGAGAAGCACAGTAATAAAAAACTAGACTGTACCATCACCTTGTGTCTACTTCTAGGCGGTCCTCGGATTTGGTATTCTCTTCGTCACCGCCTACTACTACAAACGCCACAAGTGGGCATCTCTCAAATCCCGCAAGATCGTCTTTCGGCCACGAAAATAGACGGCTTTAGTTAAATAACCACCCACACAGATGGATTCTGGGTGACGGTTTGTACGACAAAGGACATCGAGGCATGCTGCATGTTTTATGCCACCGATGACCACACCACACTATGCACTGCAGCATTGCATCATGAGACTTCCACCATGAACATGCAGGGTAGTCCACTAGGGGCATATAAGTGATTACGATGCAGCAGAACCAAAATTCGCTCAATCGTGCTCATATCAAAGTCCCAAGTGCACGCGTACTTTGGTATGTTCGCAGAAGGTGAGGTTATACCAAAGGAAATAAACTCTGGGACGACTGGTTGTGTAGACAAGGCTTTGTTAAGGTGTCTGCGTATTCCTCGCAGAGCTGTTCTTGTTCAATACAAATGGGACGCTGATCACTTCTCAGGATTTATACACCAGAAAACCGTCCAGCGTCGGCTAATATCGAAGTGTATTTGCTACTTGGAGGTTTAATGTGTTTATAATATGCAGTGAATGCACAGACCTCTGATGGATCATGATTACAGTTTCTTGAAACAAATCAAGATTCTATAAAATTCACATGTTGTTTGTCTTTTGTCCTCGAAGAATAGGAAACTACAAAATGCAGCACTGTATGATAGGCACAATGTCATTGCTTTCCTTGTTAAAATCAAAGCAAATGGCAGCTAAGTCGTCGTCGTACGAGTCTGACACACATTTGATTTTTAATACTGAAGTATTTCTCATTTCATACTGAAGTATTGATACCATCTAGATCCTGACCAGAAGAAAATGAGTTAGTCATAATTATGCACCATCGTTTCCTTTTGGGTCTATGTGAAATCAACCAGTGCTCAAAAAGTTGGTCTAGTTACATAAATTTTAACCCAAAGACTAAGTGGCTATGATTGAGCACCTGCAGAAAAGCTAAGTATTTACATGCATGAACAATAAGTAAACGCCCAAAGTCACATCCGTTATTTTGACCAGTTTTCAGGTGCCTCTAACTTGAGAAGGTAACAAGCTACATACCATAAATTTGCTGAATATGTAGACATTGGTATAGATTATCTATGCAAAATTCCAGAATGATACGGAGAGGGACAGTGGGTGTACCTGCCCTACCGGGTGCACGGAAACAAAACACTTCATTTCAAGTTATTTTGGCACTCTGTATTTAATTTTTTCTCATTTTATAATAATACATATTTCCAACATTACCTATGCAGTGTATATACATACATTGCTAATGCAGAACATTTTCCTGCACCTGCACCTGCACCTGCACCTGCACCTGGTAAACCCATTGAAAAGATCCAGGGCCAGCCAGGCGCCCTCTCACAGGACATAATATTTATTATGGTTTGAGTTATGAAAAGATTTATCAAGAAATTATGACAAACTTTAAATGTCTGTACATTAATGAATGTTTATTTTTTTACAAAGTAATATTCATAACGATCTTGTCCATACTGTTTAAAAATGTTGATTTTGACAGCAAACATTACTTTACATAAAACATCTTCGTGTCTGAGCAGACGAGAGACACAATTTTGTGGTACACAGTGCATTTGACTTCCAATTTGTGAACTATACAAGTCGACAGCTGTTAATGTGGATGACTAGTCACTTCACTAGTTAAAATGGAAGCATCCGGTTCTACAAGTCTGCATGCCCAACATATGCAAGTCAAACAGGAATGATATGAAACGTTGCATACAGCATTTTACAACATTTCATTTACTACTATTATTTGACGAATAGACCAGCTTGCTTATGCTTGCACATTCGTACCTGCGAGCGACAGTCTCATACCTGCATACATCCACATTTAACATCTTGCAAAGTAAATCACCACAGCTTTGTAAACATCTCCACTGAAGGCTAGTTTTTCCAATTAAAATTGTTGGCGACTAGATCATTATTTCCTGGTTAACGGTTGATTGGTTACTGTGTGACCACACACATGCTGTTTAGAAGTAAACAAATTCAGTCCTTGGTAGCAAATATAATGGAATGGAAAGTAGAGGCCAACTGCAATAAGGGACCATCTACAAATTTACATACGCAAGGAAGGGGGCTGGGGTAACGGTATCAGTGTGTATGGAGTGACGTTATTTATAGATTTAGCTAAGTCACTGCTAGCATTACTGCATATGGGGGGGGCAGACATGATGTGTATGGTGTGCGTACAAGGGTGGGGGGGTTAATTTTCCACGATTTTTTGCATACGTAATTTGTAGATGATCCATAATGCATTCCCAGGCTTCCCCATTTTGACTAGGTTCCATTCCCTTCCCTACTACCTAAGGAACCCCATCTGTGGCTTCTTCCTTCCCATCTTTTCCTCTTCTCGTAGTTGCTCCATTAAATGTTGATTCAGTGCTTGCCCTACTTTCTTTCCCGACTGCAACAGATGAAAAATTAGATCATGAAATAATTTTCAAAATACAACAAATGTGCTATTTAAAGTCTGAAGTTAAAACAAAATTATATGTTGTGTGAAATATTTTATGGAAATGAAAAGGCAATATTCTGATACTGTATCATCATATGTAAAATATTACTCACCTCGAAGCAGCATTGACAGTGAAGAAAGATAGAACAGTGTGTATCCGAAGCGTAATTCATATGACTTACAGATAAAATTTCAGTTGACTGATTGTCCATGCTTACATGAAATAATATCAATGAATATATCCAGGTTATCACTGAAAACTGTCTATTTCCGAATCCGACACATTGATACCAAATGAATCATTATCCTGAATCACAGGTCATGTAACAAACCTGCATCATGTCGTAAATGCTGTCGAGATGCAGACTGCCACATCCATCTTTCTTCATTGCCGAGACGGTCCCTGTCTCCGTCACTCCCATTAATATCCTGCATAAAGACATACACATGTTAACCCAGAGCTCTGGATCTGTGAAAACGTGGCTTCATCTGAAGTTATGTGGTGGAGCCAATCATGACTGTCCCTCCTCAATTAATTTTTTCCACTCGTCTTTTAAATCGTAGCAAAAAATCAAACCTATCTAGTATCCACTACGACATGCTAGCTCTTTCGTGCAAATGTGTTATTTAGTTTCGTATAAATCATCAGACAAACTATTAATAAACTGTTTACCAAATTTGGCAAACAACAGCAAAAGCTGTCCTGCTCTATATATTATGATATGACAAAGCTATTCACACGTTCACAAGTTAATCGATCTTTTGACCAAAGTCAATTCTTTCGATGATTTTTTACAAAAGTATGCACATTTTTATTAAATGGACAGTGCACATGTTACTTGCAATCTTCTTCTTCCCCTTGTTCCCTTGTGGGGCGGGGTCCAAGTCACTTTATTGCTTCTTCTACTTTCATTGTTAATGTTCTCTATTTCCCTCTTGTCTTCTTCGGTGGTCTTCCACTCTTGGCCGTTCGTACCTGCCCTTTCCAGATCTCGTTTGACACAGTCTTTCCACCGCAGCTTTGGTCTTCGTCTTCTTCTTCTGCCACCTTCTTCTGCTTTCCATGCTCTTTTTGACAGTCTGTCTTCACCCATTCTTTGCATGTGTCCCGCCCATTTCATTCTGCTTCCGGCTACTTTCATCTTTAGGTGTTTTTTCATGCCAATCTCTTCTCTCAATTCCTTCATCTTCCTGGGTTACTTTGCATATTCTTCGGACCCAGTTGTTTTCTGCTATCTGCTTCTTCTCCTCCTGTCTCTCTGTCAGTGCCAGTGTTCCCAACCTGTATACACAGGCTGGGACCACGCAGGCTTCCAACACTTTTCCTTTTAGTTGTTTCTTCAGTTTTCTGTCCCACATAATGCCTTCCACCCTCCTCCACGCTGCTGCTCCTGCTTGCACTCTCCTCTGTATTTCCTTACTACTTCCTCCATCCTCACACACTGTGCCGTCCAAGTATACAAAACTGTTCACTTGTTTAATGGTCTTTCCGTCAACAACTACATGTAGGTCCACCTCTTGTTCGCCTATCCACATTACTTCTGTCTTCTCCAGATTCATTTGGAGGCCATGTTTTCTAAAGGTCTTACTCCATTCTTGCAATGTTTTCTGTAAATGCTTTCATGTTACTTGCAATATTCACTACAAATTGGAACATCAACAAACCTGATTTGCGATGGGCTAAATGAATGAAGGAGGAAGTTTTAGTCACCAAAACAATCTCCATGCAAATATGCAGACTAATGGTTTGTATAATGCATAATGGGATTGGAGTGATGATTGATTGGCAAATGCTTTCACTCTCAGCTCCGGATTCATTGGCACAATTGGATGACAATTGACATTTCACACAGTATTGTACATTAACTCCCCTAGTGACAAAAAACACATAGTGTATAATTCCCAACAGAAGCACACTAAGACATGAAACCATGTGCAAAAATATAGATTTTCAGGAGTGAAGGCACATTAAACACACAGTATGGCAACGCTGTGCTGCTGGTGGTGTCAACAAGCAGACTTGAAATAAATTATACTGTGCATATGTGTGCTTTTAGCCATGAGGTTGCACCAAGTTGGTATCATTGGTATTTATTTTCGTTTTTTTACTGCTCACTTACCGTTGGTAAAACGTGCTTGTTTTAACTGCACATAAGTGACATGTATGCATGATACATATTTGGTGGTATCCCATCACCTGGAGTTGAAGGGATACCACCAAAACTGCTTAAGGAAATTGTTGAGCAAATTAGTACACCACTTGCAAAATTGTTTAACTTGTCACTAGAAGGAATAGTTCCTTCAGAATGGAAAGAAGCAAACATTACGCCACTATTTAAGAAGTGATCGAGGAACAAGCCAGAAAATTACAGACCAGTGAGTCTAACATCAGTTGTATGTAAATTACTCGAAACATTAATTAGAGACCACATGGTGGAATTCCTTGTAAAACATAATTTAATAAATACATCTCAACATGGGTTCCTAAAAGCAAGGTCATGTCTAACCAATCTCTTATGTTTTTTGGAAGAAATTACAAAGTGGGTAGAGGACGGGTCACCAGTGGATGTTGTCTACTTAGATTTTCAGAAAGTTTTCAATAAAGTGCCACACCAAAGATTGATACTTAAACTAAAAGCCCATGGTATAGGTAATGATGTAATCAACTGGATAGAAAAGTGGCTTACACACAGAAGACACAGAGTAATAGTAGACGGTGAGATTTCAAACTGGAAATCGGTTTTGAGTGGGGTACCACAGGGATCAGTATTAGGCCCTATACTGTTTTTAATATATATATATATATATATATATATATAAATGATCTAGAAGATGACATATCTAGCAAAGTACTCAAATTTGCAGATGACACAAAAGTATTCAGAAAGGTTACAAATGATACAGATAAACAAAGTTAACAGGATGATCTAGATAAAGTAGTTAAATGGTCAGAAAAATGGCAAATGTTATTCAATTTTGGGAAGTGCAAATGTATACACATAGGACATGGAAACATGAACGAAGAATATAAAATGAGGGATGCTGTACTAGGTAGAACCACACAAGAAAAGGACTTGGGGGTAACATTTAGTGCTGACATGAAAGTTTCAGAGCAATGTGGGATTGCTGCTTCAAAAGGAAATCAAATTTTTGGGCTAATTAGGAGAACTATCATGTATAAGGAGAAATAGCTAATTGTACCACTGTACAAAGCAATAGTTAGACCACATTTGGAATATTGTATTCAAGCATGGAGGCCGTATCGTAAAAAGGACATAGACAAGCTAGAAAGAATACAACGAAGAGCAACCAAAATGATGCCAGAATTGAGAGACCTTAGTTATGAAAGTCGCTTATTACAATGTGGTTTGACAACACTAGAGACCAGGAGATTAAGAGAGAGAGACCAAATAGAAGTGTTTAAAATAGTGAACGGTTATGAGGATGTTGATAGGAATATGTTCTTCAAACTTAAAGAAGGCAGTAGAACAAGAGGACACAAAGCAGCATTAGTTAAAGAGCAGTGTAGGTTGGACATGAGAAAGTACTCTTTCTCACAGAGGGTGATAAATGAATGGAACAAACTGCCAAATGATTGTGTTAATGCTAGTAGTGTGAATATGTTTAAAAATAGAATTCACAGATATTTGATAAGGGTAGGCTACACATAGATGAAAAAATTGTTGGACTCTCGATAAGCCAATGGCTTCCTTGTCCACTTGCCATCTGGAACTTGTTGTTTGGGATGGCAATCTTGTTAAAAAAAATCTTGTCTTCCCACCCCCGCCCGACAGCTTGTGCACTTATGAGAATCTAATACACAAGCCACTGCACTCATGCATTGTGCGTCTATTGGGAACTATATGGTACACATGTATACACTGAAGCAAGGCAATAGACTGAAAGAAATTGTCTAAGTGTCTAATGGTGGATAATAAATATCTAACTAAATTTCCAGCAAGAGGGGCCAGTGCTGTAAACATTCAAGGATCATTACTGTCGGTTATTCACTATAAATCAGAAGCATTTCAATACCCACCGGCCTAGTGTGCACGCTTCTTCCTGCATGGTTGCATCTACAACGTGATAGTGTCCAATCTGAAAACAAATTAAACATTATTGTAAAAATGTGTATGCATGCATAGTGTGCGTGCGATAAGTGTGTTTGAGATAAGTGTGTGTGTGTGTGTGTGTGCATGTGTGCGTGTGTGTGTGAGATAAGTATGCATGAATGTGTGTGTTTAATAGACAGATTTATCAGTATTGATAACAGAAGTGGGCTTTGACGGCATAATGATAAACAATGACAAATATATAGGTTAACAGTTTCAATGAAAACAAGATGGAACACATACTTTGTTCAGTGTGACGACGCATGGCACGTGTATGACATCTAATCTTCGACAATCAAACGGGTCATCTGATAATTCCAACTCTGCCTCGCCCTTTTCTCCCATGGTCACGGTTAGATTGGGCAGTCTGAAAAGTGACACGTAACATCAGAATACAAAAGACACAAAGAAATTATTGTAATTGTTTTTTCACCAAAAAAATCACAAATAAAACAATCATACTTCACAGTTTTAATGTTTATAGAATATCAATGGTAGGCTGAATGTACTCTTGAATAACAGAGTTGTAAACTGGAGGCAGCTGTGCTGACTTGGGGCACAGTGGCAAGGAGAGCTCAAGACAGAGGCAACTGGCAAGATTTTGGGCGAGTCTTATGTGCCACACCACATGAAGAGGATTTGTAATGTTTTCAATAGAAATGTAACTTAAATTACAAATCAATAAGAATAAATTTTTACTTATGCTTTTTATTAGCACCCAATAAAAAACTGTTGTTTTACACACTGAATTGTGAACCAGCAAAACATCTATTTAGTTATGTGACAAGGATCATTACTGTCGGTTATGTGACAAATGCAAAACTACAAATAAGTTCTCATTGATTCATAATTTAATATGTAACATTAACAAAGTACATTTTCATGGGTTCATATTTCAACGTGTAACGAGTTATCTACCGTTAATAATTTAACATGTAAAATTGCATTGATGGCCCTATCAATCTACCAATATGAACTTGCTACTAATTTTTAAGTCTCTCGAAAGCGATGCATTGTAGGAGCGCAGTACCCATTACCGCCAAAGGGAAGGAACAACAATTTTCAATGGCTACCTGATATGGAGGTAGCTGGGTGTTTTGTATAATTCAAATGCCCCAATTCTCTGGATTTTACTCTCAAAGTTTGTCTAAGTTAAAAATATTATACTTCATGTTTTACTCTTCATTGCTGTAGTATGTTCATTGTCTGAAATTGCTATAAAACGGAACTTTGACAGACCCCCAACTGAGATGTCATAATGGCCAAAAAATCTAGTGTCACAATGTTCTGTAAAACAGTCATTCAGTTAGCCAATGAAAATTGCTGTACAGTGGACCCTGTCCATAGCGGACTGCATTATGTTCGTTATAGGCAGGTGTCCGTTACGAACAGGTGTCTGCTAAGGCAGGTTTTACTGTACATTCCGTTTGAAGTTGCAGTTACCTGGTGTTGTAGAGTGCGGCTTTCACAGCGATGGAGACAGCGTCGTGCAGATTTCCCCCACACTCCAGCAGCTGAAACACGTCACACACTATATAGGGCAAGGTTCCGTGAGTAAGATAAAAGCCAATCACGAATCTGGTTCGTCGATGTCCAAATTTGCAGTGCGTAAATAGTTCAAGTAATGTACACAGTCAGTTTATTAAAAGAGTACATACATTTGTTAAAAACTGAAAATCAAAGAAAGAATTTCTGTTCATCGATAGTTCGGGTAAAGTGTGAAGAGCCTTATGGTGTACGAGAGTATGCAATCATGGTTGCATATGGGATTTTATGCTAGCAACAGCACAAGTGAAGCAACGTAGGGTCAATAGGGTAATCATGCTAATTTAGTCACAGACAAAGAAACCTGAATTCCCGACTAAGCCCTCCTGCGATACAGCTAAGCGCAGTGATCAGTGCGGGTGACACAGTTTGAAATTACGCAGATTCACTTCATATGATCATTGCATGCGGAGTGGACCTGCTTTATTGGTTACAAAAATGTATGACCCACCCTCCTCCTGTTTTAGTTTACCTTATGTTTTTAGCAGTGTCGTGCTTAAAAAATATTGTACATCAGCCACAGGCTTGACATATGTTATGGAGGCCACATTTCATTGTCTTAATTTTAATATTATGCCATTAGGCATACCCTTAATAAACATCATTCATTTGGAATTTTCATATCTTTACATCTGGCTTGTGTTATTGATTGCATAAAGTATAGTATGTGACCTTTTTGGCCATTTTCCCCTGAATTTTTTTACTAGAGTTAGCCTGTCATTGTGGATACTAGAGCTAGCCTGTCGTTGTGGATACTAGAGATAGCCTGTCGTTGTGGATACTACAGCTAGCCTGTCATTGTGGATACTAGAGCTAGCCTATCGTTGTGGATACTAGAGATAGCCTGTCGTTGTGGATACTAGAGCTAGCCTGTCATTGTGGATACTAGAGCTAGCCTGTCGTTGTGGATACTAGAGCTAGCCTGTCATTGTGGATACTAGAGCTAGCCTGTCGTTGTGGATACTAGAGCTAGCCTGTCGTTGTGGATACTAGAGCTAGCCTGTCGTTGTGGATACTAGAGATAGCCTGTCGTTGTGGATACTAGAGGTATCCTGTCGTTGTGGATACTAGAGCTAGCTTGTCGTTGTGGATACTAGAGCTAGCCTGTCGTTGTGGATACTAGAACTAGCCTGTTGTTGTGGATACTAGAGCTAGCCTGCATTTATTTAGTTTGAGAAGGGCATAGCACCTTATAAGTCATGACTTCAGCTATGTCCCTTCAGCAGCAGCAGCACACCATACTATGCACCTATATTATGTTGTTGTTGAATAAACATTCACTTGATAGTGGATACTAATACTAGTCCATTTTTACTAGATAGGCTTTCATGAAACAAGGTTTTCATAAAAAACATTTAATGGCATAAATGTCAACAGTCTTAAGCCAAATAGGTTTAGGGGTCAGGAATTTGGGCTATTTTAGAGCATTGCAGTTCAGAAACATAAAATTAATGAATCACTAAAATAGGTTAGGTCATCTTCAAAAGACTATATTTATTTATAAAATTAGTAATACCTAGTTACCATATAGAAAGGACACTACTAATATATTCAGTTCAATCCACTCAGCACAATTTATTTTTCAGTGGTCCCCTTTAATGCTCATAACCTGTCTACTCCTGGGTGATCTGCTCAGTCCTTAGTACCACTGTCACCTTTCTGAAAATTCATGCTTTGTCTTGAAAGTGTATACATCATAGTTTAGCTTCATGTACTAGCTATAGTTACAAATATCCACACATTTGTTTAACTTCCCATTTTGTCAACTTAAACAGCTCTTCAGTGGGTGGTGCTAAATATTTGAGGGGACATAAAAATAAAATTCTTTCCAAAATATTGCACTTGACAATTTCATTTGCAAATTTTTTATTTCAGTTGACATTCAGTATATTTCCTCACAAAAGTGAGAGATAGAAGCATTAAACAATAAAATTGAGGCTCTTTTGTTATGATGTGAACCGGCAAACCTGGTGGTCAATTACATTATACAGAGTGTATGAATTACACACCAATAACAAATACCAATTATCACCTCAAAAATACCAATTCAATATCGAAATAAAAGTATGCCTAAAATAACATATATTTTTGAGCAGCTTTATTTAATTTCTGCACATTATGGTACATAATGGCAAACAAATAACGCGTACACAACATATTATAATTTATTGATTATAATATTCGTAGTGAATAATTCAAGTTAAAAAGTTACATGATGCAGTGAAAAAGTAATTGAAAAAAGGCCAATTAATTTTTGTTTACAAATTTCAATTACAATGTAATTGACCCCAAGTCTGGAACTGGCGTACTAACCAGGATGTCGATGTAGAGAACCCAGCTATGTAGACGTGGAATGACACACAGTGATTTCAGGTCAAGGCAGTGGGGATTGCTGTAGGCACGTGTGAGGTAAGTGCTAATCTCAGTCGCCAGTTCCTCCCCACCGCGACCCTCAAACTTTGGCGTGGCATTGGCTGAGCTGTAATATAAAATAGCCGTGTTTTAATCAAGGTACTGAGATCACTTAACAAATGAATCCATGATGCGCTGTTGCAGTTGACAAGAGCCACTCTTGACTACTGTGAAACGCTGCAAGCTTCGATGGTTCGGCCACACGTTGAAAAGGAGGTCTTGCAAGGTATGGTCAACAGTGAAAAAGATGCAGTCCACCAAAAATGTGGATTGACAATGTTCGAGAATGGACAGGTCTGGGGTCACAGGAGCATTTCGATGCTACCCATGACCTTTACAGATGGAAGATGGTTTTTGTCGAGTCTTCCAGGCACGTGCCCCTATGATCAGTCAGGGATGAGTGTATGAGAGTGACACCTATAACTGTTTTGTGACAGAAAAACTTTTTTATAATTTATTATGTGTAACCTTCATATATAAATATAATTATGCTTACTATCTGTTTACTGACACTGAGCATTGTGATAATTCCTGCTACTGCAAAACATATCAGTATTATCTTGCATAACAAACAAACTCACTAATTTAATCAGAGTGCTTCTTGTGATGCCAGAGAGGGTTAATATGCTCTCTATTGACATCCCTGGAACATAGTTGTGACGAGATTCATCAGACATTGTTATTTATTAATTGTTTTTTACAGTTTTCAACTGTCTTCATCAGACAGGCTACAGGAAGACCCACCCAGCCCGAGGCAATGGCCGGGGAGGGGCACACTATTAACCGCACATGCATACGATGAAAACCATGCCGCAATAGTCAGTCTGATGAAGACAGTTGAAAGTTGACAAAACATTAGAAAGAAATAAAGTGAAATTTACTGAAAAATTATTAAAAGCTTAATAGGTATAACATAGACATTATCTGGTGTTAATTACTTCACCAATCTTTGGTTTTACTTCCAAGTCTGAAAATTTTTTTGTGAATCGTTGGTTTTGGGTCACATCACCTACATAACATGGGTATCCTGTAAATGCTATTTGCAGTAGCAAAATTGGGAAATTCTTACCAGTCTACAAAGAATTCTAGTCGTCCTTCATTGGGATGATCACACAGTGGCTCTCCCAATTCGGCCTTTATTCCCACAAGAACATCTGTGGTGGCCTGGAACACAATAATAAAGTTTAAGCTTAAAATATATGTTCTAATATCTAAATCATATGCTAATACAGTTGAGTTAGTTATACATTAAATTTAATAATGTAATTGAATTACCTGAAGTTGTGAATACGTGAATACACTAATATAATTGAGTTCAAAATATAGAAAAGTAAGTTGTTCAAAACAGACAATTCAATAATTGTCCAAAAATGGATAGTTCACTATTGTGGAGGTGAAATCATTACTTACTATCCATTTTACGTACTATCTAATACAATTTCATCTTGGGTGGAAAAATGGTAAAATACAATGATGTACCAGTCTCAGCCTAGCTGAACCACTTGAATTAGAGACAACATCTGTCTCAATTTCCATGAACCGATAATCTTCACAACCACGTCCATCTGACCGCAAGTTGTCCTGAAAACAAAATACAGTTACAATGTCAGATACTCCAACACTTTAATACGAACATCATAGTCAAGCATGAAACTAAATAAAGATAGATGAAGATTAAAAAAAATTCCACCAAAAATGTAAGACATCATTTTGTACCTTTTTGAGTAAGCTTTTTTATTTTTATTACACTTGTTGTGAGTATTGCAACTGATACTATGAAACTGACTTGTCTGAAATACATTTTAAATAGTAAATTTTTTATTTACGCAATAAAATATATTTGCAAATGCGACCCACATACGCTACGAAATGACCAGGGTAAAAATAACTTGGTAACAAGAAGTACAGGGTACGAATTATCAAGATACAAAACTACCAGGTCCAAGCCAATGGCATAGACCTAGACAGAGTCAGGGTAAAAATAGCTGGATTATGGAAGGTAATCAAGGTATTTTTTGGAAGGGGGGTTATTTCTTTGCAAAAGCCGACATCAACGAACATGGCAAGATATCAGAGTCATTGCAAAATGACACATTAAAAAAATTAGCAACGACCTCGCAGATGTTGTCTAAAGCAAAGACGACAGTCGACTAAACAAGCTGAACGTGCGTGTTTACCAACAACGGTCGGGCGATAATATGGGATTTTTCTGCATGCAACTATGCCACAACTAAATCAGTTTCCAATTTCCCGATCGTCAATTCAAGTAAATATGCATAATTAAGGTCTATAAATCTGTATTTTAAAATGTAAACCTGCACTCCGTGAAGTATAAAAGTACGTTCCGCTTCACTCATCAACACATCCGCCATGCTGCTTACGGTTGCGCTCTACGTCACAGCTTTTTGTGTACAAACGATGACATCGCCACGATTGTAGAAAATGTTATGTTCCGTGTTGCCTATCAAAATAAACTCGTCTTGCATTTATGCCATAGCTAATTAAGCTACAGGTTTCGCAATGTAAGTATGAACCAGACATTGCGAATTTTCTTTAATAATAAATACGTTATGGCTAAATATATAGTTGTTGTTCCTGACTTATGGTCGTCATTCAGTGTCACTGTCTCAGACTCGGTTGCCAGACAGTGTCACGGTCCACGGCCCAGGGCAGTGACGGTGTTGGTCGCCCACTGTCATTGTTGTCAGTGTCATGGCATCGGTGATGTAATTGATTTAGTGACGTTTCGGGTTAAACATAAAAATAGTGCCATTAAATCACAAAGGCATCTGTGAATCGGCTATTCAAGCTCTCAACTCAAGCTCAACATTGATGTCCAGATTTAATCCTTAAACTTAATTAGTTTTAAAAGCACAACTTGTATAAGAAATATTAACAATAATATATACAAAGTCTACATCTAGTATTTTCAACGAATATGAATTAAAGTGGTTATTTGCACCGCATTGGTGTACAGAACAGTGATTTCATTCATTTAGCTCTGGCTGCTAAATACGAGTCAAATTCACATAACAAGTTGCTCAAATGACGCACTACATTAAAAATAACCATTTTGGTGTCAATAAAAATGACTCGATATATATTGAGGTGTTGATATATATTGCGTAAACTGGTGCAGTGCATGCAAGGAACAAAATATATCTTGCCAGAAATAATATCCATAACATGGACTGATGGAGTCATAATATATTATTGTTCACATTCAATTGAATTCTCAAGTCTCAAGTGGTTATACTGCAAACAGCCCAAACTTGGGCTAACGCAGGAGTTTGTGGTGGACTGTGCGCATGCACTGTGGGTGGTACATTCAACTAAAGGACTAGTATCTTTAATGTTGCTGAAATAGTTTTTATCTGATAGTTTTATTTATTTTATGTATAGGATGTTAAACGGAAATTTTGTATAGGTTGGTTATGTGTATGGGTACTGTCGCTGTCTTGCCACATGCACACATAGACAGTCTCCATACACACACCATGTATAAGTTTACACTGAGCACTGTGTTTTAAAGGCAGTTTAGGTGAGGAGGTGTGGTGAAAGAAATTTAACTGTGATGTGTCATAATATAAATCAGAATAGTCTAAATGGTGCAGAATGATTCTTTCTATGGTAGAGAATAGTATTATATGCATTTATAGTGGACAACCTATATCAAACACCTATGTGATTTAAAGGCAATATTCTTGATGTTTCCATTTTGGATATTGTTGTCTTGTTGAACACAGTGATGTAATTTTTTGTGGTTCAACTGGCTACTTGTAGATGATCATCAGAAATGTCTTGCACTAGTATTCAGGCCTGTGATACTATTGTTTGTGTTTTTAGTTTAGGCCCTTAACTCCTCCTGGAGCATAGGCCATCCAACAAAATTTCTCCAGCGCCTCCTGTCTTGGGCAATCCTCTCCAGTTGTTGCCAGCCATTCCCTGTTTGCTTGATGTCTGCCTCGAGCTCATGCTGCCAGGTGTTTTTTTGTCTCCCCCTCTTTCTCTTGCCTTGGGGGTTCCATGTCAGGACCTGTCTGGTTATGTTTGTGCTTGGCTTTCTCAAGGTGTGGCCAAGCCATCCCCATCTCCTCTTAAGGATCTCTTTCTCTATTTGGGCTTGGTGTGTTCTATCCCAGAGGTCTTTGTTGCTCACCCTGTCCATCCAGTGTATTCGCAGAATTCTTCGCAGGCAATGGTTGACAAATGTCTGGATCCTTATCAGCGTGGTCTTGTTTATTCGCTACGTTTCTGCTCCGTACAGCAACACAGACTTTACATTTGTGTTAAACAAGCGTATTTTGGTGGTTTCTCCAATTACCTTTGACTTCCACACATTTCTCAACAGGTGGAAAGCTACCCTTGCTTTGCTGATCCTATTCTTTACGTCAGCCTCTGTCCCTCCATGCGTATCCACTATGCTGCCTAGATATATGAAATCTTTAACCTCTTCCAGTGTCTCTCCCTCAAGCATGATTGGTGTTTCGCAAGTAGCATTTGTTCTCAGGATCTTTGTTTTCCTTTTGTTGATTTTCAACCCAACCCGCTCTGAAATCAATGCCAGTTCTGTTGTTTTGTCCTGCATCTGCCTATGGCTGTGACACAGGAGTGCAAGTTCATCTGCAAAGTCCAGATCATCAATTTGGGTCAGCATTGTCCACTGGATTCCATTTCTTTTCTCCTTGGTTGCTGTTTTCATGACCCAGTCTATGACTAGAATGAAGAGGAATGGTGACGGTAAGCATCCCTGTCTCACCGCCGTCCTAACCTCAAAGTTCTTTGTAAGTTGACCTTCATGAATGACTCTGCATGACATTCCCTCATAGGAATTTCTGATCATGTTGACTAGTTTCTTGGGCACCCCATAGTGTCTTAGCACTTTCCAGAGTGTCTCCCTGTCCACACTGTCAAAGGCTTTCTCGTAATCAACAAAATTGACGTATAAGGATGAGTTCCATTCAGTGGATTGTTCCACTATGATTTGCAGTGTTGCAATCTGGTCAGTACATGATCTGTCCTGCCTGAAGCCTGCTTGCTGTTCACGCAAAGTTTGGTCCACTTTGCCTTTCATTCTCTCTAGGATTATTCTGTTTAGAATCTTCCCAGGTACTGACAACAACGTGCTTCCTCTGTAGTTATCACAGCGGCTCAGGTCTCCTTTCTTGGGGATCTTGATAAGGTAACCTTTCCATTCTGCTGGAATTTCTTCTTTTTCCCAGATCTCCTCAAAAAGACTGTACAGCATTTCTACTGAAGTATTTACATCTGCCTTTAGTGCTTCTGCAGGGATACCATCAGGGCCTGCTACTTTCCCATATTTCATATGTGCGATTGCCTGTTTTATCTCTTTAGTGGGTTTATTACAGTCTATTGGGAGATCTGTCTCAGCTGGTCAGATGTCTGGTTGATTCTGCGGTGCTGGTCTGTTGAGCAGCTCTTCAAAATGCTCTGCCCATCTGTTAAGCTGTTTGTCTGCCCCCATCAGGACACTCTCATTTTTGTCTCTGATTGGCCGCTCTGATTTCTTAAACTTTCCAGTTAACTTCCTTGTTGTATCGTAGAGTTGCTTCATGTTCCTGCTAGCTGCTGCCTTTTCTGCCTCTTGTGCAAGTCCCTCCACGAAGTTCCTTTTGTCTGTTTTGACACTTTTCTTCACCTCTCTAGTTGCTGCTGTGTGCTCTTTCTGAGCTATTATCTTTACCACCCTTGTGCGGCTGCTGTTGACTGCTTTCTTCTTGTCTCTTCTGGTCTGTAATTTCCTCATTGTTTCTACTGAAATCCAGTCTTTCTGTTGGGGTTTCCTTCTGCCAATTATCTCTTCGCACGTGGTGTTTACTACATCTTTGATGTGACTCCATTGGCTGTTGATGTTTACTCCCTCATCTTCATCATACAGCTCTTGCAAGACTTTGAATCTATTAGCTAATGTGACTTTATATTCTTCTGCTGTTCTTGGATCCTTCAGGAAATCCACATTATATCTTGCCTTCTGTCTTTCTTGTTCTACTCCATTTCTTCTTAGCTTGAGTTTTAGCCTGGCTGTTACAAGGTGGTGATCAGAAGCAACGTCAGCGCCTCTCTTCACACGCACGTCTTGTAGCGATCTTCTGAACATTTTGTTTATGCTGATGTGGTCTATCTGATTTTCAGTGACTTGGTCAGGAGATATCCATGTCGCCTTATGTATTCTTTTGTGTGTGAACACACTTCCCCCAGTCACAATGTTGTTTATTGCACAGGCATTCACAAACCGCTCCCCATTGTCATTCATCACACCCAGCCCATGCACCCCCATCACATTTTCATATCCTTGGTTGTCTGATCCAATCTTTGCATTGAAATCCCCCATAATTAGGTTGACGTTTTTATCCCCTAAATTGCTCATGATATCAAGGAGTTGGTTGTAGAATTCATCTTTGGTTTCATCAGTCTTGTCATTGGTTGGGGCGTAGCACAGCACTATGTTTTTTTAATCCTTTTGTTCTTTGTTCTAAAGGATGCTGTTTTGCATCTCGGTCCTCTGGCTTCCCAGCCAATAAGTGCTCTCTGTGCCTCCTTCCTCAATAAGAGAGCAACTCCCTCTGAGTGAGGGGCATCATCTTCCTCGTGTCTGGAATATAGTATAATCTCTCTTGTTGTTAGTCGCAGTTATCCTAACTGGGTCCATCGAGTTTCGCAGAGCCCGAGTAGAGCGAGGTTGAATCTCCGCATTTCTGCTGCCACTTGGGCAGTTTTCCCCGCCTCATACATTGTTCGCACATTCCATGTGCCGATGTTAAAGTTTTTCCTGGTCAAAAGAAGAGTAGTCGGCATTGTGGCTTCCTTTCGGCTTTGACCGCAACACTTCATGCGCCCTGGTAAACCAGGCCCTACCTCTTCCAGGACATACGTCGTAGTTTTATTTGTTGTGAATGTTTCTGTAGCGTTGGGTTTCTTTACAGGGTGGGGGTGCTAGCCCCATGCCCAACCCTCCTCCTTTCTCAGCCGGGCTTATCTATATAATATTAATAATTATCATTATCACTTTACAGTCACGCAGTAATCATCACATCTCCACTACTACTGCTAGTGATAACCATAAATGGTAGGCCAGTTTGGCTTGCATTTTTAATGTTTTTCATATGTAATCTGTTGTGCCAGCATGGCAAACTAATGGGTAACCAAGTTTGACCCCCCTTGACCTCCCTTGACCTCCCTCTGTGAGATGCTAGATACGCCACTGGTGGCGGTACTTAGTACCCGTCTACCACCACTATTGCTGGAAGGAGCAGCAATGCCAGTACAGGTGTACTGACAAAGCTGCTGCTGCTGGAGCTGTTGCTTCTGCTGCTGCCGCAGCTTCTGCTGCCAATAAAATAATAATATAATTACAGGTGCTACTACGATACAAATTAGTATAATTTTGTTACTATTAATACAGTTACTAAGTGCTACTACTTCTAATTCTGCTTATACTACTACTGCTACAACAACAACTACTACTACTACTACTATTACTACTACTACTACTACTACTACTACTACTACTATTACTACTGCTACTGCAACAATGGTTTATGCGATTATTTTCTGCACAGAGTGTCATTGAGATTAATTTCATTAAAAGGTTTATTTGCTTACTGTGTGATAGTCCTGTTTTGCTTTGTTATTCTGTATAATAATTATTATGCTTCGTTATTTTGCATATATGCTTTACTGTTTTGTTTTCTCAATAGATAACATTTTATTTAACTGTTATGTTGTGTGCTTGCTGTGTGATGTTTTGTTATAAAAAAAAACTAGTCATGCAATTTGTTTGTATTGTTACAATATTTTGCATGCATATTTGTTTATATTTTGCATGCATGCATGCACGGATGGATACAACTTCATATCTGTGTGTGCATGCATGCATGGATGGATACCACGTCATGCCCCCAAAATAAAAAACCACTGCATGCTGGTTTCATGAAGTGATTGTACTGTACAAAGGGCCTTATGTGGACGTTTAACATGGATCCCATAACTTGGAACAGTCATAGAAAACATGCATAGCATTAAGAACAATTGTGCATAACTAGTATTATCTACTAACTACTATTGTCCCGAGTTTTGTGATCTACGTCAAACGTCCACATAAGGTCCTTCATAGTATCTCCCAGGAATTTTTTTTATGTATGAACCATCTCAATGGACGACCTACAAAGCATGGGAATTGATGGAGATATCAGTGAACATACAGACATACAGACAGACAAACAAACACAGACACAAATTGTTTTATATCATAGGCTATCAGCACAGGACTACAACTATTAAAATTAAGCAAAAGTTCTCTGTATTCGTTATGCTATTGTGAAATTCCAGCAGTTTTGACTTATGTTGTCCGTTTGAAGGTATTAAATATGCTATTCTTAGATATCTTTATGTATCTTATGTTACATGGTTGTTGTCTTACGCACATCTGGTTCTACGACTGTCGCTTTCTTTCCTTCCAGGGAGTCTTTGAATTCTGCACAGTTGGACCCCATGTTGCAGCCGTACAATATGAGGCGGTACGATGCGCCCTCCCACACCCTAGACCCCAACCCTGCCGTTGCCATTCTTAACTGTGCTCCTTTCTGGCGACGGTTCGGCCTGCGGTGTGGGCGCCATGTGTGGATAGTGAAGGACGTGTGCGGAATCATTTGCTGCGTGCTTACGTACATGCTCATCTTGTACGCAACATTTGTCGTCATGTACATAATTATGCCGTCGATTCATGGCAGTTGGCTGAACTTTGTAAACGGTCTGATATTCTACGTGTTTGCCTCACTTGCCTTTGCGTCGCATGTTAGGACGGTTGTGACGGACCCCGTGAGTATGCGTTTTACTTTTCGTGCACTCCTGACCTGGTTGTGTATCCTACCACACCGAGCATGCATTTTGTGGCAGTTGCAAAGTTTCGTTGTATCAGTACATTATTCGTGTTCAAGAAATACAGACTCTTCCAGGGTTTCCCCAGCTTTGATTATATATAACTTCTTTTATAACAATGTGTCTCCTGCCAAAATGTGCAGTCTTGCACTTAGGATTCTTCTTGATCACGTTTGCTGGCTTATACAAGCTTGGTTTGTTTTCTCTCTCAAAAATAAAAAATCTGTGAAAATGGGGTATCTGTAGTTAAAAAAAATTAACACAAGCATTTGATTTCACATCATCGTTTGATGTTGGCTTGTGATCCATGTTATATGTACGATAACATCCATAAATATTATATTTTCCTCCAATGTCTGTACACAAGTTCACAGAATATGCTCAGTGTGCGTGAAAACACAACTGCTCAGAGGTTCACTGTCAACGTTTATCATAAGGGTTGTACAGTGTCAATGTTACATTACTTACAGAATGTCTTCAGACTGTGAACGTACCTGTTCAGATACATGTGTCACCTCCCAACCTGGCCTCCGACTACGACGAAAGGATACCACAGCAGCTGCAGTTGGAGATCGGTCCAAAGTCACCTCCGAGACAAGTCCAACAATACCAGCCATGACCGTAGCCTCGTTGGTTGTCAGACTACAGGAAAGTCTGTGGAACAGCGTCACCAAGTTGGCCCCTGACATGGGTCACATTTATTTTCTCGACAGCAAGAGGGGCATGTTGTTGGCGATTTTGACATGGGTGGTGCTCATAGCTAGCGAGACTCTGATGTTTCTGTTTGTATTTCTACCAATTCGGGACGTGGTTTATGATGTGGGAAATGTAGCAGTATCGTTGCTGCTTGCTGCCCTAGTAGGGGCATCACATCTAAAGACCATATTCACTGACCCTGTAAGTGAAACACTGATCAACCATTGAACCATGGTATATTCTGTATGACTGACCGAACCAGAAAAATGCAGAGTTGGAAACACATTAACTGAGCATTGGGAAATTGTCTGTAAAGTAATACTGCTAAATACTAAAGAGATGCACAGCGCAAAAGAGAATAAGATTGACTATTGAATGAAATTATTAAATAAATACTAATCTTGTTTTCTTCTGCATACCAGTAAGTGTGGCAATTCTAAAAAGAAGCTTGAATCTTCTATTGCTATTTGATCAGGTATTGTAATGTTATGGTGATCTGTAGTAGATTTCTTGGCCTACAGCATTACTATTTGATTCATTATTAACATACCGGAAAACGTATGTAACATACAATCACTAACGGATTCATAACTTTGTGCGAATTTATGTTGACTATTTTGATTATCTTGTAATTCTATTATTATATTAGTATTAATTTGTTGACATTGTTGTGAGGTTCACATACTGATTGCCCACGCTCATGATGTTTTAGGGAGCGATACCACGGGGGAATGCGACAGATGAAAACATTCGCAAGTTGGGCTTAAGAGATGGACAGATCGTTTTTAAATGTCCAAAGTGTGTTAGTATAAAGCCTGAGAGAGCTCACCACTGTAGGTAAGAATGATCATTTGAACCTAAGTCATACAATTTTTTTTTCTTCAAAGTATATCTAAATTAACACTGTTATACTTCATGTTGTAATCTTTATTGCTGGAGTATATTGACTGTCTGAAATTGTATGAACTGGCAGTTAGACAGAGTAATGAATCACCTGGTAAAAAGAGTTATAATTTATATATTACCTCCAAAGATGAAGGTTTGTTGGGCAGTCTTTATATGCAGTAAAGCTATCTCTATATGTCGTAAATCCGGCATACTTTAAATCATCACCAAATCATGTATTGTTGAAAATATGAGGAGGTTAAAGAGTAACTGTATTAACGTGTTGGCGTGAAAGCTCACAAAACAATCAATATTGTATGTAAATCCTTTATGTTTTTAGTGTTTGTCGTCGATGTATTAAAAAGATGGATCACCACTGTCCCTGGGTGAATAATTGTGTTGGGGAAAACAACCAGAAATACTTTGTTCTCTTTACTGTGAGTATGCACTTATCAGTTTTGTAATAATTTACAGAATACTGTATTATCAAAGCACGGTTTGTGTTTATGATCACGACAAAAATGCTGATCACACATTTGTTACTAATCGGAATTGTACTAGGACTTCATAATAAGTCCTGCTGTTTTATGGGTTCCCATATGTGATGGTTACATCACGAGGGACGAGGACATTTTAATGGGTTGCCACAGGTCCGTGTCATTCAGAGTTTCTTGTAGAAGGTGGACAGGAGGGCCTCAGGTTAAACGACATTTGGTTTTGTGCAGTTCTGTAAATCAATGTTTTGAAATCATGCCAAGTTGTTGCACAGAAAGGTGAATATAGCATGTTCTACTCATTATACAATGTAATGCTTACACAATGTTATTTCAAGGCAGTCAACATTATGGAGACCCAATTTGATGATATCGTTTCTATAGTTGATAACATAAGGTAACATTCGGACACATTTAGTTATGACTATGGCAAAACAAAAACATTAGCCATTTCTCTTGCGATACAGTTTAAGAGAAGATGTGAACTTTGTCACAATTGACTTGGTTGTAGATGTACATTTGTCTGATGTCCTTCCATGCTCTCTACTTGGCTATACAGAAATTTATCACTTGTGCTACAAGTGACTGGAGAGGTAGGTAAAATAGGTCAATTTGGAGATTTCAGTCTTATATAGTGGAATTATGCAGCAACTGTTATGCAGGCTGTATTTCCAGTTAGATGGTTTCTTGATTTTTTTAAACACAGTAGTGTGACTAGATACTGCTCATTTTAAGAAGATGTTATTTTGGGAATTATTTTTATGTAAGAATTCAAGAAATGTATGCCTTAAATTTTTTTTTTATTATATGATTAACCTACAATGCATGAGTGGATGAACAGAGGTGTACAGTTAGATTGACACTGGCAGGAAGGGTGATCATTTGTTACCACAAACAAAACAAACATATTCAGCTCCAGCCACAACCATCTTCCTCATTATGTTGTTCTTTGTTCCAGAGTGCTCTACCTATTTGACTCTTGCCACAACCATCTTCCACATTATGTTGTTCTTTGACCCACAGTGCTCTACCTATTCCACTCCAGCTACAACCATCTTCCTCATTGTGTTGTTCTTTGTTCCAGAGTACTCTACCTATTCCACTCCAGCCACAACCATCTTCCACATTATGTTGTCCTTTGACCCACAGTGCTCTACCTATTCCACTCCAGCCACAACCATCTTCCACATTGTGTTGTTCTTTGACCCACAGTGCTCTACCCATTCCACTCCAGCCACATCCATCTTCCATGTTATGTTGTTCTTTGATGCAGAATGCTCTACCTATTCCATCTTCCTCATTGTGCTGTTCTTTGTTCCAGAGTGCTCTACCTATTCCACTCCAGCCACAACCATCTTCCACATTGTGTTGTTCTTTGATCCAGAGTGCTCTACCTATTCCATTTCAGCCACAACCCTCTTCCACATTATGTTGTTCTTTGATGCAGAGTGCTCTACCTATTCCACTCCAGCCACAACCATCTTCCATGTTATGTTGCTCTTTGTTCCAGAGTGCTCTATCCCACTCCAGCCACAATCTTCTTCCTCATTGTGTTATTCTTTGTTCCAGAGAGCTCTACCTATTCCACTCCAGCCACAACCATCTTCCACATTGTGTTGTTCTTTGATCCAGAGTGCTCTACCTATTCCACTCCAGCCACAACCATCTTCCACATTGTGTTGTTCTTTGATCCAGAGTGCTCTACCTATTCCACTCCAGCCACAACCATCTTCCATGTTATGTTGCTCTTTGTTCCAGAGTGCTCTATCCCACTCCAGCCACAATCTTCTTCCTCATTGTGTTATTCTTTGTTCCAGAGAGCTCTACCTATTCCACTCCAGCCACAACCATCTTCCACATTGTGTTGTTCTTTGATCCAGAGTGCTCTACCTATTCCACTCCAGCCACAACCATCTTCCACATTGTGTTGTTCTTTGATCCAGAGTGCTCTACCTATTCCACTCCAGCCACAACCATCTTCCATGTTATGTTGCTCTTTGTTCCAGAGTGCTCTATCCCACTCCAGCCACAATCTTCTTCCTCATTGTGTTATTCTTTGTTCCAGAGAGCTCTACCTATTCCACTCCAGCCACAACCATCTTCCACATTGTGTTGTTCTTTGATCCAGAGTGCTCTACCTATTCCACTCCAGCCACAACCATCTTCCACATTGTGTTGTTCTTTGATCCAGAGTGCTCTACCTATTCCACTCCAGCCACAACCATCTTCCATGTTATGTTGCTCTATGTTCCAGAGTGCTCTATCCCACTCCAGCCACAATCTTCTTCCTCATTGTGTTGTTCTTTGTTCCAGAATGCTCTACCTATTCCACTCCAGCCACAACCCTCTTCCACATTATGTTGTTCTTTGATGCAGAGTGCTCTACCTATTCCATTTCAGCCACAACCGTCTTCCACATTATGTTGTTCTTTGATGCAGAGTGCTCTACCTATTCCACTCCAACCACAACCGTCTTCCTCATTGTGTTGTTTTTTGATCCACAGTGCTCTACCTATTCCACTCCAGCCACAATCTTCTTCCACATTATGTTGTTCTTTGTTCCAGAGTGTGCTACCTATTCAGCTGAATCGGCTCCAACGAGAACCATTTCCCTCATCATGTTACTCTTTGTTTCAGATTGCTCCAACTATTCGGCTCCAACCACAACCATCTTCCTTATCATGTTGCTCTTTGAAGCTCTGCTCTTTGCTATGTTCACAGCCATCATGTTTGGTACTCAGATGTCTTCCATCTGCTCCGACGAGACGGTCAGTGTAGAAATGTTGCTTATCCACTGATGTTGGAATATTTCCATATACTGTAAAACACTTTGTTGCATGAGTGATTGCAACTGATAACGTCTATGGTGATATACGCTGTCCTGTTACTGTTATGTGCGCATGCTGGAGAATTAATTAAAATGACGCGCACCGTATAATGTGCGGCTGTAGAGCTGTTTTGGCAACAGAGAGAGAGAGGGAGAGATTTATTAGGATCAAACCATGAACATAAGAATACAGTTATAATACATGACGATTGTGAATAAAATGCTGATTGATCCGTGGAGACCTGCACTAAGACCTGATAGATCGTTGGCGTACAGGCCACCGTGACACTGATACTATACTATTCTATGTGAACATAAAATAGTTGAAATACAAGAAAATATTTTGAGATCATAAATGAGTACCACAACCAAATGCCAACAATTAACTCACAAGCGCACCCAATACAACATTCTGAAGCAACTTGTGCACAAAACCCACTATTGTTCAATAAGTGTATAATATTTTAGCTGAAGGAAATCTTCACAGAAGATGACATTTTGCTGGAAGACATTTTTGCTGGTTTAGTGCTTCATATTTACACTATTGTCAGTAATAACAGGATAAAGTGTGGATGGACATTTTGTAGACTAAAAGCATGTGTTTCTTCTGGTCTCCCACCTGTTTGGTCCATCTGAAAAGAAAACTATATTTGATGTATGACAGTATGAGTAAGGGCTGGGTCAATGATCAATAACAATTACCTTTTTAATTACAGTAACTAGAGTTGTTTGAGTTACAGTCACATTTTTTCTTATGTTGATTTTGTCTTTCTTCAATTAAAAATGTTTGTATGTTTTAGGGTATTGAACAGCTGAAAAGTGACTACCCGACTTGGGAGAAGAAGTCTTGGTGGTTGAGTCTCAAGGCAGTTTTTGGACACCCGTTCTCCTTCAAATGGTTTTCTCCATTCCATATGCCTGTCGTCGGCAAAGACCAGGTGTATCTGTATAACGTCTGACTGGTGTAGAGCATTGCCACACTGAATGAGCTCTTGTATCAGCTCTGCAAGTGTATCTAGGAACACTGTCTCATGGTGTCAGGGTGCTACCATTGAGTGGCAGCCATTTAGATTTAGCTGGCAGTAAGACATACTGGCACTTATAAGACATACTAGCACTAAGACATGACATGCTACCTAGTGCTACCCTACGGTGCCATGGCACACCTCGTAATGGTGCTTTTGTGGAAAGTTGTCATTTAAATCACTTCTTGAAAGCTGTATTTGGAATCGTACACAAATGTTGAAATGTTGTTCTGTATTTTCTACCTGAGAATTTCATTAAAAAGGCCTGATAATATATTCATGTGGTCACCGAAAATAACTTGTCAAGATTTAAATGTTATTTTTGACATATTTACTTAATTTTGCAAATAAAATATTTCTAGAAATATCGAAACTAGAAAAAAAAATGGATGGTAAGTATGTTTGGTGATGCAAGATGTAATACAGTGCATTAACAAGATTTAACAAGATTTGCCATCCAAGCCAAAGGCCCAGATGACAAGTGGACAAGGAAACCATTGGCTTATTGAGAGTCCAACAATAAGAGTAAGGTTGCCAGTGTGCAAATCCCATTATATAGCAGCATTGAAACTAAAGAAAAACTATGGCATAGATGCAAAAAATAGCATGTCTAGAACTGTGCAAATGTGTCCAAAGAACATCCATTAGTCATGTGACTGTTTGATCTTGTAAAATAATTTTCAAAATGGTTGGGGAGCTGATCATTTTGAAATATAAACTGTTAACTTATCTTGTCAAAGTACCTTTGTAAGTGAAGTTTCAATCTTTTGTCACTTTCTGTGTCATTTTGCTGACTTTGTTTAGAAATATTTAACTCTCAGAAATGCGATATTTTGGTGTAAACAACAACGACAGAAGGAGTTACCAATGTTTGTAACATGTTTGGTACGTCATATTTGTTACATCATGTGTGGTACATCATATGTGTTGCATCATGTTACGTACACAGTAATATTTTTTTGCATACATTTTTGGTACGTCATATTTGTTACATCATGTCTGTTAGGTCATATTTGTTACCCCCTACATCCTGTTTGATACATCATATTTGTTACATCATGTCTGGTACGTCATATTTGTTGCATCATATTTGTTACATGTTTAGTAGTCATATTTGTTATATCATGTCTGGTATTCATATTTGTTTCATCATATTTGTTACATCATGTTTGGTACGTTCGTCGCATTTGTTATATCATGTCTGGTGCGTCAGAGTTGTTGAATCATATCTGTTACATCATGTTTGGTATGTCATATTTGTTACATAATGTCTGGGGTACTCATATTTGTTACATCATGTCTGGTACATCATGCTACGCTGTACGTAATTCTAGTCCTCCAGTCAACCAAGACAGGACATGACTTTACACCATCTTGTATTGTCAGCTGGCATGTTTTAAAGGTACAAAGTCTGATTGTTTTATTGTAAAATCATTTTGTTTAGCATAACATGATTTCACGATACAAATGGTCAGACGTATCATTTATGTGGAAATGTGTGGTAATATGGGTTGTCACACACGTGGTGGTGAAGCAGACCTCACAATGAACTGTGTTAGGGTTGGGTCCAGTTATTTGACTGTAATTAATTACTCTTTAAGCTCTAATAGAAATTATGTAATTGATGTCATTGATGACCAGATAAATACATTTTAAATAATTGCAATGTGAGTAGTGTAAAATGTTCACCGCACGCACCCACACCACCTATTAGTGTCCAGACAACAATTGCAATTTTAGTGCAGGCACCGATAGTGCGAGTGATCACAATTGAAATCCTTTAGGGTTTGTGTAAATATAATGATTTAATAATGTAGCCCAACTCTGATTTGAATGTGACAACTTTGGAACATTTAAGATTGCACAGTAGTTTTTCCATGACCTTTTATACTTGCATATTGGCGAGCTTTTGAAAACGTATACTGCCACTGAAGTGAAGAAATGTTTCTTTTTAGAAAGTATACTTTTATGCTGATGAAGCCATATATATATATATATATATATATATATGTGCATTCTAAGTTAGTTCATTCTTTTGCTAGTGTCCCGTCTATTCAAACGATGAAAAGCAGAATAATGTCCACACACATGCACACACATACAACTATTTGTTTTTTTATATAAGCAGTGTGTTTTGTTTTTTAAGGTTACGTCCAAATGGTGAACAAGAAAGTTTATCAACCACTTCAGTAAAATGGTTATATTGTATATCATGATGTATGGAATTTATTCGTTTGGATAGATGGGGGCAACTGGAACAAAAGCATGTAAGCAATCATGAATATTGAGTGGATTTAGGTTGGTAACACACTGCGACGTGTCTAGTAGTACATCTAGTTGCTTGTTCCTTTCTGGTTTATTCAAATCTCAACTGTTTTGCTAGATGTGAAATGCTCGTTGTAATACATAGGGCCTGCATGGTAGCATTTATTGTTGGTGACCTATATCACACGGCCTTTAGTGACAGAAGGCGTGTTCCTATAATATAATGTATTGAGCAGTATGTAATTGGCTGCCTGGCTCGTGTCTGATATGGAGTTAATGTTGTCTATATTCATTTGTTTCATTTACAGTACATAATATACAGTCAAACAACAATGTGTATAAATGCGAAGAACTAGAAATTTGGTTATTCTTACAAGTGGTTGATAATTGTACATTGCAATGAAAATATGTCTTATGACCAGTTTTTGCTGACAGCTCTGCGTTGTTTCATTCTGTTTAATCGTGTTATTGCTTGACACAGCAATATTAATAAAAACAGTTCTTTGATGCGCCGGTTTCTAGATTACGTCATCACAGAAAAGTATATAAAGTCCTCGACAACAATCGTTAGTCCATAACATTTTTTATAAATTAATTAAAACAATTGTTATAGTCCACAAAAATATAAATAAATTAATTAAAACATCATCACAAAAAGCATATAAATCCTCCATGACATTCGTTATAGTCCATACAAAAATCAGCCGATGTACTTGGATGCTGGGGGTACAGCTACCGTAGCCGGGGATGTCTGGTTCTTTGATTTAGCAAGTCCGACAGATAGGCCGGTGCCAGATCATTCCTAGCCTTATATATATAAACCAGTACTTTGAATTTGATACGTTGTCTGACAGACAACCAATGCCGATCCACCAGAACTGGTGTGATATATGCAGAGATATGTGTAAGAACAACCAGGCGAGTTGCCCTATTGTGTATCTTCTGGTGGCGGGTCAAGTGATATTTCCAGCAAGAGGGCATTGCAGTAATCCAGACTTGAAACAACCAGAGCAATGACCAATGAGTGACAGACACGCTTCGTGATGTGGGGCCTGATGGATTTGATTCGTCGCAGATGGGAGTTACACTTCTTGCAAACAGCATAAACATTATGCGGCTTGCTCATGGTGGTATCAAAATGAGCTCCCAAGTTTCTGACAGAAACAACAGGCTTGATGGTAGCACCTCCGACCATAAGGTTCTTCGGTAGTCCTAATGTCCTCTGGTGATGAGGGCTGAGTGCTACCATAAACTCGGTCTTTTCGTCATTTAGCTTGAGTTTATGCTGAACCATCCAGCATTTGATTTCATTGATGCAGTCACTGAGTCTCTGGGTAGCACGTTCCCTGTCATCAGGTACATGAGGATAGTAGGATGTGTATATTTGTAGGTCATCTGCAAACTTATGGTATTCCACAACGTGCCTCTTTAGCACCATTGGTGCCGTGTACACAGTGAACAGCAGCGGACCTAGCACCGAGCCTTGTGGAACACCGTACCTAAGAGGACCTAGCACCGAGCCTTGTGGAACACCATACCTAAGAGGACCTAGCACCGAGCCTTGTGGAACACCATACCTAAGAGGACCTATCACCGAGCCTTGTGGAACACCGTACCTAAGAGGACCTATCACCGAGCCTTGTGGAACACCGTACCTAAGAGGACCTAGCACCGAGCCTTGTGGAACACCGTACCTAAGAGGACCTAGCACCGAGCCTTGTGGAACACCATACCTAAGAGGACCTAGCACCGAGCCTTGTGGAACACCATACCTAAGAGGACCTAGCACCGAGCCTTGTGGAACACCGTACCTAAGAGGACCTATCACCGAGCCTTTTGGAACACCGTACCTAAGAGGACCTAGCACCGAGCCTTATGGAACACCGTACCTAAGAGGACCTAGCACCGAGCCTTGTGGAACACCGTACCCAAGAGGACGTTTATCGGATGTGTCTGACCCAATCTGCACGCACTGGGTACGATCTGACATGTATGAACTGAACCGTGTAAGGCTGAGCCAGATATTCCCAGGCGGTCATTCATAGTCTTTAATAGGATAGACGCACCAATCGTATCAAAAGCAGCAGATAAATCGAGGAGAACCAGAAGGACACCTTTGGAGCCAGCCAGAGAACTGGTGATATAATGCTGCGCTCTCATTAAAGCAGTATCAGTACTATGTAGGGGTTTGTAGGCCGATTGTAGCTCCTCGTGGAGGCCGTTGTCAGTTAGATGTTGAATGATACGTTTGGCTACTACCTTCTCCAAGATTTTAGACACGAATGGTAAACTCGAAACTGGGCGGTAGTTTTTCAGTGTACTTTTTTTTATCCAAGGTAGGCTTTTTTAACAGCGGTTATGACAGCCTTCTTGAGCTCCCGAGGAACAGTGGACGACTCAAAGAGACATTGATCAGATGAGTCAGTGTTGGAATATGTGCAGGAAGAATGCATTTTAGCAGCGATGTAGGTAGTGGGTCCAAGCTTGATGACTTGGGTTTAGCAGCCTGGATGATCCTCTGCACTTCACCCTCACTGGTGGCAGCAAGATCAGTCATGGGATGTTCGACTACTCTCTGTGTCCGAGTTTCACTGTTGCTCATGTTTGTTTCTGAAAAATAGATTTCAGCTCGAATTTTCATAATGTTATACATAGAAGCAGTGTCCGGCAGTTTAGATGAATCCACGTTTAACAGACTGCTTTGAATGCTGCACTCTGATCTGCATCCTGGAGTAGATTCTGGTAGTACTGGATCTTCGCTTTACGTATCTCATGGGAGACAGCGTTTCGATGGTCCACACAGATTTGCCTGTGTATTTCCAAGCCGGGTGCTTGCCAAACGTTCTCATTGTGACGGCGAAGCTTTCTCATCGCATGGATATCCGCACAGTACCAATGTGGAGTACTCCTCTTGTGTGGCCGCCAAAGTGTTGCATGAGCGTGTTCATCCAATGCTGTATTATCAGCAAACGTGTATTGATCCAGAATTGCGTCCGGATGTGTGGGTGACGGATCCATGCGAGACATGATTCCACCAGTCAGCGTTTCACTATTTACATGTAGATAATCCCTTCTAAGTTGTGCTTTTCCATGCGGATGCTGCTTTTGGGGTGTGTGACGGACTGAGAATGGCAGTGAGTTTGATCAGAAATTTCACTGTTAAACACAAAAGACGTTGCTGATCGTTGAGTCAGATGCCCGAGATGACAAGGCCCAAGGTCTGGCCATGCCTATGTGTGGAGCAGTCAACATAATGGTGAAGATCGTGTGCTGTCAGTATGTCCGTGAAACGAGAGATGTCCGGAGCAGAACCAACATCCATATGCAGGTTGAAATCTCCAGTAATAACGACCCTCCCAGCAGCACAATCCAGCCTTGCAGTTAACTCTTCAAACTGATCCAGAAACACTGGTATGGAGGACGATGGCGGGCGGTAGACAGCAAGAACTGTGATATGCTTGTATCGTGCTATGTGATGCTCAAACGAGGATTATTCAAAATAGCTTGTAGATGTAAATGACAGTTTAATCTTGTGCACAATGCCAAGGCCACCATCTCTTTTCTGTTGTCTGCCAATTCGTGTGAACGAATATCCTGGTGGGCGTAGGTTGTTTATTGTGGCAACGTCTTCGTCGTGTAGCCATGTTAGTTAAAATAGCTACATCTGCCACTGTTTCAATAATATGTTCACTGACTGTGAATGCTTTTCCCCGAACCGAGCGGGTGCTTAACAAAAGAAAATTTAATCCAGTTGGCCTGATGGATCTCTTCACTGGAGTTAGATTTAACAAGATAGATTGTGGACACAGGCTCCAGTTCCCATGACCTTGCATGCAGGCCTGTTGTTAGTGACAATTGGTCTTATTGTTTCTGGTGGTAATGCTGGTAGGCTGCATTTTCTTAGACCACTGGCATTGTGTAAAACCACCAATAACCAAGTCGTATTTGGGGTGTTGCAGTCATTAAACACACGATCACAATTAAACTAGATGTAAAATTACAGTACAGTATAGCCTAAAACTTAAAATAATGTCAATAATGCGGCGACAACTTTTCACTGTGGCAACACAACCGCTCACACCAAATACAACTCAGTAACCTGGCTGTGAAAGCACGACGACTGGTATCCATGTGACTGTCATCTTTGTCTTGGTAGTCCATCGATTTCGATTATGACTATTTGTGTATCATGTATGAAGTTGATGAACACGAAGGTGCCTCGAAGGTCGTACAAATAGATCCTGCGGTCGTTTGGCCAAAAGAGGCACACATTTAAATTCGGTAGATATTAGTAGGTTGGTGTCAATGTGCAGTGCATTAGCAATACAAAGGAAATTAATTATTAAGAAGATGTAGCATATACATGTTAATTCTGAACCTACTTTTTTCAAACAAATAGAACAACACTTGTAGGTCTATAGCCTATTCATTTGGGGACACGCTGGAAAAAACAAATGTCTTGGATTAGACTTAAGGTTTCAGAAATGTCGGTTTCAGAAATGAATTTAACTGCACCGGTGGATTTAACAACTACCATACCAACATGGTTTTGCACATGCCAAAATTTAAATATAAAAAAAACTGACTGAGACAAAGACTATGTCGCTAGCATTAGAGCCACCTATGTTTTAGCACATTAGAGCCACCTATGTTTTAGCACGTTATAGCCACCTATGTTTTAGCACATTCGAGCCACCTATGTTTTAGCACATTAGAGCCACCTATGTTTTAGCACGTTATAGCCACCTATGTTTTAGCACATTAGAGCCACCTATGTTTTAGCACATTAGAGCCACCTATATTTTAGCCCATTAGAGCCACCTGTTTTAGCACATTATAGCCACCCATGTTTTAGCACATGCATTTTATTCGGACTACATCTCCAGGTACACCCGAACCCTAAAACCCAACCCCTATAACTATAACCGCTATATTACATTGTCCCAACCAATATGCATTCGACCATATGTAATAGAGAACACGGAAATGTACGAAACGGTAATTAATTCGGTATATTAATTTTAGCGTAAACGGGTATGTAGCCTAACAGTTCCACCCTAGCACGTGACGCTCGAGCAGCGAAGCGTGACAACTTCCTTGTTGGAAACCTGCGCACGGTACGTTGTACGTACATTTTGAAAGACGTTGGAAGATTGCCCTATGGTAGGTGTATTTCCTGGTCTTTTTTGTTCATTGCCTGGTGTTTTTGCGGAGTAGGCCTACTGACAACTGCCAGACACTGAGCCGTAGGTGGACACAAGGTAACTTCTGCTTTTCACAGATAGCTACATTGTTCTGAAAACGAATGAGCTCCTTGACCCCGCCTTCAACTCGCTAGCATACACTAGTAGGGCTGCACGTGAGATCGCGAATGCGTCTCTGTGTGCGTGGGGATTCTCATTTATATGGTGCTAATACCAGTTCATGACATGTAAATAGAACTCACGACCCCGATTAACTCGTAATTACCAGGCAGTAACCAACTGGTGCTCCCTTTTGCGAGTTCTCGACTGGTTCGTTGTTGCCTCCACCTCACTTCCGTTCCACCTCACTTCCGTTCCACCTCACTTCCGTGAACTGGTGTTCACAGTAAACGAGCGCACTGGAATGCAGAAAACAATTAAAGACTAAAACGCTTACCGTGTGAAGTACTCAACGCAGGCGTTATGCATGACTGGTGCTTTGCATGACTGATTAACAATGCTATGTTAACAGTCATTGGTACCCTATTTTCTGTAATTTGTTTTTAGAAACGATGGCAATTTACTCGTTGTCTACGCATGCGCATGCAGGCATGTGCACGCACGTAGTGCTGGATTATGCATTGAAAACGTATAGGTGAAGATGACACATTACTAGGATTTATTATCATATGTCGGTAAAGCAAAGTGCATGCTGCGAAGGTCTTAACTGGTACTGATTTTGCTGACGACATTGCTCTGTTCTCTAACACAATCGACCAAGCACAAGAGCTAATGTACAACGTTGAATACACGTGTACTTCACTTTGCCTCAGCCTCACTTCTTCTTTCTACATGGCCAACCGATTGACATGTATACACGTTCGTGCTACTGGCTATAGACTATAGACCTACGAGTTTTGGTCGATCATAAAAAGGTAAACAAATGGGATTCTAGTGGTTCACGAGTGATTGACACGGAGAGTCGCTGACTTGCTGAGTGCAGGCTCGCTCTTTATCACCAGATATTGATCCAACAACTAAAGATATCCTTTTAATAATCTTCACTAGACACCATTAGATACAAATCAATCGTTGTTTGATGTGTCTACCTGTAGTTCTGTTACCCGGATCATTAGTTCCAAAGGTCGCCACCATGTTTCGACTGGAAGGATGTGTAGAATATTGTACGAGAGCGCCATTTTGATTTCATATATTCGAATTGATTAATTTCTAGATTTAAGATTTTTTTCGTTATTCGGTTTCAGAGACGCTGCAACTCAAGCGAGAGAATGCCGAACAAGACGCTGTACTGTGCCATTCTATTGGTGTGTGTTTTATGCGGTAGTTTGAATGCTCAGCCGACCACTGAACAATGTACTAGTTGCAGTGAAATTGGTCGGGAAGTGGCGCTTATGGAGCAGACGCTCAACACGCTACAAACTATCAACGGTCGGCTGCGGTCAATCGAGAATCGCCTGGAGTCAATCGAAAACCGAGTGCTGTCGATCGACGATGAAAGTAATTATTGTGATTTCTGTGTAGAACACCAACTCTTCATTATACAGATTTCTTCACATTTGCATATGTATGCATTTCTTTAAACAATTAAAATGTTTTACATGTAAAATTAATTAAGATGAACACTAATATTATAGCACCGCTAGCACTGTTCTAAATTAATCATTCTGACTCCCTCCTCAATTAATTTCGTCAGGGGCGTCCGCAGGATTTTTCCAAGGAGGCCAATTAATTGTTTCTACCCCATAGGGTACACACATAATGTCACTTCTATTTAATAAAGTAGTTTGTGACTCTGTCTGCCGATCTGTCTGTCTGTCTGTCTGTCTCTCTATTATCTCGTATCTTCGTCAGTGTCGCATGTATTGGGCCGAAATTTTGTTGGCGTGCCATTGGGATGATTCGTACATTAAAACAAATTAAAAATTCCTCCGAGGGTGGGATATTACCAGAGATAGTGTATTGCATCGAAGGACCACTATGGATGTTAGCAATGCTATGCGTGTTTCAACCATTGTTTCGTGATCTACGTCAAACGTCTGCCGAACGTTTCGTGAAACCGGCAGTTGTACGTGATTTGACATTGCACTACCAAAATTTGACTAGGTACTGCAAGGAGTGATAAGCTCTTGCTGGGCAGCTGGGCTAGTTATTCATATATAGATACGTGTAATAAAGTGTAGAAAACAACGACATAAATACATGTGTTAAAATAAGTAAAATAAATAATAAACAAATTAACAATAATTATTACTTAGTGGGTAGCCACATGATTCTAATAAGTCTTGGGTTAAAACATTGTGACTCATCTTTGCGTTTGAAAAGAATATAAACGAAATTAGGTTTCATACTTGTTTCATTGGTGGTCTTATACCAAGTGATTTTAAGGTGTGGCATAGTTGGCACACGCACACACACACGCACGCACGCACGCAAGCACGCACACACTCTGTCTCTCTCTCCGTCCCTCCCTCCCTGCCTGCCTGCCAGCCTGCCTGCCTTCCTGCCTGTCTCCCTGCGTGCCTGCCAGCCTGCGTGCCTGCGTGCCTGTGGGCGTGCCTGCTTGCCTGCCTGCCTACCTCTCTGACGCACACATATACAGTCGTCGAGGCACATTAGTGAAGCGTCCTCCCACTTTTACGGTCCTTTGCCTCGGCTTGCAGTGAGGTCCAGTTCACGGGTTGTGTCCACTGTTTGATGCTGTCCTTCCACCGTCTCCCGGATGTTTACTTTGTTGTCATTTGTTTAAGCACCTCTTTGTATGTTCTTATGCGCCTGGGGTGTATGCGGTTAATAGGAATGCGGTTAAGCATAAATGTATGTGTTGTCGTAGATTCCAGATGTCGAACATCAGACGACGGTAAACGCTCGTGCTACACATTGGTCCGACAAAACCGGACGTGGTCGGAGGCAAGGACCCATTGCCAGAGTATCTGTCTCGCTCATGGGGCGGACATCGTGTCGATTGAATCAAGTGCGGAACATATGTTCCTGACCGACATGATACATGGTGAGGCGCATGTCTAAATGACATATTACCCTACATGCAGATAATGTCAGTGATTGTTGGTAAGTTAAAGTGAGGGTGTGTGGCAGGAAGTGGGAGGTTGTGGCAGGAAGTGGGAGGTTGTGGCAGGAAGTGGGAGGTTGGTTCTAAAATTTGGCGGGAGGTTGGCCTAAAAAAAATATTGGAGGTGGGATTGGTGGCAGGTGCTATATGCATGGTAAATATATGAGAAGTTTGACGGCTCTAGGTGGTCTTATTCATAGCTACGTCCGAAACTGTACGAGCGCCGATGGTTGAATGAGATATCAGTAAATTTTATTGTAAACGTATCCACATTTGACAGATTGTTCTATTCACTTATAATCCTCTGTGAAAACGTTCAATGTTCCTTAACTAATGCTGATTTGTGCCTCTAGGTTTACTGTCTTGTTTAAGTTTGACGAACATATTTGTAGCAATTTCCTCATAACCATTCTACATTAAAAACAAAACTTCTATTTGGTCTCCCCTAAGTTTCCTGGTCTCTAGTGTCGTCAAACCACATTCTATTAAAGCTCCTTATTCCACAGGTTTAGCCCATCGAGAATCCGCTTCTTTTTTTAATGTCCGAAATATGTAGTGTGTGAATAGTTTAAGTAATAACCGCAGTCGAGTTAATAAAAAGGTGCGCGCTTTTGTTGAAATCGTCGAAAGCAAATAGTTTGGGCGTTAGATCGGAAAACATGCCATACGCGATAGCTGGGACGACATTTAGCCTTCAACTTGTCGGCTACGTGTTTTTTGTCAGATCAGGGAGAGTGCGCCATTATAAACAAAGGAACATGTGTGACTGCGCGTGATCCATTCTCGTCAATACTCCAAGCGGTATGTGTACTGAACGAAGGTACGTATTATAAAACTGTTTCTTTTGGCAACACTGAACACAGTTTTATTATGGTGAAGTTTTATGCATTCAACGACGATTATTGTAGATACAGCAACACTAGTTATTGCTATATTACATATTCCTACTAGAGATGAAGTCATGTGAAGACATGACACGACGGCTGAAAAAAGTTGGTTTGGCTGTTGTAGCCTACGCGTAGCGCCTTTGGTGGTCGTTGCGTAATGATTCATATCTCGTTTTGGCACGTCTAGCTCTCAACAATTGGGTTAGTATTACATTACCAGTGAATATGTCTTAGGCTGTTTTTTTTATTATTACTGTTGAATGGTGCTGGTTTGAGGCTTATTTGAATTATGCCAAATATATTTTATGATGACCGAGATGGGGCCTGCATGCGATCTATCCAGGTAATTTCACATCACATGCAATATTTAAACACATAATCTATTACAAATATTTATTGTGCACATTTCAATTTGGTTCCACACACAAACATGACATTGTAATAATAACATCTCCGAGAATGTTAAACTAGGTTTACCTTTTTGATGGAACTGGCTTCAACAACAAACAATACATGCGGTGATACAGGAAATTGTGTTCCTAAAACGTCTTTCCTAAAGAAATTCACTCACAGATGAGTTCAACACTAAGATACTTGCACTGTCAACACTCAACATTTGAATGTTTGCACTGTTGGCTCCAAAGCGGTAATTCATCTCCACACAAACTTTCTCATGGCAAATAACGTTAATTCATCTACACCTGAAGTGTATATAACAAAGAACTGTCGATGTATTTGTTTGGGTGAACTGTACAACACTAGTGGAAGCAACTTGTTTAGTGTTATTTTGTTCTATGCGTGCAATGGTAGAAAAAATACTATTTTTTTCATGCTCAACACCAACACTGCCCCTTCTGTGTGCATTCTGTTAGTGCAGATGAAATTCTGAAAACATACATACAGATGCATTATTGGAGACATGTTATACTTTCAAAATTAATTCACTTGTGAGAATATTAACTTAAAAAATAAGTGTAGTAAATATTACATTTAATATTATTAAATACCTCTATCCACTGTGTTATACAGGAAACAGTACAACTCGATGAGGCATCCATCAGAAGACTCTGAGTATATTTTACAAGAAAATCCGAGTATTGTGTTTGACAAGAGGGGGAGTTAAAGGCAGCAGCCACCCAAAGACAGTCCTAGGCCATACTAGTAGTGCGACTGGGGACAGTGCAGGCAAAGCAGCGACCCACTAGTCAATGACAATACATTATACCTGTCATAAATTACACTCTATTACAACGATTATTCGCTGGTTATGACACATGCATACACTAGTTAAATTAAGGAGAAAATGCATTTTTTTTTGTTTATAGGGACTATAACATCACAGCAACAACAATGACATATACAATGGGCATTACAATAACAATGACATATACAATGGGCATTACAACAACAATGACATATACAATGGCCATTGTAACAACAATGACATACACAATGGACATTACAATAACAATGACATATACAATGGGCATTACAACAACAATGACATATACAATGGTCATTACAACAACAATGACATATACAATGGTCATTACAACAACAATGACATATACAATGGCCATTACAACAACAATGACATATACAATGGCCATTACAACAACAATGACATATACAATGGACATTACAGCAACAATGACATATACAATGGGCATTACAAGAACAATGACATATACAATGGGCATTACAACAACAGTGACATATAAAATGGCCATTACAACAACAATGACATATACAATGGGCATTACAACAACAATGCCATATACAATGGCCATTACAACAACAATGACATATACAATGGGCATTACAACAACAATGCCATATACAATGGGCATTACAACAACAATGACATATACAATGGTCATTACAACAACAATGACATATACAATGGGCATTACAACAACAATGAAATATACAATGTGCATTACAACAACAATGACATATACAATGGGCATTACAACAACAATGACATATACAATGGGCATTACAACAACAATGACATATACAATGTGCATTACAACAACAATGACATATACAATGGCCATTACAACAACAATGACATATACAATGGCCATTACAACAACAATGACATATACAATGGGCATTACAACAACAATGACATATACAATGGCCATTACAACAACAACAATGACATATACAATGGGCATTACAACAACAATGACATATACAATGGGCATTACAACAACAATGACATATACAATGGGCATTACAACAACAATGACATATTCAATGGGCATTACAACAACAATGACATATACAATGGGCATTACAACACCAATACAATGACATATACAATGGGCATTATAACAACAATGACATATACAATGGGCATTATAACAACAATGACATATACAATGGGCATTACAAGAACAATGACATATACAATGGGCATTACAACAACAGTGACATATAAAATGGCCATTACAACAACAATGACATATACAATGGGCATTACAACAACAATGACATATACAATGGGCATTACAACAACAATGACATATACAATGGGCATTACAACAACAATGACATATACAATGGGCATTACAACAACAATGACATATACAATGGGCATTACAACAACAATGACATATACAATGGGCATTACAACAACAATGACATATTCAATGGGCATTACAACAACAATGACATATACAATGGGCATTACAACAACAATGACATATACAATGGGCATTACAACAACAATGACATATACAATGGCCATTACAACAACAATGACATATACAATGGGCATTACAACAACAATGACATATACAATGGGCATTACAACAACAATGACATATACAATGGGCATTACAACAACAATGACATATACAATGGGCATTACAACAACAATGACATATACAATGGGCATTACAACAACAATGACATATACAATGGGCATTACAACAACAATGACATATTCAATGGGCATTACAACAACAATGACATATACAATGGGCATTACAACAACAATGACATATACAATGGGCATTATAACAACAATGACATATACAATGAGCATTACAACAACAATGACATATACAATGGGCATTACAACAACAATGACATATACAATGGGCATTACAACAACAATGACATATACAATGGGCATTACAACAACAATGACATATACAATGGGCATTACAACAACAATGACATATACAATGGCCATTACAACAACAATGACATATACAATGGGCATTACAACAACAATGGCATATACAATGGGCATTACAACAACAATGACATATACAATGGGCATTACAACAACAATGACATATACAATGGGCATTACAACAACAATGGCATATACAATGGGCATTGCAACAACAATGACATATACAATGGGCATTACAACAACAATGACATATTCAATGGGCATTGCAACAACAATGACATATACAATGGGCATTACAACAACAATGACATATTCAATGGGCATTACAACAACAATGACATATACAATGGGCATTACAACAACAATGACATATACAATGGGCATTATAACAACAATGACATATACAATGAGCATTACAACAACAATGACATATACAATGGGCATTACAACAACAATGACATATACAATGGGCATTACAACAACAATGACATATACAATGGGCATTACAACAACAATGACATATACAATGGGCATTACAACAACAATGACATATACAATGGCCATTACAACAACAATGACATATACAATGGGCATTACAACAACAATGGCATATACAATGGGCATTACAACAACAATGACATATACAATGGGCATTACAACAACAATGACATATACAATGGGCATTACAACAACAATGGCATATACAATGGGCATTACAACAACAATGACATATACAATGGGCATTACAACAACAATGACATATTCAATGGGCATTGCAACAACAATGACATATACAATGGGCATTATAACAACAATGACATATACAATTACAACAGTCTTACGTAGTTACGATGGTTGAAACTTGAAGCAGCACCTTGAAATCTCACACATGAGTCGAAGTGGATATGAAAAAAACATGTTACCGGTATGCTCTGTATTGATTTGCAGAAATGCAATCAGTCTGTACTATTGACTATGTCTGTTTTTTCTCGGATGTTTAAAAAATAACTCAAAACATACTTATTTCGTGGTCACTGGTACTGGCACCTCTTTCCTCATGATTTTGTGTTCTTGGCTATTTACTGTTTCATTGCTTTAAGCTGCAAATCTAGAGTCAGATATACTGACACAATAAAGGCAAACATATAAGTTCTCTTGTTATTAGGGGCTATCCACGAAGTATGTTTGTCATTTTTGGTGTGACCCCCCACCCTTTGTTACGCTTCACTGCACTGGTTTGTACATGCCCCGAAAACGTTGAGACAGCCCCCATCGATTATGCTTGTTCACCTCTTTTTATATTCGTTGGATATAAGTATTGATACTGGGGGTTGAGGTAGAATATAGGTCTGTATAAATAATAATAAACAATAACATCAAATGTCCATATTTATCTACAGAAGCCCTTTGACCTAGCGCTGGGAGTCCATCTCTGACTATTATTATTGATGCACTCAATGTTGCAAGTATACCACCCTTAAGACAAATTCCACCTTTCATGGGTATGTTTTGTGCACCAAAACACGTTGAAGAACGCAACGCGTTTGGTAATTAAGGGTATATATTTAGAACAAGAGCTGTCATTTCATTTGAGGGTAACTTTATGTAATTTTAGTCAACAATAGGTAACACTAATCTATGAATAAAATATGTTAATGAATTACTTTATATGATATATCATGAAACAATGCAACTTGTGCACATTACAGGGTATATTTTTGGTTGTATTCCAACTTTAAATGGATATAATGTTGACAGATACCTACAACGTGTTGGGGGGAGGGGGGATCAGCTAGATTTAAATTCTCAAGGATGGTATTCTGGCAACGTATCGAGTGGCCCCCAAGCTGATGACGTTTAGTAAAATATACACACCCATTTGTATAGCAATGAATGCTATCAGTTAGATATCAACAACTAAACGTTTTCTTTTTGAATTGCTACTTAGCGATCACCAAGACACTATCCACCAGCATCATCCCAGTAGCCCCCCGTGGTGAGAGAGTTGAGTCCCAGTAGCCCCCCCCCCGAGGTGTTGAGTTTGAGCCCCAGTAGACCCCCCGGTCAGTGTGCTATTAATTTAACCCTCTACAGCATTCCTTATTTATTTTGACAATAAAATGTTTATTTTGACAATAATATGATTACAGTAAAACAATCAAACACAATAAAAGAAACATTCATCAAATAATTGTTGTTTATATATTTTTTGAAAGGTAAATGTAATTGTAGGTCTTCAAAGTGCCCAATATGAGTTAATCAGTTGAAGCTCCATTTAACTTTCACACATCGACTGGGTAGCTCATTACCAAAGGTTTAAATGAAGTTTTCTACACTAAAAGCTTTTGTGAGGTGAGTAAAACCCAATTTAGATTTCACACATTGAGTGAAATGGTAATTGCTCAGAAGCTATTGCGAGTTAATCATAATATAATTGAATTTTCACAAGCTTAGTAGAAAACCAGTTGTCCTCACGTTGTAATGATTTTATTTGATATCACTATTTCATTTCATCATCACCTGCCTGTGTATCGATACAATAGCGAAATAAAACATGTAGTACGTTTCCCGCATGTATATCTAGCTATCTAGCTATGTAAAATCTTTACACAATTTTTTTCAATGCGCGCGTGCAATTTGAACCTCATGCGAGTGACGACGCGATGTCTGCTGTAGCGGTGCCTTGTCCACGTGATAAATAAACGTATTTTTTACAGTCTATTCAGTGTAATCTGTATCGCGATATGCATCGTATCGTGACCTCTGTATCGCGATACGTATCGTAACGTCAAATAGTATATCGTTCCGGCACCAGTCATGTGTCACTAGGCGTCCAATGCTTCACATGGCGGATAATTGTGTGCTATCAGACTTTACTAGTCAAGGGCATAGCTATGCATACATTCATGTGGAAGCACTAATCTAAGAAGGGGTGTGGGTGTTCATTAAAAAAGCCTAATCATTTGCAATCTGATTCATTTTTTAAGTCAAACTAAAACTTATAAAAGAATGCCCCTCCGGCCATGGGTAAAAACATGACCCATCCACTCGACACCCAGACCTGGTGCATGTGAACCTTCAGTATATTATATATATATATATATATATATATATATATATATATATATATATATATATATATATATATATATATATATATATATATATATATATATATATATACATATACATATACATATACACATACACATACACATACACATACACATACACACATATATATATATATATATATATATATATATATATATATATATATATAGATATATGTATAACAAAGACTAGTTCTAACGTGCTAGGGTCTTGCAGTGTATTAAGGTTATTTACAGGCTTCCCGTTTACTATGTAATAGCACAGTTAATTATAAAAGTTAGTGAAGCATTTTTTGCAATACATGTACTACAATACATGTACATGTACTACATGTACATGTACTACAATACATGTACATGTACTATAATACATGTACATGTACTACAATACATGTACATGTGCTACAATACATGTACATGTACTACAATATCATTCCAAATCATTGGAAAACTTATACTATAATGATCACGATAACTATAATGATCACGATAACTATATTAATAGACAAACGCGAACCCTTTGAAATACTAACAGCCATTTAATCATAAGCCAAGAAGACATATGTAGGCAATGATAATGCTTCGGTAATAAATGTTTACGAGTGTATCATATCTACAAAAATAGTAACTCCTTCATTTAGGCGGAAGTTTAGCGCAATATGACTAAACTGGAGTATGTGCGTTCTGCACCCAACGTCTTGTCCTTGTGGACACTTGTAAGGGACAATTCCGACAGGCGCTCAGTTGTTACCGTGACGTCACATGGCACTAAATGACCTCTCTGCTGTGACAGTCGAGACAGACATCACCAGCAGTATATCACGACTGCTGTATACATTTAAGGGCACAGGACATTATCGTGTCATCGAGTGTGTGGGTCTCTCAGCGGCATTGACCATCTTCCATCTTGCCTTCCATTTTGTAGCTGACTCAGATCACCTGGCATATCGTCTTGGAATGTCGTCTTGGCTAGTGTCAGATTCACCCGCTGTCGTGGTGTGAAGTACTGGGCGACGTAGTAATTCTGAGCTACTAATAAACGTGTGTCCATTTCCTACAGCAAGTGATCCACGAAGAACATATAGGCCCTACATTGCCCTAATCCAATACTAGATGGGTGTGTCAGTTATATCAGCAGGCACGTTCTCACGGACGCTGCTTCTGTCTACCATTATTGCGCGGCTTGCTCGCCTCAATCTCAAATCATCCCAAGTCTTCTCTACAACCCTGTCAAAGAATGCATTCCAATTCCATACTTCTGGGTTGGGTACACTGAGGGTACATTGCTTTACATGTAGGAATGTTATCAGAGGAAGCCGACTTTGAAGGACATGCTCAATTGTCACTAGTGTTGTGAAAAGTAAAAAATTTGATGGACAACAAGTAGCGCCTGACTGCCTGACTGCCTGACTGCCTGACTGCCGTCCCCATCTTCCTCCAAATATTCATAGGCAGTGACTAAAGCAATGAATACAGACTTAAATGTACACAGAGCGTCCGCGCGACTGGACCATCTTATCTCACAGAGCGATTGCAGAATAGTTCTGTTGTCCATACCAACTTGCGCATCCTCGTTTAACCCAAGCTCAGCCTGAAAGACTGAAGGAGAAGATAAACTGATGGACTGTATCCATCATATTTCTAGTGACTCCCTGATGGCATGCACAATAGTCAAGTTAACACTGAGTCCTTTGGAGTGAGTGCCGATGGGGCCAGGTCGGCCCTGTTAGCTGGCTCATTGGTGCTTGCACTCCGCGATGGATGATTAACGATTAAGGGCCACATTAGATTTTTTAACACACATTGATGCCACATTGATGTGGAAGCACGTGCGTATGGCTATCCATGCGCCTGCTGTTGTGAAAAATATAGATCCAAAATCCCAAAATAGCGTGCGTAATGCTCAAAATGGTTGATATATATATATATATATATATATATATATATATATATATATATATATATATATATATATATATATATATATATATATATATATATAAAAACATTGGTCCTAGTATACTATCTCTGCTGTACCCCACTCCAAACTGATTTCCAGTTTGAAATCTCCCCATCTTCAATTACTCTCTGTGTTCTGTCTGTGAGCCATTTTTCTACCCAGTTGATTACACCATCGCCAGTTTAAGCAACAGTCTTTGGTGCGGCACTTTATCAAAAGCTTTCTGAAAATCTAAGTAGACAACATCCACTGATGACCCTGGTAGTGAACTGATATCTAACATGGTAAAAACTTAGCTGAAATACTTTTCCAATAAAGTAGTTCAATGAATTCCTGCGTAGTGCTGTGTAATGTTTATTGGCTTTGCATTATTAATGCCTTTCTACGGTTGCCCAGTCGGTGCATACTGCGTTTTGTTGTTGTAGATTTACAGCCATACTGTGAACAGATCTACACCTCGGGCAGGTTATCTGGTGGTGTCTGGACTTGGCAGGCGACTGGACGGCCGTTCACGTTCACAGACTGGTCGCCTGGAAGTCCGAGCGGTGGAAAGGAAGACACAGTCACTCTACTTGATCCCCAAGGCGATGGAAGAAGGATACAGTGGAACGATTCACCTAGTACTTTGCTGTGGTGTTCCATTTGTGAATTTCATTAAAGGGGAACCAACATCATGGTTTTGGGCCGTTTGCACCTATATGAGTTGCTAAAACATAACCATTTACAACTACAATTAAGACTATCACGCCAGTGGTTTACTAGGAAAACCTGTTGAACACACATCATCTTAATTTCATGGACCGCGCTACACTGTTAGATAACACTACGTCACTAGCGTCAAAATCTAGCAAAATTCGCTCGCCATATGAAAATATGTGTTTGTGTACACATATTCCCATATTTGCAAATACGATATGGCTATGCTGTTTGCGTCCAAACTCAAACTATGTAACATATTTTGGCCTTTGTTTACTAAACTACTCCTCTTTCTTGCAAAATAACACGTTTGTTTGATACTTCTCCCATTTTTAGAACACATTCTGAGTAAACCAATGGCATGATTTTCTGGATTTTAATTGCACATGGTTAGTTTTTATTATCTCTTAGATGCACAGCCCCAAAACCACGACTTTTGTTTCGTTTTAGCACTGACGGTAACATAGCAGTGCAATATGGATAATACCTAGTTAGGAAATTAACCGTTGGTGGGCAACGCCTGCATTGGTCCGACGTTGGTGTACCCGTCGTGGGTGTGCCGAATTTATGCCAGCTTAGGACCTATATTGACCATCACGGTACATTATTTTCAGCATTGTGAGTACTTCGAGTATATGCCAAACATATATAAAAAATAAATATTTTCTTGCTGACCAGAAACCTCACTGAAACAAATGTTGCACAGTTATGGAAACCTGGATGGAGTTTCCAATATCGACCTCTCTGGAACCGGGTGAAGAAAATGATCAATCGTACCATTTGCATGTAACTGAATCAAAGGGTTGACATTGTCTTGGAAAAGAACTAGTCGATTTTAAGACGAATGTCACGATCAACAATTCCCGACATTCCATGCTTGTACATTGAACAATTCACTGTGGACAGTGTCATCACAGTCACATGGTATTTGTTTTGTAATTAGCAGACATTTATTTCCAAGCACGCACGCACGCATGCGCGCACGCACGCCTGCACGCACACACGCACGCACACACACACACACACACACACACACACACACACACACACACACACACACACACACACACACACACACACACACACACACACACACACACACACACACACACACACACACACACACACACACACACACACACACACACACACACACACACGCACACACTTGTCATTTATAAAACCAGAACCATGTGTACATAAGCATGGATCATTTCTAAAAGGAAGCGTTCATTATTGCAATGCACGTACGACAACGTTACTCCAAATTATAGCAATATATGCAGTTACTGTCGCATTTCTTCGAATTGCTATTATATGAACTATTTTCCTGGATATGGTGAGGTAAATGTTAGAGTGTATATAGACGGATGGCATCAACAAGTTATGCAATAACTGTATCCAAGTGTTGTGTGGGAGCCCACATTGGAAAATTTATTGTTAGGCGTGCGGCATGAACAGGTATGCAATAATTATACCCATGATGTTTTAGCTTTTGGCGTGGTACATTATAGTAAAATTGGTATTAACGTAATGGGACCGTCCGCAGATGTTTATTAATTTTGATTGGTTAACGCCGACCTTGTAATGGGGTAGGAAAGTTACCAAGCGATGGGTATAAGAGGCAAAGTAAAGTGTATTCAAGAGAGGGGTCAGAATACAAAAATGTGGCATTAAAGTTCCAACGATGATGTCCTGCAAGGCCCGGTATGAAGAGGGCGCGGTTTATCGCGAAGTCGTAAAACCCTCTACAACTTTGCTCGCATTGACAACGGCGAGTGAAAACCCAGACAATACAATGCCACGTAAGTAATTACTGCGCATTGTTTGACTGTATGCGTTGACCGTATGCTGCCTACTGACTGTTTGCAACTGTTCAGCTATTTTTCCAACTTCCTCACTCAGCTCCTCCATTCTTCGCTTGTCGATTCTTTTCACTCCCGCAATTCTTCTCATCCAGTTTTTCTCGCAAACTTGCAGCCTCTCTTTTCGTTTTTTTGTCATCGCCATGGTCTCTAGGCCGTATGTTGATGTTATGTATGAGTTAAGAACCTTTCCTTTTAGCTTTCGAGCTATCTCCCATCACCCGTTTCTGTAGACATCCGTAATAACTAGAACACATGCATGTGTGAGTAAAATGGCATCTAATTTATTTAACACAGATTAATAATAAGTATGTGATGCCGAAGCTCCCCTAACTAAAATGAACTTCCTATGGTAACAGCGAGTTGCACTCTAGGGGCGTACATCACATCATATAACCATATGTTACAACACATGATAAAATGTACTAACCATATGTACATTGATGCAAAAATAGAAAGGCGTGAGTACAAGGATCCCCTACAATGAACAATGCTATACATAAAGTATGTAAATCCACAAAACATACTCTGAATGGTCTGAGGGCCTATTTCGCCCCAAACAGTAGTACTCAGGTAACGTCGACATGAGTACCAGTACTAAAAACCCCGTGTACACAGCTGACGATTCAACGAAGAGAGAAAAGCATTTAATGCAAAACCTCGTGTAGCAATCTAGACAGGGAAAAGCGTAACAAATCTCAAAAACCTTTGTGAACTGCGTCTCTGCAATTAGTGTTTCACAATGAATCTACGCATGTACACAATGTGACATATTAGAAAGAAAGAAAACAGTTGATGTAATGTTAGGGAGGGTGGGTCGGATTTCAAATTTGATCACAGTTGTTGTCGTTGTTAACTGGGTGAGCGCAGAGAAACAACTGGCCTGTGTCTCCACTACCCGTTACAGCTCTCCCGCCCTAAGCCGTCTCACTTTCGCTCAATCCCCAGTCTGATAACGCGCACGACCCTACTGGTCCTGCAAACCCGACCAGCTCCTCCTAGCGATTAACAGTCTTAACGGCAGGGCCTGCGTAGCTAATACGGGAGGGGGCGCCACTAATACGTGTCTGCACACCACCCGGTCGGCCTTGCGCTATTGCTCTGCGAACGACTACGCTCGCAAAACGTTATTTCGTCGTTTGGACAAATTGCATATTAGTAGTCTCGATCAGTGGACGCAATTGCCACACTTCATGCGGTCTTCGGCGTGTCTCTGCCTGGTAAGACCAGTCGCAAACGTACGGTTGCTCCAAGTGCGGATATATTTGATAAAAGATACTGCGTGAGCTGTAACCGCTGCAGGGTCGTCTACAAATGAACATTACTAAAATAATAACTTCTTCTTAGCAAATACATGTGCACAATCCATAATATCATGATATATGAATAACATGTAGTAACTGTTTGTTTGTTTGGAATGTTGTTCAATCAGGCTACGTCCATTTCCAGCCAAGCCTGTGATTATGGAGTGCAATAGGAAGTTCAATATGAAGACATTCTACATAAAACTATTAAGTCTAAAATATGCATCCAATTATAAAAGACTACTTCCGTTTTGGCATGTGTGGTCAGGAAAGGAAGTGGATCGACATGTAATAAGGGAAACAAATTCATGATTTTTGGCCTATGCACTTATAAGAGTTACCAAGACAACCATTTGCAGTTACAATCAAGTTCTGACTTAGCAGCTCGTTTGATCGAAAGTTTGCGTTGCTTCTGTGTGTACACCGGCCCTTCGATTTCGGTCGAAAACGCTTAATTACAGCAAATATGCCATTGAGATTTGACAATAACCTCACACTTTTATACACAAATTACGAGAAACCCACAAGTGTGGTGTTCTTAATTGTTGTTGCAAATGGTATTTTTTATGAACTGTGTTAGGTGAATTTCCCCGAACCATGGCTTTTGTTTCGCTTTAAGATAAACGGAGGGATTTGGGGGTCTTCTCGCCAGACGCTCTTAATTCTCCCCGTCTCCAAAGCAACTAGCTGTAGTCCAGATTTCGTCACGCGAGAGTGCTTTTCTTCGAACGGAGCAGACAGATTTCCCCCGTATGCAGGTAATTAGGTTCAATCGTTGTGAGAAATTCGTCATGTAAATGGTTTTGGGAAATAGAAGAATGCATGTTAACCAGTTGGTGTTACATGCGCCTTCCGGCCGAGTTTCAATACATTTGTGAACGCTAAACCGAATTTGTGTTCCACATTAAAGAGCATGTTGTATCTCGGATTGTGAAATGACAACATAAAAATATATTATCGCAATCCATAGGTCATAAGACGGCATTTGCATATTCACGACGTCACACAAAGTGTTTCCATGTATACCGAATGACCATATGGACCTGCTGAGTTTGGAGGTGTCAGGCATACACTTTTGACACGATTTCATTGGCAACTCAACCGAGGTGGTTTCACGCCAGGCACTACCAAGTACCAAGTACCAATGCATATATGGACATTTAAGAGATAATGTTTTGTATCCTGAAATTTCGTAAACACGAACTACCAAGTTATCCCATCCGGAATTGTCAGGCATTCGTTGCTACGGAAAAGCGTCGTGTCCGTGTAAGCACATTCGTGGACATACGGGCGCTTGGGTGGAGTTCCAAACTGTGCAATGTGAAATTGTTTATGGAGACAAGACTGATTGTAGAACGACAATGTTTTGTGTCGTAATTTAGCCATCATTGTACGCTTTGTCCACGATTCAAAGGCGGAGACTCACCGCGGGCATTTTAGGAATTTCTGTCTGCGTACGAACGTAAACAGCATTGTCAATCACCAATGCGTGCCTGGGATTTGCCTCCGCTGCCAAGTGTTAGTGCACGTGTTTGTTGTATATGGTGAGGAGTGGACTGACCGAAAAAGTCATCACAAAGACATGACGCATTCGTTTCAAGGTGGGGAATGTACCTCGTTTTTATGCCGATGTAATCACTGTCATCAATCAACATCCCGTGTACCAACATGAACAGTGGCTCGATAGTTCTGCCTTGACCTCTTAGAAATATATATATATATATATATATATATATATATATATATATATATATATATATATATATATATATATATATATATATATATATATATATATATATATATATATACATGTATTTGCCTCGTGTATTGTGGCACATGACACCCGTCCCCTCGAACAAGAGTCCGGTGCTCTAAACGCTAGATCACCGCGTTATTAGAAATGGTTTAAAAACATAACCGTTACAATGTTTTAATGTTTATCAAGAGGCAATGCGAAAATGGAAGACGAATATTATCCAATGGGAAATAATGCATGCCCATAAAGTATACCAATTATCGTTGACACGAAAGTGTCAGGGCTGGGTAAACTAATTATGAGAAATGTAACATATAAGGAGGAACGCAGTGTATAAAACGAGAGTTAACCCCACTTAGAATACCGCATGGAAGACACAGAAGAAACTGGGACTGGAAAAGCTACAAAGGAAAAATAATTAGGCTGATCCGGAAATGAGACAGCGTTGCTCATTAATTGATTCACATTATGTTCATATATTGTGACGTATTGTCACACTTTGACGTTTCTATTTTCCACAAATAATCAAGTAATGTCGAAAATAACCAGGCAATTTGTTTGAAAATATTACGACAATTAGGGAAATATATTCCTGGGTCAGTGTATCGAGGGAAACAAGGAATTGTACGTGTTTCCCCCCAAGCTACAGAAAAACCCCGACACTGTCCATGGAAGCAAACTACAGCGCTCGCATACTGGTGTGGACGCTCGGACGCTTGGGTGGACTGTACAATGTGAACTTGTTTATGTTGTAAAGAAAAACACGTATGACGCATGTGTGGTGTCATAAGTTAGCTAACATTGTTCAAGGGGGTGACATGCATATCTGGAATGTTGGGAATTTCTTTTTGCCGCAGACATCTTTATCAAACACCTGCCTGTGTCTTCGTTTTTACATTTTTTGTTGCGTAGACACTAGGCAGTCAGAGCGCTACACGTGGACAGATCAGCATCTAGCCTCCTGACATCGCTGTGGCGCGGTGTTCTAGCGGATAGAGCACCGGACTCTCGATCGAAGGGACCTGGTTCAAGTCAACCTCCTACCAAAACAAATTCGTTAACCGCACATTGCCTATGTTTTTTTTCTGAAGAGTCAATAAAAGCCGTTATTCCCTTCTATATGGTGTCCGTGGACGGGAAAATAGAAGATCCCACTTAGCTAAGTGGAATCATCTGTTGTGGACACAAATATGGTGGTATCGATATCTATCGATATCCCAAGCACTTCCCGATCACCAGATTGACCCACCCACTTCCAAATAACCAGATTGACCCACCCACTTCCCAATCACCAGATTGACCCACCCACTTCCCAATCACCAGAACGATCGCACCCACTTCCCAATCACCAGATTGACTCACCCACTTCCCAATAACCAGATTGACTCACCCACTTCCAAATCGCCAGATTGACCCACCCACTTCCAAATCGCCAGATTGACCCACCCACTTCCCAATCACCAGAATGATCGCACCCACTTCCCAATCACCAGATTGACCCCACCCACTTCCCAATCACCAGAATGATCGACCCCACTTCCCAATAACCAGATTGACCCACCCACTTCCCAATCACCAGATTGACCCACCCACTTCCCAATGACCAGATTGACACACCCACTTCCCAATCACCAGAATGACCCACCCAATTCCCAATCACCAGAATGACCCACCCACTTCCCAATCACCAGAATGACCCACCCACTTCCCAATCACCAGAATGACCCACCCACTTGCCAATCACCAGATTGACCCACCCTCTTCCACTTAGAACAACCTCCGCGCATGCGTGACATTTACTTGCATATCACCTTTGCCACAACTTACATTGATATACATATTTTACACATACCTTTATTTCATTTTGTAAACTCCTAATATGCGCAAAAACAATCTTTCAATGATAATTGCATACAAATGCGGGTAGTATCTTGTTTCGCATGCATCCTATATACACTTGAGACTCATGGGTAATAAATGGCTGACCTGTGGATTGCCCCAGTAACCTTCCAATTTGTGCGTTCATTGTTCAGTTAAGTCGACTACCTGAGCGATACCCTCGTGATCCCGTCGACCAACACGTATCCGTATCGCGCCTACATCGAACCGAATTTTGCCGAGTATCGGTACACCAGGATGTCAACCTGTTCGCTTTGACCAGCAAGATATAATATATTCTCTTCTAAGGATGAAAAAACACTGTGGAAATATTATGTTATGCCTGCATTATGTTATTAATCATTTGAATAGGAAATATATATGATGTCAAGACATCATGCGACGTTTTGATTGTAGCTGAGATGGGTACATAGGGACTTTAAAGTCTAGGAATACAATTTCAAGTCACTTTCTTCTAACTAAATTTGTTTCACTGTGCTTTGGAGTATGCTTCATAATATATTATTTCTATTCAGTTTATTCAAACAGTTCGACATGTACTAATATACTCCATTAGTGTGGAAGTGCTCTCTTTCTTTTTTACTTATAGTTCTTCACGTGTCGCTACACTTTTTCCCGCCATTACAGCACACCTGCTCTGGCACAGGAGTTGCAAACTGCCAGATCGTCTGGACGGCAAGGCTCTTGTCGGACAGGGCATTCTAGTTCTAGTAGATGTTGCATTGTTTTATGGATTTTCTCCAGTCAAATTCAGTATGCGCATCTTGTTTATACCCCACTTCTGCATCATGTCTCTTCAGCGCCCGACACCAGTCTAGAGGCGGTTGAGACACCGCCAGGCCGGTCACGCCTCACTGGTTCCTTTTGTTGGGAACTCTTCCCTGTCACGAGACATTTTGTGAGGTCTTCGTTGCATGTGCGTTGACCAATGAAGTATTCTGTAGCGGTGTGGTTTACAATACTGTGAAAAAAATTGGCTAACTGGTTCGGGTTAGTGTTTGGGTTAGATATAGGGTTTGGGTTAAGGTTAGGTTTAGGGAATCCTAACCAGTTTATTTAAGTATATTTTTTTAAAGATGAAACCTTGTCTGATGAGTAGGTCACAATAAAAATTTCATGAAAATCGGTTAAGTAGGTTTAGAGATATTGCATTATATATAGAAATTTCGGGGTTAATTTATATGTATTATGGTAAACTTTGTGTCGTGTGAGCAGTCACTTCCTCTCAACGGATTGCTGTGAAATCTTAAGCATACGCTTGTGAACGTTAAGTGCATTTTTGCACGGCTAGCCTTTGTATATATGCATGTTAAGTTACAGTCGCATCACAGCTGCGCTTGGCATTGGCCCAACGCGTACGCACATATGGAAACATTATGATGGCAGAGAAAAAGGAAGTTTCAAGTTTTTCTACGCACAATACTTGTTAGCACGTTTCAGCAGGTTTTTTTTATCTGGATATCTGGCGTTTTATAAATACCTGCTTTAGTATCACTACTACTACTACTACTACTTGCTATTACTACTACTTGCTATTACTACTACTACTACTACTACTACTACTACTACTACTACTACTACTACTACTACTACTACTACTACTACTACTACTACTACTACTACTACTACTAATACTACTAATACTAATACTACTATTGATACTACTACTACTAGTAGTAGTAGTTGTAGTAGTAGTAGTAGTAATAGTAGTAGTAGTAGTAGTAGTAGTAGTAGTAGTAGTAGTAGTAGTAGTAGTAGTAGTAGTAGTAGTAGTAGTAGTAGTAGTAGTAGCAGTAGTAGCAGTAGTTGTTGTTATACGAATGGTTCGAGAAAGACACAGGTGATTGAAAAGGCTGTCTACGTTCGTGCGAATATATTTATAACCACATTCCAGCGATGCGCATTGTCGTTTCCTTTGATCCACATACACATTTGCCTAAATTACGACATAAACAATCAGTCGTTCTGTGTGTTTTTCTTGTCTACGTAGACAACTTGACATTGTATAGCGGGGCAATACAGGCGTGAGAGCATTTCTGCAGCATGAGAAAATATATGATTCCCCTTGCTCTTGATACACTCTCTTGTTAGGAATATATTTCCAAGGGTCCCCATTAATCATTAGTCGACATAAATTGATTACTTCGTGAAGAACTGTATAGTGTTTTTTTAACCATATTTGAACATATGTGAATAAAATATGTTCATGTCAATAATTCTTGCATACATGAAAATGTTGAACATTTTGTACGTTTTATCTCTGCCGCACTTCTTACATGCGACGACATATGCAATGTAACGAAATTCCTGGAAGCAAATGGGTTCGATGTTGTTCAAATAATACCTCTAAGCTCTAAGAGAAACAAGGGCTATGGATATCCGAATGTCAATCCATCGTGATGTATGCAATGCTGATTTTAGACCATTATATTGTGCCAAGTACTCCGAGCAACAAAACTTTCTATCAAGACACCCGTACACACCCCCCACACACTACCCCCCCATACACACACACACACACACACACAGGTATTCGCCGCGCGCGCGCGTTGTTTCTGCACACCGCCCCTCCCCCCACACATAAATATATATATAATTTTGAGAGCACGTAGCGCCATCTGGGCGGTTTATATTAATTATAGTAGAAAGCAAGCACCCACGTATTGGCCCGAGGTCGCAAATCTCGGGCCAATCACAGTAAACAGATACTACTACTATTCTACAACCAACACAAGTATCCATGGGTCTAAATTCACGCGACCTTCAACAGTTTGAACATGCAATGAGTATTGCACATGCAACGAGTATTGCATCACTTGCGTGACGCAGTTGTTTCTGGTAATACGTTTGACATTCCCTTAAACAATCTCGAGCGTATTGATGGCATATTGGTCTGAGACATTTTGTAAACATTGCTCTCATGACTGTCACGTATGAACTACCAAGTTATGCCGTCCTGGGGACGGGCGTTTTTGCCAGTATACATAATGCAAGGTTATGTACTTTACTGGATGCTCAAAGTCATCACACAAGCGTTCTTGTTCTGTGTTTACATTTTCTTTTTAAATATAATACATTTAAAGCAAAATATTTATGATTCTTGAAAACCACTGCCTTTAATTTGTTTTGGCCAGTGCAAAACGTGTATCCTTCATCTGAGCCGTGCACCATTGCAAGTGAGGCTCTGTTGTTGCATATCTTCATCCGTCTACTCACCTGTAACAGGTGCTTCTTATAAGTGAGGCTGCGGTGGATGACGATGCGGAGGGTTGATCTGGCCTCAGCATTGAGAAGGTGGAATTTTGAGAATATATGTGTTCGTTCAGTTAAGTTTTAGTCGCCAGTAGTCAACGACCGACGAATTATGTTCGCCGCAGTCAAAAAAAAGAAGTATGTTAACAAATGTGTTGTGGCATACTCTACATAATAACTCAGTTGTTCGTGTTACAAATTCCACCGAAGCGAAGTAGTTCGCCGTAGTATTGTGGGGATTGATGATTTCATACACGCAGCTACATAGTTTACAGTCTACTACTTCACCAGCGTTTACGTTTACAATATGTGCTAATGTTACCTCACTCTGCCAAGTGTGTCATTCATGTGTTGTAGGTCAGAGTCAAGGTGGACGTTGGCGCAGTTGTCGGTGTAAAAAAATGTGTTTGCTAGACCGTCCTCGCTAGTTTTCTGTTGCGTTTCGATCCGGTTTTGTTTCGTTGGCGTCTCACAACGTGTCTCTCAGCAAATGGCCGGTCTGGCAGGCGCGACAACCAAATGCCCGAGTTGAGAGTTTATGGGGCGATACAAGCGAGCACTCGGAGCTGGGCATAAAGGTTAATGTGGAGGTTTACTTGCCCAACCAGTGCCTGCAAAGTGACGCATCAACGCACCGCGTGCTATGACCTAGCCCTGGAACCTGGTTAACTATACGTCAGTGTCAGTGTCAGAAGCTACTTTGTGCAGACTAAACCACCAACCCAAAGAAGACAAATTGGAGTACTCACCTTGTTCCACAGATACGCCATGGGGGTGCACCAACTCTGATCACCCACCAGGGCATCAACATCTTATCACACAGCTGGTGTTGCAATTCCATCCTCAAACACTGTTGGCCATTAGAGGACATTCGTACCGACCGTTGACCCCCTCTGAAATGAACATCCAGAGGAGAAAGAACATTTCAAAGAAGCCAAGGTTTTCCTTGGTTCCTAGTATCAGCATCCACCCCCAGCGCGGATACTGCTAAATCAAGGAAAAAGCCAACATAGAAACCCTATTAGCAATATCGTATTAACAAATCTCTTTGCACATTTGGTTTAACTTACTATTGCTACCAATGCCTTCATCACCTGGCTTTGCAAACAGTTTTCCAATAACTGCTGCTCCCTGAATTGAGGCACATCCATCACAATGTTACGTTTGTACAACCATTTACAGCAGTCACAAATTCATTCGAAGCGTTGGCACAATAATGGAAGACATGGACAAAATTACGTGTATCCTGAAGCCGGAGTTAATTTTGCTTGGGTGACTGGCGAGTGGTATTTTATGACGGTATATATCCATGCATTATACCAGATCAATAAGACCACCCCATCAGACCAAACGTTGAACCTTAAAGTTATGTTAGAACTATTTTGTACAGGTTATTATTCATGGCAATATGTTATTTACAGTCATGTTACACAATGAATTAGGCAAATATCAGGACAGATGTGATTTTAATATATCAAAGTGCCACTGTTCGAAACAATTTATTGATACGCGCGAACTTTGATTGACCGGCATCGGCCATTGAAATTAACCCTTTTAATATTCGTGATATGGTAAACATAAGTTTTTCTTTCAAGCAAATCCCTTTCCCTCTCATGCTCAACATGGGTGTTGTTTTAAATAAACTAATAAACAAAACTCATAATTTTGTATTATATATATATATATATATATATATATATATATATATATATATATATATATATATATATATATATATATATATATATATATATATATATATATATATATTGGGAGGAATGTTTAAGTTTAGCAACTACCTGGCGAATTATTTTCGCCATAGTCAAAAACAGATGTAGGTCGACAAATGTGTGTGGCATATTCTACATATTATCATAGGTTGTCGTGTCAAAGGTTTAAACGAAGCCACTTGGCACGCTGCCGTAATGTGGGCATACGTATCCGCCGTCACAGTGTTTTATGTCTACTATATTACTAGCGTTTCATATGTTTGTTCTAATATTATCGTCCCGCTCTGCATTGTGTTTTCGTATTGATGTGTTTTGGGTCAGTGCTAATTGGGACTTTGGCGCTGTCCTTATTTACATAGACAAAGGCCATGATGTGTGTATGGTAGACCGGCCTCGCTAGTTTTACAATGCAGTTCTATCAAACTACTGTGCTGGAACAAATATGGAATGATTTTTTGCTGGCGGTTTTAGTGGATATTATCAACACCGAAAAATACAATATAATCCACTTTCTGATATCACTTTGGAAACTAACTTTGGCTAACTAGAGCACAATCCTCCTCCTTTGAAAAAACGCTTGATTTGTCTACGAAACGTGACAGAGATCGTGTTCCGCAGCACGACATTCACGCCTGATTGCTATATAAAGAGGGGATACTCGGTAGGATTCATCACCGAACACGTACCACACTTCACTTGAACGAAGATCTTCGTGTGGCTGAATCCGGTAAGGAGATTGGCCGTTTGCTTTCAACAAATGGAGATATTGTTAATATTTGTTTCCCGATATTGACATAGCATAACACATCTAACTGAATAGCACATTTAACATAATATAAGAGTTAGAGTTATCGTTATAGTTATCGCAATTTCCTATTTCTCTCCTTACAGAGTTGCTTTGAAGAGACAATGCATGCGATTATTGTCTTACTTTTCGCCTTCATGGCATTGGCGTTTGTCGCAGCTTACGCAGCTGTTGAAGTAAGTAACAACATTAGTATTGCTAGTTATATTGTCTTATCGAGCAAATGTACACCGATGGGAGCTTGATGTGAGAGCATTACTGCAAGCGTAGATACTCACTCACTCACTCACTCACTCACTCACTCACTCACTCACTCACTCACTCACTCACTCATTCACTCACTCATCCCTTGACTGGGCCGATCGTAGGGGTGTGCGCTTAGAGGCTTCCACAGTGATCTTTCTCCATCTGGGACGATTGCGGGCAGCATCCCATAATTGCTTGTAGCTCCAGACAGGTCCACTCTCGAATGTTGTCCATGTACATGTTTTTGTGGTCTTCTTCGTTTTCAGCCGCATTTAACCGTGCCTTGTAGTATTTGTTTGGCAGGTGTGTTGTGTCTGGTTGTACGACCGAACCATTGGAGTTTTCGGCGTTTTACTGTTGCCAAAAGCGGTTCTTGTGGTCCTGTGGCTTCATAGATGGTTTGCATTACTGGCATATTTGTTATGTGGCCTCTGTAAGAAATATTCAGGATCCTTCTGAACAATTTAATCTCAAATGCAGCTATTCTTATTTCAGACTCGGCTTTCAGGGTCCAGCTTTCGCATCTGTATGTCAGCACTGACACAACCAGGCTTTTATAGAGTCGTATCTTTGTTGCCGTTTTGATGTTGTTGTTGCTCCATATCTTCTTGAGTCTTGCTATCGCTGATGTTGCCATATTTATCTGTGTGTGTGTGTATTTCCTCCTCGGTGGAGTGACTCTTAGAGGAGATGATCGATCCGAGGTACTTGAATGATGTTACTTCTTCGAGGCTTTCTCCATTCATTAATATAGTTGTTCTTAGCGCTATTCTACTATTTTCTGCACTTATTTCCATTCCGTAAGCACGCGCTCTCCTTTCCAGTGTTGTTATTTGTTCTTGTAGCTCCTCCTCTGTTCCAGCGATTAGGTCAATGTCATCTGCGAAACGGAGGTTGTTGATCTCTCTACCGTTTATCGAGATCGTGCCATTGAAGTTGTGTAGAGCTTCTTGCATGATATTTTCAAGGTATAAGTTGAACAGCACTGGCGACAAAAGGCATCCCTGGCGTACTCAGACCGATGTTCGAAACGATTGTCCAATTTCTCCTTCGTGTAACACTGCACTAGTTGATATAGCGATTCGAGTAGTGTCACTAGTCCTTCGTCAATGTTATATCGTCGCATTACTCGCCAGAGTCCTTTGTGTCACACATGGTAAAATGCCTGTTTGAAGTCGATGAAATTGTAATATATATCTTGATGGTGATCAACGTGTTTCAATCTTAGGTTGAAGATTCGTTCGGTTTTGCTTCTTTTTGGCCGGAAGCCTGCTTGTTCTTCTGATAGATACATACACATTGTGATATATTGGAGAGAGCATCACAGAGAAAGCATGTCGCAGATAAATACATTAATCATTTTGGTATTGAACCACGACTTAATAATGTAAGATACATTCTAGAAATAGGATATTTCTTAATCCATGTAATTCATGCACACACACACACACACACACACACACACACACACACACACACACACACACACACACACACACACACACACACACACACACACACACACACACACACACACACACACACACACACACACACACCACGCACGCTCGCACGCACGCACGCACGCACGCATGCACCACACACACACACACACACACACACACACACACACACACACACACACACACACACCACGCACGCACGCTCGCACGCACGCACGCACGCATGCACCACACACACACACACACCATAAACACCACACACTGACACGCGCACGCGCACGCACAAGCACACGCACGCAAACATACGTTATATGTTACACACTTTAAAACATTCTTGGTTTGATCAATAGGAAGAAGCCGGTGACGGTGATTTGAGTCTGTCGGTGAATAAAGACAGCGACGAGTCGTCCGGTGAGTGTCAGTTACGACAATGAAGCTCACAATAGCGTGAAATGTGTGTGTGTGTGTGTGAGTGTGTGTGTGTGTGTGTGTGTGTGTTTGTGTGTGTGTGTGTGTGTGTGTGTGTGTGTGTGTGTGTGTGTGTGTGTGTGTGTGTGTGTGTGTGTGTGTGTGTGTGTGTGTCTGTGTGTGTGTGTTTGTGTGTGTGTGTGTGTGTGTGTGTGTGTGTGTGTGTGTGTGTGTGTGTGTGTGTGTGTGTGTGTGCGAGTGCGTGCGTGCATGCGTGCGTGCGTCGTACGTGGGTGTTCTTGTGCTTGCGGATGTGTACGACATCCCGTCAATATAAGTATGACGTGTTCTGATAATTATGCTACTACTGTGACATTTACATGTAGTGTTTGTTATCTTAATGGAGTATTGTAGTTATCGAGTGGCTCCTTGTCTTAATAAGTGTGTCACTATAACTGACTATTGCCATATTGAAAGGAACAATTTTCAAGTTACAGTAATCTCTATGCACGTTACCAATTATTGCTCTATTCTTTAGCAGCGCAACATAAAAACAATTGCTATATATTGTGTAAAGTCAGTGACGCATATGCTCTTCATTATTTACAGTTGATGGCGTTCGTGTCAAAAGAGGTATTGTACATGGTTTATGCTTATAGCAATATCGTTATAATTTTGGTCAGCGAAATATGTTTGTGGGAACAATTAATGATACTAATATTTATGCTACAGCCACCATGTCAGCCGCCTAATATAGCTCATTTGAGATATGTCTGTATTAGCCTTACATCGTGACAGGTGAAAACAACAGTCGTTATTTGGCACTTATCATAAATACAACGTATCTAATTTTATGAAGATGCCAAAACTATTTATTTTAGAGCATAAGGCACAGCAGATATGACGCCGAGAATCAGGAACCGCTTTTTTAAATGTTTAAGCACATTTGTTCCAGGAACGTCCAGGCCCAAGATACGCGCAGGTGCGAAGGGAATGTGGTCGAGGGGTGGTTGTTACTGTTATTACTGGTATTATGGCTACTGCATATCTACCCGATGGGGATGCATCTGCAAAGGGGACAGAGGCTGCGCAGTTTATATCTGGCACAACGGTCGTTGGCAGTATAGTTCGACTTGGCATCCCCGCGGCAACATGTGCTATTGCAATCACTACACCAAGCGCCTCAGAAGCTACGGTCTGTAGAGGAATCATTCGCCAAAAGGCCTAGGTGTTTCACGGCTTCTCTGTCAAGGGCCGCCACAAAGCAAGCACATGACTGCAAGGCGGTGTACATTACCGTTTTCATTGGACTGTATTTGACCGTGTCTCCAATATTTTGAATAACATGCAGTGTGATCTTGGAAATATTTAGCGAGACTATCTTTGGCTACAAATAACTACGACATTATTACTCTCTATTTTGATTATACGGAGATGAAAAAATAGTCATTAGACTTGGCCAATCAATCCGTGGAAATAAAACGTATTCCGCCAAAGATGGATTTGTTGCGAATGACACATCAATATAGGTTTCCGACAATCACTTAAGCAGGTTTTATAACGCATGATTTGTTAAGTCAGATGCGTACACACACACACACACACACACACACACACACACACACACACACACACACACACACACACACACACACACACACACACACACACACACACACACACACACACACACACACACACACACACACACACACACACACACACACACACACACACACACACACACTTACGCACGCACGCACGCACGCACGCACATACGCACGCACGCACGTACGCACGCACGCACGCATTAATAATATTAATATGATGTTACGTACGTCACGATACATCATATATCACAACAGTTCCAATTACAGCCAAATTCACACACAACCATGTGCACGACCTAAACATATACACTCTCCACATCGGTGACTACTGCACACAACGTTTAACATGCCTGCAGCATAACATTCTCAACGCGATCTTTCCCACACAAGAGGAGTGTGACAGGGACTCAACATTCCATCATCCACTTGCTTTGGAGGTCAATCTTCCATATCCCTCAAATTAACTATGTGACGTTTTGAAAATTGTGCCCGAAAGTGAAATAACCCTGAAAGTCCCATGCAACATTTTGTTGTCTTCTTAAATTGTCGCTAGGTGTCTCTATTTTCACTCCAATTACCAAATAAAATTTTTGGGTTATTGAATTGATGCGCACAGTAATTTCCTTGAAGACTGCATTATTATTGTCAAACTTCAACAGCGATTTTCTCAGTTTCACTTCAATAACACTATTCACTGACTGTTGCACTGATACGCACAATTTGTAAACAAACTGGACACAATGTATTGTAAAGCCAATTCAACATACAGGCGCATTTCAACATACAGGCGCATTTCGGCTGAATGATGACGAATAGGCTGACCGAATCATGACGCTGCATTCAAGCATTAGACCAGGCCAAGAAAATCATGACGTCATGTCACCCCGATCGGGTCAACCGATGAACTGGATCGGATGGGCTGATACGTGTTATGTATGAACACGTGTCTAGTTATTGTAATTCATCACAATGTGTTGTGTGCAGTGTCACGTTAAACAAATAGGACAATGTGAAGATAGCAATACTGGCAAACTATCAATATTTTTATTCTGCCTGATGTCTTGCCGAAGCAGATATTTAGGCGACATCGTTTTAAACTTGATGTTGATCAACGCGAAATTGGAATGAACGGCATCAGCTGTTCTTAATCTTTTATTATACGTGATGTGAGTTTTTTTAATGTTAAAAGATTAAGAATCAACAGCCGATGCCGATCATTCCAGTTTCGAGTTGATCAACATCAAGTTTAGAACGGTGTCGCATAGATATCTGCTTCGGCAAAACTTAATTCATCATTGTAAACATTGCACCATCATATATGTTTCATATGTTTGCTTTGTGCAAAATATCAATAAACATAAGGTCATTTTCATTGCAGCTATTTTTTGCACCATTTGTGTTTCATATCATGACGCTTTGTGAGAATAAAAACATGACAATAAACACACACGCGTGCGTGCGTGCGTGCGTGCGTGCGTGCGTGCGTGTGTGTTTGTGCGTTTATGAGGGTATAGGGTGTGCGTGGATATGGAATGTTGGCCCTCCAAACAGGCGGAGCGTGTGTGTCACTGTTTGCTTCTGTGCGTTCGGCATTTATTAAGGTGCGGATATACATCAATATGTTTGTTAGATTTAGCTCACCGTATGCATGTTACTATCTGGTGTTGTAGTTTAGTCACTTTAGCCCTTGCCTATTTCACAGGCCGCCGTCCACTTGTTGAAGTTATTTAAAGTATATGTACGATCATTTTATTATGTTAATATCAGAAATTTTCGGCAGGGGTAATAGTAGCTCTTGTCAACTTTGATGGAATACTCCAGCCATCGATATTTGCAGTACCACACCTGGGAAAATGATATGTTCTTGCTTCCAAACCGCGTAGCTGGATAAGATTGAAGTTTTGGTTGTGCTGGCTGCTCCGTACCGATGTCATTTGGTATGTTCTGTGTTGTTGTCTCTAAGGAAGATGGCTAGTTGATGGCCTTGGGTTCACCCTAGTTAGAAATTTCTCCATCGCAGATTGTTCGATACTAGTATCTAGTAAGGGTAAGCATGGAACAGCACTGGTTCAGACGACATACATTGCGATTCACACGGTGATGTTGAAAACGAAAAAAATATTTAAGTAAAACCTTAAAATATTAAAATAATCGTTCAACTCACGGCCGCCGCATTACCAAGTTAATTATTTAAAATGCTGTAACAAAGTATTTATTTTTGTATTCCAGCGTTCGAGTGGAACAGTGTGTGTTAAACTGCTAAAAATTTAAACAGGAAACATCGGATCACGCTGCCTGCCCGGTGTACACCTGTTTTGTGATGATATATAATTGTGAATGTACCTGTAATTGGTATATTAAAAATATTATTTAAAAATATATAGATCCTGGCTATGTGTTTTTTGTTTAATATTAAGTTGCCATTTTCAGCTCTTTAGTTTCACGAATCCGTTTCTCAAATAAAATTACGAATAATGGCAATGCGTTAATTGATGTATCTACTGTGTATACGACTGCTGGCATACCGTGAACCTGGTTGTCTGTGTGTTCGCCAGATGGCAGATGCTAAAGGCTCCTTGCGGACAACCCGACAACTAGCAAAGCGCAGCGTCACGTATTTGCGGATTTCTAATTCGTTTTTAATTTAAGTGTCACACAATATATATAATTTGAATAGCGGGAGCTAATAAATGCCTATATGTACACGAAATTGCAGTTCAAGAGATAACATTATTAAAAAAATTCTACATTTCAACTCTTCATCCGTAACTTTCCTTACACTTACCGAAGTGACTTCCACAAACATCGGCAGTGAAAATATACATGTTCTAATTGGCCAAAAATAAATAATGACGTTTAAATAATGCGTTTTCACTAAATCACCGCGAAAAGTCCTTCCTAGTTTACAAACGCACACATTTGACTGTGCCCTGTAGCCATACTGATTACCTTAGTCCCCACGAATAGTATACAATTATACACTACGGTGACTGCCAGTAGCAACATTCTGGTGATTATCATGTCGCAAGGGGTGGGGGGCACAGCGGTCTGCATGCCCCCTCCGTGCCCCAGCCTAGCTACGGGCCTGCGCCGAAGATTTCCACAATGTGGTTGGCCAGACATCTGGCCATGTACTGCAGCAGTTCTTCCGGGACGCAGTCGTACCCATTTGCCTGTTTTTGTCGAGCTTGGTCATCGCTACAAAACCGTCGGTAGTTGTGACGGGTGTGGGTTGAGCTGTTGGGTGGCATCACATGGTGAAACTCCTATTCGACAATTTTGGATTGACTAAATGTAACCAGTGTTCTATGTGCACTAACTTATATAAAATAACGGTGACTGTTGGACAAGTAATGCAATTAGGCGTTAGGTCAGCATTTTGTTGCCGATGGTACACCATACGACAATTAAGGTGACCGATCAATATAAAAGTGTCGTGAAACTCGAAAAGGTATTTCACATACAAAGTATTGTTATGAACGGAATAATATCAACATAATTATTTACCTATACACTTTGTCATCAGGCTAACGGAGTTGACGCCATCGGCTGTCCCGTAGTCATTTGTGACAAACGAACCGTGTCCAGGCGTAAACGGAATGGAATCAGTTTGAAGAATATATGACATGGAATGAAAGATAATATACATCACATTTTGCCAGTCTGGCAGTATCTCCTCCCAAGCACCAACATCCACTCGCCTTTTCTATGTTCCTTCGCCTTTTGCACCAGTTACCTCTAATCTACCATTTGGCGATAATAAAAATTCACCCATGAATTTACTCATAACACGTATCCTAGGGACTATTTATGTGGGTGATGACGGACGGATCATATTAGTGGTCTGTGTCCAATAAAGGCCACAAAGTGGTTCAACACTCAAATCACCCAATGTGTCCCTCTTTGTCCGACCAGTGGAAAATAACTTGAAATAACTACCTTCGTGGTTGTGAATTTTTCCTGAATACTTTCACATCGGATACGTTGGTAAAGTGAATGTTTTCTTTACTACTTCATTAAATCTTTCATTCGAAGGCAACATACCAATATTTCTAAACCATTCACCGGGCTTGGCCGAAATTGAGGGGTATCTGCTTTGGGTATGTTTTTCTGAAAGGTATGTGATTCTGTTGAATTACACACAACATGTGTGTTAATGGAGCATCAATGCTGTGAAATGTTGAAGAAAATCAAATCATAGGATCAAATTTGCACGGATCCTAAGAAACGTTATAATGGCAGCCTATTTTGCCCCTTTTGCTACATTTGCCGAACAACACCGAACCGTCTTCCTATTTCAATACGCCCAAATTTATATTACCAAGCCTAAATAGAGTAACAATAATTCTTAGTCTCTCCAGTAGCAATGTCAAGTATGGTTCAAACTCGAATACATCTTTAAATCTCACGAGCGTTCAGTATGGCATTGACATTGCCAAAATGTCAATATAAGGCTAAACTGCAACAAGGTGTATTGCAGTAATTACGTGGTCTACGCTGTCACGTGGCAGCAACGGCGCTTGGAGGGCTTCAAACAAGTTCAGCAAGATGGCGCCGATCAGCTATTTCGGCATCGAATGTTTCTTTGAACAGTGTTTTGAGGAAACGTGCTGGTTGGTGTCGTTATTTACAAATGGGATGTAACGGGAAGTAGGAGGTTCGTCCGAAAAAATGGAGGGAGGTTGGTCCCCAAAATGGTTGGGAGATTGGCCTAAAAAAATCGGTGTTAAGTTTGTCCCAGAAATAGGTGGGGGTGGGATTTTGATGTGGGAGGGGGGAAATATTAACACAAATTAGGCAAATGACACAACACATTAAATAAACAGCACCACCATGCAGCACGCAGTTGCATCGGGCTACGGGTGTCTTGCTTTGTAAGTCATCGTTTATGTTATATATTGGTGCACTGTCCATATTGTGGGAGGAATTAGGAGGTGGGGTGATGGCCCCAAAATAGGTGGAGGTTGGAGTTTGGCTCCACATACAGGTGGGAGCTGGTAGGTTAAGGCCCCTGTCACACCCCCTCTTTACAGGTGCACTCACAGCAGTTTGTGGCCCTGTGGGCTGTTCTTAAATGCCCCTGCTGTCTGAGCTGATGTGAATAAAGTTGGTAAATACTATTATTAGTCCACATCCTAGCTGACAGAAGCATGTCGCCTACACACTTGAACCATTATAAATTATACTACGGCTAGCCGTGCTGATATCCACTCGACGTTTACAATTCTCAGAACGAAACAGCCGTGCATTGTCTGGATGGATATATGACGGTAATAACAAGGACAAGAAGTTTATTTTGACCCACAAATGAGGTTACACATACATATTAGTGTGTGTATAAATACAATACAAAATTGATACAAATTAATAAAAAAATAGTACACAAAGCAAAAAGAGAGGGGCCAGTAATTACTATTAAGACAACTATGTTGCTGTCAAAGGAGCCACTCATTTATATAAAATAATATTTGGCTTCTTGTTTATTTTTATAAATTGTATTTCTTTATAATTACGGCTATGCCTAAAATGTGTCTAGCAATGTGTGTTTCTGTAATACAGATGTAAATAATTTAATGAATAGTACTAGTGTACTAAAATGTATGCATTGTTTGCTGTATGTAAAACATGAGTAATATAGTATGCATCTATGCATATAATATGTATAGTTTATTAGTTATGGTGATTTTGCAGATATGTATTGCAATTTAATATTGTACATGTTGTGATGCCTTGTGGTGAATAGATATTGGTGATCATCAATAAAGAGTACATATAACGAACCTTTATTCATTGGCATTACATTGTGTTCTCCCGCATCCACTCTCCGTCTCGCTTCCCGGGTTACACCGGTATTTATCAAAATAAGATAATTACTAATATGACATTAGGACATTACACATGTGTCTTTATATATTTGTAGGAGGCACTGTTTAACATAGTGTGCAAAGACTCGTAAACTGTTAGAGGAAATCTTTTCTGCAACTAATTCTGGAATTTATAACATGTAGCCAGTTATATTAAATTTGTTTAAAGGCAAATTCATGTTTCGTTCTAGATGTATGTATAATTTGTGTATTGCGAGTATTATGAGAGTGTATGTCATAATTTGTGATACCTTTCCAGTTTAGTAAGTAGATAAGTAGACTGGCAAATTACTGTGAATATATTCATAGTAAAAGTTAAGTTCTTGTAGCTTTAACTGATCTTCTATTTTAAGTATGACTTTTTTTAAGTGGTTCTGTGTGTGAATTGTACCTGCACAGGTTTATTACTCGAACTGCCTTTTTTAGATTTTCATTATTCGATTGCCTTTATATCCCCATGCCATATTATTTGCCTTTATTTGCCTTGATACTTATTTGCTTTTATTTCACAGAGGGTGATAAATGAATGGAACAAACTGCCAAATGATTGTGTTAATGCTAGTGTTGTGAATATGTATAAAAATAGAATTTACAGATATTTGATAAGGGCGGGCTACTCATAGATGAGAAAATTGTTGGACTCTCGGTAAGCCAATGGCTTCCTTGTCCACTTGCCATCTGGAACTTGTTGTTTGGGATGGCAATCTTGTTAAATCTTGTTAAATATCCCCATGCCATGATACAATAAAAAGTCTACCTAGTTGGTCCAGAGCACTTCTACCGTGATATATCCACCCAGATAACGCATGACTGCCTCGTTATTAGAACTCATCTGACGTTTTTTCTGAGACTGTTGTGATTTACGTGATCTGCGTCAAACATCCGCATCAGTTCGCTCGTACTACGGCTCGAATGCTCAAGTGTACATTTACTAAGTAACACACGCACGCAATATTGGTGTCATCAGTCACAATTAATAGCAATTTAAACATCAAATCATACGGAAAAACAAGGTGCACAAGAAAGTGTTAAAACCTGGAGAATGGGACTTTATTTTTGCGGCGTCCTACTAACGTCACATAACAAACGATTCGCTTGTGTGGATGATAAATCGCACAGCAAATTGCATATGAAAAACGCCAACTAGTTTAATCAAATTGCCCCTATTAGTTTTCCAAATTTGCAGCCGTGGCACAATAACAGTTACAAATTTGGAACACTAATAGGGGCAATTTGATTAAACTAGTTGGCGTTTTTCAAATGCAATTTGCTGTGCGATAATTCTAATGCAAATCACGCACAAATATACATAGCAGCTTTTCATGCTTACACCTTGTTGCATCTCATTATGCCAGTCGTTTATAATCCCCCATAAGAATTACATAAACATGCGCTTGCGACATTTTCACTCGAATATTGATACTGTTGTCAAGCCTAACATCGCGGTAATCAGAAAAAAAACGCTAAAATTAATATCGTCTTGCAACGTCACTGTTTGTCATGCCAAAACTTTCCAATGGCGCCCGAGAACGTGCGCGTGTGTTTGGGTGCACTAGACAGACAACATAGGACCAGGAATGGGTCAAATACTCGGGAAAAAGTATTGAAAAAAGTACTTTTAAAAAAATATTTCAAATAATTTTTTTTAATGTATTTTCAAAATACTGGTTTTTTAAAAATAAATATACTTTAAAATTAAGGTTTCATTGAGGGATCCACGCAAATAATACTGACACAAATTAACTATTGTTATTGAGCGTATACATTACGTTGCTGCACAATTTAACCCAAAATAAAAAAATAAAATGTGAGAAATAAAATGCATAGGGGACATAAGTGATTCTCGTTTCCAGGCGATAGTTGACGAGATAATGCACTTCCGGCCCCCAAGTTGTATACACCATAACACGTTAAATGTACCTATGTCATTATAAAATAAACCATTGGTATTAGCATTATCACATATTAATACTAGTTGTTTAAATAAATAATAAAAGTAAAGGTTTCATTGTTTGTTTTCTGCTTTAATTCCAGATGTCCATGTCCATGGTTAAAATCTCCCATTATGATACATTCCCCTTTACTAACTTCCTTTATAGCGTTTTTTATTTTTGTGTTGTCCTCTTCGTTTATGTTTGGACTTCGGTAAACTAATCCAATAGTTAATTTTGAATTTCCTGAAACAATTTTGCACCAAACAGCTTCATCGCAATCTGCTTCCCTTTCTAGTTTTATTTCATAAGCCTGAATAGATTCTTTAACATATAAAATAACTCCCCCTCCCCTTCTTCCTATTCGATCTCTCCTAAACATTACGTATCCTGTCAGTCCTAATTCAGCATGTGTTATGTCTATGTTGGCCCATGATTCAGTTATACCAATTATGTGAGGGTCACTATCTTCTACCATAATGTTTAATTCGTTTTTCTTATTTACTATGCTCCTTGCATTTAAACATACGCATCTATAACCTGTTTCAGAGATGTATTTCGGACGATTTGATATTGGTTTGTCTATACTAGTGGCCTCTTGTTCTGCTTGAGACACATCTAGGTAACCCCCCTGCACTTCTAGTTGAAACAATGTTTACTATGTCTGACATGAACGCCAATTTAAGAGGGACCATCCACAGCTGAAATATTCTGCCATATACAAGCCTGGGCGGAGAAAACGCTGAACATAAAAGTCGGCAAGTCTATTTTGGAGACATCGTGCATGCGTCGGACAAATGGTTGTATCTCGCGGTTGGCTGGGGAAGTTTAAATTTAGACGCAGAGATCAGCGACAGCGCTGACGTAACCAAGGTTGCCACCGGTCGTCAACAAATGAAACAACCTGTCGCCGATTATGACCCAGCCGACATTTACAACTTCGACGAGACCGGGTTGTTCTACAAGCTTGGACCTAACGGGACACTCGCAACTTGTTCTGTCAGTGGCACCGAGGCTTCGAAAGAACGAATAGCCGTCGGCCTTGCTACGAACGCTACTGGCACGCACAAACTGTTTCTCAATTGGATACATTGTTTCATTAATCCGCATGATTCGTTTATCCGGCCAACATCACTGGGAACCAAAGTGTGCGGATAAACGAGTCTCCACTGTATAAGGAAAAAGCTAATTATACCTCTGTATAAAGCAATAGTTAGGCCTGATTTATGATACTGTACACAAGCGAGACCATATCGTAGAAAGAATATAGACACGCTTGAGCGAATACACAGGATAGCAACTAAAATTATTCGAGAACTGAGATACCTTAGTTATGAAGAACGCCTAACATAATGTGGTTTAGCTAACCTAGAGACATGGAGGTTAAGAGAAGATAAAACTTGATAGTTTAAAGATATTTAATGGGTATGAAAATATTGGCAGAAGTATTTTTTCTAACTAAAAAAATAGTAGAGCTAGAGGACATGAGGTAATATTAGTAAAGGATCAGAGTAGATTGGATATCAGGAAGTACTCGTTATCACAGAGGACAATAAATAAATGGAACATATTTTCTGCAGATTGTGTAAATGCTAGCAGTGTGAATATGTTAAGGAAAGATACTACCCATATATACATACATATCGTATCTACATAGGTGCCAAATGCTAGCATCACACTGTAGTATTCATTTCTATGTCAAGTCGTTGCACGATGGAGGCCTGTTTACGTATTATCTCATGGGTGCGTTGTGATCATGCATCATTCCAGTGCATTCTAGGAATCATTCAAAACTACTTGATATATTTTATGATACTCTAGTTTATTGATTCATTGTGTCTACGACGGCAAACCGGTCATTTCTCCTATCGCATCCTCGTTCTTTCTTAGTACGACAGTGCAGCTGCTCCTGGTGCTTCTTCACATCTGCCGCTTTGTGGCAGTTATGTTAGGGTGCTCGAAAAATAGGTTGTGAACTTATCGACCGACATTTATAATGTTTCTACGTCAGAAATATAAAAGTAATACTGTTTCATGTTTTTTATATTAATGGTGTTTGCAATTAGGAGGCAATTACGTCCGGTAATCGAATCCTCAACACAAACTTCATTGTTATTTAAATTGTATACATGACGTTGTAAAAGTACCGCGGCGCACCATCAATCTTATTTTCAAATTATATACATGTACATGTGGTATAGACCTGACACAAATGATGAAGTATCTCTCTCTCTCTCTCTTTCAGCAGTAAGTACAGAATGGTTGAATCCCAGACACTGTGACGACCATTCTACGTAAACTGGCCTTTTCTAACAGATGTCTACTTAGTTGTTTGGTAAAATATAGTCATTTGGTTGTTAGTGTTTTTATTATGCATAAATAGATTGTCTATGTTTTGTCATAGGAAATTAAGGTTTTAAAATCTAAAAAAATGGCTGTCTAAAATTGAGGTGTGTTACTGCACCCCTTAAAATTTACATTTTACCCGATAGATTCACCTTGAACGATTTCTGTTCCAAGTTCATAATGTATTTGGCTATCCAAAACAACCACACATGTTGGTGTACAGGATGCGAAACAAATGTGCATAGATTAAACAAATTTAAATTTCTTGTAGTAATTTGCGTTGTGAGACTTTCAATGTACACAAAATAAAATATAATTATACTTTCAGACTTTGTTTTAATGTTTGCAAGATGATTGAGGGTGCAATAAATAATAGTAACGCTAAGACATGTTTGTGATCTTATTGATCTTACTGATCTTACTGATCTTACTGACTTACTGATCTTACTGATCTTCCTGACTTACTGCTGTGCAAGTGGTCGACGTTCGATTTAGAGTAACTTTTAGCATATAATTTACGATATGCGTGTTTGAGCAAAACTTAGTGCTCAGAGGTTTTGTAAACGTGTTTCTACTGCTCCGGGGGGGGGGGGGGGGGGTGGGGGGCTGTACGAAGGTCCAAGAAACAAGTAGTATCCTTCTCAAATAGTGAGTCAATCTCATGTTTTTTACTTTTCCCTGCGGGGGATATTTTACTTCCAAGCTTCGAAACGGTACCCTGAGCATTAGACCACCGCTCCCCACAATCTTGAAACCGTTGTTTAATTTTGCTGTGAAGTTTTCCACTTCTTGTACGATGGATGTCGTCCAAGTAACGCAGAAGTAACGCAGTAGAACCTTTTAATAAACTTCCACGGGGTGGATAAACAATTTAAATTGTACGATTTACCTTTTCCGATAAATACACCTTACATCCATATTTATTTTCCATCCTTTTGAGATAACCAACGCTGTTAAACGCAGAAACACAGTTGCAGATAAAGTGTCAGTATGTTAAATAAGAGAGGGCGTTCGTGGATTTGACCGAGGGTTGGTTTAGCTCATTATGGAGGATATTTTCCTATCCCTCAAGAAAATGGTCAACATGTCGAACGGAGATAACAGTGACATTTGGGAGACTGTTCTTCAGATGTTATGATAATGTTTAGGGAATACATGAAACATGCAAACATACATCTAATGAGTTGCACAAACGTCTGCATCCCGGACAGGAAATTGCATTTGAGAAAACCAGCAAATTCTCCAGATCTGCAAGATGAGAGCGTTGTTATGACACGGCTTTTTATATGAACGTGGGCTGGTAAATGGGACACTTATCCGGCAACTCACCACTTAACACAAGCGGAATTGTAATTTTTGTTGGCAATTCAGACATTGATAGGAAGCTGCGGCTTAATGACTAACCTCCACGCTCCGAAGGTTTGAGTAATTCACATCTCATTATAATTTCATTTTTGAATGTCTGTGAAAAAATTACAAGAATATTTGGACAGGTGCCAGAGAAAACAGGTTTGCCGTGCTATATAAGAATGGATAGCATCACTGTGGGCATCGAGAGCTTGCGAAACCGGCAACTGGACACGTCGCACGAAGACCTGAACGTCAAGACTCCTTACGGTAATTACGTCATTCTTCAGTTATATGATACTTCAAAGGTAGTTTATTTGGTTTATGCAGATTGATGTATGTCCGGTACAATCATTCAAATTGGCTGTCAGTCTCTCTTTCTGTCTGTATGTCTGTCTGTCTCTCTTTGTCTGTCTGTATGTCTGTCTGTCTGTCTGTCTGTCTGTCTGTCTGTCTGTCTCTCTCTCTCTCTCTCTCTCTCTCTCTCTCTCTCTCTCGCTATATCTTTCTCTGTCTCTCCCTATCTTTGTACTCCTTTGTAATCAACATTAATGTAAGGTGTTTTTTCTATGTTTTGATCCTCGATGTGAGGTTCGTTATATATGTGCCGTGAACTCTGTTGTAAACGTCATAACAAATAATAGGTTGTTCAAAGTTCATGGTTCTGTGGATATTTATCAGCAATTGTTCTTTCAATGTGGTCTACTCCCTGGTGTATAGGTTATCTCCCTCGTTGCCTTGAGCAGTGTTTGTCAGATGTTGACAAGGATGCACGTGATTTTGAGGTATCCCTTGAAAACATCTTTACAGCGCAATCCATACCTGACATTTCAGCACATCTCAATAAATCTACAGTTAATATACGATCTATCCACGAAATCCAGATATATACATTTGACAGTTTTCAGATTTGACGACGGTAGACAGTATATATTTCATCTGAGAACAGAATAAAATATACTAAATCAATTTCAACATGGGTTATTGAAAGGTTATGCATAACAAACGTGTCATATTGTATTTGAGTATATGTCTAAACGGATTAATTGTTAGATTTTCAGATAGCTTTCGGTACAGTGTCACATTCTACTTTAACAAAAGTCCCGCAGAAAATGCGATTTCATAAACAATTGGATAGAAACGTGGATAAAATAAATGAAACTTGTAGGACGGTTTCAAGTTGGAAAGCAGTTTTGTGATGAATGTTAATATAGTGGACGAGCTTGATGCTTTCGATGGCAGTGTTGTTACAACTCAACATATTGTAAATATGCGTTGATAACCCTTTTCTCATAAATCTTGTTGCGTGAATTGTTAGTAAGTCGCCTTTGAGTGTTTACTTTTCTCATAAATCTTGTTGCGTGAATTGTTAGTAAGTCGCCTTTAAGTGTTTTCTTTTCACATACATCTTGTTGCATGAATTGTTAGTAAGTCGCCTTTAAGTGTTTTCCATCGCAACTTCCTTTATCAATCAATATGCTGGGTGTCCATAGCATAGCACCGTGCGTGTGTTTATCTGCACCAGTTTGTCACTACTACATAATTCCATACCACAGCGCAGTAACCCTGTATGCCGTATGACGTATATCGAATGATCTTGATCAGATATTTTGAAAAGGAAATCATCTTTATCGAACACAATCGTGTGTTTGTTTGTTTGTGTGTGTGTCTATGCGTGCGTGTGCTTGCGTGTGCGCGTGATTGTGCGTGTGCGTGTGGGTTTGCCTGAACAACAAGGAACGTTAACACTGTCGAACGTGACTTGATTATAAATTAAGTGTCCACCGGTGATACGATATTGAACAAGTGATCTAATTTTTACGTCACACTTGAACGCGGTCTTGTGGTCTTCAGTCATTTGCTTCGTGTTTCTTAATAAAAGAAAATAGGAACACCAAAACATTACAATAAAATTGCAGTATTACACCTAAAATTATCAAACAGCGTATCATATCACTGGCTATGATGCGGTCGTTTAGAGGTATGATGTCCATTTTGTGACATGGCGTTCTTGGTTTCGATAAAGGACAACTACCTATGAGGCCTTTGTTAAAACAAACATGGGTACACTTTGGAAGGTCGCTTAGTATTTGGCGGATGACAATGACGTTTGACGTACATATTGATGTACATATATCGTTAATTGTACAGATATGGGTTTATGATCAACAGCTATGTTCCTCAAAGAACTACCAACAAATACACGCATCTGTACCCAAATTCAATGTAGGCAAGCAATAACTAGTAAGTTCCCATCTGATGGAAAGTGTAGTATTTCGCAAATAAAATATTGTGCTCTTGGAACATTGGAATTGAAAGTGCCCTTTTGTTACCAATGACAATTCACTAAGAATGTTGTAACAAAGATGAACCCATGTTTATTGAATACGATTCACAAAGCTCATAAAACAGGACGGAACAACTGTGAAGGGAATGACGCCAAATGGAAAGAGCCAGAATGCAAAAGTCCACAATATATATATATATATATATATATATATATATATATATATATATATATATATATATATATATATATATATATATATATATATATATATATATATATATATATATATATATATATATATATAAAAGTGCTCAGTTCACTATGCTAGTATTTAAACAGCTGATAAATAATATAATATATTTCTTGTTCTATGTGATAATGCATTTTTCAACAACTCCTATCTATAACGTTCGTTTATTTAAGCTACTGTGTTTACTCCTGTTCTTCAAAAGTAAAGCAAAAATTTAGCAAACGTGTAGTCTGTCGTGGACTAGTAGTCTTAGACTATCCGCAATTAACACGTATGCTACCATGCACTTATACATGTAACGTTCATGGTCTAGTGAAGCTTCTTGTCCCTATCCAGTTTTAGACACGTGACATTTGAAACGACAATGCAGATCAAAACTCTGTACAGTATCGTTCTATTGTGGTGTATTTCACTCGGCGTGATGTGCGAAAAAGGCTGCAGTATCCACCAGACTGCTACAATGCTAGAGAAGATCAAAATCACGATGCAGTCAGCAAACGCTCAGCTTACATGGATGGGGATACAGTGCCAGCCGAAGAACTCTGGTGGTTTGGATCAACCTTTTGTATTTTATGGAGGAGATTTCGTATTTAGGCCCTACACGAAAATCATGTAGTTGATATATATATATATATATATATATATATATATATATATATATATATATATATATATATATACACACACACACACACACACACTTTATTTTGACTAGCATGTTATGTTGGGGAAGCGTACAAATGATGACTCACCGAACTATAATACTTCAATAATTGAATGATAACAAGCAAATAATGAAGCAATAGTATTATTTTGAATTCGGTTACAAGTGTGCAGTCTACATGCGTTAATGGATTAATAATTATAATGATGAAATAATGGTCAGCTGTAGCGTCACAATACACAATATCCACTTCAGCAATCCGTACGCAACGATATATCTTTAATATGTTGTACTTTATACTGCAGTTATGAAACTGAGCTTGGATAACATATTTAGCAGGAACGACTATTGTTTTTACCTTTGTAAAATACTGCACGTTGTTACAGAAACCAACTGGCAATGCTCCGACGGTGACGATCGTTCATGTTACAAAATGGTCGTTAAAGAAATGACGCATCTAGAGGCATACATTCACTGTCAGAAACTGGGAAGCAACCTTGTGTCCATTGAATCCGAAGCAGAAAACAAGTTCCTGGTCGACATGATACAAAGTAAGACGTCTAGCTAGGTGAAATAGCGCTGGCATGCTACAATAAAGTGACCCCTTAATAAACTGCCCCACGGTTCAATATGTTATGAAGTATTCTGATTCCTGGGTCGAAAAAATATTATAGTGTTTTACCTCTCCTCTGTGGTATTTCACCCATTTGTTTTAACACCCAGGTTGACCAATAGTTGTTGCAGTATAGACATAATACACATACATTTGTGATGTAAAGTTTGCTTGGTACTTGGCAAGAAATGCTCCATCAAATTTGACCATGTATTCGCTCACAGGAAAAGCGCCAGTTTATCATTACACATTCTACAACTTTAACAGTGTCATAGTGTCGTCAAATTGTACAAGAATGCAATATGTTTGACTAAAATATCCTCCCAATTACATCACGCTAGGTTTATTGCCTTCGAATGTGTTTGAATGACTATTTTTCTTCCTATGCACACATGTGATTTCGCTTCAGATATACAGAGCGACTGTGAAAATATTCACACCTCGGGTAGAAGGTCGGACAGTCGCTGGGTTTGGAGTTCAACAGGACAAGCGTTCACCTACACAAACTGGGCGCCTTTAGAGCCGAACAATTGGCGCGGCTTGAACGAAGATGTCTGTAGTATAAAATATCTGAAGTCGACTGTCGTAGGCTGGAATGACATTGAAGGTACTAAGAAAGGTTGTTCCATATGCGAATTTGTGCAGCCATTGTAGACTGGCGAATGACGAGTTGACAACGTAGAACACCACGAATTGTCACAATTGAGAAATCGCCGATAGTTGGCAGCACTTAACATATGGGTTCATCGGCATTTTGTACGTATCGTCATCGCACCGATGACCGCACAATTACGTAAACAAATCGTTCCATCGTACTCTGACACGTCCGATTGTGAAATCATGTATTGCAGTGCGGTACACAACATGGCGAGCCTGGCATGTTTAGGTATTTTAAGAAGTTCGCAACTCATTTTGCAGTATTTTGCAACAAGAATATACTCAACAGACGGCCTCATTTTGGATGCCTACGATGAGCCCATGTGTTAAGTTGTGCCCTCTGTCAGCTACTTTTGTTCCTGCAGTGAATCTAATTGTGTCTATCTGTTTGCTATGCAGCTGCTTGTTCATGAATTCTATAGCCTGTTACTGAATGACAAAACGGCTAAGATTAACTAGAACCCGTTTTGGGGTCAAATGTATCCAGTAAAACATAATGGAATTTTAAATAGTTTTATTTTGCTGATATATAAAAGCAGTGTATCTGACAGAAACTACATGAAAATCCGACTGATCTAATTATATTATTTGTACCAGTGGAACTAAGTCCACATAAAAACGTCATGTTCAAGCGAATATGACGGAACGGACTTCGAAACAAACTTGGAATTTAATCTAAACTATGGACCTGTTGTTGAAAAAGGAATAAACATGTGACATACGTTGTATACGTTGTGAAGACATGCTGTGAGTTTGACTTACTGCCGTCGACAGGCATTATATGTCAGTGTGTGAATTATTGTGGAGCAGTTTGCAAAATGGAAACTAATTTCTGTCTGCCTGCGATACGAATTAACCTTGGACGCAGATTGAATCCTCACTGTACCATCGAAAGTATCGTGACAGAAATAATCATTCACTGTTTCAGCTTCTTATTATTTGCTTGAATAAAGGTATATGCATTACCACAACTATTATATTGAATGTTGTTTATTGGAAGACTTCAGTCCACGAATAAGCAAACGCAAAGGAATTGTACGTGGCTCTTTTATCGTTGCTTGAATTGTGACATATTTGTATTACGGGTAGCTGTTTCAACGAATGCGTGACGAATAGAGTTATCCAAGTTCAAATTGAGTTACCCTGCTTCATACATTTGTTACGGCTACTCACATGTAATGCATCTGGACAATTGGCAAAATTTATGTTAAGAAACTGCTAAGATACAAAGCAAATGAAACACCCTAAGTGAAAGTGAAAGTGGACACAAACCCAGAACATTAGTGAATGATTGTGGTCATTTCGAGTTCGTTGTTACCCCAAGAATCTCACTGACGTTACCATTCAGCGAACTAGATTAAAACAATGTATCCCACGGTATATAAAGTCTTCCTGGACAAATCCAACACCGGAATGGAGCGATGTAGCCCAAATAATCAGATAGTTAAATTAAAGGCCGTAGGACGCGTAGTTTATTTGTTTTACTCCACCTCCTCTACAGACCAACAACACACCGATATTGCAGTGTAAGACAAAGTGTTTTTTTCTTCGAAGTAACCATACATATAGTAATGCCATAATTAATTTAGTGTTTTAATAACAATATTATTATTCTAAACAATATTGTATGAATCGTGCTATTAGCATACATATTGCTTCTGTTTATGATGCTGTGTACTACAAGCCGAGTTCGAGGAGTACGTGGAGGAAAGGCAGTCACTGCCATAGCTTAGGAACCCTTTCACTGCCGGGTAAAATGTTGGAAGAGCAATGCAAATGGCAATGACTTCATGTACCCAAGATGAAGTATCACTGCCGGTTTCACGAAGGAAATTGTGGACGTTTGACGTAGATCACGTAACTCGGAACAATCGTAGACAATACGCATGGTGTTGCGAACAAGTGTACGTAAATACGAACTACTATTGTTCCGAGTTACGTAATTTACGTCAAGCGTCCACATAGGTTCCTTGGTACGATCTCCACAAATTTTGAAAAAAAAATACAAACGTATGAACCACATAAACAAACAAACAAACAAACAAACAAACAAACAAACAAACAAACAAACAAACAAAAAAATAAAAATAAAATAAAATAAACATACACCGCCACAAACTATTTTATGTTATCTATGCCGACGAGTGTTCATTCGCCTCCGGACATTTAATAGTCAAGCGTCTGCATTTCTGCCTGATACACGAGCATCACTCCCTAAAATGTATTCTCTTAGTCGCGGAAGACTCCAACATCCATCGACAATGTTAGCAAAAAACGAGAAAAGCACCAGTGTATGCTGACACCACATAGTTGTGGTCTGCCTTCAAGCGGGATAGGTTGCGAAATCTTACATTGGATTGTTGCCTCATACGTTAGAGTGTTGGAACTACCCTACCATAGAGCAGGACCAACGTTTGAGTATTTACGTACACATTCACGTCAAACATACATACAATTCTACCATCATCGCTAGTAGTACGCCGGGATGTCAATATGTGCTTAGCATTTTGATTTAATAGATGTCTGCTGCTGCTGATGTTGCTGATGTTGCTGTTGTTGTTGTTGTTGTTGTTGTTGGTGCTGCTGCTTTTATATCCGTCATATATAAATCGTCTCTTCCAGTAAATCACAACACATGTCTATAAGACATGTTTGAGAGGTTACTAAAAATAGACATTGGGGAAAACCCGAGTGTGAAAGCATAGGGAAAGAGGTGCCCCCTGGCGACTGCAGCACTACATCAGCAGCATCTGTGCTACCTGCCGGCGACGATCTAACACTAACTCTAACCCTGACCCTACAAAGGGTCTACTGGTTATTGGCCAGTGGTCATTTAATTAGCAGAGGTCGAAGGTCATGGGTGGTCACCTAGCGAGAGGGGTCAAAGGGAGGTGTGCGGTGCGGTGCGGTGGGGTGGGGTGGGGTGGTAAAGCCTGATGACTATTCGATATGGTAAGACGTGTATTATCGCTCAGCGAACGACGAAAGGGCTGGTGGTTGTCGGACAGTGGTCATGTAACATGGGTCAAAGGTCATCGGTGGTCATCTATATTGTCTGACAACTAATCGAGAAAGGGTGATATGGCCTGTGTGAAAGTATACGGAAAGAATTGTAGTATCGCTCACTGGACGTCAGCGCCCCCTGGCGACTGCAGCACTACTATGACAGCATCATCAACGCTACCTGGCGGCGACGATCTAACCTTAACTGTAACCCTAACCCTAACCGTAGATGGACATCTTGGTATCGCCTGAGGACTAATCGAGGCATCATAAACGCTACTGGCGCCGGCGACGACGACGATCTAACCCTAACCTCAACCATAACCCTATCTGCCGGTGACGATGACGAAGGGATGGCCATCGGACAGGGGTAATCTAACAGGGGTCAAATGGGGTGGACATCTATCTCGAGGGGTCATCTAGCGATGGTCATCTGACAGGGGTCAAAGGTCTAAGAGAAGTGGTCCTCTAGAGGTATATGTATAGCTAGCACTAAGAAAAAGTCGTAAGTATGTAAGTGGTGCATTCATATTTTATTATTAACATTACAAGTTATATATAAGTAAATGATAATGCTAATTATTATAAAGTAACCTATTGATAATGAATATATATATATATTATCAAGTGAAAATAGTCAATCTAATATTAGGGCTGCAGTTAAAGCGCTGGTTCGCCCAATGGACGTATGCAAGTCTGAACAAGTTGAAAGATAAACCCGTCATTTGCACTTAAAATGCTGTGTGTATCATATACATTACTTAAGCGTTTTTCTGACGACTGAACTCCCTCCCGATGTTTTATCTCGCTGCCGGCGTAGTCCTAGTGTGGAGGACCGCCTCAAAAATATATAAGGTTATGTCGATATTGCGTGGTTTCACTCCCTCTCTTATTATAAACGACGCTCAATGATCATTCGCCGCGCTGCCAGGGTAAATGTTCGCGAGAGAATCAGACGAATAGTCGATATGCCCGCTGACAGCGTCTACTAATAGTTATACAAAGGCCCGGCATAGATCCATCCGCCAACGACAGTGCCACGTGACCGTACGTCGTCGAAGATGTTTCAACGTCGACAGCTCGTTACCGCTCGTCGTTATCTCAGCCCTGCAGGGCGCCGTGTCACACGATCGTGGTGTTTTTATCGACGTCGCGTCTACGTCGCTTTCACATCTGGAGGTTTTATATTCTTTTCATTTACGTCATCAAGTATGGTGTATTTAAATTTATTTACTTATATATTTTCAATGAGTATATATGAGTCTCTGTTTAATTCGATGTATTCTTCCTATATATATATATATATATATATATATATATATATATATATATATATATATATATATATATATATATATATATATATATATATATATATATTTATTCAATGGGTATTTATCCGCATCATGTGGTGGTGGTGGTGGTGGTGGTGGTGGGGTGGTGGTGACGGTGGTGGTAGTGGTAACGTTTGCATCATGTGGTCTATATACTCTATGATATATACGTTGTTTACGGATATACATTGACAAGACTACCCCATGTCCCACAGTCCCCTGCAGTTTTGGCTTTAGAAAAAGGGTTACCAATCCTTAGTATGCTTACAGATTATGGGGCCAGCTCCTAGGACCTTCAAAATCTGTGGCAAGAGAGACGGCTTTAACACGGTATCGGGGTAATGTATGGATAGCAGAGTTTATTATACGCATTCAATGTCAAAAGAAAAATCCAACACGTTCCCGGGGGGGGGGGGCGTTCCACCAGTTGACCGTGCGTGGGAAGAAGGAATTGCTGTACACCTGGATGCGAGCTTGGATGATTTGATACTTTTCTGTTCGGGAGCACTGGGGCAAGGTAGCGATTGCCATTGAGGGCAATCTGCTTGGTATGGATCCTATACATCAAGAGGAGGCAAGAGATTTGTCTTCTTGTTTCGCGTGTGTCCCAGTGAAGGTTGTTGATCATAGCGGACACACTCTGCCGTTGACCGAAGTTGTTAAAGACACATCTGGCCGCACGACGCTGGATGTTTTCAATTTTAGTTATCTCCTTCCTGGTGTATGGGTTCCATACGGTGCAACAATAATCTAAGAGTGGACGGACTAGTGAAATGTAGGCTTGGTATCGTAGCTTCTGGGAGATTCCTCTAAGATTGCGTCTGATTAGGCCCAGCATCTTGTTGGCGCGAGCTGTGATGCTGTTTATGTGATTTTACCATGACATTGTGTTGGACATGGTCATGCCTTGATACGGGTATTGTGAAACAATGGTAAGCGTGTTTCCTCCTAGATGGTAGTCAGTATTGATCGTATTGCGACGGAGCGTTATTCTCATGGTGTGGTGACTACTTCCCTACCCGATACGTTTCGGGTATTGAACCCTCATCAGCCGGACTTGCTAGTCAATCGGGCCATAGCTACTTACAAGCAAAATGGCCGTTCGATCGAAGAGGAGACCGGGCGACCACGTGGTTGCGACAGCAGTGACATCTTGTGTATGCTATCGTGCCCTGCGCCCACTGACGGTGGGTTACCAATCCTTAGTATGCCTACAGATTATGGGGCCAGCTATTGGGATCTTCAAAATCTGGTGCAAGAGAGACGGCTTTAACACCGAATCGGGGTAATGTATGGATAGCGCAGTTTATTGCACGGGTTCAATGTCAAAATAAAAGTACATTCAAACCAATTATAGAAGACGTAATTTTTTGTTTTATTTCCCATTTTTCGTTTAGCGCGCTAAGCAATGTATGAACAAATGTTTATTAACGAGTACCTCTTACAAAACCATCATACTCAAACGAGGCGCAAAATCATGTAAAACAACTGTGTAAAGTGTCACTATTAACTTATCGTGACTTTTGGAATACGACGCGGATTTCCGCTCATTGCCGAAAACTGGCCGACATGACGTGCGTAATCGTCAACGGCAGTATTAGTTTATCGAAGGTAGTCACTACAAACAACTGCGTGGACCATTCTATGGATTAAGTTGATGAGATAGTGTTAGTGATTTGTATTTCATATATTATATAAACAGGTTGCACCGATCGTTGCTGATATCGCCTTTAGTAGCACAACCAATCTCTCAAAATACAAAATATTTATGTGTAGCGCAGCAAAGTTTGACTGTCGCATTATATGATCATTTAATATCGCTACTTGATTTTAAGGTAGTTATTAGCTGCTTAATAGTAATTGGGTAACTTCCCTTTGTATTGTGTTAATGGGGGTCAAGGCCATCCCACTATTACGTGCACCCACCCACCCACCCACCCACCCACCCACCCACCCACGCACCCACCATGGGCCATCATCAATATCAGTATACAATTGCCAGTCCCAGTAAATTTAATATTATTGACATCAACGACGTCAGCATGTCAACAAAGTCAAAGACAACTACATTATCGTTGGTGTAGCAAAATAGGCGATTCGTAAGATATGCTTGATTCAAGAACACGTACGAATAATGTAAACTTGTAATACTCACCTATGGAAGTTTACATCTGTTCTCGGGGATGGATATCTTTTTATTGTATATTATGCATCTAGCAGGCATTTCGCTGAAGGATCACTACACGGAAGTTAATCGCCGTCCCTCGCAACAATGACTCGTTTTGGAACTCCAGCATGGCCGACGAACGTAACCATAAATGACGTAGTCACGTAACTTTTCAATTATGCATACATACATACATACATACATACATACATACATACATACATACATACATACATACATACATACATACATACATACATATATATATATATGTAAACAATACTTTAAAATCATATCCTACTTTAAAAACTAATTCAATTCGGCAGCCAGATTTCACTGCTCCTAAGGCTACTATGCGCATCATTAATACAAAAAATATTTTGCCTTTAGCGTAATTGGTTGTGCTACTAATGGCGATATCAGCGACAATCGATGCAACCTATTTATATATTATAGTTAGACCTCATTTAGAATACTCTATACAAGCGTGGAGACCATATCGTAAGAAGGATATAGATACTCTTGAACGAATACAGAGGAGGGCCAAACAAATTATTCCAGAACTGAGAGACCTTCTAGTTATGAAGAACGCCTAAAAGAATGTGGTGTACAATCCTACAGACAAGGAGGTTAAGAGGAGATCAGATTAAAGTGTCTAAAATATTGGATGGGCATGAAAATATTGATAGAAATATGTTTTTCTCACTCAAGAAAGGTAGTAGACATGAGGTAAAATTAGTAAAGGATCAGTGTAGACTGGATATCAGGAAGTACCCGTTCTCACAGAGGACAACAAATGAATGGATCAAATTGTCTACGGATAGTGTAACTGCTAGCAGCGTGAATATCTTTAAAAACAAGGTTGACACATATCTCAGGAGGGCGGGTTAAACATAAATTACAAATTGTTGGACTCTCGATACGCCAATGGCGTCCTTGTTCACTTGCCATCTGGGCCTTTGGCTTGGATGGCAAATCTTGTTGAATCTATATGAAGTACAAATAACTAACACTATCTCATCAACTTAATCCAAAGAATTGTCCGTGCAGTTGTGTGTGGCGACTACTTTTGATGTGGCCGATGTACGTAATCGTTAATTACGTGGTCACAGCCGCTCTAGTGTATATCTATCGCTACGGGCTTGACTACGTCATCGCACGTGCCATTTCGTACCCAACGACCACGTCCTGACGTAAATAACTAGTTCCTTCCGTATCACGAGCGCTCAATATGGCATTGCATATTGCACCCCCATATCGCCCGGCTCATGTTGAATGCGAGTGTAATAACACTAAGTTTGGTGGTTTGAAAAGAAAAAAATGGATGTCCTTCATTTGCTACGACTTTCTAGTAATGTCGAAGCTGTGTCTTCAAACTCTATTAGGCAATCTCCACGGGAGGCGACTTTCTAGTAATGTCGAAGCAGTTTCTTCAAACTATATTAGGCAATCTCCACGGGAGGCGACTTTCTAGTAATGTCGAAGCTGTGTCTTCAAACTCTATTAGGCAATCTCCACGGGAGGCGACTTTCTAGTAATGTCGAAGCAGTTTCTTCAAACTATATTAGGCAATCTCCACAGGAGGCGACTTTCTAGTAATGTCGAAGCAGTTTCTTCAAACTCTATTAGACAATATCCACGGGAGGCGACTTTCTAGTAATGTCGAAGCAGTGTTTTCAAACTCTATTAGGCAATCTCCACGGGAGGCGACTTTCTAGTAATGTCGAAGCAGTTTCTTCAAACTCTATTAGGCAATATCCACGGGAGGCGACTTTCTAGTAATGTCGAAGCAGTGTTTTCAAACTCTATTAGGCAATCTCCACGGGAGGCGACTTTCTAGTAATGTCGAAGCAGTGTCTTCAAACTCTATTAGGCAATATCCACGGGAAGCGACTAATAGCAAAGACAAGTCGACGGTCCTTTTGGTATTGAAAAAAAACGGCAATTTTTTTTTAATTAAGGTCTATTGGAATTGTTCACTGTTACATGATCTCAAATAAATTTTGTTGTTGCATGCACTCAGATTAATTTTAAAGTAGGTAGGCAAGAAAGATTTTCTTTCTTTTAGTATTTTTCTGGGATAATGTATTTAGGGTAGGTAGGCATTTGAGTGTTTTTTGTCATTTTTATATTGCCATGACTCACTATCCCATCAATGTGATCACGCACAACATTCTACAGTTGACTACTACTAACATTGTCATAATTGTAGTGTAATATATATGTGTGTGTGTGTGTGTGTGTGTGTGTGTGTGTGTGTGTGTGTGTGTGTGTGTGTGTGTGTGTGTGTGTGTGTGTGTGTGTGTGTGTGTGTGTGTGTGTGTGTGTGTGTGTGTGTGTGTGTGTGTGTGTGTGTGTGTGTGTGTGTGTGTGTGTGTGTGTGTGTGTGTGTGTGTGTGTGTATAGTACAGTCGAACCTCGCGATTACGGCAAGTGGCGTCAGAGGCGATGAGTTCATTATCCTGTCAGCCTGTGTCATGGGCGATTATATGTAATGTACATGTCCTAACTGTAGGCAAAAAGATAAATTATTTACTTTCTGGGTAATATAAGCCACATGCATTACAGGTGTGTGTGTGTGTGTGTGTGTGTGTGTGTGTGTGTGTGTGTGTGTGTGTGTGTGTGTGTGTGTATGCGTGCGTGCGTGCGTGCGTGCGTGCGTGGGTGCGTGCGTGCGTGTATCCCCATGTTCAGTAATGCCTCATGTATTGCGTTAGGCTATGACTCTGGTACGTCTGGGACCATCTTGGGTAATACGACCACTTATGCCCATAGTATCCACAGGCTATGCTCATATTTCCATCGCGTAGGGTAATATGAGCCATTTGGAGAAAATTTAACAACCTATGTTGTGCAATGAAGACCATAGCAATACCTACCGCGCGAACTTTTCCGTCAATTTTACACACAACAAATATCTAGCCACATGGCTCCAGAATATCAGTTTGAAAATGGCTCAAATTACCGAACCTCCCCCTAGCGGATGGATGCACAAACATTTGTTAAATTAAATTAGTGATTGCTTTTTTGCTACTCGTCCCGTGACTTCGCGCTGTCCTGCTGTACCGCCGGGTCTGTTGTTCCTCCTACTCAGGCACTGGCGACACCTCGCGACTATGCAAAACACTACCAAAGAAAATATTCGAAGCAGGTCTTGTATCATTACAGCGCGACAAACTGTAATTATTTCACAGACAATTTCTGCAGACCGATATGGGGAATATATTTACAGTATTTTGATAGCTAGAGATTGGGTCTGGCGGTGAAGATTTATGTTTTTCCTTGTGCTTGGATTTATACATGCTCGCACATAGAGTATATATTATTCCGAGAGGCGTAAGCGAAACAGCATTTGTGGGAAGATGACGTCACAAATGTTGGTCTTATTAAATTGACGTCGCTTCTATTTTGTCCCCCTTCGAAGTGAAAACGCATTTATCATTTAGAGCACTGATCAACTCTTGTCACATTGAATAAGTGTCTGGAAACAAAACATGTGTATGTTTTAATTTTTTGGGGGCGGGTTGGCAGGGCTACGAAACGATAGTGTATGTCTCTTAACGAATACAATTAATTCACGACTTAAACATCAATGTTAAAGATATCAATGTGCAGAAACAAGAGCAATATCTGATATCTGTCCTGTCCGGCGCCGTCCATCCATATACTGCCGTAGACCCCTTCTAGGGAGTCAGCTACGGCAGCCATGGCGTACGCCTCGAGGCACGCACCTGACCGGGAAGTAGCTCCGTCCGCCGCCCTTTGCCATCGGAGGGGGGGGAGGATCTATAGTGGCCATTGATGCAGGTACATCGCCAGGTCACCAGTGTGTACATCGCCAGGTCACCAGTGTGTACATCGCCAGGTCACCAGTGTGTACATCGCCAGGTCACCAGTGGGTACATCGCCAGGTCACCAGTGGGTACATCGCCAGGTCACCAGTGGGTACATCGCCAGGTCACCAGTGGGTACATCGCCAGGTCACCAGTGTGTACATCGCCAGGTCACCAGTGGGTACATCGCCAGGTCACCAGTGTGTACATCGCCAGGTCACCAGTGGGTACATCGCCAGGTCACCAGTGGGTACAACGCCAGGTCACCAGTGGGTACATCGCCAGGTCACCAGTGGGTACATCGCCAGGTCACCAGTGTGTACATCGCCAGGTCACCAGTGGGTACATCGCCAGGTCACCAGTGTGTACATCGCCAGGTCACCAGTGTGTACATCGCCAGGTCACCAGTGTGTACATCACCAGGTCACCAGTGGGTATATCACTAGGTCACCAGTGGGTACATCGCCAGGTCACCAGTGGGTACATCGCCAGGTCACCAGTGTGTACATCGCCAGGTCACCAGTGGGTACATCGCCAGGTCACCAGTGGGTACAACGCCAGGTCACCAGTGGGTACATCGCCAGGTCACCAGTGGGTACATCGCCAGGTCACCAGTGTGTACATCGCCAGGTCACCAGTGTGTACATCGCCAGGTCACCAGTGTGTACATCGCCAGGTCACCAGTGTGTACATCGCCAGGTCACCAGTGGGTATATCACTAGGTCACCAGTGGGTACATCGCCAGGTCACCAGTTGGTACTCTTCCTCGGTCATCACAGCTTGCAGTTTAATTTGACGCAATACCGGTTGTTGTCATCTTTGTAGTATTTGGCCTTTCTCTCAAAACGGAGGGCCAATTTATTATCAAGACGTTTTTACATGTTCTGCATTTGATTGACTTTTGAAAAATCAAATTTGTTAAATGTAAATGCAAATGTTTAGGGTACGCATTCAAATTGAAATGCAAATGTGCAAATCCCTTGGCTGTATTTGAATGTTGCGCATTGAAATGCGTAACAATCAAATGCATGTGCGTTTGCCGACAAGCCTGATATGTACCAATTAACATGAATAACAACTATAGAAATAAGCACAAGCGCTTCATTTAACGAAAATTTCCAAATACCAACTGATTATAAAATAGGGAACTTGCCTTTAATCCCAAATCTATCATGTTTTATCTTTAAGGCCGATTTATGCTGGATCTTCTTAATTCATATTCTGTTGACCAACAGCTTTGTTAAATATAGCATTTCCGTTGTTGAAATAGGTGCCCCTAAACACGGTTATTTACGGTGTGTGTGTGTGTGTGTGTGTGTGTGTGTGTGTGTGTGTGTGTGTGTGTGTGTGTGTGTGTGTGTGTGTGTGTGTGTGTGTGTGTGTGTGTGTGTGTGTGTGTGTGTGTGTGTGTGTGTGTGTGTGTGTGTGTGTGTGTGTGTGTGTGTGTGTGTGTGTAGACGCATTCTCGCGCCAACGACTTTACATTCTTGGCCTGGTCGGTGCGTAAAAATGTCCACTTGTAAGTCAGTAACTCGCCATGGAACTTTAATCTGCGTCCTGTCCGTGTGCATCAGTCGATAATCTTCAGTGAATCTCATGTCAATCACATACTGCTTGCTATTCGCGTCTGTAAACATATGGTGCCCTTTGCGTCAAAGTAGGGCCTAATGCATATTTAAACAATTCTCCGTCGTTGTCGTCGTCGTCGTCGTCGTCGTCGTCGTCGTCGTCGTCGTTGTTGTTGTTGTTGATTTATTGTACACTGTTAGTGAGCGTAGTGAGTTGGTGGTGATGTCGTCATTGGTCAATGCTTTGCTGCATATGAATTTAACAGGTTCAACTCCAAATCGTTGTTGTTAGTGTGTCTTCATCGCCTCCGCACACTCAACTGTGCAACTGTATATGTGTTAACACCAATGCTTTCGTCCCGCTTTCTGGCCGAAATGTCTTTGTAATTTTCAAAAGCTATGTCAACAGTAACATTGATCTATTCGTTGCACACATAGTCGTTCAAGACATGTTATTTCTCCGGTCTCAAGTGTTTCACAAGTAATCAAGCATGCGCATACATTCGCCGCGAACGAAGAACGGCAAGTCAAAATGGCGACCCGTCAAACAAAACGACGAAAGTTAAGTGCGGGGGGGTCCCGCTTTTCCGTAAGCAGATGTTGATACCCATGAATACCGGAGTTGACGTTGAAAATCTAAGGAACGAACTTGGAGTTGCGAAAACTCTAGAATACCAGGTGCTGTATAAAAAAATTATTGATATCACAACAGTAGGCAGTGATGGTGCTCGGGTATAACGCCTTTTCTTAGATGTGTTGGTGGCATATGTGATTAGTAGACCAAGTAGTATGCAGTGCGGAATAAGAAAATTTTTACAGAAAAAAGGTTGAAGCATATATAAAATAAGAATTTTTTTATATATAATATTACAGTAGCGTGCTATCTGCTACCCAAGAAACATCGTATTCATCAAGTGTACACACACTCACACGCACACGCACACGCACACGCACAGGCACACGCGCGCGCACGCACGCACGCACGCACGCACACACACACACACTCATCATTATTGACTGTCTGTCGTAGTCGACGAAGACAAGTGGGTAACTGTGGGATGCCTGTCTCGGGTGTGCGAGCTTAGACCAGCGTTTAGACTGAAGGCAAGCTGGCAGGTTCAAATATGGGAGGCGTCAGTGCTGGCAGGTCCAAATATGGGAGGCGTCAGTGCTGGCAGGTCCAAATATGGGAGGCGTCAGTGCTGGCAGGTCCAAATATGGGAGGCGTCAGTGCTGGCAGGTCCAAATATGGGAGGCGTCAGTGCTGGCAGGTCCAAATATGGGAGGCGTCAGTGCTGGCAGGTCCAAATATGGGAGGCGTCAGTGCTGGCAGGTCCAAATATGGGAGGCGTCAGTGCTGGAAGGTCCAAATATGGGAGGCGTCAGTGCTGGCAGGTCCAAATATGGGAGGCGTCAGTGCTGGAAGGTCCAAATATGGGAGGCGTCAGTGCTGGCAGGTCCAAATATGGGAGGCGTCAGTGCTGGAAGGATGGGCATGTCGAGAGTTTCTTCTATGTTGGTGAGTATCCCAAGGCTAGTGGACGCCCAAATAGAATTTTCTATGTTGGTAAGTTAGCTCTATTTGGGCGTCCACTAGCCTTGGGGTATCATGAAGACGTCTTTATATCGGAGCCGTTGTCCTCCCAGTGATCTCTGCCCTTTTTCAATTAACTAAAAAACACAGTCTTCGGATATCTTTCACTCCCACCGGATCACATGTCCAGCCCAGCGGAGTTGAGCAGTCGTTAACAGGGCTTCAACACTGGGCATGTTTGCTCTTTTCAGGACTTAGGTGTTGTGGATACTTTCTTGCCACCTGGTGGATGGATCTTACGCAAATGTCTGGTTTGCACGTTTGATATTGTGCAAATGTGCTTTCTGTTTCCAAACAGTACCGTCTAACCAGCATACACCAGTACCAGCATACACCAGTACCAACACACAAGTAAACACACGCAAGTAAACACAGTACCCAACTTTACCTGCCCTGGTAACACTGTATCGGATACCAACTCTTCAGACAGTGAAACCAGTAAGCGAATCCAAGCTGCCACGGTTGCGTATGGTTGTTTTGATTCCCGCGTTTGGTCTCAACATGGCACAAAGAACAGTACAAAATGCGAACTCTACAAAGCAGTGGTTATTACAGCACTTCTGTAGACATATATGCATATACAATATTACACAGCCACACACCCGCATACGCGCACACGCGCACACGCACACACAAGCATGCACGCACGCCATACATGCATACACATACATACACGCATAATGACACATATTCAAACATGATTGTCATTGCATTATTTTACATACATATGTCAACTGTATTTTGTCTGGGCCTGACAACGCTGGAAGAGTACGTCTTCGGTGCTTCAAGATGTCTGAATAATATAATAGTTTTTCCATCGATGACTCGCGACGGCTGAACACAAGTCCGCACCTGTTGGCGCCTCGTAATTTACACGCATCCACTGCCCGATAGCACCAGAAGACAACATCGACAACAACACCGATTTCACTCGTCATATGTGCATTATGAAATTGACTCTGCTGGCAACGCGAGGCGGTTTCTTTCGAGACGCCGCCAATCCACACCTCGCATACCGGAACGGCCCCATCACGTGACAGTCTGCGTTGCTGGTTGCGCCGACTGGCGTCGTGAGGGCGTCGTAGACAGTGGCGACCAACGCCTGCTGCTGACATTCGCTGCAGTTGCCGTTGTTGTCCGTGAAACAGCCGCCGAAGTGGCCGGCGCCATTGTCCACTCGTTCACCGTCGACGTCCGTCACGCGCAGTCCGCACAAGGCGTTCAACAGCGGCAGTTTTACCCGGCCGTCGAGCGGGCTCTCGAGGGCCGAGCTGCCCAGCAGGTCGTCGGTTGAGCTAATGTCGGCCACCGACGATCTGGACGACGACAGATACGACGACACCGTGCTGGCGCGGCGACACCGCTCCGGTGACGGCAAAGACGCCCCTCCGAGTGGATCCATCGAGGCATCCGCGCAAAATCCAACGTGATACGACGGCAGCGCCGGTTGCACACTTCCCCGAGCCCGACCGCTGTGGCGTAGGCCCGAAGCCAGTCCTGGGCCGTTTAGATCTGCCCCGAGAACAATGTCCTCTTCGACGGGCGAGACTGCCGACGACGCGAGGCTGCCTGCGTTGAAGCCGTACTCCCGCATGACCTGCCGCAGACGGCGGGTCTCGGCCTTGTACGCCTCTTTCTCCGTCTTCAGGCGCGACACCATCTCTATGAGTGCGTCCACCTCCGCCTGCACGAACACCAGCGACATGGTATATTGCACTGAGGATTAGGATTATGTATGATAATAATCATAATAATAATTACATAGAGGGCCAAATACTGTTTTACGGTGTAAATATACATGAAATACTGTAAAAGATTTGCCTTAAAAAATCATATCTGTATATATATATATATATATATATATATATATATATATATATATATATATATATACATATATATATATATATATATATATATATACATACATATATACATATATATATATTTATATATATATATATATATATATATATATATATATATATATATATATATATATATATATATATATATATATATATATATATATATATATATATATATATATATATATATATATATATATATATATATATATATACATACATACGTGTGTGTGTGTGTGTGTGTGTGTGTGTGTGTGTGTGTGTGTGTGTGTGTGTGTGTGTGTGTGTGTGTGTGTGTGTGTGTGTGTGTGTGTGTGTGTGTGTGTGTGTGTGTGTGTGTGTGTGTGTGTGTGTGTGTGTGTGTGTGTGTAGGATAACAACCTGGGTGGACAACGTTGTAAACAAGCTACTGGAAGTATATAAACAGCTTTACGCAACATGACTCTACACACGAAAAGGTGTTTTTCGCGGCCATCACAAACTGGCATTTCGACTTCTCATGAAGACCTAGTTCATTCAACATATGTATGTGTCAATTAAGTTATTGTCACTAATGCAACAAAACTTAACCGAATAACAGGTAAATTTACGTGAGCAGATATAAAATATTGGTTCAAAATAGATTACATTTGTGTCCTTTTTTTAGGAATTTGCAAATATAATTCATGTTGTTAAGTTGAGCCATATGTGTACCACTGCTGTTACATTGAGCCACATGTGTGTCACTGCTGTTACATTGGGCCACATATGTACCACTGCTGTTACACTGAGCCACATGTGTGCCACTACTGTTACATTGAGCCACATGTATCCCACTACTGTTACATTGAGCCACATGTGTGCCACTGCTGTTACACTGAGTCACATGTGTCCCACTGCTATTACATTGAGCCACATGTGATCCACTGCTGTTACATTGAGCCACATGTGTGTCGCTGCTGTTACATTGAGCCACATGTGTGCCACTGCTGTTACATTGAGCCACGTGTCCCGCTGCTGTTACATTGAGTCACATGTGTGCCACTGCTGTTACATTGAGCCACATGTGTGCCACTGCTTTTACATTAGTCTATGCAATGAATCTTCCTCACAGTAAGGCAAATACTATTGTAACTTTTAAACAAACTGTTGTTCAGAAACTTGTACACCCTGAGCTTTACGAGATCGGAGGCTTCGAGTTCGTCGCCTCTGTTGGTGTACACGGCTATGAAGTGCTGCCTTGCCTTGTTGATGACCTCTGGTGTGATGTGATCCTGTTCTTGATCGGCGAAGTTCACCAATGAAGAGATGTCCGTTGTCTTGCTGCGGTTCAGCCACACCTTCTGACCAGTAAAGTATAGATAGCTGGTTGTATCTCGTCCACTAAGACTGTGAAGGAAGGGAAGTGAATGGTATTGTGCAGGTCCCAGTGCAGCAGACGTCTCATGAATGGGTAGGTAGTTATCTGGTGCAGTGCAGAACGGTCAATCAGAATGCCGCTATTGGGAGATCCTCCAGGGATTTCTGGAATTCTAACATCTGGTCCTGAACAACCACAAGCTGTGGATGGGATGTTCGGGTTGACTTCGGCTGTTCTGTTACATCAAATGTGTTCTCAAGCAGTGCTTACAAGACAGCTTCAATGGCTTCCTGCCACTGCTTAGTGTCTTTCTCTGTACCCACATTTCGAATGCCTCCCAGTATATACTCCACACTGCAACACTCAGGGTTCCAAAAACCAACACCATAAACAACTATCCAAATTAATTTACAATTGTTACAATTCGTGCTAATCGTCTTAGAAAAGTTAACGAAGGCCCTGTTATGTCTATGTATTCAGTGCCTTGCATCGTGTCATACATTGGTTAAGATACAGTGAGGTTTACGCACATGCGTAGCAAATTTGTGCCGTGGCGCCTTCTTGCGAAAGTTTTTTGTCGCTTGATAATAATAATAATAATAATAATAAATAATAATAACTTTTATTTGTATAGCGCCGTATATCCGGATATAAAACCTGTTCAGAGGCGCTTAAAATACAACATTTGTAAGACATAATTCTATAGAAAATCTTCAAATGCTGTCTTAAAAAGATGTGTCTTAAGTTGAGACTTAAACAATTCGAGTGAATCAGTAAGACGGATATAAATCGGCAGATCGTTCCAAAGGCGCGGTGCCGTCACAGAGAAACCCCGTCGACCAGATCGTTCCAAAGGCGCGGTGCCGTCACAGAGAAACCCCGTCGACCAGACCGTTCCAAAGGCGCGGTGCCGTCACGGAGAAACCCCGTCGACCAGACCGTTCCAAAGGCGCGGTGCCGTCACAGAGAAACCCCGTCGACCAGACCGTTCCAAAGGCGCGGTACCGTCACGGAGAAACCCCGTGGACCAGACCGTTCCAAAGGCGCGGTGCCGTCACGGAGAAACCCCGTCGACCAGACCGTTCCAAAGGCGCGGTGCCGTCACGGAGAAACCCCGTCGACCAGACCGGTCCATATCATGGCGTGGTACAGTTAGTAGGTGGCTGTCGGCAGTACGAAGCCGGCGTCCTGCTGTGGACGGCGAGATCATGTCAACAATGTACGTGGGCGCGAGGTCGTGTAACGCGTGGTAGGTCAACAGAAGCATCTTATAGTTGATTCGCCATCGGACTGGCAGCCAGTGGAGCGAAATGAGGGAGGGCGTGATGTGCTGGTGGTCACAGTGCCGCTGTCGCGTTATTAGACGAGCCGACGAATTTTGCATTTGAAGCTTCTTAATTAAACGCACGTTTACCCCAAACAGCACGAATTTCCATAGTCCAGTCTGGATGTAGCAAGCATGTGTACGATCGTCTTGCAGGCGTGGGTCGTTAACCATTTTTTTATTTTTCCGATCTTGCATAGTTGGATACACGCCCCCTGACACGTGCGAGCGATTTGCGTCGACATACACAAAGTGTTGTCCATGAAGACGCCTATATCTCTTACAAATGATTGCGGTGTTGTGTCACACCCACATACGTTGATTGTATCAACAGTTGGAGGAGCTTTACAGTAAGTCGCACCGAAAACATTGGCCTCTGTCTTGGTCTCATTTAGCATTAAGTGATGGTACATCGTCTATTTGTTGACATCAACTGTGCATCGCTCGATTCTTCGGATAGTATTATCTACCTCGCAGGGTTGGTCACAGTTGTGTATCATCAGCGTATAGATGATAGTTAACGTTGTGTTTGGGGAATATGGCGCTAACAGTCATGCAATAGATTGTGAACAACAGGGTCCCAAGAATCGACCCCTGCGGCACAAAAGAACACAGCTGTCGTTGACGAGTTATGGCATCGCCAATTGTCATCGCCATCGTTCTGTTGAACAGGTAAGACGACAGCCATGCCTGTGCCGGCCCTTGTATGCCGATCGAATGCATCTGCTGCAGTAGCACGGTGTGATATCGAATGCCACAGTAAGGTCGAGTAGAACGAGTACTGCTGCCTTTCGACGATCAAGCGTCTGGATGATGTCGTCGTAAATACAGACAAGAGCAGTTTCGGTGCTGTGATGTGGACGATATGCACTCTGGAATGGGTCGAGAAGTTTGCTTTCGTCGGTGTAGAGCCGAAGGTTAGCCGCGACATACCTCTACAACAGCTTCGAAACAAAGCTGAGTTTTGAAACTGGGCGGTAGTTCTTAATGGCATTTGCGTCTAGACGAGTCTTCTTCAGCTGTGGCGTGACTAGCGCATGTTTCATGTCGGATGGAAGTGTCGATGATTCCAGCGATAGATTAATGATGCTGACTAGAGTTGGTGCGATGATGTTAATGTTCGTCTTCAGCAGTGTTGCCGGCAAAGGGTCGAGAGATCAAGATTTGTTCACGAGTCGGATGATGGCTGTCGTCCATGTGAATGCTGACAGAGTGCAATGTTCGTGATTGTTGTCGATTTGCGGCAACGGTGGAAGCGCGTCATAGTAATTCAGTGAGCGGCGGATTTTCGCAATCTTGTCGAAGAAATATACAAGAAAACGTTCCGCCAAATCTGCGTGCGAGCCGTTGTTCTCGGGAAGCGTCGGTGTTAATTTGCGCCCCATGATGTTATTCGTGACTCGGTACATAGCTTTCACGTCACGGGCAGACTCTTGGATTTCCTGACAGTGATACGCGGATTTTGCCGTCACTAGTTGGTTTTTGCAGAGGTTTCGCAGAGTCGTGAAAATGTCTCTACGTACAACTAGCCACGTCTCTCGCCACCGCCGCTCCTCTCGTCGAAATTGTTGCTTCGCATCTGACATCTCATTGTTATACCAGGGTGTCTTGGGGCGGATGGTGATAACACGGGTGGTGAGCGGTGCATGAGTATTTATCAACACTGCGATAGTGGTGTTGTATTGGAGACACAGTTCTGCGATGCAGTCGCTTGGGTCAGTTAGCAGTCGCGATGTTCTCAGGTATGCGACAAACTCAGCGTTGTCAATTGCAGCGTATTTCTTGTAGCTGATCTTTTTTCTTTCAAATACAACCTCAAGACCCTCAAATGACTGGGCGGGTATGGGCGTCGTGGAGCATAGATGGACATTACACCAACTCCGCCGACTCTATCGACGGCAGCATCATCATTTTCAGTGAACCATGTCTCAGTCAGGCAGATTACGTTAAAATCGCGTTCGGTGATGTAGTCAGAAATGATTTCGACCTTGTTGCGAACTTACCGTTTGTTTATCAGTGCCAAGGTGGTGTGCACCTGATCATGTACACACGAGAAGTGTCAGCTGTTTCACTCAAGGCATCAATTGCCGCAATGGGTACACGTACCGAATTGTTCACATCAGAGGCAGACTTCGGATTAGACAGTGGTGGCAGACATTGTTTTATGTTTGATCTGTTCACTCCCGATTGTTTGTATACATAATAATCATAAGTATTTAACTCCAAACAACAGTTCAAACAATTTGTTTCCACTCAATTAATGATATAATTTTTAGTGATTTTGGGCAACTGTGTCTTCGGGTGTTTTTAAAATTACATATTCTGTGAAGTCTAGCAAAATGGCATCAACCAGTGTACATCTGTTTGGCAGAACCTCGGTTTCCATGCTACGATTATTCAATTTACGGGGATTCGAAGTATTTACTGCACTTAGCTAATGTACTGCGCGTAACTAATGTGCCCATAAATTATTTTGGGGTGTATGTAACACTAACCCTGCCTATTTTGAGCGTAGACAAACGGCCGCAAGCCGCTGCTATCGCCCAAGAAGGTTAAACATTCAGTCGGAAAGGGTACAACGCTAGTTCGCAATGGGGTAGGACCTGTGTGTTTAAGGGCTTCCTGCATATTTCCAGTAGTTTGTTTACAAGGTTGTCCACTCAGGTTTTGATCCAGTGAATATATATATAATCTCAGGGAGTGAATTCCAAAGAGTTGCTGCAGCAACCGAGAAACCCCTAATGTTGATATATGTTTTAACTCTACGACTATGAAAGTAGAACAGAACTAGATGATCGAAGCTGTCTAGGCTTTCTTGTAGTAACGCGCAATGAATGTATATATGCTTGTCGGGAGTCTCCTGGCCCCTTATTTGATACTTCTGTTATATTTATATGTTTAATGTTTATACTCGTACATACTCACTCGTTGAATGGCATGCATATGGCCCAAATAAAGAACATATGTCTGTCTGCTTAGATGAAAGTGCGTGATATGAGTATGTACTAGTATAAACATTAAATATATAAATATAACAGAAGTATCACACACGCACACGCACACGCACACGCACACGCACACGCACACGCACACGCACACGCACACGCACACGCACACGCACACGCACACGCACACGCACACACACACACACACGAGTATAAACATTAAACATATAAATATAACAGAAGTATCAAACACGCACGCACGCACGCACGCACGCACGCACGCACGCACGCACGCACGCACGCACGCACGCACGCACGCACGCACGCACGCACACACACACACGCACACACACACACCCACACACACACACACACGTCAGGCATTATCATCTAAGCAGACAAACAGCTGCCATCAAGAGCAGTTGTAATATATTTTCCAACAGAAATGGACAAATATTGACGAATACAATGAATATGATAAATTGGATAAATGTGTATGCAACGATGTATGTGTGCGTCGTATGTGTGCGTCGTATGTGTGCGTCGTATGTGTGCGTCGTATGTGTGCGTCGTATGTGTGCGTCGTATGTGTGCGTCGTATATGTGCGTCGTATGTGTGTACCGATAAAAGTGTTTGTCATAAGGATACGTGAATTAAAAACAACATACCTTATGTATAGTGGTCTACATAAGCGTCAATGAATATGTCGCGGAGTTCATAGTTCACATTACCGTAGCTAGCACTCTACACCCTCAACCCTACCTTGGAGTACTCATCCTCGCGGACGTGGCGCCGTGCCTCCTCCACCGTTTCGTCCGACCCCTCGACTGCCGCAGCCGGGTCGTCGTCAACCAAGGAGAGCGGCCCGCACGGCACGCAGTAGACAGACTGCACCTCCCCATCCCGGCCGAGATTCACCGACACCCGGTGGATCTGTTGCACGCCGTGCACGTCTGTCAATGTACCGTGCAGCAGGCGCGCCTTCCGGAACAGGTGCAGCAACTGAACAAGAAATAAAGCAACTAAATGGTGGCGGCGGCGGCGGCGGCGGCGGCGGCGGCGGCGGCGGCGGCGGCGGCGGCGGTTATTGCTTCTGCTGCTGCTATTTTAAACTCATGACCGTTAGGACATAACATGCCTATTTTGTTTGTCGCGAATAACGTGTTTTATTATTATTGCTGCTGCTGCTGCTGCTGCTGCTGCTGCTGCTGCTGCTGCTACTGCTACTACTACTAATACTAATAATATACACACTCACGCATACACCTACACACAATTGTAAACCACAACACGTATACTATTGCGAGTATTCACTTTGTCAGTGATGCTTTTAAACGATGACTAACATCACGTCACGTGTCTTTTGATGGCGACATATCGCAAGCTCTTACCTTAGGAACAAAGAGTAAGAGCAGGTTGCAGGTAACGCTACATTCTACTCGCAGGAAGTGTAGGTATGACTGCAGGTCAGCGTCCGGATGTCGTTCTAGTATTACTCTACAATACATGCATTAGCATAAATAGTTTGTCCGATCATGTGAACGATTATGATTGAAATAAATCAGCTCACTAAACACGTAACAATTTGCAGAAGTTTGCTTCAGATTATACAGTCACGTGTATTTACATTTTGAAAAGAACGTTGTTGACTACTACGGGCAGGTGTACAAGAACGTTGTTGACTACTACGGGCAGGTGTACAAGAACGTTGTTGACTACTACGGGCAGGTGTACAAGAACGTTGTTGACTACTACGGGCAGGTGTACAAGAACGTTGTTGACTACTACGGGCAGGTGTACAAGAACGTTGTTGACTACTACGGGCAGGTGTACAAGAACGTTGTTGACTACTACGGGCAGGTGTACAAGAACGTTGTTGACTACTACGGGCAGGTGTACAAGAACGTTGTTGACTACTACGGGCAGGTGTACAATTAGTTCTATGGATATCGTTACACGTAGTTCAAATGACTGAATATTGACTACACTAGTATGAATTAGTAAACAGTGTTTCCACGTGAAACTCCTCTCGAACACATATTTTCTCTAATTATATAACGTTGTAATGTGTTTATGATGAGGTGTTTGTGTACATGGGTTTGTGAGGATGTGTGACTATATAGAACAATCATTATAAACGATAAAACCATGACTACTTTTACACCCAAAAAAAATTAGGCGTACAGTAAACTGTAAAGTTTTGCACAGCGGCCTGCGCTCATCTTCCACCAACAGGTGGTATATCGCAGGTGAAGTCAGCCATATTGATAAACAATCAGGTGAAAGCACTTCAAACAGCTGACACCAACGTCTGGTGTAAACACAGTTGCACTTGGTGAATTAAAAACACCCCGACGTAAAGGAGCCTCCAACTTGCCCTTGTTAACCCATGATCTGTTCGCAATAAAACAGCTGACATGTGTGAGTATGCAGTCACCACTGCAAACTCACAAAGATGTTCTCATGACTGAAACCTGGCTAACATCTACTAATGTAGTAAAACTTGCTGAGCTGAAGCCCGGTGGCTACGAACTGAAGGGTAATCCTAGACGATCTGGCATGATTGGTGGCGGAATCGACATCATATTCAAGACTGGTATTACATGGAACGTGCTGTCATCTGGCGACCATAACATAGCTCATTTGATTATGGTAACTATGAGTTATTGTTTGAAAAGACAACATTGGACATTCGTGTCATATATCGACCTCCCTATTCGGACAAACATCGGTTCACAATTGTTACCTTCTTTGATGAGTTTCAGAATTATCTGTCTCATACGGTTCAGACTGCAATTCGCTCCTGATAACAGGTGACGGTTATATACACACGAACTGAGACTGATACTGACGGGATTAGGATGTTTGACGTACTGACTATGTATGATTTAACTCAACATTGTTTTGTACCAATTCTTAGGTCTGGCCACACCTTGGATTTAATTATCACCAGGTGTAACCATGAAGTACTACTTAGCAACCCCGTGGCTGATTACATTGTTTCTGATCACATGTTTGCGCGTTATCAAGTGAACATGTCTAGACCACCATTGAAGGCATGTAAGATCTCTTATTGGAAACTGAAGCATATCGACAACACTGCTTTCGGCGCTGACCTTAAAAGATTAGGTCAATCGACTGCTGAGTGTTAATGATGTTAATCAGCTAGTTGGTGATTATAATTCAGAATTGAGACAGCTACTGGATAAGCATGACCTTAAAAGATTAGGTCAATCGACTGCTGAGTGTTAATGATGTTAATCAGCTAGTTGTTGATTATAATTCAGAATTGAGACAGCTACTGGATAAGCATGACCTTAAAAGATTAGGTCAATCGACTGCTGAGTGTTAATGATGTTAATCAGCTAGTTGGTGATTATAATTCAGAATTGAGACAGCTACTGGATAAGCATGACCTTAAAAGATTAGGTCAATCGACTGCTGAGTGTTAATGATGTTAATCAGCTAGTTGGTGATTATAATTCAGAATTGAGACAGCTACTGGATAAGCATGACCTTAAAAGATTAAGTCAATCGACTGCTGAGTGTTAATGATGTCAATCAGCTAGTTGGTGATTATAATTCAGAATTGAGACAGCTACTGGATAAGCATGACCTTAAAAGATTAGGTCAATCGACTGCTGAGTGTTAATGATGTTAATCAGCTAGTTGGTGATTATAATTCAGAATTGAGACAGCTACTGGATAAGCATGACCTTAAAAGATTAAGTCAATCGACTGCTGAGTGTTAATGATGTCAATCAGCTAGTTGGTGATTATAATTCAGAATTGAGACAGCTACTGGATAAGCATGCACCCGCCAAATCCAAGACTATTGTAGCAAGGCCTCTGGTGCCATGGTTTGACGATGAAATGAAAGCTCTCAAGTCACAAAAACGAATACCTGAACAGATGTGGAGACAGGTCAAACAATGATGACACTTTGTTGACATTCCACTGAGCTAGGAATATTTATGTCAGGGTACTGAACAGATGTGGAGACAGGTTAACAGCGATGACATTTTGTTGACATTCCACCGAGGTAGGAATACATGTGTCAGGGCACTGAATAGCAAGCGAACTGGCTATCTTTCTAACGTGATCACATATGCTAAGGATGAATCAAAGAAACTATTTGCATTGGTCAACATATTGTACAATAAGACACAGAGTACTCCACTGCCTCAATATGAGTTAGTGGAAACTATTGTCAATGAATTTGGCAACTATCTTAAGGACAAAATATATGCCATTTGGAATAATTTGTGCCTCCGAACCACCCTCTATACCAACCAGAGAGGGCGTGGATATTGTATTGGATACATTAGCACTGGTCTCCGAGGATTGTATGCGCAAGTTGGTCATGAAATCAAAGACAACAAGCTGTGATCTCGACCAACCAAGTTGGTTAAAGGGTACAGTCATGTCGTCAATCGCTCACTTGCCACTGGGGAATTTCCACTGGGGAATTTCCACACGAGTGGAAGACTGCACTTGTTGTACCACTGCTGAAAAAAAAACAGGACTGGATCCAATTCATAAAAATGATCGTCCAGTGTCAATTATTCAGTTTGTGTCCAAATTACCTGAGCGGGCTGTTGTAAGCCAGCTTTGTCATCATTCAGAATGTGGATTTTCATTGCCACCGTGTCAGTCTGACTACAGAACAGGGCATTCTACATAAACTGCTCTTGTTCAGTCGGATATCCTTCTTCATATAGACCAACAAAAAGTAACACAGTTCTGATCGACTTGTCTACTGCTTTCGATATCGTAGATCATGAATTTTTGCGCAACACCATGAACTATTCTTTTGGAGTATCAGGTACCGTTCTAAATTGGTCTTCTTCGTATCTGCAATCAAGATCGCAACGTGTTATCATCAATGGCACGTTGTCCGACCAGTTTGAGCTAGACTAAGGAGTACCGCAAGGATCGTGTCTGTGTCGCGTTGAATTCACAGAGTAAACCATTGTCAGTGTCATCCATGAGCACGGGAAACAAGGGCTTGCATATGCTGAATATCATCAAGTGTATTGTGGCTTCTACTAGGATTCTATAAATACTGAACATGAATCAATAGAACAATGTATTAGTGACATCAAACGTTGGATGCTAAGCAGAACACTGAAAATGCACGATGCCAAGACTGAGTACTTGATTGGTACACAATACGAATACGAACGAACAAAATGCACCCATACAGTAATCAACAACGGTGACAGTGTAGTCCAAGCAATAGACTGTGTGGCTAATTTGGGTGCTAACTTTGATAAGCATATGTCGATGGAAAAACATGTCACGACGAAATGTCGGGCGGCGTATGCGCAACTTTATAACATCAGCAACATAAGGAAATATCTCGATCGCAAAAGTGCAGAGCAAGTGATTCATGCTCTAGTGTTACGTCATACTGACTACTGTAATGCTCTACTGACTGGACTACCCAAATACATTATCAAGAAGTTACAGATGGTACAAAACACCGCAGTCAGAGTGTTGTGCAGTGTTGGCAAGCACGCCAACACTCAAACGACTCCATTGGCGGCCGATCGAGTATCGCATCAAGTACAAGGTGTGTCTATTGAATTTCAACGCAGCGCACGGTCATGACCCCGAGTACATGTCACAGATGTTTGTCACCAGGGACACGTGGACTAAGATTTCGTGATGCACTTATATTAATGTGCCAAGAACGAAGCGAAATACACTGGGAGACCGTGCTTTCAAAGTATCTGCACCAAAATTGTGGAATGCGCTACCTAAATATTTACGAAGTGTTAACAATGTTAAAGTTTTTAAGAGCAAGCTAAAGTTTCACTAGTTTAACTTACCGTACGATTAAGTTAATATATATCATTGTTTTAATTGTTTTATCCTATCATACTCTAATTAACCTGTTAGTTTTTATATTTGTATATAGCACCATATGACATAATTGTCTGGATTTAATTTTTATTATGTCATCGTAATTGCTTATGTAATATGTATATTTTTATTATTTATAGCACCATATGATATAATTGTCTTGATTTTATATATGTATATTTTTTTATTCTATCACCATGATTGTTTTATGTAATATTATTGTTTTATTAATATGTTTAACCTGCACATCACCAACGAATATCGTTGTATAGATTTGGTTATATAAAAACGAATAAACATCAAACATCAAGGGAACGGTTGAAGGCGAGCGGATGGATGCGCTTAGAGTGGATAGACGAAAAGAAAGAAGACCGAGACTGAGATTGGAGGACGGTGTGAAGAGATATTTGGCGAGAGTGAGAGGGAGGTGGAGAACGAGAACGAGATATATGAGTGGAGTTGGCTGGTGGAGACAGCAGTGAAACTGGATCAGTGACGGATGAAGGAAAACAAATCGACGACCGGTGTCTGTGTCAGCCTCACCCCGGACGAAAGGACAGAAAGCAACAACAACATGTGAGAGGAAATGAAGAAGAAAGTCACCTGAGCATATGACTGGGGACATTGGTGGCAACGGTTTGTGCTAATACAGGACACATGGGACACCAGGGATTCAGGGGACACCCGGGACACACGAGAAAAACGGGACACATGGGACACAGGGACACACGGGACACATGGGACACAGGGACACAGGGACACATGGGACACACGGGACACACACCACAATTGCTACGAAAAATTATATGGACAATTCTGCTCTCGACCGTAGGGAATTGAAGACGAAAACGCATCTGCGTCTTGATAATCTGGATTATGTTTACACGTACCCACAAGATTATGTTTACACGTACCCACAAGATTAGACCAATAACGTGTGTGCCTCTATGCACTCGTTTGTAAGAGAACACATTGCACTACACAGTTTCTTCTTTGTGCCATGGCCTTGGTAGATGTGCTATGTCTAGTGCGGTAATCCAACGTACGCACCTGGCGAAGATGTAGAAAAGGCACCATGACGACTCGTTCCAGACGACGAAGCCGACTTGGGCACTTTCGTTGTACAGGTCCGGAGCCTTGCGAGCATGATAGCAGACGACAGCACCCCAAAGCAAGAACGCCCATTCAGCTGCATGAATAATGACATAGATGTGTTTTCATAAGGATAAACATTTAGTGCTACACCGTCAGGTCTTATATCAACATAAAGTCATGTATTTTATTCCGTTTAGGTAAGCATGTGATATTCGGCATTTCGTTGCAAAGGTTTAGTTAATACAGATTATTATGAATCAATAACTAGAATAATTTGCTTATGCCGGTGACGCATAGTATTGATTCCCTGTTTTTCGTGTTTCTTTTGGTTGGGTAAGGTGTATATTTCGGGTTTGTCGCTGCGTTATTTCATTAGCATACTTTGGTACATGAATGTTTTAATGATTTTTCAAGGGTGCCATTGAATGTATTCTGTAGCCAGTTATAAATGCATGGTTTCGTGGAAAATGAATTGAAACTTTATAAGCAAGAGGTTATTTGTGGCTGAAAATGGCAGGAATTATCAAAGAAAGAAAGAAAAGCAGAAGATGTGATAGCGTTGGCAGAAAGAGATGTCCTTCTGAAAGCAGGACACTGGCACTTATGGCTATGCATGTATGAAGAGTACAATTCTGCACTGCACTGGTATAAAACATGGACTCAACAGTGAGCGCGTCGGCTCCGATGAGCGATCAATTTCCGTAGCCCATCTAGAGGGAATCATTAGCGAGACGACGACATTCACCTGTGACGGCGACCACTTCCCACCACTGAAGGCGACACGTCCGTCTCGCGTCCAGTGCCGAGCCACATCCGCCGGCGTCGACCACTGTCCAAAGTGACATGAATAGCGCGCACGTTGCCATGGCGGCCGCCACCATCTTCAACAGCTCCGCATCCTTCGTGCGAAAACTTGACGACTTGAAGGCGCACATGACGACAGAGACGCTGCAACCGTACGAACAGGGAACGTTAGATCACGCCGGCTCTGGACTTTAATGGTTATTATATATTGCAAAAACGTCGTAATGATCAACGTAGTTAGTAGTTAGCACATCAAATGGTACGACATAATGCCTTGGTGTTCTGGCATCATGAAAATAATGCATCTATTTTGGATACCATCATGAGCTTCCCTACACTAAGACGGTTGCATCAATGTCTATTAAAAGGCCACATATTAAAAAATAACACCGGCCTTCACATTGATAACTACCTATGTCGTTTTAGCACAATAACTGCTTTTGGATAAGACAAAATGAACCGGGGTTCGGTGGCGCCACTGCCTAATCTGGGGTTGCGATATATTTAGTATATTTACATTAAAACGGTGCTTTTATTTTGTGGAGTTCAAATAAAATAAAATCAGTTCTTTATTTCCAAATGAAAAGTTCGCAGTTCAATTCCTAAGTTATATTGTCAACTGTAGTTCAACATTGTTCGTATCACCGACCAGTTTATCTGCATAAACGTAGTTTAATGTTAAGGATTGTGTTGAAGACCGCCACATGGTTTAGATGCACAAATACTGAATCAAGCAAATGAACGATGACGTTGACTTTCTGTGACAACGGTAATCAAGTGCTTTGTGCGTGCGTGCGTGCGTGCGTACGTGCGTGCGTGTGGACGTGTGTATGTGCGTGTGTATGCGTGTGCATTTCTAACGAACTACTAACGAAATACTATGTATACCATTATGAAAACAATTGCAATATCCACGTAGTGTCACAAACGTCCTCACACAACAAGAGGTCGTCAATGCACAACGGGTTAGACAATAGGCTTAAGGTAACCCATGCGAGTACACATATAGCAGTATTATGTGCCAGGTCAACTATATTGCTCAATGTTATAATTAACTTAATTGCGAAACACTGGTTGAAAATCGGCAATTTCAGCGCCATTAATGCAAAGCCGCTACCGAAGCATTTAATTGGAGAAGCGAACCGAATGTGATGACGGTGATGTACGCGCAAGATAATGCAGACTTTGAACGACGCTGCGAAATCTGTCCGATTAACTGGCTGACAACCGAACAAATGTTTCCATTTGAGATTCAATATGCGTGGTCCTGCTAGACTATTAGTCGTGGTTTTGATGACGTTGATACTATTGCGTTGTTGCATAAAGCAGTGACTTAAATATTTGCAATTCAATGTGAATTCCTTGATTTTTTTTAATTTGTATGTTACTCACTCTTACGGGCTCTAGAACACTGGTGTGTCCCACTTCGTTTATTTGCCATGTGTTGCCATGGGGCTATGCCGACCCCATGGTCTCCTCGTAACGAGGCGAGCATCATCAAATTGAGCCATCTTGACAATTGTTCGGTGTAACCTTCCTGTACCATTTTGGTAACTATGCCACTACCACACTAACTCTTTTATAGCCCATCGTTGTGACGTTTTTCCGAGAACCCAGACAAACTGGCCTTCAACGTAGCAATGTTTCTCTGTGAGATTGTGACGTCAGAAGAGCTGCCCCTCCACGCCGTAAGGATTCTCCGTGATCTCAGAAAAACGGTATGTTCTTTGAAAATATCTCGCTACCACATCAACTCGACCTCCGTTGTGAGCATATGGGCATTCAGCAATTACTACGTAAAACTATTTGTCATTTCCATCACGTCTAGAGCAGATACTACTACTCAATTATACAGCTGAGTTAACTGATTAAAAAAAGACCGCAAGAAATTGGTTTTGGGAATAACGGCAGTATTGAAAGGCGATCTCCGGCGCTAGATATCCATTCTCGTATACGACGAGATATTTGATTAAACAGTACAATAAAATGGCACACTGCGAGAGAGTGATCTGAATAATCGTAAATGCATCAGCTGCGTATGTTCAATACACTATGTAGATGTGCTACGTGTTCACAAATTTGCATTTTCACGCGTTGTCTCGGGACGAGTGTGATGATTTTAAATCTCGCGGCACGTCCGTATCATAACAATGAAGCCGGCCAATAATTTTCTGGAACAATTTCCGTTTCTCTGATCACATGCGATTTTTTTTATATAATTGTGTCCTATGGTGAAACATTATAATTTGCTTGGTCCCTGGAGATGGCGAATGGTCGCCAGCCGTACGACCAGCAACACCGAATACGGCACATCAGCCCATAGTGATGGATTGCTTGCTGATAAATCAGTGCCAATCAACAGAGACGTAATTAATTGCACTGTATGTGATTATTTATCAGCTTTGAAATCTATTTATCAGAGAATCGAAACTAATCTCATAAATGGTCTTATTAATCATCGTCATTTCAACAATTTACCTTAAATCCATAGTATCGTCGTTGTTATTACTAACGCGGTAATTCGTCTTTCCGTGATTGTTTCTTGTCGGGATTCGACGTTATGTCATCATTGTAGAAACACGCATGATATGTTGTACGTTTTACGTTCCCTTAATAAATACCGATTGGTCCGGGGATTTTATTTAATGGTTAACATAACGACATATTAAACTGCTTATCCCGGAATGTGGTGGTAGTGGTTGTGATAGGTAGTAAGTACGTGTTATACGTAAATTCCAGTGTTCGACACATGCTACCTGAGTAAAAGAAAATCAATAATTTATGGTCGGCTCGGGCAGGGCAGCAAGAGTTCTACCACATCTATACTGCAAGTAGTTGACTGTTTAGTTAATTTATGCTAGATGGCAATATATGAGAGAGAGTTGCTTTTTTAAATTGTAAGACCTACTTGTACGGAAAGTTGAAACTTAAAGCCAGGTATACGTATTATGTGAGGGAAAACACGTATATTCTTTAGAATCATGTAATCAGGTTACTTAATGGACACAAATGTATGTTGTCTTCCTGAATGACTTATTATAATTGACAAGCAACGATGTTATAAACCAATTTACAGAGAAAACGCTTTCTACGGTGTCGAGTGGGTATGACGTTACGTTTATTATCTTGTGAACAAACAGTTTGCATACTTTAGTTCGCCGAACGTGAACAGAAGCAGTGCAGGAGAAACATTACACAGGGGACGAGACGTCAGAACTGATCGTTGCTATCTCGGTAAGTCACATTTTTAACAGGTACGCTCTTACATAGCGCAGTATCCAGTCCTTGGGACTGCTCAAAGCGCTTTACACTTCACCCCCTGGCAAACCTGTTCATTCATACGCCATCTCGACCTGTCTGGGAAGCATTCGGTCACGCTCAGTTACTGCGCGAAGACTATTCGTTAAAATATCCACCACTGTCTGTAGCCAGGTGATCATTAACACAGCTGGGTGAACTGAGGCAATGTGAGGTGAACGAAATTGCCAAAGCTTCGGCGGCAAGAGGATTCGAACCCGGGTTCTCTCAATTGAGAGCCCGACTTTCTAACCACTACGAGCCTCATAGTTTTACTATGCATCAATTCAATGTGGTGAATATCACGCCAGTGGTTTACTAGGAAAACCTTGTTGAACACACAACATCTCAATTTCATGGGCCGCACCATACTGTTGGTTACGTGTCGTGTGTGGTATTCTGGCAATATTCGCTCGCCAAATGAACATATCTTTGCATACACCTATTCCTATTCTTGCGAATAGAATATAGCCATACTGTTTGTGTCCATATTCACTCAACTTATGTAACATATTTTGGTCTTTGTTTACTAAACCAGTTCTCGTTCTGGCAAAATAGCACGTTTGTTTGAGACTTTACGTTGGTTCTGTGTATTCCGGCATCCCTTAATACGTCACATGTAGACTAGGTTATTTCATAGAACTGCGCAAGGTCTCGCTGGTTAACAAGTCAGCCCTCGGTCAACCGGAGAAATGACCGGATTCTTCCATTTTAGAACACATTCCGAATAAACCAACGGCGTGATATTCTTGATTTTAGTCGAACATGGTTAATTTATGTTATATATGTTAGGTGCACAGCCCGCAAACCATGACTTTTGTTTCGCTTTAGACTATGTGACGTTGGTGATAGCCGACCGTAGACTGATCCCGTGAGACAACAGAACCTTCGGACCAAGCGTATGGTATTTGAACATGAATTGTTTTCGGTAGCTATCCTGGAAGGAGCATGCATTCACGTATCCCCCAATACCACTGACTAGTCTTGAAAATCAGCCAGAGGCAGGCATGTTTCGAAATGACGGATGGTACGTATTTGCTCTTCCCAGACACCGCTTATCTGAGTTGATAAGCGAAAGCGTCTGATCGAACATCGAGATTTATTGAAAGTGGCACACGTCGCTGAACGAGTTCGTTTTTTTGACAAGAGAGCGATGAGATACTGGATGACCTCACTGATTCCACGGCCAAGTCAGTCAGTCAGTCAGAACTCCATTTGCCGCGTTGCTGACGTTAGATTCGTTTTATCGGTGCTGTGCAGTGCTGTTTCCCAGTATTTTACCGTGTTTGCAAACATCGTATATAAATGTCTACCTGGAAATCCAAAGGCGAAGGTTCGTAAAAGTGCATTGGATATGCCAGTAAATTTATTATATAAATACGTATATGTATATTTATGTTACGCTGTTCTTCTTTGGAATTAACCACGTTACTGTGATCGACGATTGAAATGTAATAAAAAAGCTTTTCAGTGAGTACAAAACGTGTCCTTAAGTTAAAAAAAACATGTTCAAAATTGTGTAGGGCCGATATGCTTACATTGATCAATTCCTGTATTTTATCCAGCCAGTTGTTTTTTTTCTGGGCGGCTCCATCTTCTCTTGCCCCCACCCCTCAGTGCTTCGCAGGATGTTTTGAGGGAGTGACTGAGTCATCACTAAGTCGAAGCCATTTGGTATGCTGAAAGACGTATTTGTTGTCCTCCCAATGCTTGTAAAATACATCCATTTGCATCAACCCTGTGTCTATGTAGTAGCAAACGTTCTCATCAGAACCACACTTGTATGCTCAACACTAGTCAATTTCCGCCTACAGAACCCATTGTGTCAACAATTCCTTAGTCGTGTTGCTTCCCCAGTGACCTGCCAGTATTCTGGACACACGTCAGCTGAAGGCATCTACACTCTCACAAGCGGCTATGCTCTAACGAAATTATTGGAATCTATGTATGTTTTCTCCCATGAGGATCCTTCTGCTTACAATGAAGTGGTTACATGATAAATCATGTCCTCGAAACTCGCTCCTGTCTTTATCACCTAACTACAGAAACTGTGAGAAGAGGAGCAGCCGGTTCACGCTCGCACTATTCGTTACGCTTTTCCTCTGGGAAACGATTACCTTTCTCATCGCTACAACAGCTTCTGATGCCACGTCCCAGGGCACAGACCACTGTCTATATTCCAATGCTTCTTCTATCCCTCGCCAATACCACATCCCATTGGTATCCCCATTCTTCCGTTCAGAGATAAACTGATGAAACTACTGCGTACACAGTCACTGGGAATTGTGGGACAAGACGAGGTTTTGCAGAAAGAGATCACCAGAAAAAAATATTAGTTTGGAGCTTCTTGGAGCTAGAAAATCCGATGCTTGATGTTAATATACCATAATAATTTATGAATGAGAGAATTAGATAAAATTAGATACACATTCGCATGAAACAAAACGATGATGTACCAATGATGCTTTGCGCACAGCAGAAATGAGCCGAACCCGAAACAGGTCAATAATATGTTCCCAGACGAATTATCTCTCCCGTCTTCCAACAACACGAGTAAACTATTTACCAGTTCGTATACGTACAAACATAGATGTGTAAATGATTTTACGACGCAGAAGACGCCGTCCGCTGAAACCACATTCTACTTATGCTTATGCCTATTGGAGTAATGGGTGTATGTGCTGCTTCAAATTGAATTCACCCATTAGTCAGCAGCTTTAGTATTTGCATTGATTTTTTCGAATGGTTGCGTCGAACCAGGCGAAGTCGTGTAGCAATGAAATGAGTCCCAGGCCGGTTTGAATTTGTGAATGGAAAACAGTTGAAGGCCGGGCAAAATTGATTTTAACAAGATTTAACAAGATTTAACAAGATTGCCATCCCAAACAACAAGTTCCAGATGGCAAAGTGGACAAGGAAGCCATTGGCTTATCGAGAGTCCAACAATTTTCTCATCTATGTGTAGCCCACCCTTATCAAATATCTGTCAATTCTATTTTTAAACATATTCACACTACTAGCATTAACACAATCATTTGGCAGTTTGTTCCATTCATTTATCACCCTCTGTGAGAAAGAGTACTTTCTCATGTCCAACCTACACTGCTCCTTAACTAATGCTGCTTTGTGTCCTCTGGTTCTACTGCCTTCTTTAAGTTTGAAGAACATATTCCTATCAACATCCTCATTACCGTTCACTATTTTAAATACTTCTATTTGGTCTCCTCTTAGTCTCCTGGTCTCTAGTGTTGTCAAACCACATTGTAATAAGCGACTTTCATAACTAAGGTCTCTCAATTCTGGAATCATTTTGGTTGCTCTTCGTTGTATTCTTTCTAGCTTGTCTATGTCCTTTTTACGATACGGCCTCCATGCTTGAATACAATATTCCAAATGTGGTCTAACTATTGCTTTGTACAGGGGTACAATTAGCTGTTTCTCCTTATACATGATAGTTCTCCTAATTAGCCCTAGACTTTGATTTCCTTTTGAAGCAGCAATCCCACATTGCTCTGAAACTTTCATGTCAGCACTAAATGTTACTCCTAAGTCCTTTTCTAGTGTGGTTCTACCTAGTACAGCACCCCCCATTTTATATTCTTCGTCCATGTTTCCGTGCCCTATGTGTATACATTTGCACTTCCCAAAATTGAATAACATTTGCCATTTTTCTGACCATTTAACTAATTTATCTAGATCATCCTGTAAACTTTTTTATCTGTATCATTTGTAACCTTTCTGAATACTTTTGAGTCATCTGCAAATTTGAGTACTTTGCTAGATATGTCATCTTCTAGATCATTTATATATATTAAAAACAGTATAGGGCCTAATACTGATCCTGTGGTACCCCACTCAAAACCGATTTCCAGTTTGAAATCTCACCGTCTACTATTACTCTCTGTCTTCTGTGTGTAAGCCACTTTTCTATCCAGTTGATTACATCATTACCTATACCATGGGCTTTTAGTTTAAGTATGAATCTTTGGTGTGGCACTTTATCGAAAGCTTTCTGAAAATCTAAGTAGACAACATCCACTGGTGACCCGTCATCTACCCACTTTGTAATTTCTTCAAAAAAACACAAGAGATTGGTTAGACATGACCTTGCTTTTTATGTTTTACAAGGAATTCCACCATGTGGTCTCTAATTAATGTTTCAAGTAATTTACATATAACTGATGTTAAACTCATTGGTCTGTAATTTTCTGGCTTGTTCCTCGATCCCTTCTTAAATAGTGGCGTAATGTTTGCTTCTTTCCATTCTGATGGAACTATTCCTTCTTCTAGTGACAAGTTAAACAATTTTGCAAGTGGTGTACTAATTTGCTCAACAATTTCCTTAAGCAGTTTTGGTGGTATCCCATCAACTCCAGGTGATTTATTATCTTTCATCTTCTTAAAATTTAGTAAATGGAACTGGAAGTGAGTGATTTTAAGATGGTACGGGAAATTGCAAGATCACACAGTCTGATGCCACACACGAAAACTAATCTTTTGTAGAGGTACAAATTGTTTGACACCACTATTATTATTATGTAGACCAGAACATTTATAGTAGAAACATGAGCGATAATATGGAATAGTACCATAATACACTTCGTGTGGAGGCAAATGGGATGTCTGGTTTCAGTCCTTTCCCCATAATACACTAGTGTACGTACAGTAGTTATCAAGATGGTAAAAGGAGATAGTAATCATAATAAAATATAAGTAGGGTTACCAGAGGAAGGGTCAAAAGTAATGTTTTTTGACGAATGATTATATCAGGATGTGGATTTGTTCTGCTGTCGGTATACATGTTTAATTAAGTATCTCAACTGTCAAGCTGCATTGATTACTTAAGGTCTTTGAACTAACTAATGCTGCTCAATAAGTTAACAGTGTAATAATAATTATAGTACTTACCGCCATGTTTTAAACAGCAAGGCGCCGTAGAAAGTGAAGAATCCAATATGGCGAACCCATGGTCTGATCATGCATGTGACTCTGCTGCAGGCAAATGACGTCACCGGAAATTCAGCATATAGAATAACTGCTCCAACCAGGAGCAAATACGTCAGACTAGGACTGCTCGCCTTCATTGCCTGTAAATGAAAAGGTGTTTGCATACAAACGTATTGATAATTGAACCATTTCCACAAATGTGAACTCCACAATGACGACACTGTTGCCAGGGTTGTTTCGTTGTTCAGCTTAATCATGTAATACTCCACACATGTAAATAAAGTAATATTTTGTTATTTGTGAGACAGAACATGCGGCGAGGTTGAATTTGCATGACACCCGACATGACACCCGACATGCTATTTTAAGTTCGTGTATAATTCATTCGCATTTGGAGGGCGTCGTTGCTGAAGACGTTAGTGCGAATTCAGCTAATCGTGTGAAATAACACTTAGAAACTCGGGATGGATGGAATCAGTGCAACCACAATAATGCAGAAACTAAAGTGTGGCGGTAGATAAATCCAATGGCGAGGGTCATACATCGTGCATCTTGCAGTAATTGTCCATAGTGGCAATACCATCATCAACATTCTTCATTATATCAGCCTTACCATTATGATCATGACATAATCATCTAATAACAAAATGTTCACTAAACATTGCTCCGTGAAAGTGTCATCTGATTTACACAGGCGATTGCGTAACACTTACTTTGTCCCGACGAAACCTGTAAACTATGACCATCAGGGCAAATACCCCGACAATGGTGGCCGCCGAGACGGAGAGGAGCAACGCTTGAACCGGCAACATGTTCGGTCTCCTGGAAGCAAGGGTGAAACGTGCGAGACGACGTCAACGGCCTGTTCATATGATATATTCGGAATCGGTCAGTAAAATACAATTAATATTCGTAAGCACGTCCGATCTGGTCCAGCCTAATGGACAAGACAGTGGTAACGTGGATGCCCTGGCGTGTTTACATCGTGTCAGACGATCACTTTGAGACAGAGACAATCTTAAGAGCACCAACACAACCGAATGTAATCAGGCGGCAGCTGCAATAAAGACATCCACCAGGCGTTCGAGATGCATACACCGCCATAACCGTTGTGATGTCACTGTAGCGGGCGATGTGCAAATCGTGCAGTGCGTTCAGTGCTGCTGTACTACTAGAATTAGTTACTATTTCAACATATATTAGTAGTAGTAGTAGCAGTAGTAGTAGTAGCAGTGTTATTATTATTATTATTATTATTAATATTAGTAGTAGTAGTAGTAGTTACTACTACTAGTTTCTACTACTACTAGCAGTTACTACAACAACAACAACAACAACAACAACAACAACAACAACAACAACAACAACAACAACAACAACAACAACAACAACAACAACAACAACAACAACAACAACAACAACAACAACAACAACAACAACTACTACTACTACTACTACTACTACTACTACTACTACTACTACTACTACTACTACTACTACTACTACTACTACTACTAATAATAATAATAATAATAATAATAATAATAACAATAATACTAGTTTATTCTACTACTAGTGGTTACTACTACTACTACTACTACTACTACTACTACTACTACTACTACTACTACTACTACTACTACTACTACTACTACTACTACTACTATTGCTGCTGCTGCTGCTGCTGCTGCTGCTGCTGCTGCTGCTGCTGCTGCTGCTGCTGCTGCTGCTGTTGGTGTTGCTGCTGCTGCTACGACGACGACGACGACTACTACTACTACTACTACTACAACACACCCAACATATTCTGAGATGTGAACCGAGTTTCTTGTGAAGTAAACAATTTATTATTTAACAAGCGAACCCACAGGTATTTTCGGACATTCAAGGATCTATATCTTCTTCTGAAAAATTGCATATCAGTCAATCTAACTGCACCGTATTCGTGTACTGAGGAAATAAGGTGGTCCACTGGCACTGGTTCAATACGTGACACATTCCCTTGCTTCAGCCTAATTTGAAAGTACTTGTGAGGAAACAGACTGATTATAATTTACTACAAATAATTTCCCGAATTAGAACAAAATATATTTTCAATTGCGCTGGTCAATTTGATAATCGAACATAGTGTCAACTCTCGCATTGCTGCCTCGTGTTGTCTTAAGAATATCAATAATACATGTATCGCAATCGAACATGCGGCGCCAGCTGATATAGACAATTAGCAACCGTCCATGCTGTTGCCGTGTTAACGAGGTTTACTACGACTGTCAATATGATTTATGACTCATCAGCCAAGCCGTTCCTCGTGTTGCTCTGTTGATTCACATGTTTACATCCGGCCTTTCTGATATTGCACAAGTGAGTTGCTTGAATGAGCTCTATCGGTCGGATGAAGTGGACGTGATTACAGGGGCTAGCCTCTGTTGCGCAATCTGGTTGAGTGGCAAAGGCTTCGTGAACAATGAAGATTACATTCTAGCACCCACTGTTGCCTCTTGCAGACGATTGTTGAGTTATGGTTTGGGAGAACAGCTTTGTAGACACGCACACACGCACGCACGCACGCACGCACGCACGTACGCACGACGCACGTGTTATTCTACGTATTTTCACCACACGTGACTACGCTGTCGCTGTGGCACGTGTGCGCTGGTCCTGTCGGGATGCTGCTCCGGTGGGTGCCGCACCACGTGGGCTCATCACGTGGGCTTACCACGTGGGCTCATCACGTGGACTCATCACGTGCGCTATCATGTGGCCCCGCAGCCAGACATACGTGGCGCAACGCTGGGTGGTTGTAACATTCTAGTTTTGTGTACCAAGCTTATGTCTGACGCATGCGACGGTTAAAGCGAAACAAATGTAATCGTTTTTGGGCAAGACACGTAACAGAGTTTACAAAAACTAAACATTTGCAACTACAATCAAGAATATTGATTTTCTCAGAATTGGTTCTAAAAGTGGGAGATTCTGGTCAGATCTCAATTATACTGGTGGCTGGCATGTTCATTGGGCGACCAATAAGCGCCTGGCAGTTCTAAGAAGTCGATTCCGGTGAAACGACCGAAACCGAAAGGCCGTCGGAAGCAACGCAAACTCTCAATCAAGTGCGCTACTAACTCAAAACGGGATAAGTTTAGTAAACAAAGTCGAGTTTAGTCGAAAACAGCATGGCCACATCCTATTGGCAAGTGTGGGAGTAGGTATTTACATATATTATTTTCATTTGGTGAGCGAATATTGCCCGATTACACACACTCGAGATGTGTGGTTGTCTAACATTTTGGCGCGGCCCATGACATTAAGATGTTATGTGTTCAACACGGTTTTCCTAGTAAACCACTGGCGTGATATTCTTGAGTGTAGTTGCAAATGGTTATGTTGTAATAAGTCTTATATGTGCATAGACCCAAAAGCCTGTCTTTTGTTTCGCTTTAAATAGTCAGGTCTGTTAGCGACGCATTTGGCTGGTATCGAGGCAGGCCGGATAAAAGCCCCAAACCTTTCTCTCTGCTTCCTTACGTTGTTGCTTTAACGTTTTGATAGCAGCCAGCGCATTTTTTGCAGGGTTCCATAAATGTTCACACCACATCGAACCACATGTGTCATTTTACCGCATTTCGCCATATTTCATTACAATATGTTATTAGTGACGTATTTGGAAGGGGGGGCAGTGGGCCATGGCCACCCTTGGCTTAGTTTTTTTTATTGTTACCTTAATTTACCGTTGCGCCACTACATGGTAGCACGGGTGATTAGGCTTAACCAACCCTTTGGCCTCTCCCTTTGCGATGTCCTAGATAATCCACTGCATGCCACATATGTATAGTTTAACAAGATTTAACAGCATTTAATAAGATTGCCATCCAAAGCTAATGACCTGATGACAAATGTGAATATCTTGAGATATTTGTCAATTTTGGTTTATCTACACTGATCACTAAAGGCAATGAAGGATAATAATATAATAAATCACTAGCATGTAACATAAAAAATGACAGCAAGAGTTTTTATGCATATGTCAGGAGTAAACAAAACGTACAAGACAGTGCTGGAAATATAATATCACAGGGGTTTTTAATGGCGGAAGGCCTAAATGGTTACTTCAGTTCAGTGTTTACCAAAGAAGATATTAGTTCATTACCAGTTGCTGATGCTAAATTTCAGGGGGCTAAATCTGACTATTTAGGTCCGTTAGTTGTAACTCCAGAATTGGTAGCTAAGAAAATAAAGGCAATGAAGGATAACAAATCACCGGGAGTGGATGGGATTCCTCCAAAATTACTAATGGAAACAGTAGAACAAATCAGTATACCACTTGCAAGAGTATTCAACTTGTCATTAAAAGAGGGAGTTGTTCCGTTTGAAAGGAAAGAAGCAAACATCATACAATTATTTAGAAAGGGTTCGAGAAATAAGTCAGAGAATTACAGATCAGTGAGTTTAACGTCAGTGATTTGTAAATTATTAGAAAGGTTAATTAAATACCATATGGTGGACTTAATAAATTATTAAATTCATCTCAACATGGATTCTTTAAAGCGAGGTCATGCTTAACAAATATGTTATGTTTTTTTGGAAGAAATCACTAAGAAATCATTATTCTTACTATATATCAATGACTTGGACGACAGTATAACAAGTAACGAACTGAAATTTGCAGATGACACAAAACTGTTTAGAAACGTTAATACTGATGATGATAAACATTTACAAAACGATCTAGATAGATTAGTGAAATGGTCTGAGAAATGGCAGATGTTGTTCAATTTTGGAAAATGTAAATGCCTACATACAGGACATGGGAACTTGGGTGTAAACTATAAAATGGGAGATACTGTTCTGGGTACTACTGTAAAAGAAAAGGACAATAAGCGCTGATATGAAAGTTTCAGAGCAGTGTGGTATTGCAGCTTCAAAGGGTAATCAAATCCTTGGATTGATTAGAAGAAATATAACATACAAGGGAAAAAAGTTAATTATACCTCTTTATAAAGCAGTAGTTAGACCTCATTTAGAATACTGTATACAAGCATGGAGACCATATCGTAAGAAGGATATAGATACGCTTGAACGCATACAAAGGAGAGCAACTAAAATTATTCCAGAACTGAGAGACCTTAGTAATGAAGAACGCCTGAAAGAATGTGGTTTAACAACTCTAGAGACAAGGAGGTTAAGAGGAGATCAGATTGAAGTTTTTAAGATATTGAATGGGTATGAAAATATTGATAGAAATATGTTTTTCTCACTCAAGAAGGATAGCAGAACTAGAGGACATGAGATAAAATTAGTAAAGGATCAATGTAGATTGGACATCAGGAAGCACTCGTTCTCACAGAGGACAATAAATGAATGGAAACATTTTTCGACAGATTGTGTAACTGCTAGCAGCGTGAATATGTTTAAAAACAAGGTTGACACATATCTTAGGAGGGCGGGTTATAAGTAGATGAACATTGTTGGACTCTCGATAAACCAATGGCTTCCTTGTCCACTTGCCATCTGGGCCTTTGGCTTGGATGGCAAATCTTGTTAAATCTTGTTGTTAAATCACTAATGACACCTCATGTCCTCTGGTTCTACTATCTTTGCCGCATTTCACCATATTTCATTACAATATGTTATCAGTGACGTATTTAGGGGGGGCAGTGGGTCATGGCCACCCTTGGCTTAATTTTTTTATTGCTACCTTAATTTACCGTTGCGCCACTACATGGTAGCACGGGTGACTAGGCTTGACCAACCCTTTGGCCTCTCCCTTTTACCCCCTTGTATGTAGGGTTGTCAACCCACATTCTCTTTCTTCGTAGCTAAGGTCTCTCAGTTCTGGAATCATCCATCTCCTCTGTATTCGTGCTAGCGTTTCTAAATCCTTCTTACGATATTGTATCCAAGCTTGTATACAGTAGTCTACATAAGGCCTGATTATTTCTTTATTCAGAGGTATAATTAGCTCGTTTTTCTTATGTGTTAGATTTCTCTTAATCAACCCAATAATTTGTTTACAATTTGACGCTGCAAAATCATAGTGCTCTGAAACGTTCATACAAGCACTTAGTGTTACTCCTAAGTCATTTTCGTTTATGGTAGTAACTAGAACAGTGTCTCCCATTTTGTAATTTACATCCACGTTCCCGTGTCCTGTGTAGGCATTTACATTTACCAAAATTGGATAACATCTGCCATTTTTTCGATCATTAACTGATTTGTCTAGTTTTGTAAATGTTGTTTGTCTCCAAAATTTTTACCTTTCAAAGCACTTTTGTGTTATTCGTAAATGTCAGTACCTTGCATGTTATATTTCCAAGTCCAAGTCATTGATATATATATATATATATATATATATATATATATATATATATATATATATATATATATATATATATATATATATATATATATATATATATATACATATACATATACATATATACATATACATATATATATATACATATATATATATATATATATATATATATATATATATATATATACATATATATATATATACATATATATATATATATATATATATATATATATATATATATATATATATATATATATATATATATATGTATATGTATATTTATATATATATGTATATATGTATATATATGTGTATATATGTATATATATATATATATATATATATATATATATATATATATATATATATATATATATATATATATATATATATATATATATATATATATATATATATTTATTAAGAATAATAAAGGTCTTAATACTGATATTTGTGGGACCCCTCTCAAAACCGGTTTCCAGTTTGAAACCTCCCCATCTACTACAACACGCTGTCTTCTGTCAGTCGGCCATTGTTCTATCCAGTCGATTATGCCGTCCCCGATACCACGGGCTTTTAATAAAAGTAGTAATTTTTGATGTGACACTTTGTCAAAAGCTTTCTGAAAATCTAAGTACATAATATCTACTGGTGCTCCCTTGTCTATCCACTTAGTGATTTCTTCTAAAAAACATAACATTTGTTAAGCATGACCTCGATTTCATGAATCCATGTTGAATTGTATTTAATAATGTATGCCTAGCAAGTCCACCATATGCTCTTTAATTAACCTTTCTAATCATTTACAAATTACTGATATTAAACTAACTGATCTGTAGTTATCTGACTTATTTCTCGAACTCTTTTTAAATAATGGTATGATGTTTGCTTCTTTCCATTCAAAAGGAACCACTCCCTCTTTCAATGACAAGTTAAACATTCTTGAACGTGGTATACTAATTTGTTCTACTGTTTCCATTAGTAGTTTTGGAGGAATTCCATCCACTCCAGGTGACGTATTATCCTTGCCTTTATTTTCGTAGCTACCATTTCTACCAATTAAGTGCCCTAAATAATCTGGTTTAGTCTCCTGAAATTTAGCATCTAGAATTGGTTATGAAGGATAATATCCTCTGTGGTAAATACTGAACTGAAGTATCCATTTTGGTCTTCCGACATTAAAACACCCTGTGATAAACCTGACAAAAATAATTTTTGTGCTGTTTCCTTGGGTAACTAGATTTAACGTTTTAACAGGAGCCTGCAATTCTATGCTCTATGAGAACGTATATGCTATTTTACAGCATTTCAAGATATTTTAGCGCAACGTGTATCGAATAAGTTTGCGTATGATACTTTTACGTGACAATGGGTGGTCTAAATGACAAATACTAGCATACTTTTACGTGACAATGGGTAGTCTAAATGACAAATACTAGCATACTTTTACGTGACAATGGGTAGTCTAAATGACAAATACTAGCATACTTTTACGTGACAATGGGTGGTCTAAATGACAAATACTAGCATACTTTTACGTGACAATGGGTAGTCTAAATGACAAATATTAGCATACTTCATTGATGCATGTTGTAGAGCACAAAACATTCTATAATTTGCTATATAATACTCATAAGTACCTCAATTGGTCATCTGGTTAATGTACTTCTCATCAAGTTGTTGACGTTGACTAATATTCGAAAAACGTATTATGGTAATATATGTACAATGATGATGTTACTATTTTTCATTGGATATTATACGTATGCCACAAAAATATGTTGGGTGTATTTGGCAACTTCTCTGAACAAAAGGCATGAGTTTTGATAGTTTTTATTCCATGGTCGGCTTTGAACAAAACGATGAAAATTGTTCAAGGAGCAAGTGATGGCCCTACTTCAAACCCTCAATGATATAGGAAACCCTTTTAAAGAAGACACTTCTGAATTCCGGACCTTAGACAGCCACTGTGTTATGTATGAATCGGTGGTAAATACCGTCCGTACTATCGAAGGACTGGGTAAAGATCAACACAACAACTACCACGAGTTGTTGACTGTTGACAACACACGATTCATCCATGACCCAATAGGAAGATTATCGATGAAGCCCATCTATCTATCAATCGAGAGCTCGGGATTGTAGCTTACAAATTCATATACGGTGCCTGAGTGGCGAATAAAGAGAAGCACTTGGGTTGATTGTCGATGTCGGCTTCACAATGGTATGCATTGCACACTTTCATTAACTAATCACACCGGCTCAGTTGCCCCAGTAATTAAGCCGGTGCAAAGCACATGTACAAAAAAGCCAATAACAAATCTAATTATCTAAGTAAAAACGCACAAACGCACACACGATAAGTCATGCCAATTATGAACATGATTATCTACAAAAAACTATCAACGCTCGCCAACACGACAACTGCCGAGCTAATTATGAACTTAGTTCTCTAGAAAACGTCTATGTCTCGAAACCACAAGCTCTATGCATGTCGTAATTAAAGACGGCGGCGGAGAATGCGAATAAGAACTTATTACAATGAATTAATGAAATAAGAGCAACGGGCACGACTGTTCTTATTCATAGGCGCGATGATTTCGCAAAACCAGTTTGTCTAGGTGTTGCTCACATTGCCCTATTCGTGAAATGTCGATAAATCGTTGCTTTCTGATTAGTCGATGGGAGTCGTTCGCAGACGAGAACATCCCTGCGTCGTGTCACAGCCCGTGACGACATGGCGGACAATTGATCGACAACGCCTCGCGATCGATCGCTGTTTGGATGGCCCCGAGCGATTTTCCAGTGATACATTAAGTACAAAGTATCCCGATCTCCTCAATGTCACGTTTCGCGTGTGGTCTTCGTTGTAATGTTACAGGAAAACGTCTTCATCACTTAGTTCGGTAATTCGGTTGCCACAAGTTACCACCATATTAGTCGATTGTGAAGTCTACTTTGATTATGTTCAAGTGGGCGAGCTGATAATGTTGCACCGCTGCGTACGTCAGCAGGCCCAATTTACACGACATCTCTCGTTACAATTCTAAAATAGAACGGTTTCACAAGCGATAAGCAATGGCTTGCTACTTGGCGTCTTCGACAGCCTCTCGTGAAAAAAGCATTGCATATCAATGTGCGGTGTCTGATTTCAATGTATCTGGTGGATTATATATCATTTAAGTATACATTCTTATTCATTTATCTATTGATCATAAGAAAATCTTACTTTTCTTAGAAATACACGAAGAAGACTAGAAAAAAGAGGGATTAAAGAGAGAAGAGGCGAGGGAAGAAAGAAAAAGAATATGGAAAGAGAAGGAGACAAACATATATGAGGAAGCTTAACTAAGAACGACCACTTTAAGACTAATAATCAATCGTTTTGACCTAACTACCGACTTCAGTTTAATAATATACTTTCGGAAGTGGACTATAGAAGTGCATTAAGAAACGCCACAACATGTCACTAAGAGAGATGTACATGTTTTCTTGCCTCGCCATGATTATATGATTAGTCACATCGAAATATGGGATGTCACCTTTGTGAAGCTATTGCGCAGAGGTTGACAGACAAACATACATTATAGAACAGACAGACAGACAGACAGACAGACAGACAGGCATACCTCCAGACAGCATGCAAATGGGAGCGACAGAGACACTGAAAACACAGAGAGAGAAAGAGATGCGAGAAAGAGAGAGAGAGATGAGAGAAGAGAGAGAGAAGACAGAAGACAGACAGAGAGAGAAAGAGGGATAGAGAGAGAGAGAGAGAGAGAGAGAGAGAGGAGAGAGAGAGAGGAGAGAGAGAGAGAGAGCGGAGGAGAGAGAGAGAGGAGAGAGAGAGAGAGAGATGAGAGAGAGAGAGAGAGAGAGGAGAGAGAGCGGAGAGAGAGAGAGAGAAGAGAGAGAGAGTGAGAGAGAGGAGAGAGAGAGATGAGAGAGAGAGAGGAGAGAGATGAGAGAGAGGAGAGGAGAGAGAGAGAGAGAGAGGAGAGAGAGAGAAGAGAGAGAGAGAGGAGAGAGAGAGGATAGTCCAAAACAGGAACTGATTATAATGGCTACCTCCTTATCCAAGTATATGTTATTTAACAACAGGAAATGGTGTGCGGGTGACATTCCGATCGCATGTAAGCCAGCCCCGGAATATGCTTGAGGCTACGGAGGCATGTGTTGTGATGGGCGTTATCTTGTTCTCCCGACTCGAAGTCTACCCGGATATGGACAGCAACTGACGGTACAATCGAAGAACCACTCGCCCAAGGCGGAGAGCATGAGAGGTCTCCCGTTTCACATTTATTCTCCATATTATCTAGGTTCGAGACATACCGCTGTTGTCTGTTTCGCTTCATCCCTTTCCCATCTCACATCACTCACTCCCTCCCACTCCCCTCCTTAACTTCGCTTCCTACAAAGTCAAAAACTAATTCATGTGCTCATTTTGGCGAAGTAGATATGAAAATAATTACATTTTATAAAAGTTTGCAATTAGTGCCAGGAAACGACAATTTTCTTTTGAGTGACAGAAAAGCCGGAATTGTCGTCAGTGGGGAACAGTACTTAATTACGCACAATTGTTCGCAACGTTAGGCCTGTTTTCTACGATTGTTCCAAGTTACGTAACCATCGTAAAATGTCCGCATAAGTTCATTCGTACGGTACGACATGCTTCATGAAACCGCGTGTACTTGGAGACATACCCCACTGACGTCACAAAAAATGCACGATCTGATTAAAAGAAACAGCTGCGAATTATCGAATATATCGGATGTGTATGTAAAGTCATTTTATTTTGCTAAACGTGTTTTGCAGCAACCGTATCATAGGCGTTATGATACATGTTTATTTAGTGCGTGCACGCTATGCACGAGTCTATCGTCTACTAAACTCCTATCGAGATAGGCACGTCGACGGCTGCAAGTCAATCATCTGGCTGGGAGTAGATAGACTCATAGAACGTGGATTTATAAAGTATCCAGACATATACTGTAGATACCAGAATGTAACTTACAGTGATTACAATTGGTTTCGTAATCATTTTCTTTCTCTCTGGCAAAGTGAGTTTGCATTGGAACTGAGTCGGACACTGTGTCTGGTGCTCCGCATTATTATCATCTCCGTCTTCCTAGAATACAATGCTTGCATTCCGACCGTGCGTGGTGACGTTGTTCATGTTTGTGAATACCTTTTCTGGTTCAGAAGATTGTATTTTGTCACATGTAGGCTTAGTTATACACATAAACCTTGATGCACGATGTTTATACGAACTGTGCATCGATTTTTGTAGTGGATAAATGAAATGCATCATCCATTATTCAACCATGTTTTGTCTTTGTCATTGTAATTTAATTTCCCCTTCAGCATAATACATGGGTAATTATGATTAATTTGGCTGGAACTTGCGGTTCATGACGACATCTATGGAGTTTCGCGTGTTGTTTCTTCTGGTTTTACTCACATTCTGCTACCAAATATGGACCTCAACGTCTTACACACATCGATAATCTGGAGTAAAACAGTATTTGATTTGCCTACTAGCCGAGTTTCCCGGCATTATCAAGGCAATGTCATTGGCAATGACAAATTCATGCTTCCAAAACCGTGTACAACTGTACGTAAGAACGAATGAATTTTGAAATGTTTTGAATGTGCGAACCATCTCCCCAGTACCCTGACAACATCTCCCCAGTACCCTGACAACATCTCCCCAGTACCCTGACAACATCTCCCCAGTACCCTGACAACATTTCAGCACCTTAAATGTGCGAACCATCTCCCCAGTACCCTGACAACATTTCAGCACCTTATATGCTCAGATGTGTGGGAATATACAGACAGACAGACAGACAGAAACACAAATTATTTTATAGCATAGGTTGAAACCCCCGTCGAATTCTTGGAATTGTATCAATACAATATACTATCAGACGGCTAGCCATCATAATCGGGCCTAGATAAGTTGGATACTGTCCGACGGAGAAGTCGTCAACTGACATCCAGCAAAAATGATACAACCTCGCAAGGAAACTATGCAGTTAACGATTTACGTTACACTACCATTACCAATAAAGATTTACGTTACACTACCATTACCAATAAAGATTTACGTTACACTACCATTACCAATAAAGATTTACGTTACACTACCATTACCAATAAAGATTTACGTTACACTACCATTACCAATAAAGATTTACGTTACACTACCATTACCAATAAAGATTTACGTTACACTACCATTACCAATAAAGAGTTACGTTACACTACCATTACCAATAAAGATTTACGTTACACTACCATTACCAATAAAGATTTACGTTACACTACCATTACCAATAAAGAAACGATCTAAGATGTACTTTTCGTAAAGCATACAATACATATGAAGATGGTATTCTACGCGTGAACGCATGTTTCCCGTTGAACAAATTACCGACAGCATGTTGGGATTACATAAAATCCACTGTTATTGTGGGATCTCGTTCAATTTCATTTCAAGTTGTTTTTGGTATACTAGTAACTATGATAAGTGTCCACTAAAAACGCTACCGGTATTTTGTAATACTTAGATATATGCCATTTTCTGATAAGGGTGGTGCTTTCATACTGTGGAATGTAGCTTAGTGTTTGAAGTAAAAAATTAGAATGTTTTAGATTATCTTAAGAACGGCTATAGTTCTGTTCAGTTCAGGATGAGTATATTATTATTATTATTATTATCGTTACCCCGTGTCAACTTCAGATGATGGGCAAGACAGAAAGCTCCGTTCAGCGGAAAGAAGAAATCAGTAGTACATGGGAAGTGAAGTTGACATGTCAAACTTCCAAAGAAAAGTCATAATAACTATTATATAGTATGGAATCTAAAGGCAACCGGCAACATTCTGGTTGTAATACGAGGCAGCAACACGTTGTAGTACACGTTGTATTACACGTTGTGTTACACGTTGTGTTACACGTTTTGTTACACTTTGTATTACACGTTGTGTTACACGTTGAATTATACGTTGTATTACACGTTGCGTTACACGTTGCATTACACGTTGTATTACACGTTGTGTTACACGTTGTGTTACACGTTGTTTTACACGTTGTATTACACGTTGTGTTACACGTTGTGTTACAAGTTATATTACATGTTGTATTACACGTTTTATTGCACATTGTATTACACGTTGTATTACACGTTAGCTTAGCTTCAATGTATATTTCTTTCGTAGACTTCTTTGCTTATTGTTTGTTTCCATATTAAAAGCAAATGTTGTTGGCATTTCCCTTTTGTTGTTTGCGTTGTGGCAATGCGTCAGGTTTAATCAATAATTACTATCATCATATCTGATTGAATTATTTGGGTAATACATATTAATACTAAAAGTCGCCTTCAAGATAAAATGCAAGCATCAATTCGTTTTCAATCACATAATCTTCAGGGTTTGCCATCAACATTATTGTTCAAAAATGGCTATATGTTTTAATGCTGACGTGCGAATATATGAAATACAATTTATGACGTGTGCAGTAATATAATATCTCTCTCTTTTTTGACACCATTGAAACACTCTCCTGTGGTATTGATAGCGTCGCCTCTTGCGTCAAACTTAGCGACAGAATAAGCGATTACATTTCCTCGCTATCGATCTTCGCGTGCAGATGAGTTGGTGTAACACTAGAACGCTTTATAATGCAATAACACGTGAGTGCCGCTGCCAAGTGTCGCCCACAGATGCCGCAAACCGAGAAAGAATATATCTGCCCAGCTCGCACGTGACAATGTTGCTGTCAGCCATAACGTCAGCACTATATACGGTATAACTTCAGTGCGGTAATCCAACATTACAGTTCTGCCAGCTGAGGCCACATCGACGTGCCTGGGGGGTGAAAACACGATCGCCGCGTAGAACAATTGCGAGGTGTTGGTTTCGCGCAGTAGGTTCCAGATAAGTGCACAACTGTTGAATAACAGCTTAACAAGGACACCTTTCTAAACATGTATCTGCAGACCCAATGAAAAATGGCAACATTCAGTCGATTACGCCGGACGGCTGCATAATTTACGTTCGGCCAATTATGCGGTGTTTTCTGTATTGCATACTTTATTTGGCCTTCTAAAACAGGAAAATACCCACCAATCACATAATGGATTTCTCATACGTACGTTGATAGACACGCGTAAATCAGCAGCTAAGACTACGTAATATGTTCGTACATGTTCTAATATATACTGCGACAATCAGAACCGTTACTTTGCCTCAAGGGAAATCTCGAAGACACGTCCTATCCACACAGCGATTACCCGCCGAGCAGACGTCAAATTAACCTATTCAGTGTGGCCCGGTTTGAAGTGGGCTGGTCGGAAATACGAGAAAGGATTACTTTTCCGCGAGGTGCACGACATAGAATGGATGTCAGCGCAATAAACCACGCAGTCAGAATATCTGAACGCGGAAGACGCATGACGCGGTACTAAGGACAAACACATACATATATAATTAACGCCAACGAAAGCTACTGTTCTACCATCACATACGGCGTGTTAAATGCAACACATGCCTCACATAAAGACAACTGCTACCTTACCAACTTACCTTCGTCAGTTCTCTACACCATTCGATTTACCAACTCGCGCCGTCAGCGTTCGCGGACCATTAAAAGCTCTACTGGCGCTTGCTCAGCGTGCTACTTAACCAATCGATCACCGCAACTCAACTGATCAGCGTCGCGAGGCAAATCGATTTCAAATTGCGGTAGCTTCTTTCGGCGGCCGCTGATGCACCGTCGGCGGCGTTGCGACCGCTCCACTGGTAAGTGCCGAAGTGATTGCAACTTGTACTGTCTTTCACGAGACCGGATGCAACAGGGTTTTTATCTGCCGCGCTATGCACCCCGTCGTGCATATATCGAACGGTAACCGTAACGCGTCATATTTATGGCGACCCTGCGAGAATGCTGACTCCATCTTCGTGTACGTTTAGAGATTTGTCTTTCCTTAACGTACGATTTTTCGGCAAAATATTATTACTGAATAAGATAGAAGGTGAAGCTATTTTATATATTATATAAGAATGGAGGAAGACCGAGACTGAGATGGGAGGACTGCGTGAAAAGAGATTTAGTAGGAGTGGGAGGTGTGGATAATGAGAGTGAGAGAGAGGATGGAGTGGAGACGGTTGGTTGAGACGACAGTGAAACGGGATCAGTGACGAAGAAGAAGGGGAATAAAAAATCGACGACCAGTATATGTGCCAACCTCATCCCGGACTTCAAAAGGAGAGCAACAACATAAGAATAGAGGAACATGACATACTGTTGAAGAGGGTGGCAGATTGCGATGAAGCAACTTGACATAGTTACCAGGAACTCAACATTAATAACACGACTAGTTAATGAAGTAGAAAAGGATTTGAAAACTACAACACAGGAGGTTAGTAAAGGGGAATGTGATATAATGTGGAACTTGGAACATATAAAATGGAACTCACTTGAGAGCGCAGGGGCGCGGAACAAACATTTCCGTTCCTAACAGTACTGTTTATTTTTATTGACTCTCCTTCAAAACTCAGTAAGCATAACTGAAATAAGCCATATGCAAAGCGTGGTGCTTTCGTTCATCAAGTAACGGTTTTCGAAATAACTGGAGGGTCTGCGAGTATTGATATCACCAACATAAGTGACACATAGTATAGCATATTTCGATGGGATGTTAGCAAGAAAGATGCTCCGTATTTGTTAAGACTTTAGGGGCCATCCACAAAGTACGTCACGCTCAGTGTGCGCGGGGGAAATGTCCGGGTAAACGTTTCGGAGCGTTACATGGGGGGTGGGGGGGGGGTGGGGATGTCTTGGCGATCGTTATGTAAACGTTTTTTGCTCGTCCAACAACCGTCGATAACAGACTGATAGCATTGATTGTTATGCCAATTTTGGAATATATTTCAACTGAACAGAAATGACGACTCTACCACGCAGCAGTGAAGCCTGTATATGTGTGCGGGGGCGTTCTCAAAACGAGCGTAGTCTTGGAGGTGTACAGGCCATGGTACAGCACGGAGTGAGTTTTGCTTTTGGCCAGACTGTTTTCGCCGATGTTATGAAGGCGCCATGCATGTATACATTTAACTATTTAAATGCGTGTGTTTAAATGCAAGGAGTAGAGTAAACAAGAAAAACGAATTAAACATTATGGTAAAAGATATTAACCCTTATATAACTGGTATAACCCAAACATGGGCAAACAAAGACATAGCAGATGCTGAATTAGGACTGACAGGATACATACTGTTTAGGAGAGATCGAATAGGAAGAAGGAGAGGGGAGTTTTTTTTTATATATATTAAAGAATATATTCATGCTTACGAAATAAAATTAGAAAGGGAAGCAGATTGCAATGAAGCGGTTTGGTGCAATATAGTTACAGGAAATTCAATATTAACTATTGCATTAGTTTACCGAAATAAAACATAAAAGAAGAGGATAACACAAATATACAGGAGGATACAAGTGAAGAAATAAGTAAAGAGGAACCATATCACAAAGGGAGGTATTAACCATGGACACATACAATGGAAATCTCTAGAGAGTACAAGGGTTGAGGACCAACAGTTTCTATTTTTAATTCAGGATAGCTTCCTTACTCAACACGTTTTGTCTTCACAAAATAAATTAGTTGGCAATGTCAAAATACATGAACCATTGGGTAACATTGATCATAATCAAATACATTTTGACATCAAAGTAAAAATAAAAAAAATACAGGAGAAACTTCAAAAAAGGTAAATATAACAAATATGAGAAAATACTTAGCAAAGTTAGATTGGAAAAGATGCTGAGGAACAAGACAGCAATTAAATGATGGAACATTAAAAAATATGAAATTGAGAGTATCATTGATCAATTTGTTCCATTGAAAAACAAGGAAAACGATGTAGAAAGAAACACTTGTCAAAAGAAACTATTTGAAAAATAGCATACAAGCAAACTATGTGGAGGGTTTACAAACAGGATGAAGACTACATCAATTACAAAGAGGCACTTAAACCAGCAACAACTAAAATTAGACAATCTAAAAGAAGCTTCAGTGTTTATCAGAGATCAGTTCATCAGTTCCAGATGCTAAATTTCAGGAGGCTATATCGGACTATATCGGACTATTTAGGGCAGTTAATTGTAACTCCAGATATGGTAGCTAAGAAAATAAGACAATAAAGGAAAATAAATCACCTGGAGTGGATGTAATTCATAAAAACAACTAATGGAAACAGTAGAACAAATTAGTATACCACTTGCAAGAGTGTCCAACTTATCATTAAAAAGGGAATGGTTCCATTTAAATGGAAAGAAGCAAACATCATACTAAGCCAGATAATTACATACTAGTGAATTTAACGTCAGTGATCTGTAAATTATTAGTAAGGTTAATTAAATACATATGGTGGACTTCCTTGTTAGGAATAAATGATTAAATCCATATCAACATGAATTCCTAAAAGTGAGGTCAAGTTTAACAAATATGTTTGTTTGAAGAAATCATTAGGTGCGTAGACTAGGGATCACCAGTAGACATTATCTACTTAGATTTTCAGAACACTTTCGATAAAGTGCCACATCAAAGATTGCTACTTAAATTATAAGTCCATATTATCGGGGATGGCAAGATCGACCGACATAGAAAAATGGCTGATTGACAGAAGACAGCGTGTTGTAGTAGATGGGGAGGTTTCTAACTGGAAATCAATTTCGAGTAGCGTACCACAATGATCAGTATTAGGACCTTTATTATTCTTAATATATATATATATATATATATATATATATATATATATATATATATATATATATATTTATATATTTTGATGACTTGGAGGATAATATAACAAGCAACGTACTTAAATTTGTTTAGAAAGGTAAACAGTGATGATGATAAACAACATTTATAAAACGACCTAGACGAATTAGTTAAATGGTCTGAAAAATGGTAGATGTTATTCAATTTTGGGAAATGAAAATGCCTACACATATGACAAAGAACTTGGATGTAAACTATAAAATGGGACAAACTGTTACTAGGTACTACTGTAAAAGTAAAGGATTTAGGAGTAACAATAAGTGCTGATATGAAAGTTTCAGAGCAGAGTGGTATTGTAGCTTCAAAGGGTAATCAAATTATTGGGTTGATTAGGAGAAATATAACATAGAAGGAAAAAAGTTAATTATACATATGCATAAAACAATAGTTAGGCCTCATTTAGAATACAGTATACAAGCTTGGAGATCATGTGGTAAGAAGGATAGATACGCTTGAACGAATACAGAGGAGAGCAACTAAAATGATTCCAGAAGTGAGAAATTTTAGATATGAAGAACGTCTAAAAGAATGTGGTTTAGCAACCCTAGAGACATGGAGGTTAAGAGGAGATCAAGTTGAAGTATTTTTAAATATTGAATAGGTATGAAAATATTGATAAAATATATTTTCCTCACTCAAGAGAGATAGTAGAACTAGATGGCATGGATATCAGGAAGTACTCGTTCTCACAGAGAACAATTAATTAATGGAACAAATTATATATAGATTGTGTAACTGCTAGCAGCGTGAATATGTTTAAAAACAAGGTTGACACATATCTGATGAGGACGGGTTACATATATATGAAAAAGTGTTGGACTCTCAATAAGCCAAGCTTCCTTGTCCACTTGCCATATGGGCCTTTGCATTGGATGGCAATCTTGTTAACTCTTGTTACATCTTGTTAAATACGAGTAGGCAAGCGAAATTACATTAGTCAAGGCTTTCGTGGCAGGGAAAGAAATGATAGGAATCCGAGCGATCGAAGCTGATGCAACTGATCACACTTTGTGCCACGGATTGATCATGGCCATAGCTGCAGCTCTCTTTATGTAAACGTGCCAGTACGCGTTGTTAGATTGTGGCGTCACTGTAGCAACCTGACCTGTGATAGAAAGTCGAGACAAAGCATCTAAGGCATGTCACGCCCATTACACAAATGAATACTACTCGTATGCCTGTTAGTCAAATATACATTCGGTTTTCTACATTCTTTCGCGATATTGAAGCGGATTTTGTCATCCATTGACATGTAGGCAGCGCTTAGTTTGCACTCATATATGGCCTTTTCATCTATCGGAGCATAGATTCGTCATAAAATTAATATTGAACTTTACACAAACTGATCGCTTGCACTAACTTGGCCCGAAACGACGGTAGCTTTCACTGGCAAGCTTGAATGCTGTTTGTTTATTTGTGCACACAGCACAGATCGTGACACTAAGAAAAAGTAATTTCCTCACGGTCGCTCACACGGTACCGTCCTGCTCTGTAGACGCACATGGCTTTCATATTGTAGATGTCAATTATCGCGCCAGTCATTCTTGTGATCGCGTATTCGAAAGCAGCCGAATACATGATTGTGTGGATTAATTAAGTGGCGGAAATTATTGATGTCTGTCAAGAGAGTGTGCGTTTAATTATGCATATGTGAGCATGCAAGCGAAACTACTATGGCCACTAATGCGATTGACCAATACACCATTCTTTGTTTGACGATTCTGATTGCCATTGATTTTGAGCATTAGGGTTTATGAGGCTTGCGTGTGAACGATGTGTTACTTCACAGCAAAGGATTACGAATGGAAACAGTTGAGCAAGAAATTTTTATTTAGTGCATCCCGCCCCCCTCCCTGCACAAACCACACACATAGACAGCCGCACTACACATCACACACACGCACGCGCACTTGCACGCACGTAAACACGCACGCAAGCACGCATCACATTGCATGGAGGACAGAATCCGATTTGTTTGGGCGACAGATGACACGCAGAATCTTCTGTGTTTTTTCCTTTAAAAATTTCATTTGTCAAAAGATCATTTGGCTGAATGCAGTACCCGCATTTCATTGCACGCAGTACAACATTTCATTGCACGCAGTACAACATTTCATTGCACGCAGTACACATTTCATTGCACGCAGTACAACATTTCATTGCACGCAGAACAACATCCACGCGTCATTGCTAAACTGTCGTTGCGTGTCGCGCGATTGCACGACTAGCAACGATTTTCCTTTCAGTTGCTGTGTGACTGGGTCAGCCTACATCGTACTATAACAGTTGTGGAAATTCAGTGCAACATTTCGGTTTTTCACAGCAACTGCCATCATCTCATTGATTTGCTGACCAAACGTTTTGTCAAAATCATATACCTCCAACTCTTTTAAAACGCTCCCACGTGCAATGCCCGTCAATATTTACAAAATATCCATGTATTCATGCGTCCACGTGGCCCATAGCAGAACAATTCTCATAAATCCCTCCGCCTATTAAACTCTCAAACAAATATACTATTTTACAGTCAAAAGCTTCTACAAATAAACCTGTGAATATGCCTGCTCAATTGCACTTATGTCACATCATATGAATTTCTTAATCTCACATGTCACAATTTAATACACCCTATATTCGTGAAGCAATAAACAGGAAGTTCAACTATGGTCTGACCTCAAATGGGGAAGCTTTTGTTTGAGAAAGTGTCAAATTGTACATCAAGTTGCGGCACAATGTATATGTAGACATACTATGGAACACTCCTGTTGCCACGTCATTATTATTTGTTTGACAGCCAAGTCAAAACAATGCCCTGCCCGTAATATTAGCTGAAAACCAGTCAAACAATTTAATTGTAAGTCGATTTTGATACTTGATAAATCATATTTCCAGATTTCCAGAGCATTGTCAACCAATGAAGCCTGCTTACGGTATCTTAAAATATACCAATGACTTTTCAAATTAATATTTATACAACTGCTTGATTTTTAACCAAACATGACATAACTTTGTCAGAAACGTTACAATTTGTCATTTTTAACAGGATTTCTAATGATTTCCAATGTGTCAGACTTGTCAAATTTTTAAAGTGGTATCACATGGCCAGATACCCGTTGGGGCTACATTTGAAAATGCTGACCTACGCAATACTTCAAATGGCTGTGAAGCAACCAACATACAACTATTCTGTCCAAATTTGTTACACAACGTTAACAAAACCCTGGGCCATATAACATATATCACCAATGACTGTCCTAGTGCAAAATGGCTACTTGTTCCCTCGCATACTGGTGCCATAGTGGTGCCATAGTGGTGCCATACTGGTGCCATACTGGTGCCATACTCCCTAATGTTGACCAAATTTCCATTTTGGCATCCGACCTGTACCATGCTATTCATGATTGTTACTGCTGTCTGCCTTTTCCAAGCACACTGTTCACTTTTCCTCTGAACCAGTGAATGGGAATAGTTATCGTCTGCATACCACTTCATGGTTTGGGTTAGGGTTAGCTAGGTATGGGGTTAGCTAGGGGTGGGGTTAGCTAGAGATAGGGTTAGCCAAAGTTAGGGTTGCAAACCCTCATTTCATTGTGCCCAAGCAGTTACAAAGAACTGCTCACAACATGAAATGGGCATTGAGATGTGATGAATAGACATTTTGGAAAGGCAACAATTATTGTTTATATTAAAAATTGCTTATTGTAAATTTTAACTTACCCCAAACTATTTCGTTCTATTTTAACAGATGGAAAATGAAAAATGGTGTTTATGAACAATTAAATATCAGGAAGTTCAACTGTGTTCTGACCTCTCGTGTGCGCACCGCCGCCATTGTGGAGTTATTTTGTGGAACTGCATGCGTGCCCATCCCCTAGTGTTGGAATCTGGTGTGAACCCGACACGCACCAAATGAAGTTTTCCTCAAGTATCGACAAAAATGTGTTGTGATTGGCCCGCTGTTGGGACTGAATTTTGTTGAGTTGTTGTTGCCCGACTCTGCGCGACGTAGCGTCAGAGACGAACACATTACGAAACATTTGTTGCCGCGATTAAATTTTCGAAGCGGCTAAATCAAACACGCGACTAGAGTTTAGCTGAGTTGCGGACCTGTGTACACTGCACGACTGGTCCATTTTAAGTTAAATAGACACGCGACTCGCGACAAATATTTAGCAATGTAGGCCTACGCCTTCCATTAAGTGCCGCAGATGTATATTCTAATATGCCTAGTTTATCTACACATTTTAAGGTTTAGTATTGCGTTACCATTTCGCGGTTAATCACAGTGGTAATGTACTCTAAGAAAACATGAACGATAATACGTCTGCATAGTAAGATTCGTTGTCGTAACATCTTAACTTAACCACTGTACTCATCTGACCGGCACATGTATCAACGAACTGAGGTGAGAAATGACATAGAAACGACACATTGCTTGACAGAAGTAACGAGGGTATGCTTAGCACATATCTGATAATTTAAACTGGGTACGAAATAAAATATGATTTGCCTCAACATAGTGGGTAATCAGAGCTATCATTACAGCGTCACACTACGTTTCGGTGAAGCGCCAAAACTAATAATCTAACAGCGGTCATACCACGCGCAGTTCTACAGTGTCGCTGCTCAAATGACAGTCGAAAGTAAATTAGTCGTGACGTGATCGATAGTTCACTTATAACTTATTAAATTAGTGCTTACTTGAAATGCCAAAGTAGCCAAGGATAATTGGCGTTGATGTACGTTATTTGTGGAAACAGGACTTGGAGAAATTGTGATTTTGCGTTTCAAATCCAATTTCGATGTTTCCGGGTCATTGTAGTGGGATGCCAAAAATGTGTTCACCGCGGAGGAGTGATGCTATCCGATGCCAGCCATTTCTCTTCATTTAGTTGTGGGACCAAGAAATTGCGTATTCGCATTACATGCATACACTGTACCTGTTTTAGTGATGTAATTAAAGATACCGTATGTAAAATTAAGATATGTAACATGTGTCCGCGGTTATGTTGCAGAGTCAGTCTAACAGTAATGATGTTGCATTCTCTAACGTCTTAGGGCGTATTCGGAGCCACCGAAGCCATCGGAGCCATCAGAGCCGCCGGAGCCATCGGAGCCACCGGAGCCATCGGAGCCACCAGAGCCACTGGAGCCACCGGAGCCATCGGAGCCACCGGAGCCATCGGAGCCACCGGAGCCACCGGAGCCATCGGAGCCACCGGAAGCGGAGAATGCGGAGAGGGTCAAATAGACTTCGGAGAGGGTAGCAACCGCCTTATTATCGCTCATAAACAACATGGACGCAGAACCAGTAGCCGTGTCAATTGTTAGCGATTTTTTCTTCAGCGACGATCTACATCTTTGCGTTGTCACGTGTACAAACCAAACAACGTCACGTGACCGGAAACTCTCCGCTCGCGACATGACCCACAGGCGGCGAGACCGGAGCGGTCCGGACAGCCTCTCCAGTCTGTTCTATTTAGCGCGGAGAGATCACGTGACCTCTCCGCGTCAAACAGAATATTATATTTCGCTCCGCGGACAGGTCGGAGAATTAAAAAGAATAGAAAACGTCCTTAGTACGAACGCCACCGTTTGACGCACACATCATCGCCTGGATGCAAAGTGTACTTTTCATTGTGACACATATTATGTATGGTGCATATTTTAGGTGCATGCATAATTAGTTAATTACAATGCGTGTTTTATATAGTTTCCGTAATTCCGTTGCGTCACAGTTCGTCTTTTTATATGGAGCAGTGTTCTAACATCTAAAAATAAATGTAGCATGTTCAACTGGCATTGATAGTGTTTGTTTCAGCAATTCTGCCTGTTAGCAGAGCAGTAATAATCATTACTATACGCAGTGATCAATATGGTGGCAGCGGGAAGGATCGTGTATCAAAGCTTGAAGTGTCCCGATAGAAAACAAGTTGTAAATCGCCGAAGTGAGTGAACTTAACCGTGGCGGAAAAACCGTCTGCATTCAAGATGGCAGAGGCCAGTTTTCAATTACCGCCACCACTCGATGCGAACGATGACAACATCAGTGAAACATTTAAGAAGTGGAAACGTCAGTTGACAGTTTATGTGACAGCCAGTGGGACATCTGAGAAGTCCAACAAATCTGTCGTGATATTGCATTGTGCAGGGCCGCAAATGATTGACATTTACGAATATTTTGAGTGGAAAAATTAAGATGGCACAGATAAGCCAGTAGAAGACAGAAATGATCCTGCGAACGTGTTGAAGAAAATAGAGGAGTATTGCAACCCAAGACAGTCAGAAGTACTTCAGACACACATATTTTGGCATGTGCAATGGCAACACCCCTTTGACATATACTACGTAATTGTGCAGATGCTTGTAACTCGAAGAAAAAGACAGAATGATCCGAGACAAAATCGTGTTCACTGCAAAATGTAAAATTCTGGAATTATTATTACGTGACACAAACCGGAGCTTGTAAAGGGCAATTGACATTTGCCGTGCATATCAGCAGAGCACACAGCATGCCAAAGAGATGAATGCCAGTGTCAGTGCAAGTCATAACATTGACAAAGTGAGTACTACACACTCATCACACTCGCAGGCAGCAAAACAATCACGCGCGTCGTATCCAAGGCAACCCAGACAACATACTCGTACAAAGCAAGATGATACAGAGATGGTAACTGACTGTCATTTATGTGGGGGCAATCATGAGAAAAGAAAATCGAAATATCCTGCATGGGAAAAAACGTGTGATGGTTGTCATGGACGTAACCATTTCAAAGTGAAGTGTAGAAAGACAGAAGTGCATGCAATGAGCACTAAGAAGAATCTGGACGATTCCGATGCGTCAGTCGGCAGAGAGGGCCTTTGCAAACGTGTTACTGCACTCATGAAGGTCAATGAGTGTGACGTCACGTTCCGACTTGACAGCACTGCAGATGTTAACACCATTTGCCAGAAGTGTGTGAGAAAAAACTAGGCCCGGCCCACCTCGCAAAATCTGATCATGTGGAACCAGTCACATCAGAAACCGCTGGGTGAAACTATACTCAGAGTTATCAACCCCAGAAATGGTGAGAATAATGATGTTGCATTTACGTTTGTGAACAATGAACCTATATGTTTGTTAGGACTAAAAACCATACAAGAGATGGGACTGATCACTGTAAATGGTGATAATTTCAGTTCTTAATGGTGGTGTAGAACCACTAGATGACTTAGGAGAGGCCAAGTTGGAAGTGGACCCGAATGTATCACCCAGGGCTCTTCCATGTCGCAAAGCACCAGTAGCGTTACAAGACGAAGCAAAGCCCGAATTGGACAAACTAGTCAAAAGAAGTGTTGTGATCCCCGTCAGCGAACCCACTAAATGGATCAGTCAGATGGCTACAGTCATGAAGGCAAATAGAAAGTTGAGGTCGTGCATTGACCCTCAATGCGAGAGCATTACAAACTACCTACCTTTGATGATGTGTTGCCAAAATTGCACAATGCGAAGGTGTTTAGCAAGATCGACATCAAGGAAGCATACTGGCATGTGAAACTAGATGAAGATTCCAGTAAGCTGACGACAATGATCACATCGCCAGGTCGTTGTCGTTGGGCAAGACTACCCTTCTGATTGAAAGCGTCATCAGAACTCTTCCAGAAACGTCTACATCATGCAATCGCGGACCTTAATGGTATCGTGTGCGTCGCGGACGACATCAGGAGCTCAGGAGCTGACAGACCGGGATCATGCCAAAAATCTGGAAATCCTCCTGGAGCGATGTCGCAAATGCAATATCCAAGTTAACGAGGAAAAGATAGCCCTGAAGCAAACGGAAGTAGAATTCTCGCGTCACAAGATCACAAGAGGTGGCATTGAGGCAAGCCAAGAGAAGGTCAAGGCGATCGTTGAGATGCCAGCACCAACAGACGTCACCGGTGTACGTCGCCTCTGCTGAATGGTACAGCATTTGGCGCGTTACACGTCAAACGTAACTGATAACCTGGAACCCATCCATGCTCTGACAAGGAGCAACACAGAGTTTGTGTGTTCACAGGCATGCCAGGATGCTTTCAGTCGCCTCAAGAGAAGGCTAAGCGAAACTCCAGTACTCGCTTACTACAACCCAGACGAGACATTAGTACTGCAAGTTGACAGCAGTAAAGATGGTCTTGGAGCTGCTCTCACGCACAATGGCAAACCAATCGAACATGCATGACGAAATCTACGATCAAACGAGAGAAATTGGGCTCAGATTGAGAAAGAAACTCTTGCTCTTGTGTATGGACTTGAGAAGTTCGACCAGTACACATACGGAAGGATAGCGGTGGTTCATAATTGCCATAAACCGTTAGCAGCAATTCTCTGAAAGCCTTTCAGTCATGCGCCAAGGAGACTGCAAAGTCTGATGATGAAACTGTATCGCTATGACATTTTGGTTATGACAGTATGATGCGTATGAGCACGAGATGCAATCATATTGCCTGGAATGTCTCAAGATGTGAAGCAGATGACAGATAATTGTGTTAGTTGTCAGGAGTTGAAACCAGCATATCGCAGGGAAACTTCATCGAGGTCGATCTGATGACAACCACAACAAGCACTCAAGTCGTGAACAGTTTGAAGAAAACGTGTGCCCGATTTGGTACACCGAGACAAATTGTGTCTGATGGAGGACCTCATTTCACCTCGAGAGAATTTGAAGTGTTCGTGAAGGCATGGGGTATTGACCATGTCACTTCATCACCAAACCATCAACAAGCGAATGGCAAGGCAGAATCCGCAGTAAAGCTTGTGAAAGCCATGATGGAAAAATTTGTGAAAACTGATAGTGACAAGTACTTGGTACTTTTGGAGCTGCGAAACACTAAAAGACAGGACACCAACGTGAGTCCTGCTAATATGATGTTCTCAAGGAAACTACTGTCAGTAGAAAGAGGGATGTTAAAGATGCGTGTTTTATGTAGGTTCCGTAGTTCCGTTGCGGCAGAGTTCTTCTTTTATATGGAGCAGTGTTCCAACATCTAAAAATAAACGTAGCATGTTCAAATGGCATTGAGATTGTTTGTTTGAATAATTCTGCCCGTTAGCAGACCAGTAATAAGCATTACTATACGCAGTGATCAACATATGTCATTAGGGCATTTGGCTAATTCGTAATATAAAAGTGAATTGTTATCAGTTTATACGATGCAATTCGAAGAAACGTTATCTTTTCTCGGCGAATTCACCAAGGCGAGCGAGAGTCGGATAAGCGAGACTAACACGAACGTAGGACATGGTGAATGGTAATATATTAAGGTTGAAAAAAAGACATTATGTAAACTGAGTGCAGTTGAGCAGGCATACTGGCAGATTTGGTGGTACAATGTATTGGCAGTGAAATGGTGCAGTAAAATGATTTAATACGCGGATGTATTTTGGCCAATGGGCGCAGTGATACATAGTTATTTTGGTAAACATCGACGGTTCTGTCTTCTCAGCATGACCACCAAAGGGAAAATGCACAGCGGACTGTGCCATAATCATTGGGATTACGACGCCGTGTTAACGATACGGTTAAACAGCGTATGGAAAACTCCGATACGCAGCGAGTGCCCGTGGTATGCTACGACGTTCGTCTAATGCCAATATTCGTGGTTACCATACCATGTCAGATGTAGGATTAGCCTATTTATCATTTCGTTTCCCAAACCCCCTTTGTCCCACACGCACCTGTCAATGAGCAGCTGCCAAATCAGAAATAGCTAAATACTTGTTATTTCAATCCCGTTCTTGGTAACAGCTACCCATCATACAGTATTTTGTAGTATTCCTGTTAATTTCGCAACACAGTGCGCAATACAGATCAGCAATACGACACCCAAGACAACTTAACATCAATAACAGGGAATTACCATCTTTATTTGTATAATTCTCAATTAAAAACTACACTGAATTACAAAATTAATAACATTATTTATACCCTGCTGATGCTTAATGTTGATACCTTGCTGATGCGTAATGGCAGAAACCTGAGCTTGTTTGCTACAGGAACACACAAAGAGTAACTGTTGTTAAAGGTCATTTAATAAATGCATCGTGATAATAAAATACATGTATCGATGAGAAATAGCTGGTACAAACATGTTCATCGAGAAAAATATAATATATGTGTAAATCGATTAGATATAGCTTAATCACCAATACAAACTAGCAATTATTAAATGACATGTAAAAGTAGCAAAGGTGGGGCGATCATTTATCCCACCAGGCCTCCAATACGGGAGGCCCCAACCCCCATTATATTTGCCTGAAAATTGTTATCCCTGCGTTACCGCGCAATATTGCTCTTGAGCAATCAATAGTTCCCAATTTGACATCGGTGTCGTACAATTTGATTATTTTGTGACTTCATATCCAATTTCTAGTCCTTTCAATATGCATTGTGTTGACCTGCTGAAATTGCTACAGACATGTTTCGTAGGTGGCTGCAACACGCCTCATTGGTACACTGTGCTTGTTTCCTGATGCAATGAAGAGCAATGAGCATCAACTGTCAGCAGTAACGCCGTCGCTGAGCAGTGATACGTCCAGGGGAATGGCCGACACAACACGAGAAACATTCAGTTTCGGATCGCCCGAGACAAGGAGTGAACGTCCTGCATGATCCCCGCGCTGAGAAATGAGCTATTACGCGCTAATGGTTTCGGCGGCAGACATCAGTACTGCCCTTGGAGCTGCCCACTTGTTACAGCTGTACAGCATCTTCGTGTATGCCGATGGCTTTGCAATTGTTCCAATTGCAATTCCAGGTGCTAAATTTCTGGAGGCTAAATCAGACTATCTAGCGCAGTTATCTGTAACTCCAGAAATGGTAGCTAAGAAAATAAAGGTAGTGAAGGATAATAAATCAGCTGGAGTGGATGGAATTCCGCCATTACTAATGGAAACAGCAACATTAGTTCACCACTTGCAAGAGTGTTCAACTTGTCATTAAAAGAGGGAGTGGGTCCTTTTGAATGGAAAGAAGCAAACATCATACCATTATTTAAAAGGGTTCGAGAAATAAGCCAGATAATAACAGACCAGTGAGTTTAACATCAGTGATATGTAAATTATTAGAAAGGTTCACTAAAGACCGTAATGGTGGACTTCCTCGTTAGGCATACATTATTAAATCCATCTCAAAATGGATTCATAAAAGCGAGGTCATACTTAACACATATGTTAGAAATCAAAGTGGCTATTCAAGGGATCACCAGTAGATATTATATATATATATATATATATATAGATTTTTAAAAAGCTTTCGACAAGGTCTAGATTACTACTTAAATTAATTAAAAGCCCATTTTATCAGGGACGGCATAATAGACTGGATAGAACAATGGCTGATTGATTGAAGACAACGTGTTGTAGGAAGGTTTCAAACTGGAAATAAGTTTTGGATCAGTATTCTTAATATATACATACATACATACATACATACATACATACATACATACATACATACATACATACATACATACATACATACATACATACATACATACATACATACATACATACATACATACATACATACATACATATATATATATCAATGACGTGGCCGATAATATAATGAGCAACGTATTGAAATATGTGGATGACTCAAAGGTGTTTAAAAACTTAAAACCATAACAGAAAAGGACTTAGGAGTAACAACAAGTGCTGATATGAATGTTTCAGAGCAATGTGGTATTGCCGCTTCAAATGTTAATCAAGCTGTTGTGTTGATTAGGAGAAATATAACATATAAGGAAAAAGAGCTGATTATACCTCTGTGTTAAGCAATGGTTAGGCCTAATTTAGAATACCGTACACAAGCTTGGACGGCGGACCAGGTAGCTTCTAAGGTTTTGGAAGGCAATAAGGGTACCCTGGCCAACGCCGTCGATGGGAAGGTGTTGCGGGAAGGCATAGTTTGTGATGTGTGTGTGATCGGTTAGGAAAGTATGGAATTGCTTATTTGAATAATTCATTGCTTTTGGTAACCGGTCGAAAATCTCGTACGTTTGCCAAGTTTTAAAGTGTCTTCTCGACCTCTGCTATTTCGATCGGTGTTCGTAGCTGTCGGTTTCACCCGTAAAATGGTGTAAAGGCTCATCGTCTAGATCTGCTAAGTGTTTCGGGAATACTGTTATATACTACGTGTCTAATTAATCATGTCATCCTAGTAACGTCAGCCATCTAAGGATATAAATATAATTTGATGGAGAAATAAAATGGAGTATCTACCGAAAATTGTGTCATCGTAGTTTGTAATTAAAGCAGTGTTGTGTGCACTTTCTTATTCAACCCGGAAACAAAAACTTATTCAACCCGGAAACAAAAACTTATTCAACCCGGAAACAAACGCACATGGAACATTTAAGCACAGTGTTTTGCTGAGACATCGGCGTTCGTACCACAGTGAGGATGATCTCAAGCTAGACTTTAAATCGAATTTTAATTCGGTGCACTTTAGGGAGACCTGCTTATTCAACGCCACAACCAATACCAACCAAAAATAAAGTTTATACATAGCAGCGAATTTGTATACTTTCTATATGCATGGTGCGCGGTAGCGTAGCGGTTTGAACCTCGCACTCTCAGCTGAGACTACTCGTGTTCGGGGGGGGGGGTGGCGACGTGTAAAGCGCTTTGAACAGTCCGGTTTGTTGTAGGGGGGGAGGGGGGGGGGTGACGTGTAAAGCGCTTTGAACAGTCCGGTTTGTTGTATGGCAATTGACGGCATAATTTGTTATTAAAAAAATATATTTTGCAAATGTAAGCTGGATAGTTTTATTCTATTGCTGGCGAGCGATCAGTATCCTATTTGCGGGACGCGGTACCTGAGCGAGAAAACCGCGGACTGTCGATCAAGTCTACCTGCTGCATTGGGCACTTCCGTTCAACGCACACTGCCTGTGTCATTCGGACTTCGAGCAAGAGAAGAAGATTCTCAACCTCTCGTCTTCCACTTGTTTGTGGAGATAATCTCCCACCCCACCATATTTTTGTGTGCACCTCCCATCTCCCATTAACCACACCTCCCATATGCCACCAACCCCACCTCCCATATGCCACCAACCCCACCTCCCATCTCCCACCAACCCCACCTCCCATCTCCCACCAACCCGACCAACTCCACCTCCCACACACCACTTATTGTTTGAAGCCAACCTCCCACCAATTTATAGGACCAACTTCACATCAATCAGTGGCGTATTGTTATTTTTTTTGGGGGGAGGCCATGGCCCCCCTTTGGCTTATTTCATTTTCACGCATTTTTTCTCTGTGTCGCTACGTGGTAGCATGGGTGATAGGCTTGCCCCTTCTTTGCTCCCCTCCCTTACGAGATCCTAGATACGCCATTGCCACCAATTTATAAGACCAACCTCCAAATGTGAAAAAAAACTATCGTGAACTCACTATCTCTAAATAACCACCATTGGTGCAAATACACCCTAAGTTGCAAGCACACAATCTTCAAATTTTAAGCATTTCTCCAATATGAAAATGAAGAAACGCGACAGTTCAGGGTTCAGCCTACTGTTACGTTTCCCATTCGCGGCCATGTTAACGTTCTGTATGATTATAAAAAAACGAAACCATCAACATTTCTTAAATTTCCTACCTGCCGTTGTCATCATCTCACTGACATGCTGGTCGAGTTTAGTAAAAATCACATATTTCTAACACTTTTAAAATGTCTGAACGTGCCACACCCGTCAATGTTTACCAATGTCTGCATGAATTACTGCGCACACGTGCCTTGTGGCGAAAAAATTGCCAAAAATCCTTCCGGCTATTGAGATTATCTAAAAATCCACAGTTACACTGCCAACATGTTCTACCAGCAAACCTGCCAATGTGCCTGCTCAATTGCATTTATGTCAGATGATATGATTTTTCTTAAATAACACATACCTAAAATTACTATGCCCTACATTCGCAACACACCAGGAAGTGTAGAGGCATGATCCCTTCACTCGCGTCGAGGGCGAAGTTGTTCGTATAGTGGCGCCACATAGCGAGTCCAACACCGTGAGGGCGAGCATCTATTGTTCGCCAGATGGCGATAACTTCTGGTTGTCAATAAACAACATGGCTGCGAAAGCTGTGCAACGAGACGCATACATTGGAGAGAAAAGAAGACAAGTTAGAGATGGTAAACTCTACACAGTATTTCCGAATACCATTGCGTATGTGTGCAGTGTTTACATATTGGCAGGGCGATTGGCATAGCGCACGCCTCCGATAAGTTGTAGCGGTGGGAAGTCAAATTCTCGACTCTCGGTCAATTATAACTCAAGACTCAAGTCAATGTCAATGCCACACTCACTGCCACACTGGCATTTCCCGGGGCTCACAGCCACATACAATACTGGTCCACAGTGACATTGCCGTTGTCGTGCTAACATTTATCCGCCGTCAAATATTATCCGATTGGTGTTTCTGTGCATGCGCGAGCCGGTAGTTGACATCGATTTATTAATTAATAACATGAGCATATTTTAGCCTATAATGGCTATATATATAGGAATATAGCTACAATAATATTAATACTAATAGGTATGAATGAATGATAAGTAGTGTGTACTGAATATAATAAAAATGAATTAAAACAGAGAATGTCAACCACGGGAAAATAATGGATAAATTTCCACTTTCTGTCACAAAATAAAAAAAATTTAATTTAAAAAATAAAGCGGCATTTTCTGTTGTAAACTATTTTCCCCATGCACACGTTGGTGCAGCTAATTATTAATTTTATATATATATATGCTCTATAACTAGCAATGCTCATGTTTCAAGATATGTGCATGTGCAGATACACCATGTGGATAATATTTGACGGCGGATAAATTTTAGCGCAACACCGTTAATTCCAGTGGCCATTGCTAGGCAGTGATCATCGAGATTCAGTTAGTAATTATGTAGACCTATGTTCCACTCCTATGTTAGCTCCACTCCTATGTTAGCTCAAGACAGGGCTGTTTGGAGTTAAATGTCATAAGTCACACTTGGTGTTATTTTGGCGACATGTTCACACTAAACCGCATTGTTTTAACTTAATAAGGCTTATAACTATAACTAGCATAAGCGTTTGTGTTTTGTTGTTCTTACTTTTGAAATTTGTATTGGCATTTATTCCTACAATATCCAGTATATAATATAGCAGTATTGGTTCTGCAATTATCAATGATCACAAATTCACAGTTCATATATATATGTACATGGTGCATAAATCTTGCACAGTATCATGCATGACTGTGACATCACAACCAGGCCACTGAGACCAACAGAAGTAACAATTGAGCTACATGCTATGACTGCACACAAAATGCTGATTGGTGACTGTTTGAATGCAGGTTTTGGTGTCTACACTTACGAGAACAAATTCTTCCGTTACGAAGGGGAGTGGAAAGATGGCAAGAAACAGGGTTGGTCAACAACTTCTAATTGTAACTGTACTGAATGTGTTCATGTGAATGGGACACAACATGAGCATACATGTATGGAATAATAGCCACGCACTTCTGTCTGTGCACAGATTACTTATATTAATTTCACCAGAGACATTAATCATATTCCCTACGTAATGTTTTAATAGTAACAACAAAAAACAATCTGTAACATGTGAATAATACATTATACAAGTAGTAGTAGTATAACTTGTACATATATGCATTATTATTTGCACTATGCATAACTATGTCAAGAAATCTACTTAAAATTATGTCATGACTATTGTAAGAAGTCAAACTAAATATTTAATTGTTCTTTTTAGTAAATTTAGTCTACAATTTGTGTTTCTTTTGCTGTGCTCTATACATGGCAACAAATCTAATATAACATATTTTCTGTATTTTTGATATCATTTATGATGAGGTTTAAATGAATTTTTGAGCCAGCTAGACGCCAATGCATGCATTGATATTTCAGGACATGGGAAACTCGTCATGGCCGATGGCAGCTACTACGAGGGGGAGTTTGACAAAGGGGAGATCAAGGGGCATGGTTTCCGCTACAATGCCTTCAATGGGAACACTTTCTCGGGCGAGTTCAGCGATGGAGAGTTCCACGGACAGGGCGTGATGAACTACGGGGATGGCTCTGTATATGAAGGGGATTGGTGCAGGAATAAACGACAAGGTATGGAAACCTGGAGATATATTTTTCTGAGCTTGTATTTTTGCAGGTTAGCATCAGACATAGGGTCAACTACATTATATCATTTCCAGTTACATAACATTTACAGCATGCCGATTGCAATACCAATTCCAAAATACCAATGCCAAAGTACTAATGCCAAAATGCCAATTCCAAAATACCAATTTTTTATTCCATAAAAAAAATTACAACATGCAAACAGGGCAACTATACTCATACTCAGTGCAAAAACATTACTTTCTAGAGCAGCTTTATTTAATTTCTGCATATTAATGCAAATAAATTAGATACTATTATATGCAGCATATTTTATTTTATTGATTATTCATGACGAATAATTTTAATTAAAAAGTTACATGATGTGATTGAAAAGTAATTGAACATACCAATTACATTCTCACCAATTCCAATTATTTTTAAAAACAAAAAACATAACATCAATTCCAGAACTGGAAATGGCATTTCAGTCCCAGTTACAATGCCATTGGCCCCAAGCCTGGTTGGCACCACCTTGCAAAACCTCACTAATATCATGTAAGGTGCTTATTATGTTTTAATAACCATGTAGCCTACCATATAGATCTTTTCTGACCCACCATGTTAGATGATTGTTCTGGTAACAGTTGCTAAATTATTTGAATCTTAGTTGACTATTTAGCTGAAAGTTAAATTATTGTTAATTTTGTTGTGATTCTAGCTGTTAAAAAGTCATTTAGTTATGGACAGACACTTTTAAGTGATTTATGAGGTTATACTCAGCGTTGTTTTATTTAAATCATTTGATTTAAACCATTGATTTAAATAACTTAAAAAAAATTATTTATGATTTTTTATTTTTTTTACTATCGATTTTTTTAATCGTTGATTTATATAAATTTAACACAAATAATTGTTTACAAGCATTGAGATCAACAAAGTTATGCATGTTTTTTAATACAAAAGCACAAAGTGCGCACACTTGTGTAGTTGTATTGTCACCAGATAGCCTGATAGTCAAATATTTTATGACATTGTGTATGTTTGAGCTATTCCCTTTCTGAATGCAGTGAAGCCACACAAACTTGTCTTCAAGTCAGAAGCCCTGAGTTAAAGTCAGCATAGAGCTTGTGCTAGTTGTTACCAATTCAGTATGTTGACTCAAGTGAGACAGTCTGAGCTACAATTGTTTAATACTGTACCAGTTTGCAGTCTGGTTAGAGACCCTTAGAGAACACAGAGCCCTGGACAGGTGCTAATCCACCCTCTCAGCAAACAATAATTATCACTGCTACAGCCACAGACACACAGCATGCTTTCCTTTCCAAGACAGATTATGCAGCTACAGGGGGTGAGGCCTTGTGGACATTGTCTAGTGTCTTTATATAAGCAAAAATCATGTACCCTCTGTTAAGACAAGTACCCAAATCGATTTGAATAGAATACGTTTGAAAGAGTTTATAAATATAAACATCTATATAAATGTCTATATACAAGATTTCAAGAAAATAAAAGATAAAAAAAAATCTGATTTAAATTTAAAAAATCCAATTAAAAAAATATACTCCAAACAGCCCTGTTGATGACTGACATATGTGTGGTTTATTTTCGGATTTTGCAGAGTTGCCCAAGCTTCGAGGTGGCAGCAGACAGACTCAGACCCTGGTCCCCACAATTGACAGTCATACGTTCTACCACTTAACTACCATGATCACACCAACCTTCAGTTTGAATAATAACAAATTGTCCCATTAATGTAGTAGGATAATATAAAAAATTAAGATATTTCATAATTATTAAAAATGTTTTTAATAGCCGATTAATTCCACGTTGTGTGAGGGAATATTTGTTTTTCCTGCAGGTTATGGAGTATTTCGGAAGAACGATGGTACCATCTACCAGGGATACCTCCATGCTCACAAGAGGCACGGGGAAGGTACACAGGTCTACCTTGATCGTTCCCGCTACGTTGGGGAGTGGGTGATGGACAAGAGGCAAGGACACGGAGAAATGACATTTAGCGATGAAACCGAATATATAGTGAGTGCAGCATGTTGTGATCAGGGGTTTGTTCAATATGGACTATTGGAAAGGGGTGCTACACCTTTTGATTCCATGAGGGATTTTGATCAAATGGAACAATTGGTGTACCTCACCTTAGCGTTTACCCATGAAGAACATATATTGTATTTGTTTACATGTATACACATACAATGCATGTATGCATTCATGTATACATTTTCTCTTTGTTTTGTATTTTTAAAATGTTCAACAAGGGTAAAGTGACCCTTAGAAAGATGCTGTTTTTATGGCCAAAAGATGGAAGTTATAACAACTGTCAGCTCTCAGCCACATGAATCATGGCATAAGTGTCCATTAATTCTGCCAAATACCTTGCATGAGGACATGACCAGATGAAACTGTCAGCATTTAGTTCAGAGGCTGGCAACTGGCAGTCATTATTTAAAATGTTCACATCTGTACTACATAAATAACTTAGACAAAATATGCAGTCTGTGTAATAAAAGAGTGCATAATTTAGTAACTTTTGCCCCATTTTCCAAATTTCAATTGTGTCCAGTCGAAAATGGTAATTAATTGTCAGATGATTTTATTAAAACTAAACACATTTGCGCAAACAAGCTACCATATCATTTCAATCACCCTACTTCGCCCATATCTTTTGGAAGAGACACTAACAGCCGTTGGTCTCTTCTACTCGGTGTCTATGCCAGGGGAAGTAAAAAATCCCACACGGGGTAAATATGTAACCTGTCATGGATGCTACTTCCCAGTTGGGTGTGTGAGAGGTGCCAGTGGTCTATAGCAGAAAAGTAGTAGTAACAGTAGGTAGGTTTGATTTTTTACAAAATATCATTGATTTTTTATAAAATGATTCTGGAACAAGACAAATGATAAATTTATTGGGGAGGAAGCTCTACATGTCCACTTCTTCTGCCAGGGTCAATGGATGAACGACATGTTCAATGGTCAGGGAACCATGCAGCACTGTTCTGGCATGAGATACGAAGGATTGTGGGTGAACGGAAAACCTGTAAACATTGCCACCAAACTAATCATCAAATGCGAAAACTCGCCAGTAGAAGTCATCCAAGGAGAAACGTTCAACATCGAAGTTGAGTGTCGAAATGATGACGATGAAGTAGTTGAAGGTTAGTCAAGGTCACTCATTTGTTGGCAACAAGGTGGCAGTTGCTGCAAAATACCGTTAACCAATTTTGCTAGACATAACTGACTTTGTTAGATAGACATGTCTCTCCGTGCATAGTGGTTTAAAAATAAAATGCTATTTTTGGAGCACTTGCTTGCCTTATGCGCTCCCCTTGGGCATGAATAGGATGGTCATCTAACCAACCAAACCATCCAACCAACCATGCATGCAGTAACCAGAGGGGACCAATATTAAACAGCTACCAGAAATAACCTTGATGGGTTCAATGTTCATATTGATTGTAGATCAGATGGTTTCATGTTGAGCCAGTGTTTTGTATGTGTAATATCACTTTATCTGGAAAAAGAAGAATTGAATGATAGGCTATAGTTTTTACTCCCAAATGTAGCTATTCCAATAGTAAAAAAATCTTAATTATGTCTAATGCAAAGCTTGCTAGAATTGTAGAATTTTTGCATGGATCATGCACAGGGTAGCACCACTGTATTCTTGTAGAGAATGGACGCAAGTTACAAGTCTCTGCTGGGTTTCAACACTTTGTTGCATTGCGGTCTGTTGGAAGCAAGAGTAAGGCATCATCCCGCGAGTCTACTCAGCTGTTTGATGTCATCGAAGATGTGGATGAAGTTCCCATTGATACGCCATTGTACGTTTAACTGACTCATCTTATTTTGTCTACACAGAAGAGGACAACTTTGAGGTCTTCTAATGTCTGAACACCTTCGAGAGTTAGACACGTGTGTGCGTGTGTGTGTATTCGTCCATCATTGTTAAATGTGACATTGGGTAATTACATTGTCCAAAAACAAAAGGCACTATTGTACTGCTTCTTGTGCACTGTATTTGCTGAGATAAAGTGCAATTTGCAAAAATAGTTGCCCTGCCTACTGTCTGTGGTGCATGCATTGTCTGTGAATATGATACAGAATTATCTTGCCTCCCTCTGCGAATGTTGCAGTGGATATCGCATGGTCAGTTATCCCCTGACAGACCAAGCCCCCAGTGTCATTGACACTGAAGATATGACAGCCAGTCTCACATCTGCTGACGGTGGGGAGGGTAAGGATTGTACGATACTGACATTAAAATATATTCACACTGCTAGCATTTACATAATCTACTGTAGATAATTTGTGCAATTTATTTATTGTCTGCTGTGGGTATTAATGCTTTCAGATATCCAATCTATCCTGATCCTTCGCTAATGTTACTTCTTGTCCTCTAGTTTTTCTATCTTTCTTAAGTGAGAAACAAATATTTTTATAAATGTTTTCATACCCATTCAATATCTTAAAAACTTCACTTTAATCTCCTCTTAACCTCTGTGTATGTAGGGCTTTGAAACCACATTCTATTAGATGCCTTTCATAACTAAAGACATGTTGCAATTGGTTTCTCCAGATGCCTCCCAAGGCACACACACTGATGAGGAAGAGGGAGAGAAGAGGGACGGGGAAGATGGACAGAAGGAGGAACCTGAGGAAGAGATGGATAAGGCCCAGGAGGGGTCTGTGGAGAAGGCAGACCCAGAGGGAGAGACGACAGTCCATCCATCTCAACAGGACTCAAAGGAAACCACAGGTTCATGGCAACAATTTCTTTACCTGCTGTTTTTGGTGTTGCTCTATTTGTGTTGGAACTCAGATGATGCGAATGCCTGTGAAGAAATCATACATCTGTTGGTCAGTCTGCCATATGCACCATTCAGGTTATCAATATTAATATTAATTGTTATATAATTTCAAGTTAACTATTATGTATTGTTATATTGTTAACTTTAAGTTAACTATTATGTATTGTTATATTGTTAACTTTAAGTTAACTATTATGTATTGTTATGTTGTTAAATAAAGTTCTTTACTGTATATAAAATGTGTATGGTTGAAAATTGACATAAAATATTTTCTTGTAATTTTCTCACATATAAAAAAATAACAACTATGAAACAAAAGCTTCAAGCTAAGTTAACAGATAGCCATGATAAAAATGCCTTGCTTTGCAGTTCAGCTGATTTTTAGTGAAGACATTTTAATCTAGATCAACATCTGGAATTACTAAAGTTAATTCCAGTGTAAATAATTACAAGAATTTATTAAGCTGTCACTGACATTGCTCATTCATTTCTCCCATATTGAGCAGGAACGAGTGTTGACAATGAGGCTCTTCAAGAACAGGAGAGTGCTGTATCACTGCCACCCCCCGTTGAGGCAGTCAGGACGGAGAAGGGGGTAGCGTTGTTCCCCGACCTGCTGCTTCCTACGGCCCCTCCCATGTACCGGCCGTTCATCATCATGGAGCAGCAGAAGAAGTCCAAGTTAAAGTCTGACAGCCACAAAGAGAGTACGTGTACACATTTGTTAATGTGCATATCCTTGTTAATTAATATAGTTTGTGTGCATATTTGTTAATGTACATATCCTTGTTAATTAATATAGTCTGTGTACATATTTGTTAATGTACATATCCTTGTTAATATAGCAGCATCTATTTTATCGGAGTCACTTGTGCATTTGCATTTTTTAGGATTATTATTATTCTGTATGGCCACTGAATTTAAACAAATTCAACATTGTGCTGCTGGTGTGTGACTTGGTGTTAACTATATTTATGCATGTATACAGATATAACCTCATTTAAGTGCTGTCAATGACAGTATGCATAACTTATTGTGTAAATATTTCTTCAATAGTGAATGGTCATCCAAGCAGGTTGCGTGTGACGAACATAACCCATTTTATCCTTGTCAAAGTTGGAACTAACTGTGTGGCATGTTGTACATATTGATCTAATTATTTGTTTCATCAACTTACTCTTCATGCAAAAACTTACATCATAATGTCGTACGTTTTCTCTTTCCACAATTCAATTTCTCTGCTCTTATAGTATTGAAAAATTCCACATGTAATATGCTGAATGACGTGTCATCAAGATTACTTTTGAAAGATTTAGAAAACTCAACCCATGGGCAGCTGCCACATTAGAATACAGCGTAGACTGGTTTGGCTTATTGGGAAACTGGGATCAGAAACTAAGAGGATTGTTTCCTTGCATCAGTTGAGAGTAACAAGACAACAACGAGCACACCGAGTTCAAAATCAAAGAAACACAAATCAGTACGCGTTGAAGAGACTGCAGCAAGAACAGGTACGTCCTCCATCATGGCACAGTTTCTCAGATTTTTCTTAGCTCATTAATGATGTCTTATTTTGATTGAAGCTGGTGTAGATCTCGTAACCATGATGGAATATGCTTTTCTTTTTTGATGTGAAATGTCATAGCATGAATGTGGATTGCCTGTAATGCATGGACTAGCTATTGTAACATTTCAGTGTTGCATGATTCATTTTCGGTGTTCTACTAATGTTGTCGTTTGTCAACACCCTAACAACAAACCAGTCTTGTCTGTATGTAGTGAAGTCTGCACATTATAACAGTTTGAACATAACTGTATGTCCTGATATCTGATTATTAAAACTATAATGTGTAATGGCTTAGGTATATACAGTAGCAGCTTATATATTCCTTGTGCTTGGCTATTAACATCACTGTATTCTGCACCATTTGCTCTGCGGCGTAGCCACACCACATCATAATTCTGACTCAGTTCTTCAACTATTATTATTATTAAGTATCACAATTATCTACATATATACAGCCACAATAGCAGTCTTGGAATACATCAACCATTAAGATTATTTCTCTTACAATTTTTAGTTGTGACTTAATAAACATTGTTAATACATTTTCAAAATATCTCGCATACACCACAGGATCCTCTAGTTATTTGCTGTTTTTGATGCACATAAGCTACTACACAGATGGATTTGTTGCTACCTAATTTCTATATGGGCATTTCTACACTAATGGGCTACTTTTTACATATTGAAACGTTTGAATAAGCTGACCAGAACTATCTTGATTTTGTGTAGTTAAAGTGCTAATATCTTATGAAGCACACTCCAGAGACAGATAATTGTGTAGGAATAAAGTGATTTGAAATTATTTTCCTATAGTAGTAGTCGGCATGAAAGTTCATAGTTACACCTCTTAACCATGGTCAAAACATGACATGGAGAAATATGATGACTTGACATCATGTCATTGGTTTGTGTCCAAGTTTGTGTCCTATTAAAATGATTAATATCATTGAGCAAACATAAAATAATACTGTGTGTTTTTGTCACCCCTAGAAGAGATTATGTGTTATTTTTATTTAAACAAAGGTGACATACATTTGTAACAGTGTCTGCCCATGAAGTTACGAATGTGAAAGTTATAAATTTGTGGATTAGAAACACAAGATTAATCAGCATTTTCATATCTGAGAAACAACTTTGACCAATATATGGTTTTTATTGAAAACAGTTAATGGTAAGGGTATAATGCAGTTTCAAAAATAAAAGTTTCTTTGGTATGTCCTCACTATGACCATTACCCTCTTACAATAGTACCGAATGGCAAAACCCATAATTGTTGACTATAAAATTTTTGCGAAGGGAAACGTTATCCTTTAATATGATTTCTATGTTTTTGAGACTAATGCATATGATATCATGTGATGACAAACCATCAACTTTATTTGTTAAAGTTAATGTCAATATACACCTCCACAGTGTCTGATGTTGTGGCTGTGTTCACAGCAACAAGTATCGGTAGCCCAGACAAAAACGTGAGTGTCGTCAAACTGGCCAGTGCCACATCAACCGGGGAGGACTCGATAAGCTTCATTAGGGGCTTTGCTTGGCCAGGTAAACTAGCCGTGACAAGGGCTACAGTTAGTTCAAAATTAGTTACTAGTTGTTCGTATTTTTATGCTTTTTTATTTTTGCAATTTTTGTTGTTGTTTAAATAGTTAAACAATGAGAACATATTATGTTGTGAGACATTGCAAATAAATATAATGTATAGTTGATGCGCATCATGCACCATCTTTTTTGTTTTTCCTGTTCTTTTGTGCAAATTAGTACATCCTGATTAGCATGCACCATTTTTCCTAAGCATTGCACATAAGCCAAATAACACCTAATATAAGCCAAGCAATACCTACTAGTTATACCCACTGTGTATCTGATATCACATGATGTTGCACAGACGTTAATTGACCTTAGGTAATGACGTACAACCAACAAACAACAGTTCTGTTGTTTTAGAGTCGATAATCTTTTGTGGCTAATGCTTATGTAAATGCTACTTACTGCCACTAGAAAATAGTCTCTCTTACTGCACGTGATTTGCATGACTAACAAATGCGTCGATGTTATTTGCTAGTTTCAGTTTGCATTCTCCAATAATGACGCTGAATATTATAATTTTCTTGTCCGGTTGCATTTTGTGTTTGTTGTGTCAGTAAAAAAGAACCATTTACTATGAATGCATGATATTTTATGATTGTTGAGTTAGATGTATAGATACCAAGAGAAGACCAAACTTCAAGCTTAAGGAATAAGCATGAACTAGATTCGGTATTGGAAAGTAATTATTCTCACAGAGAACGATGAATGTATGGAACAAATTATCTATTGATTATGGTAGCAGCCGCAACGTACTCACCAACATAATCAACAGATATTTGACAGGGACATGTCACACCCTCACAAATGGAACATTGTAATACTTTTAATAAACCAATGGCCTACGTGTCCGTTTGCCAATTACAGTCTATTGCTTTCGATGGCAATCCCTTTAAATATTTAGGCACGGCCATTCTGTGATATTCTTATTTCCTGTTATGTGTGAATATCATCATCCTATTTAAAACAAATTGGATACGAAAACATGTTAGAACATTCATATATTTTATCTTAAGAATGTACAAGGAATTGTTAATATTTTGCTATGGTCCTTTGTAAGTTATCAACTCATGAAAGTTGTGTGTAGTGCATGCCCATACCGCCATGAACAGTGTAAATTGGATACCAGACAGTATTCATTCTCACAGAATCTAAATGAATGTAGTAACACATTATCTACTGATTGTGGAAAAAAAAAAAAATACGAAAAGGACCGGTCTTCTTTGTCCATTTTCAATCTGGGTTATTGCTCTGGATAGCAATCTTGCTAAACCATGTGCATTCTTAAAACACTAGTCCTTGCATGTAGGAGAGTACGTGATTATGGTGCAAGACGTGACAAGTCCGCCCTTCATGGATGTGAGTCTTGAACCCGGCTTTCTGCTTGTAAAAGTCCTGCCGCCAGCACCTGTGAAGAAGGCGAAAAAGGTGATCATAAAGAAAGATCGTGGACCAAGGTGGGTAAAAAACTAGTTGAATAGTTGTAGTGTTGGCATTAACGAGTGCATGTCATCTCAATTAACTTTCATGTCTAATCAAATCTTACCTGTTTATTTAGATTGTGTGCAGATTTGTTGTGGTGGTTTACTCTCCACATAAACAGTCTCCTCTTGTGGGCAAGTTGTACTACAATATTACATTGTTTAATGAGAATCCAATGAGAGATGATGCAGATATACAGATCTACCAATAATATTTTATTAGCTTTGCATAACTATGATTTCCTAAAATGTAACTGGCATACATAAAAACATGCATATGTTGTGTGTATGCATATTTATCAATATTCTGTTATCCGTCTTATTTAGCAAAATATCACTTGTGATCCCTAACAAAACATCCGAATGTTGTGCACCCTGTTTGTATCTGTATGTGAGCGAGAACTGTTGTTAACTAACATCAATTGAAGAATTTGTTTCTTTCTATGTTAGCGTGTGATTACAGTGTTTTATATTTAACAGTTTTTGAGCTTGGTACCTATTTCAAGAAACCATACTTTCTATTCTTTGCGCCATGTTTTCAGTCAGCAAATTGCACGTTGCTTTGCAGCACATAAAAAAATGTTGAATAATGTGCTTTTAAGTATTGCAAGCACATTATATTTTTAAGACAAACTCTCATTCATAGCGCACACGAATGGCACATCATTAGTTGACAGAGACGGATTCTTCGCATGGAGTGAGTTTCCAATCGGTAAAGTAGTTCAGGAGCTAACAAGGAAAAAAATAGTACAAAGCTATTTTTTTTCTAGATAGTTACCTGCAAAATATGATATTGAACAACATATCAAAAGTCCCTTAGTTTCCCTGTGTGCTTTTGTCGCGAGGCTAGATGTGTAAAAACTGTCATAGACTGTACGACATTGGGTTGAAATCACTTCCGTTCATGAATTCCACCATCCAGTCATTGCGACCCACCTCGGTGGACAAGCCGGGAGGTGGGAAAGGTGAGAAAGCCACTGTGACAACATGAAATGTTACAAAGATTATTAGCCATAACATCACAAATGACAAACACAATTGTTCAATAAAAAATATCATTACAGAGAAAGGTGTAATTTTGGAGTCAAAGGTAACATTCTTTATTTTTGACAATCAATTTAAAGCTTACGATATACTGAAAAGACCTGGCTTTAAAAATATCGAGTACAGTATATGAAACATACGTACCCAGTATATCAGATTTAAGGTCAAAATCTTATTTTAAAATAATGGGGGGCCAACGTATTCTCGTAGACATGAAGTGTTGATTTGTGACAAATAGTCGATCTATCTTTTGGAATGTATTAGTTTAAAAAAATTGCTATTGCCATTTTTTTCAGACCAATTTCTGATACCTGTGTTCTGTTCTATGTTGTTCAATACGGTATTTTGCAAATATCCTGAAAAATAGCTTTGTACTATTTATTTCCATGTTCAAACCTAATGCTCCTGCCCCCCAAAAAACTTGTTTTTCTCTAGTTATAACCACGGTGAACACAAACTTCTGACAACACATTTAAAAGCTATGTGTGGACTTTGCCTCTTGCACTTGGCACATTTGCTGTTGAAGACATGGCAGACTGTAGTGGCACACGATATATGTTGTCTGTACTGTAGTGGCACACGATGTATGTTGTCTGTACTGTAGTGGCACACGATGTATGTTGTCGGTACTGTAGTGGCACACGATATATGTTGTCTGTACTGTAGTGGCACACGATATATGTTGTCTGTACTGTAGCGGCACACGATGTATGTTGTCTGTACTGTAGTGGCACACGATATATGTTGTCTGTACTGTAGTGGCACACGATGTATGTTGTCGGTACTGTAGTGGCACACGATATATGTTGTCTGTACTGTAGTGGCACACGATGTATGTTGTCGGTATTGTAGTGGCACACGATATATGTTATCTGTACTGTAGTGGCACACGATATATGTTGTCTGTACTGTAGTGGCACACGATATATGTTGTCTGTACTGTAGTGGCACACGATGTATGTTGTCGGTACTGTAGTGGCACACAATGTGTGTTGTCTGTACTGTAGTGGCACACGATATGTGTTGTCAGTACTGTAGTGGCACACAATGTATGTTGCCTGTGCTATAGTGGTGCAAGATATCAGACTTCGGGTCAGTTACATTGTAACAATTCCAATTACACACCAATTACCAGTACCAGTTCCACCTCAAAAATACCAATTCCAGTTATCAATTCCCTATTGAAATAAAAGTAGGTGAACAGAGCAACCATAGACATATTCAACACCAAAAAGCGACATCCATTTTACAGCAGCTTTGTCTTATTTCTGCATATTATGGTATTTAATGACAAACAAATAATTTATTATATGATATACACAACATATTATTTTTATTAATTATCTATAATTAAAAATGCCAATTACATTTTCAGTTCCATTTCAAAAAAAATAAAAAATAAATACCATTTCTAATTCCGGAATTGGAATTGGCATTTCCAATTACAATGTAATTGACCTCAATGTGCATGATATGTAGTGGCACATGATATATGTTGTCTCTACTGTAGTGGCACACGATGTGTGTTGTCTGTACTGTAGTGGCACATGATATATGTTGTCTGTACTGTAGTGGCACACGATGTGTGTTGTCTGTACAGTAGTGGCACATGATATATGTTGTCTGTACTGTAGTGGCACATGATGTGTGTTGTCTGTACTGTAGTGGCACATTATATATGTTGTCTGTATTGTAGCGGCACATGATGTGCATTGTCTGTACTGTAGTGGCACATTATATATGTTGTCTGTACTGTAGTGGCATATGATATATGTTGTCTGTACTGTAGTGGCACATGATGTGTGTTGTCTGTACTGTAGTGGCACATTATATATGTTGTCTGTATTGTAGTGGCACATGATGTGCATTGTCTGTACTGTAGTGGCACATTATATATGTTGTCTGTACTGTAGTGGCATATGATATATGTTGTCTGTGCTGCTGTGGCACATGATGTCTGTTTCCTGTACTGTAGTGTAATGTATTGTCTGTTCTGCAGTTGAACACAACATGTGTTTTTTGTACTTTGATGGCACATAACATGTGTTGGTTATAATGTCGCACATGACATGTGTTGTGTGAACTGCAGTGGCACACAATATATGTTATATGTACTGTAGTGGCACACAATATGTGTTGCCTGTTCTGTTGTGGCACTTTACATATGATCTGTGTTCTGTTCATAATGTTGTCTATATCTTGGTGTTCCTTGGCAGTGCCACTCCATCTCTTGAGATGTCGGAAAACTAACCTTTCTATCGTGGTGGAGGTAACTAATACGTACATTGGTTAATTAAATATATGTATTTATGCTTTTATTTGTTATCTGGCTTAGTTATTGTGTGCTTCTTTTGTTTAGTGATTGAATGTATTGTCTGACACTGTCCAAAGCATGTCTATATATCAGCAGTGGCCATACACATTTGTTTAATTTTTTGTGGTCATTCTTGGGTGAAAAATATTGTGATTGAACATTGTGATTGCATTTCTTCTGGTTGTTTTACTATAATAGTTTTATTGCATGTGCCTAAATTTGTTTTGTAATAAGTTTGTTTTATGTATATAATATCAAATGTATGCCTTCTGTCCAGGGTTGGCACATTTCTGATACCGTCTCGCCAGAAATACTTTTCTGATGTCTAAGCGTCAGGAACTGTCAGAAACCTCAGAAATACCTTTCTGATGTCAGAAACTAAAGAAGACATACCATTTTATTTACTGTGTAGACTATAATTTAAAATCAATGTGTAATGCATTATTATCATGATATCAATTTTTAATCTATGAAATAATTAAATGTTTCCCGTCGACTACGTTATACATATATATGCACATTGTGTTCAAATTTTTAAGACAATGGGACAGGTGTCAGTCACATTTGGGAAAGCATGAAGGAAACTGGCTTGGTGTGTAAGTGCATACCAGCAATAACATTGGAGAGGACATCCATGAACTGGGTTAGGACTGTGGACAGATGTTAGTGAAAATTAGGAAGGCAATAAAAGGCTAGGCAAGGATTTCTTTGTGGAGCTCTTGGAGTTAAGATTAAGTAATGCAAATGTAGTTACAATCATGATTGGCCAGTAAATAGCTCCCCTTGTTTCAATATCATTACACAGGCCCTGGCTCAATATCATTACACAGGCCCTGGCTCAATATCATTACACAGGCCCTGGCTCAATATCATTACACAGGCTATGGCTCAATATCATTACACAGGCTATGGCTCAATATCATTACACAGGCTATGGCTCAATATCATTACACAGGCTGTGGCTCAATATCATTACACAGGCTGTGGCTCAATATCATTACACAGGCTATGGCTCAATATCATTACACAGGCTGTGGCTCAATATCATTACACAGGCTATGGCTCAATATAATTACACAGGCTATGGCTCAATATCATTACACAGGCTGTGGCTCAATATCATTACACAGGCTATGGCTCAATATCATTACACAGGCTATGGCTCAATATCATTACACAGGCTATGGCCCAATATCATTACACAGGCTATGGCCCAATATCATTACACAGGCTATGGCTCAATATCATTACACAGGCTATGGCTCAATATCATTACACAGGCTATGGCTCAATATCATTACACAGGCTATGGCCCAATATCATTACACAGGCTATGGCCCAATATCATTACACAGGCTATGGCTCAATATCATTACACAGGCTATGGCTCAATATCATTACACAGGCTATGGCTCAATATCATTACACAGGCTATGGCCCAATATCATTACACAGGCTATGGCTCAATATCATTACACAGGCTATGGCCCAATATCATTACACAGGCTATGGCTCAATATCATTACACAGGCTATGGCCCAATATCATTACACAGGCTATGGCCCAATATCATTACACAGGCTATGGCCCAATATCATTACACAGGCTATGGCCCAATATCATTACACAGGCTATGGCTCAATATCATTACACAGGCTATGGCCCAATATCATTATACATGCTATGGCCCAATATCATTACACAGGCTATGGCTCAATATCATTACACAGGCTATGGCTCAATATCATTACGCAGGCTATGGCTCAATATCATTACGCAGGCTATGGCTCAATATCATTACACAGGCTATGGCTCAATATCATTACACAGGCTATGGCTCAATATCATTACACAGGCTAGGGCTCAATAACATTACACAGGCTATGGCTCAATATCATTACACAGGCTATGGCTCAATATCATTACACAGTCTATGGCTCAATATCATTACACAGGCTAGGGCTCAATATCATTACACAGGCTATGGCTCAATATCATTACACAGGCTATGGCTCAATATCATTACACAGGCTATGGCTCAATATCATTACACAGGCTATGGCTCAATATCATTACACAGGCTATGGCTCAATATCATTACACAGGCTATGGCTCAATATCATTACACAGGCTATGGCTCAATATCATTACATAGGCTATGGCTCAATATCATTACACAGGCTATGGCCCAATATCATTACACAGGCTATGGCCCAATATCATTACACAGGCTATGGCTCAATATCAAAGAAGATTTCAACTCAGTTCCAGGCTGTTGCATTGCCCAAAGTAAAAGTTAGATAACTGATAGTGAGCAACAACCCTACATACTGGGCTGACTTTCTTGCATTTATCACGTTTGCCATTCAAAGTGCTTGTTTCAAGCTGATTGGCCTACTGCTTTCTATTAACACTGCTTGGCCACATTCACCAGTTGCTAAGCCTTCACATAAGTAAGAGAGATTAGATACTGACAATCTCTGAGAGTCTGTGACATGACAGAAACTAGTTTCTGACAGTTTCTCACATGTCCCATCAGAAATACCTTTCTAAATGTCAGAAACCCAACCCTGCGTCTGTCGGGTCTCCCATTCGAAGGTCATGGACAAATACTGTTGTATTTATATTAGGAGAAAGAAATTTTTCAGGTAGCAGACACTCTTTGCAAAATTCTGATTTACTACTTACTTTTGTAGTGCGAGTATGTGCCGACCAGTTTGGGCCAAATTATGAACCACCTGTTTAATATATAAATACACTAGTGCATGGTGGAGAACTATTCCCATAACTGTTCAACATAACTCACAGCCCCATACCTGTAGTTTACTTATAACAGTATAATGCATATTACTGTAGTGTGAGTTTATAAGTTTTTTGCATGCCTTTAATGAGTTGCGTTATCGTTCTAGTTCATGTTAATTCAGTTAATTCCTTTCAGTTTGTGTTTAATAGGAGACGTTGGCAGTATCACAAAGAATTGTACCATCAAAACAAAACTTCAAATTCAAGACCATTACCAAATTATTTTTTAGGAAATGCACGTACACGCACGCACGCACGCACGCACGCACGCACGCACGCACGCACGCACGCGCGCACGCACGCACGCACGCACGTACATGACCTCTTTGAAGCACTAGCATCTGCTGGAGAAACAGTCATGTTATTTACATCTGGCTAAGCAGTAATTCATTGGTACATTTTATTGTGATATGGCCAAACGTTCCGACTAGTAGACAGCACTAACTACACTTTGTTTGTGTTCCGACAAGGCGACGGTCAGCGCCTCATTGCAGTTGCTGACGAATTACACCAGTATCTGCACCAAGCACCGTTGTCATTGGCACTTCCCGGTGACATGTCACTGGACTTGACACACACCCATGATGACATTGCACTGCACTGCACTGATGTACAGCAGCCGCTCAACAGCTGTAGCGTATAGTTCCTCTGGTACACGGCTGCTTCTGCTGGAGCGCCAGCAGTTGTTCGCACGTAAAGCAGTTTACAGGAACGGTTGCACTTAATCTGACGGACGTACCAATGCGAAACTGCACATGAACCATAACTCTTGATAAACGAGAAACATATAACCTCTGCATTTAACAAATGGATCAATTATTTCAATATTATAATATTCATATTGTCATTATCACAGGAGTTACGTAAATATAATGCACGCGTGCACCTCACCTAATTAACACTCTCTAACGTGTGTATTTAATGGACATATTATTTATGTTCCATATGCTAACGTCTGTGTTGGAAATGGTTCCACGAAAAGGTTTCAAGCAGGAGTCAATCATATCATCCAAAGCTTTAAACTCTGCGCAATGCCGTGGTTTTTATGTGCGATGGCGTGTTTCATGCTGAACCATTTTACTAACAATACGGCACGATTGGCTTTTTCATGTTCATATAATTATGTCTAAATGTGTCTTTCCTGTCTTATCACTGACAGAAACTGTTTTCAAGGTAGACCATCTTGGCACTAAATAATATGGAATAATTAAATGGTTCCTGTCGACCACGGTGCACATGTATGCACACGGCACATTCATGTAGTTGGTTCCCGTCGACCATGGTGTACATGTATGCACACTGCACATTCATGTAGTTGGTTCCCGTCGACCATGGTGTACATGTATGCACACTGCACATTCATGTAGTTGGTTCCCGTCGACCATGGTGTACATGTAGGCACACGGTACATTCATGTAGTTGGTTCCCGTCGACCACGGTGCACATGTAGGCACACGGCACATTCATGTAGATGGTTCCCGTCGACCATGGTGTACATGTATGCACACGGCACATTCATGTAGTTCGAGTGTTGTAATGTTGTAATGTTAAGACTTAATTGTACATACCTTTCTTTCGTCTCACTACAGAGGCTTCAGTCCGTGGGTCGAAAACTGCAAATTGCGGCTTACATCTATGTTGGCTTTGATTGGGATATACATGTCTTGTTATTTGTTTTAATTTTAACAGTTCCGGAAAGACGAATATATTTTCCTCATAATGTAGCATGCGTTATTTTTGACATATCCAGCACATTTCATGACCATCAATTAGATATACTGAAAAATCAATGTTAGAATACCAGCATTTAGCAACGACCATCAGAAACTCCCGCATACAACGGTCAACACGTGTTTCAACCGATCAGCTAAACAGACGATTAATGAGCAGTCGCATTCGAGAGACATGCTTGTTTAATTGCGTCATCGTGGAGACCAGTAGCCTAACGTGCTCAATATTACTTATGGTACTCCGATAGTCATCTCACTCATTCTCGTGTCGATGTTTTGTACATGCGTGGCTACGGTTTCTTTACTCTGGCCACTAATGAATTAGAGTTGGCCATCTGCATAGGCAGGATTTATGCGTAAAGTAGCTATGTAGTTACGCCAGTCGCGTCGTTGTTCAATATATTAGATGCGTATGGTGAAAACGACTACTTTCCATACCGTTTAAAAATTAAACGGGTAGAAGGCCATGCTATATTCGCACCAGACGTAGTCCATGTCATATGTATGTTATGCCAATAATGTCCAGTGTTCAGTAAGTCATTGGCATTGATCCATCACACACCGGACGTTCTTTTCATTTAGCTTCCATTATTGGTTACACAATACGAACTGGAGTCTGGGATGGAATCTAGTACAAGTGTTTCTACTCGAGAGCAATGGTTGTGTACTTGTTGTTGATTCTTTTTAACGGACTCATTATTTATTAAATGCTGTTACAAATCAATTAAGCACTGTATCTACATAGGATGCAACGTAATATAGACGCCCGACGATTATTCCAGTCCGAAATAAATAAGAATCGTTTTCATATATGTATGTACGTATGTATGCAAATGATTCTTGTATAGTAAAACCCAAGTCGGTCTGTGCGTATATATATATATATATATATATATATATATATATATATATATATATATATATATATATATATATATTTGTGTAAGCCACGTTATGTCATGCCGCCTCTCTGTATCTTCCTAGGTGGGATACGACTCAGCACGTCAACCAAGGCATGACAAGGATCGTTTCTCCAGAAGACAAGTGAATATGACAGATGTCTTGCCATACCAACCAGTGCCAATCTACTTGTTTCATGTTACGTGTTACGTGCCAGTTTAGTTCACCATGGCAGTACATTGTTACTTCTGTATAAAGCGCCAGTCGTATCATAGATTTACACTTGGCGAAATTTAATATAAAACGGTGAATAAATTGTAATGTAATTGATCGTATTAGTTGCTGCTTATTTGTCCTTTTAACAAAGAAAATGGAATGCCATTCAGAATACGAAGCGCTTTCTCATGCCTGTGACAGGTTATTGTCTACAATGCAACATTGCCCTGGCCTATTTGTCAAACCAAGAACAACGTGTGCGTACACGGAAAACATGTCCATTATAAATAGGTATTGTAAACAATAATTATCGAACAAAACTAAAATATGTGTGTTCCGCATGAGCAGAGACTCTTATCGCTTAACATTCTATTGGTCTATTATATATAAACCAGTCATATTTGGAAAAATAGACCAGTCGTCTGCACACGTTGCGGCGTCGGGTCTTCGCTAATGTGTTGACACCGGCTGTTGTAATTTCTTCGGGCCTGGGATCTTCATGGCATCGGTACCGTCACCTAGACAAGCAACTGCAAGCACTATTTTTGTTTAATATTGCATTTAATTACGTTAGCACTGAACATACAAAACCGAACGCACGCACGCACGCACGCACGCACGCACGCACGCACGCACGCACGCACGCACGCACACAATGCATATGTGTGTCTACAAACAATTTATATTAGACACATGAGAAACAATGACATTTAAGCGTTGTTACATAATGAAAGGTAGACATATGTTACAGTTAAATTACCGTTACTGGAACAAATTCCCATGCAGGCATTCCACAACAGGACGACGTTATGTACCTTTTTTGCTATGACGACAGCTTCACATGCTGATGATTAAGAACCAACACATTGACATACCAGAAACCTTCTAGCCACTACCGCGCCATTGATTACAACAATTATTCAAGTGATCGAGCACGTTAAATGAAAGGGCGCTGACCGCTGTTAAACAGCACGCTGCCTTCTCGACGACATTAAACGTTAATCATCGATTCGCTTTATTTGACATTCGACCTCACCGATTTCCTGAAGAACACAACGAGAGCGCTCTCCAGCGGTGAGAGTGACGTCAATACACTCACGTTGGATTATGCCGTCACTTGACGCTCCCACGACTGTAGCGCAAGACTTTTAATGGCACCATCAACTGTCAGACTTCGTCGATAACTCTACTAGACAGTATAATAATGTGTTCATGTTGGCCCGTGATACTTTGTGCGCGCGTATTAACAAAGGTAAATTCTGGTCGGGACATATCGTTATTTTGTTTCTGGGGTCACGATATACGAATAAAGTGTCCTTTGATTTTATGACGGTTCCCCTTAAAGGATTTGTAGCACCCTGAACAAAATAGCAATGACAGGGATAACGGCACAATAGCGGACTACGACACTTGTATATTTGTAGTTTCTGGTTGGCAGCATATGCACGTGCCGGTGGTGGAATGATCCACCGTGTACGAGGAGAGAAACCGTTCGTTCGGGCGACAAATGACGAGAGCATCTTCCATGCTGAGTTTGTCTAAACAAAAATGTAGGTTATGACGAAAACAGGTGACAAGACAACAATCAAAATGTACATTTTAAAATTAAAATCGAATCGTAACTGCGCACATTGTGGAATTGTCCAATTCACTTATATCATTGGTTCCAGTGGGGGAAACCAATAGAAGTATATGCATATATAAAATATTATATATATATATATATATATATATATATATATATATATATATATATATATATATATATATATATATATATATATATATATATATATATATATATATATATATATATTATATTATATTGGTTTCCACCACAATAGAAGATATATATATATATATATATATATACACACACACACCACTGAGGTGACCATATACCGAGGTTCGACTGTGTGTGTGTGTATATATATATATATATATATATATATACACACTATATATATATATATATACACACGTATTTTTCTGTAAATCTACTCATCCGCTAAGAATTTCAGTTCAAAGTGTTACGTACATAAGATGACTGTGAGGGTCTTGCTTCTTTCATTGTTTTCCGAAGTTTACTGGCCTCGGCGTAAACACGCCAAGATCATGGCTTCTAATTGCTACTGATATTTTTTGCGGCGCCTTTGAATCTGACGGAGGGGCAGTCGGCTGGCTGGCCTGCCGGCGCCGTGAAGCGGATCGTAGCTGCCCGGCCGTGACTGGCCGTAATTGCGGGGTTCATCTGTGGGTAATCTGGCATATATATATATATATATATATATATATATATATATATATATATATATATATATATATATATATATATATATATATATATATATATATATATATATATATATATATAACCATAGTTTGGACTGCTTGGATTTGCTTTTCCATGCATTGGTGACCACGCGATGGTCATTGTTGCAATTTCATTCATCGTACCTACATCTTGCACAAATATGTGCCTATATTTATGTGAATATCGTGTCTCACCTTATCACACTATAAACTGTCGCAACCATAATACATGTATGATATATGAGATTTCGCATGGCTCAACTCCAGTGGATGATTGAAACTGCTATTGATCGTCGGTGAAGCTATATTCTTTCTACCACTTGGCCCTAGGCATTAGCTATGGTGTTACTGCTGCACGACTTTACGGATAATATTTGAAAACCGACTTGCGTCAAGATGGTACAACCTGAGACACTCCGAGCGTCAACTGTTGGCGCTTGTTGACAACATGATAGGTCACATAACTATGACACGCACCGCAAAGCATACAACCGGCAGCGAATGAAGCCAACCGAATGATATTTGAACTGAACCTATATCATGGGCATGGTATTTAACCGGCAGCACAAGTATCCTGGTATGCACGGACGATCTTTAATCAACTACTCCCGGAGGCGGTCTTTTGCGAAGTCGATACCTTGTTGGTTTTCATCCAGAAATCAGTGCTCCTTTACAATTTGACTCTCCGTGTCGGCTAGCAAAGGCCGACCTCAACCGCAATCAATATGCCAGAGATGGTGTCGGTTTATCGCTCCGTGATACCAACAACCGTTCAACAATGCTAACAGTACCTATGTCCGACGTATTCGTGTCGATGGCGAGCTTGTGTTTCGTACCATGTTGTTGTCGTTTTACAGGAATACACTGGGCGTGTAGGCAAGTGATAGGTTTATTAGCTGTACAGCCAACGCTAGATGGTAGTCTTCGTAGCCCTACATTTAGTTTCCATTTTGAATTTGCCGTTGACGATCAACATGGAATAACCTATTAAAATGTCTCGTTTGCATAATGCTCCGAACTCCGTAGATATGTTCTCGAACAACCGTTTGGCAATTTACACGAGGTGGTGATGTCAGACGTAATGGGGGTGTTTTGTCTCGGATAAGCGCAACAATGGCATGCATGGTTGGAGAGATACTACACAACTTACCTGGAAAACAATTGGCCGTATATGGCCATCACCCCGGACGGACAACGCCTTGGACGGAGGGAGAATGTGTAGTTGCACATGGTATGAAAACCACCCGTAGGCCTAGGACGGACACATATTACCCATTTTAAAGCATAGCGTAGATGCTCCAAATATCCAAAACTTACAAGTATCGATGCAAAAATAGCAGAAAGATCAGACTGCAAGATAATAAATCACCAAAGCGATGTAGCCACAATATTCCCGGGTCGGTCCATCAACTGGAAGGATCGTGGTTCGAATTGTCTTGCTGCCGCTTGAAGTCTGTGCACGTAAAGGAGCATCTGGCAATAGACGGCGATACAATTATGTGTAAGATTAACTTTCACGCAGAAGGCCCCTAATTGCAACATAACTGAATGCTAACAAGATAAGTTAAGATGGTGTTCGAACGAACTTTGCCATGCGGTGAAATGTAAAGCGCATTACGCTCACGTAAGAAATGGAAACCAAGCTATATGAGAACATATATTTTTCCAGATTAACTTGAATAGGTGAAAAGTCGTACCTGACTTAGAAGAAACTATCCCTTTGGGCGGTATACCTCTACGAAGCGGCACACACGTACATTCACGATACCCTACCTACCTGCGTCGGTTTTTATACAAAACTTGAGCTATATCACCTAATAACACTAAATCCTGTTTTCGTTTGCGGCATTATATTGATTTCTTAAAGCCGTTAAAATACCAATTTACGCAGGCTGATATAATGTAGCATTAGCATTCGTCATCAGCTGCCGACCACGCTAAGCGTGGGGCAGTCAACCGCCAATTGAAACCAGCAGTCGGGCACACGTCATCGAGTGGACGCTTTTGCATCACCTCGACCGCTTTCGTTGACCACTGGCAGACTTCACGCTGCATTTGCCGAATATAGTCGATAGTCCGAGTATCACTCACTGTAATACATGTGAACAGACGACATATAGGTTTACCGACGTTAAGTGCAATTTTTTATTGCGTCTTTGGTGATTTTTGTAAACTTGCTGAGATTGTCACCTAATCTACGCGTCTCTCCGAGATGAGGTCGTGGTGCATTGTTTTTTACGTTGCCGTCTCTGCGATTTTTGCAATGGGGAACGCAAAAGATGGCGGTCAAAGAAACTACACCGGGTAAGTTCAAGTGTTTTAGATGGTCAGTGTCACGAATCCCGTGGTTAGCTGGGCTGCCGTGCTAGTTTATATACTTTACACATACACATCACTTCATAATATTATGTCGATGCTTTGACTAAATTGCGAATTGTCTAGAGTGCTTGTCTAGAGTGCTTGCATACACAATAGTTGTACTGTTTATGAATATTAATTTGACGTATGTACTATTTTCATACATTCGTCATAAATTTGCACAATAAACATAATCTGATAATTTGCTCCATTCATTGTGCAAATGAGTAACTTTTTCATATACAGTTTACACCGTTATGTTACTAATGTAATGGCTTGGTCTCGACTACCGTCCTTATGTTTGAAGTATTTCTACCAATGTCATCATAACCATTTAGCATTTCTGAAACTTGTATTTAGTGTCATATTAATCTTATCCTTTCTCCTCTTCTCTTAAGCGTTTTTTACTAAGGTCTTTCAGTTCTGGAATGCTAACTGATAACGCGGCCGTTTTTACACGATGGACTGAGTATTGTCAAAAGCTCTACACTTATGAACTGAAACCAGCAGTGTTGATGACACAGACGGTACGCAAGTGATGAATGAGGAAGTAGAGGAGGCATTGCTCACACTGAAATGAAGGAAATCACCCGGCATCGACAACATTCCAGCAGAGCTGCTCAAACACGGCGACCCTGAAATGATAAAAGTCCTCACTACACTATGTCAGAGGATCTGGAAAACAAAGGAATGGCCCAAAGAGTGGATTCAATGCATGATCATTTCAATCCCCCCAAAAGGAAAGTCGCTCAAGCAAGACCATGCTACGAGTCATATTGAACAGACTCAAAGGAAAAGCAGAAGAAACACTGGCTGAAAAACAGGCAGGATTTCGGGCCGAAAGAAGAACCATTGAGCAGATCTTCAATGTAAGATTGATTATAGAAAAACACCTGCTTCACCAAAAAGACCTGATCTACAATTCCAATGACTTTAAGAAGGCGTTTGACCGTAAGTGGCATGAATGCTTGTGGCAAGTCATGAGAAACTACAACTTCGACAAAGATCTGATACAAGTCATACAGGCTTTTCAGAACAACTGTAGGAGTTCGTCATGACTCTGACAGCATAAACAGAGAGACGCATACAGACATTTGAAACGCATTTCGTATACCGAACACAAGACAAATGAATATATGAGACAACAAATGGACTCCCTTGTTGGAAAGCAAGAGCCCTTGTTGGCAACAGTGAAACGACGCAAGCTTTCCTGGTTTGGCTACATCACTCGACACAACACCATTGCAAAAACAATAACGCAAGGCACCCTGGAGGGCAAGAGACAACGGGGCTGCCAGAGAAAAAAGTGGCTAGACAATATTCAACAACGGACACATCGAGACCTACCGACCCTGCTACGCACAGTGGAGGACAGACAACGCTGGCGAGGACTCTGTATGAATGGCACTCATATGACCGTCCCGGTCAAGGGATGAAGATGAAGGTGAAGGTGATATCTAGCGAAGTACTGAAATTCGCAGAATACACAAAATTATTCAGAAAGGTTCAATGTGGTGATTTTTTTACTGGATGATATAGACAAATTGGTCAACTGGTCTGAAAAAAATGGCAAATGTTCTTCAATTTTGGGAAGTGTATATGCATATACATACCACATGGAAACATGGAGGATGCATATAATATGGGGGATACAAGAGTAGGTAGAACCACAAAATAAAATGACTTGGGAGTAACATTTAGTGCTGACATAAACGTTTCAGAGCAATGTGGGATTGCTGCCTCTAAATGTAATCAAATTCTAGGGCTAATTTGGAGAATTATCACATATAAGGACAAACAGTTAATTGTATCCGTGTACAAATCACTAGTTATACTTCATTTGGTATATTGTATACAAGCATGACGGCCATAACGTAATAATGACGTAAGAATACGACTAAAATTATTCTAGAACTGTTCGAAATCGTTACATTTTAGTTTTATTCCGGAAAATTAACATCGCCACCACTCGCCATGGAAATGCGAGTGAAACCATACAGAAACATTGCATAGAAACCACTGACTGAATGTGAACCCATGTCATCAGTAACGTCAAAAAACCACGTGATCGCTCATCTCATTAACTTCGAACAAGTTTTACCTAGAAACAAATGTTTATATTATTTTTTCCTGTTGGCATATAGTACCTACTCTATTAAACTTTGTGTACACACCGTAAAAGCATTTTAGCTGCTGCCTTGTTGTTATTTCCTCGAAATACTTATATTTGTGAAGGCAAAACAACGTTCTTATATTGCGCGGTATCCACACACCACTATTTACACTTCATCCCCTATCAGACCTGTTCATCCCAACACCAACTGGACTTTTTGGGAAGCATTCAGTCACGCTGCAATTACTACGCGACGACTATTCGTTCACATAATATCCACCACGATTCGAATATGGGATAACTCGATTGAGAGTCCAATATTCTAACCACTGCGCCATCGTGCCCCACAATGCACCACTTCATTCACCACCATCATTAAAAACAATTGTAAATACTCTGGTGCCGAAATCCAATTATGTCTCTTAAAAAGGGTCCAGTATGCATTTTTTTTAAACATGTCAACAAACGGTTTTATATGGGTGTGCTAAATCTAAAAGTGATCTCTTACGAAAGGTTTTATGGTCATTTGGGTGTGCTAGGTTCAAAAAGTGATGTTGGCAAACTGTGGGAAGGGTCCTTGACCCCCTAAATTGCAAAAACCAAAAAGTCATTATACACTAATGAGTTCGTCATAATATCCTCGAGTGCAGCGCCTTGAAGCACTGACAACTCAGTATTAGTGCAGCGCCTTGAAGCACTGACAACTCAGTAGTAGTGCAACGCCTTGAAGCACTGACAACTCAGTAGGAGTGCAGCGTGATTGCTTAAAAGAGAGCTATCTGAAAGACCATTCGATCAATTGAACTTAGTCCAAACATTTCATGCACCGGGGACACAAGTTGTGATTTTGTAACTGAGTACACGTACAAGTAATACTACTTTCGATCACGTGGACGTGTTTTTCTACACCTTTTTAAGAATATGCTAATCAAACCTGGACTCCATTCCTAATGAAGCACATCACAACCCAGGAAAACGTCCAGGGTTGAGCAACTCAATTAATTACTGGCTTCAAAGACCTTCAATATAAAGAAAAAAAATGCAGACTATACATCAGAAGAAATTAGTTTGCACATCGACGCACATATGTATGGACCAGACCAGTGAGAACCTGCAAGAACCTGCATGAAGTAACTCATCCAAATTGCTTGAGTAAATGCAACCAATTAAACTATATACTTTATTATACAAGTTAATATTATACATTTTCGGTAACTCGATTGTCAGCAACAACAGTCGTGTCTGACACAGTAACGACGCCAATAATTTGATTTGACTTCTACCATGGCCACAACAAATGGAGTCGAATACAGTAAACACACATTCCTTTGTGTGACGCACACAGTTTTCTCAGAAAATCTAGCTTGTTGATAAAGGTAGTTCTATGTTAAGAAAAGGGCCTAACGCTTTCAGCTATTTGCTATGTTCTGCTATAAAAATAATATCGACGAATTTTCGCGTATCCGACAACGACACTTCATTATTCAGGCTGCTGAAAAATTATTCTGTCCATCTGTTAATGGTCATACTGCATTTTATTGACCGAATGTTTTGACGTTTGCAATATGAACGAATAGAGCATTACACAACTTTCGGCATGCGAACACGCGTCTTGATGTGCTCAACACTTCCATTAAGGTCGTGTTTGTCACGGAATTATACAATTGGTGTTTTAAAATACACAGAACGAACGGAATGTACTCAGAACATTTAATCGTACGACCCATTGTCAGCTCGCAGTCTCTGTTCAATGCACTTAATGCGGTTCCATATTTATCCATGGCTAAGTTAATTTTCATAAACCATTAGTAAACACCGATGACATAATCGTGTTAATGGGTTTTCATCACTATTCTCCCACGCACTCGCCAACTTCATATTCATTTCAATTCTCGCCTTCGAGGTTCCAATCTTACATTACTCTAAATAAGCCACCAAGAAACAACATACCTACTTTTACAAACATTCAAACACTCTTTCGAAAGACCACTGGACTATATTGTTGTGACGTTTCGTCATGTCTCTGTTTAAACCAAAATAAATAAAAATTCACAAATGTACAGCCCTGTCCGTTTCCATATTCCCGAGTGCCACCAGCAACCCAGTGGTGAATGCTTAATACATTTTCACGTGTTCATTTGAGTTCTTCCCAGTGGTGAACACTTGATACGTTTTCATGTGTTCTTTTGAGTTCTTCCTAGTGGTGAACGCTTGATACATTTTCTTTCACGTGTTCATTTGAGTTCATTCCAGTGGTGAACGCTTGATACATTTTCACGTGTTCATTTGAGTTCTTCCCAGTGGTGAACGCATCCTGCCTCAAACGTTTACAATGGGTCCAATACAACTCGGTGTGCGTTGGCTTGTATTAACGTTTCCTGTCTGAAAGCTCCGCATGTTAATGGAGAAGTCTAAACAACCATATAAACCGTACAAGGTCATTCGTGAACAGGAAATCGATTCTCGTTTTAAGTAAACGGCCTTTATCCTTATTGCAAAATCGAAATAATTTGCGCTAGGCGAACCCGTTGGTCGAAAGCAGCACGGCTCAACGAATGCTGACAGCAATATGGCAATCAATTTTCAATTGCGGCTACGAAACTTTGGTTAACAATGCCGAAGTAATTATGTCTACTGGCACGTGTTCCAGTGCGTACATGGTAAAATGGCTGCGCCAATAAGCGAAAACGCAATATAAAACGGCATACCGCAGTGACGAAACGACGCGCTTGATTGATCGGTTTCGCAGATGTCCCACACATGGCTAACTCTAATTTAAATATTTGCTGCGTCTCGCTGCCAAGTACACATGTTAACCGAGTAGGCTCGCAAAATTAACTATTCTGCAAAATCCAAACAATTAGTGCGAAATCAGTGTCAATGAAATAACTTGAAATGTTGATGAAATAACTTATGTAATATAGTCCACATCGAATTAAAACAATTAAATATGTGGATTGTGGATCAATCAAGTGTGTGTGTGCGTATGAGTGTGTGTGTGTGTGTGTGTGTGTGTGTGTGTGTGTGTGTGCGTGTGTGTGTGTTTGTGTGTGTGTGTGTGGGGGGGGTGTGGGATGTGGGTGTGTGTGTGGGGGGGGGGGGTGTGGGCGCGGGTGCATGTACGTGGGCGTGTGCGTGGGTGTGTGCGTGTGTGCGTGTGTGCGCGTGCAAACTTGTTCCATCTGTTTGATTCAAGTTATTTCCCACAAATATGAACGCTATTATATTAACACTGACATTTTAGAAGCATGACGTCACATATATAAAAATTGGCTTCAAAGCTAAGCTGTAAAATTACCAATTTGGAGAGGACATTTCATTGACACACGCAATGTGCCATTATAATATGAGGTAGGTGTTAATTATGCTTATGTATAACTGCAGTACTAAACAAATAAAGGCAATGAAAAATAATAAATCACCGGGAGTGGATGAAATCCCTCCAAAACTACTAATGGAAACAGTAGAACAAATCAGTATACCACTTGCAAGAGTGTTCAACTTGTCATTAAAATAGGGAGTTGTTCCTTCTGAATGGAAAGACGTAAACATCATACCATTATTTAAAAAGGGTTCGATAAAAAAGTAAGAGAATTACAGACCAGTGAGTTTAACGTCATTGATTTGTAAATTATTAGAAAGGTTAATTAAAGACCATATAATGGTGGACTTCCTTTTTAGGCATAACTTATTAAATTCAACTCAACATGGACTCCTAAAAGCGAGGTCATGCTTATCAAATATGTTATTATGTCTTTTGGAAGAAATCACTAAGTAGGTAGACGAGGGATCACCAGCAGATATTATCTATTTAGATTTTCAGAAAGCTTTTGACAAAGTGCCACATCAAAGATTACTACTTATATTAAAAGCCCATGGTATCGGCGATTGCATCATTAACTGGATAGAACAATGGTTGACTAACAGATCGCAGCGTTGGGAAATACAAATGCTTACATACAGGACACGGGAACTTGCATATAAACTATAATATAGGAGACACTGTTCTTGGTGCTACTGTAAAAGAAAAGGACTTAGGAATAACAATAAGTGCTGATGTGAAAGTCTCAGAACAGTGTGCAGCTTCAATGGTATGTTGCAGCTTCAAAGGGTAATAAATTGTTTTGGTTGATTAGGAGAAACATAACATACAAGGAAAAAAACTAATTATACCTCTGTATAAAGCAATAGTTAGACCTCATTTAGAATACTGTATACAAGCGTGGAGACCATATCCCAAGAAGGATATAGATACGCTTGAACGAATACAGAGGAGAGCAACTCAAATTATTCCAGAATTGAGATACCTTAGTTATGAAGAACGTCTGAAAGAATGTGGTTTAAAAACTCTAGAGACAAAGAGTTTAAGAGGAGATCAGATCGAAGTTTTAAAGATATTGAATGGGTATGAAAATATTGATAGAAATATGTTGTTCTCACTTAAGAAAGATAGCAGAACTAGAGGACATGAGGTCAAATTTCTAAGGATCAGTGTAGATTGGATATCAGGAAATATTCGTTCTCACAGAGGAAAATAAATGAATGGAACAAATTGTCTACGGATTGTGTAACTGCTATCAGCGTGAATATGTTTAAAAACAAGGTTGACACATACCTTCGACAGAGTACCACATCAGAGACTCCTCCTCAAACTAAGATCATACGGTATCACAAGCAACACCAACAAATGGATACAGAACTTCCTCATAAATAAAACTCAACGAGTGGTTGTTGAGGGTCAACACCCCTACACTGGCGCAGTCACGTCTGGAGTTCCCCAGGGCTCGGTTCTTGGTCCCACATTATTTCTAATCTACGTCAACGAACTTGGTGATGGTAGTATGTCCACAATTCGCCACTTCGCCCATGACACTATACTTTACAACACTATCAAGACTGCCATTGACTCCATCCAACTACAAGATGACATCAGAACACTCGAATCCTGGGAAAAAGAAGATGGCAGGTGGCATTCAATGAAGCAAAATATCATTAACTAACAGTCACCAAGAAAATAAATAAGATATCCACCAACTACAAGTTGCACGACCAAGCAAGCGCCAAATACCTAGGCGTTGAGATTACTGAAAATCTCCACTGGGGAAAGCATATACAAGCAACTACAGCCAAGGCCAACAGAGTGAGCTCCTTCGCCTACAGAAAGCTCAAAGGATGTCCAACAAATGTCCAGACACATTGCTACAAAAGCCTTGTACGACCAGTGCTAGAATACGCAGCATTGGTGTGTGATCCCCACCAACAACATCTTAAATCTTCACTGGAGATGGTGCAATGACGCTCAGCTCGCCACATCCTTCACGATTTCAGCTCTACCTCTAGTGCTTCTGCATTGGTCGCACAGCTCCAACTTGAGAAACTGCAGTCGAGGAGAACATCAGACAGAGTCAACATGACGTAGAAAATCATAAACGGACTTGTCGATGTGGACCCTGCTGCACTTCTAGAACCCAGCAACCGCAGCTCTATAGGACATCAAACGAAGCTCCAAATCCCCCACTCTCGAACTGACACATATCTACACTCCTTCTTCACATCATTAATCCAACTCTGGAAAAGTGTACCTGTAAACGCATCATCAGCTACATCCCTACCCTCATTCAGGTCGTCGGGATGGGTGTGACAACACATATATTCATCAAAATAAATAATTGACATTGTCTTTTATCGAGTATTAACTTTTAGCGTAACTTTTATACCGCTGCCTTTTAGATCACTGGAAAAGTGCTCGCTACGCACGCTATTCCCCATGTAGGGTTTATTCCTCGATACTCGGGGCATCTGCAGTATTATAAAGAAAGAAAGAGAAAGAAAAAACATAACTAGATGCTCGAAGAGTGAGCAGTGAATGTAGATACGCTAGTTGCTTATATGTGTAGTTGTTTGATCACAAAGAGTCATATTTCTGGGTTTACATTCAATATTCTAGCACACGGACTTCATAAGACATTGAAAACCAGATGGAAGTGATATAACATTATTAATTAACCTAATTATTATCACGCTTAACTAAATGTATTGATAAAACAAGGAAAATACATTGTTAAGCTGCCTTGACGTTTCATCAGAGTTTCAAATGTATTCAACATGTCGATTTGCAAGATGTATTGTAACAGCAATGTCCAAATGTTGTGGATAGGACATTTACTTAAAATTGCTTCCTCAACTGATTTAGCCTATCGCAAATCCGGTTCAGTGGTGTCCAAATATGTAGTGTGTGAATAGTTTATGTAACATCGGCAGTCGTTTTAATACCAAAATGCCTATCCAAAATGGTTAGCAAGGTGTGGGTCAATGCTGACCATGAGCGTGACTTCCATCCTCTCGCAGATCGCATGACAAAGTTACGAAATTTCACGAAGTAAAAAAAAATCGTGATTTTTCGGCAATTCTATTTTTACTTTAGTTAATGGTTGAACAAGTATTAACTAATGTAATAGTTTGTTTGATGATTTAAAAAAAAACTACATACAAAAGTTGCACAAACGAGCTAGCATGTTGCAGTGGATACTAGGTAGGTTTTGTTTTTTTGTTAAATTAATTTGAAATGAGACTAGCAAAACATCGAATTGATTAAGCACCTTTAACGCATGACATGCTGATGCAACCCATGCCGAGTGTCAGCTTCCTTTAGTGGATATTCCAGATTTTTGTTTTTATCCCATTGATCTCTGGTAATATTGTAAAAAAAGTGTGTGTTACATAGTGATTTGTAAAGGAGCACCTCTCTATCAGGAGTCTGTGTTTAGGTAACTTCCATTCTTCAACAAGAAATATGATGATGCTAGTCTTGGTGCGAGAACTACACAGATAAGATATTTCCTCCATTGATGATGTTGGTGCCTAGTGTCATGTTTTTAACTGGACACATATGCTTGACCCTTGATTACATTTCTCAGTATCTTTAATGGAAGTCTCCAAATAGATGTCAAATTTGACATAGATTCTCTGACTGTGTGTACCCTCGTGCAGTTCCAGTAGATATATATATATATATATATATATATATATATATATATATATATTTATATAGAGAGAGATATATATATATATATATAGAGAGAGAGAGAGAGAGAGAGAGAGAGAGAGAGAGAGAGAGAGAGAGAGAGAGAGAGAGAGAGAGAGAGAGAGAGAGAGAGAGAGAGAGAGAGAGAGAGAGAGAGAGAGAGAGAGAGAGAGAGAGAGAGAGAGAGAGAGAGAGAGAGAGAGAGAGAGAGAGAGAGAGAGAGAGAGAGAGAGAGAGAGAGAGGTTTCCGCCACTTGTGCAAAAGTCATGTTGTTGTTTTTATGGACAAGGCTCATCCCGTCTCTGGCAAATGTTGAAGGTTCTGGGTTGGTTGGTTAGAGGAGGAAGATTTTCAAGTTAAATTCAACAACGTTCACGACGACGACAAAAATAATTGGTGGAAATTAAGGATGACAAAACATTTCATTGATCAATAGAAAGCAGCTCGACCGAACAATACTGAACGTATATGTATGTTAAAGCTAAAAAGAGTACTTATACGAGTTAATGGCATTTGCAACTACAATCAAGAATGTCACGCTACTGATTTTTTCATAATTTGCTCTAAAATGGGATATTCTGATAAAATCTCCATTTTCGTGGCAGCTGACATTTTGATCAGAACGACCAATAAGCGGCTGGCAGTCCTTGGAAAACGACTTCCGTTTTGACGTGTTAGCTCGCATTCAGTGTTTTCGACCGAAATCGGGCCGCGTGTGTACACAGAATCAGCTAACTCTCAATCAAGCGAGTTGCTAAGTCAGAACGCTTTAAGTTGATTAAACAAAGGCCATACCATGTTGCATAAGTTCAGCTTAGACGCAAACAATATGGCCATAGCGTATTGGCAAATATAGGACTAAGAGTATACAAATAGAATTTAATTTAGTGGGCGAATATTGCCAGACTACAAAGCACTGGTGGTGTATAGTTGTATAACAGTGTGGCGCGTGCAAATAAGATGATATGTGTTCAACAATGGTTTCATTTTCAAAAAAATTACTACTATTGGTTAAAAAATTATCCACACTCTCCACCGAACCACTCCAACTATATACCTCTATATGTTAAATTGCATTACCTTTAAATAAGATTTTACATAGCAATCTTGAAACATTGCCTGAAAAGTTATTGTCCATTATATAGGGTATGGTCAATATTTTGGACGCCATTTTGCATTTCTACCACTAAGTTGTGACTCTCCAATGGTCATCATATCAGTTTATCATCCCTATACATGGACCGAAAGCACAACGAGAGGTTGACCTCTTATATGGTACCAGTACGTGAAATATCTGGTGTGGGCCCAAGGATTGTTATATTACCAAGAGCAATTAGAACCATGTTTAAACATACCACGAAATCCAACACATCTGAAAGCCTGCTAACTCTGGTAGCACTACTAGTAACCACTGGTTTATTAGTGTTAAGCATTGTGATGTTGGCGTTCTGGAGAGGACATATTTTAACGGAAAATGACGCATCAGTTTATGATGGCCGCCTATTGTAAACCTGGATACTTAGACAAACTTGGCTTTTATGGTTGGACTTGGTTTAATACGTTTCATAGATACAATTTTTATCAGTAATGATGATGCTTTATGATAATTAATTATTATTAATATTGTTTGGCGGTCTTTTTGGTCAGTCCTATTTATGTTTAACGGAAGATGCACCATTAACTACAAATGATATTTTTACAGCACCTGCTATTTTAATTTGCACCAAATTTGTAACACATCAATCAAGAATATCCTACTACGTTGAGATGCAACAAAGATTTTATATTATGACCTAATCATAATGTTTGATTGGCACCTACATTCCGGCAATGGCAGTTTTGTTGTTGTAACAATGGGCTGTTAATTTTTAATCGTGAAGACGCAACATTTGTTCCATCCGTTTATTCCAGTCATGCCATCGTCAGAGTGACGCCGGACAAGCGCAATTCGTTAGACATGATTAAAAGAATGGCAGACGGCGCCCCACTGGAGGTATTTGGTAATTTGTTATGTTATTATTAACGCCGACATTGCATTATCTTTTTGTTACACATTATTGCGTTACCTTTCGCTAGACATTTAAATGTCTACAACATCACACAGCAGCAGTAGTGTGGTTAACAATGTCGGAGGCCGGTGGCTCGGCGATTAGAGCGCCGGACTGTTAACTGAGAGGACCTGGGTTCTAGTCCACTTGCTACAGTTTCGAAACTTGGACAATTTCGTTCACTATACTTTGAATGTGTCTTTTGGAAGAGAAACAAAAATCCTACTTGGGAAAAAGATCCCGCGCAGGGAAATGAACGCTTGCTCTGATAATGGAGTATGTGTCGCGCGCGCCTGGTTTGGGCGGATACCGGCACTATTATTAGACAAGATTATTATTATTATGTTGTGGCTAGATTGACTTCCTGAAGCGACCGACGGACATCGGCAGAGCTGTGGACATGAGAGTGCCGCCGGAAGTATTGCCGACATTAGTCGATGTGTTGAAGAAGTCGGAAGTTCCTCACCAAGTTTTGGTTGAAAACATACAGAGGTTAGTGTTGTCTACATAGTCTCGTTGACATTTGGACGAAGTCTTGTCAAATGAAACGTTCTTTCTGCAGGTCTTAGCATAATCAGAGCTATTTTTCTAGCATAAAAAAAATTACTTTCACAGTAGTAATGTAGGCTAAAGGTGCGATTTGTGGATCATCAAGCAGAGGGAAAGGAAACGAATCGATAGTTTAGAAATGTGGCGCTGGAGAAGGATGCTATAAATCCCGTGGACTTCTCATTGGCAACGGTTATTGTAGTTCCTCTCAGTGACATACGTATTTTTCCGATGATGATGATGATGATGACTTTTGCTATTAACTAAATGGAAGCACGCCCTTTGCGTTTAGGTGCACCAGCATTCCTAGCATGTACCAAGCCTACATATCAATCGGGTCATGATACCTTAGTCTCTATAACGGTCGATGAGCAATGCACGATATAGCGAGATTAGTTCCAGACGTTGTCATTGAGCGTGTTATTTTGTTTAGTTTGATGGATCAACAGAAAGAAATCCAAGACAGCGTAAACGGGACATTCAACATTCACATCTACCACACGTACGACGAGGTGAGGACCACGAGCAGTTGTCTAACTTGTTTAGGTTGCCTCAATACACCGCGACACAGTCATGCTGCGTTTACAAAGACATGGTGTCGTCGACATAACAACTGCAATCATTGCTTGATCTGCTTTTGTCACTGCTTCAGAACCTACACATTTATCATCTTGAAACTGACTGAAGTTATGTGTACGTCCATGTGACCAATTACTTTCATGATCACATAAAATCTTGTTTTCTTCGTAGTGTCTTAATCCCTGTGAAATCGTTGTTACCGCTGTCTCGCCAGATTGTCCGTTGGCTGCGTCTCCTTGGTAGCACAACCAGAACGGAATGCCGCGTCTTCAGCATCGGCAACTCTTACGAGGGACGTCCTCTCATGGTCATCCGAGTGAGTTATCGATACGTGCATAGTCTGCATCAAATTGCTTCAAATGCTTCGTATAAATGCAAAAGGAAAATCAGAAAATGTAGAACAAACAAAACCTTGGTTTGTGTTTTGTCCACGTGTTTATCCATATGCCCTATATGTGTCTCTCTGTGATGGAGCGCTCTTTGCAATTATCGATCTGGTGTTCTGTGATCGCTCGTGGTGTGCTCCACTGGCTCTTATCCTTCCTGTGTTCTGCGGACAGATCGGCGGTGTTGCCCCGGAGAAGCCGGTCGTATGGATTGACGCTGGCATCCACGCCCGAGAGTGGATCGCACCGGCAACGGCCGTGTACCTCATAGCCAAGGTACAGGAGCTCCGACATGGAAGGCAAATTAAATGTTGCCACTGGTTACACTAACGTGAATGCAACTATAATATAACGAACAACAAAAGAAACAATGAACTCGTCAAACGTTTATCAATGCAGTACGCCACTCTATATACACAACCAATGCAGTTCCAATAAAACGAAGTGCTAAGTCAGAAAGGGGACTGGTTTAGTAAACAAAGCCACAAATATGTTGCATAGTTGAATTTGGACCCAAACCTATTGGCAAGTGTAGGAGTAAGTTTTTACAAATATATTATCATTTGGTTTAGTGGATATTGCTAGATTACCGCACTCGTGACGCAGTGCTATTTAACAGTATGGCGCGGCCAATGGAATGAAAATGCCGTATGTTGAACAAGGTTTTCCCAGTAAACCACTGGCTTGATATTCTTATTTGAAATTTCAAATAGTTATGATTTAATCACTCTTACAGGTGCGTAGGCCCAAAACCATGAGTTTTGTTTCATGTAATACCGCTATGTCTTACAGCTGGTGGGTGGTTCGACGCACGTCACTCAGCTGCTGAGACATTACACCATCTACGTGATGCCTGTCGCTAACCCGGACGGCTACCAGTACACGTGGACCAACGTAAGTGCAGTTAGTTGCTCTTCCTCTTAGTTCCCTGTATACAAAAGCAAGGCCGACCAATTCCTGTACTGTTGCATTGCACTTGACCACTTGACCTCTAGTTGTGGTCCATTTGCACTGATCCCTATCGGCAGGTTTTCCTCTGTTTTTGGCCCCCCCCCCCTCGTCGCCTTTCTCCCTTTCCTCTTAACCCCATATCCCATTCTAACTGTGGTCAGCCACTTTTCTTACGGTCTCCCTATTTCCCCGCCTCTGCTCTCTTTGATGCTTCATCCGCACCCAATGCCCACATAATCCGGATTCATACTATTCTTCCCGTTCCCAATCTCTTCTCTCCGGTTATTCATTATCCTTATATACACCCTCTTCACTGATTTAATTCTCCGAACCCAGTTGTTCTCTCAAGCGATCTCGGACTTTCCCTTTCAACTGGTTTTAATAATATTACGTTTCTGTCCAATACTAAGCCTCCGGTATACGTGGACCAACCTGAATATAATTACTAAGTATCCTGAACACGTGGACCAATGTGAGTACAATTAATAAGTCTTCAGTATACTTGGACCAACGTGAATAAAACTACTAAGCCTCTAATACACATGGACCAAAGTGAATGCAATTACTAAGCCTCCAGTAAACGTGAACTAACATGAATGTAATTACTAAGCATCCAGTACACGTGAACCAACACTAACGTAATTGTTAAGCCTTCAATACACGTGAGCCAACGTGAATATAATTACTATGCCTCCAGTACACGTGAACCAACATGAACGTAATTACTAAGCCTTCAGTACACGTGAGCCAACGTGAATGTAATTGCTAAGCCTCCAGTACACGTGCGCCAACGTGAATATAATTACGGATGCTTCGTTACACGTGAACCAACATGAACGTAATTACTAAGCCTCCAGTACACGTGAGCCAACGTGAATATAATTACGGATGCTTCGTTACACGTGAACCAACGTGAATGCAACTACTAAACATCCAGGTTACTAAGTCTCCAATACACGTGATCTAACACGAAGGCAATCGCTAAGCATGCAGTGCACGTGTAGTACCAGCGTGAGTGCGACTACTAAGGCACAGGAGAAGTATGCATCATGGTAAGATCTTCAAACATCATGGTAAGAACTTCAAATAACTTGCTCCAATAGAAATAACCATGGTTATTTCCTACTTCAGGGTGTATGGATAAATGGCTGACTTTAGTTTCTGCGCAGGACCGGATGTGGCGTAAGACGAGGTCGGTGAACTCGCGCAGTACGTGTCAAGGAACTGACCCCAATAGAAACTGGAACTTCCACTGGGCAGGTAAGAGAGACGAGTGGCGCATTGGGGGGGGGGGGCATTGGGCCATTGCTCCTTCGGCCTAGGGAATGTTTCGTGAATAAGCTGTTGGGCCACTACATGGTACTGGTAGGATGGTAAACTTATGGGTGACTACACTTAAAATACGCCACTGACTGAGAACAGGAACAACGCATAATGAGCTCTGGGAGAATATGTCATAGCTGTATCTTGCTAGGTACTCATTTATACAGTTGATCAAACTAAGGCAACCTGGAGTGAACGGAATTGCATAAACTTCGAAAAGGCAACAAAATGATTCGAACCCCTTCTCGATTGAGAACCCGACGTTCTAATTGTCTACGCCTACGGTTTACGCTACGGCGTCCAGATTCTTCACATTAAAGCACACTAAATGTAAATGAATGTAATGTGGGAATATTGCACTGGCATTTTAACTTACCGTGCCTGGGCAGTCGACTACATCTCGTCATTCCATCTAACTACTGACTTCAATGCAATAAAATCACACCATAACCCGCTCGGCGAAGGCATTCGAAAAAGACGTAAGTTTTGTGGTGTCGTCAATGGCGCCGACCCGGAAGTGACGTAACAACGTGAGACGAATTCGCAAAGGAAGAAAATGAAGTCGTGTGTTTTCCCCTGAATGCTTGATGCCGTCAAAAATTACACTGAACATTTGCAATCATTAGCTTCCTTGAATTCGATCCCAATAATTTGCTGCGGCTATTATAATAACTACGCTTTGGACTAGGTGTTTCAGGATAAGTTCACTTACTATAATTATTGTGCGATGCTGTAGTCTTAATGAAGGGCACTGTGCCTGCCAGGTTCGTCTTCCTCACATAGTATAATTCTTTCAAATTTAAAAGTTATATTGTTCGCGCATAAATAGTCAAAGAAGGCAAATAAATGATATATAGCAGGTAGGTGGACATTATATAGCAGAACTTGTAGGCTAAGAAAAAAAAAAGAAACAAAATAATGTTTATGTGTTATTTAAGTTTAGACTTTTCATTGACAGTCCTGGTCAGTTCAGTTTTGAACTTGACCAAGGACTGTGCCTCTGTGTTCCATAATGGAATTGTTCTTGAGAAGAAGCTGTATTGGTAATATTCTGTCTTAGTCGGAATGAGGAAAGGCTTGGTTGGTAGTGATACTAGTTTATTTGTTACTTTATAAAATAGTGTTAATCTGGAGTTGTAGCGACATCTTTGCAACGACGGCCAGCTGAGCTCTTCAAGCATTGACGGCACTGAGGCAGTGTTGTGATATCTGCGACAGACAGTTTACTCCCAGTATGATTGTCATGCGGTTGTTGTTGATGACAAAAAGTCCTGCATACATGTAAATGACAATATATTATATTGTCGAATGCACGATGCAGTACTGTAACAAAAGGAACACCAAACAATCTACCTTAAGCTGCACATCTTTGTACAAACGTGACAATGCTCGTGCCTTTCGATGCCGTAGGCCCGGGCACCAGCAGCGACCCGTGCAGCGAGAACTACCGCGGCCGTCATCCATTCTCCGAGCCGGAGACGCTCGCCATGTCCAACTTCCTGTGGCGGGTCCGACCACGTCTAGAGATCTACCTGAGTCTACACTCGTACGGACAGTACTGGTTGACGCCGTGGGGGTTCACATATCGTGTGCCGTCCGATTACCGACACATGGTAATGGCCATTATACTCGAATTTACTGTCTTGCACATTCGCCATGTTTTCACTAAATGGAAGCCAAAACACCAACTGGCCACTTTGGTTTTTTTAATTCCATCAACTATTTCAGAAATACAGCCTCTACATGCGACATTTTGTTTATCACGTCACCAGTTCGTGCTTTCAATCGGCGAAAAATGCTTGAACAGTAAAGGTAAAAAAAAATATTAATATTCACGCGAAGAAAATGTCGTACTAACCTCAGACTTACTATTTATGTATGTTAAATAGTAAAACGATGCATATTTATTCATAAATAAGCGTTTTCATTAACAAATTAATCCAACTAGGCAACAACAAAAGACAAGTAAGAAGTAAGAGTAATATATATATATAATTAGAAAACAACAGTGTCCTAAATATAGCCTGCCTTCAATCGACCGACCGGAGAATAAATTTCAGCAGTGAACGCAGTCGAAATTATAGGTTTGAAAGTTATTATAACGATATCAAACAGGCGTTATCCATGGCGTATAAAAAGCGCCTGCTAATTGTGTTGATTGGAAGACAATGCTTCGTGCTGGAGTGAAACTCTTATATTTGTGTAACGGATAATTTATAATAATGAGCATTGGTATATTGATATGATAACCTAATTTGTTTATATCTGTTGTAATGGGGCATTACGTGTATGTCAGTATACTTTCATGATATGTTTGTTTTAGTTACGCGTCGCACAGAAAGCAGCAGCAACAGCGGGACGGAACAACGGCACAACGTATCAAGTGGGATCATCTGCCCGACTACTGTGTACGTATTGCTGAAATAATACAATGAAGACACCAGCCCCCTACCGTAGCTTAATTTCCTCACACGATAGACGACAGCGGTATCTGATTATAAAATCAGCGCAAAGTATCAAAGTACATGGTATAAGTATATAATGTGTGTGTGTGTGTGTGTGTGTGTGTGTGTGTGTGTGTGTGTGTGTGTGTGTGTGTGTGTGTGTGTGCGTGCGTGCGTGCGTGCGTGCGTGCGTGCGTGCGTGCGTGCGTGCGTGCGTGCGTGCGTGCGTGCGTGCGTGCGTGCGTGCGAATATAAGTCTTGCCATTTATTTAGTTATAGACCTTTGTACTGGTATACCTTGGACGAATGTGTAATAGACGAGTAAGTGATTTCACTGCAGACCTCGCATCTGGCGGTTCCGACGACTGGGCGAAGGGCGTGGCTCGGGCCAAGTTTGCCTACACGGTTGAACTTGGAGACACAGGCAAGTTCGGCTTCCTGCTTCCTTCACGGTACATCAACGTGACTGGAAGCGAGATGTTTGGTGCCGTAAAGACTCTACTGAAGGAAGCACGCAAGATACGTTTGAGACAACATGCACGTTAATAAAATGAATAGTTAAACTTAGTAAAAACTACATTTACATTGATATTTTCTGTTTTTGTGTAACATAGTCCTGTGCTTAGATTTAAAATTTAGCAAGTCTAGTAAATAAATTACGTAGCGCTAAGGTCCCAACTGTGGTGCCACCATGTAACGTGGTGCCACCATGTAACGTGGTGCCACCATGTAACGTGGTGCCACCATGTAACGAACATATTAATGAAATATACGTTGTAAAAAAGCACTTGCATGTGGCGTGTTTGTTTTCATTATTGGCGGGCGTGTGTTCTCACTACTGAACACGGTACAACTGGGCGTCGTTTCCCATATTAACTGTGGTCTCTTTTCCTGCGGAAACAGATGCACGATAGCAAGGACCGATGTTGTAGATTTATTTGAGGACGTCACGAATTATTTGTCCTGGAGCAAAAATCGGACCAGTTTTGGCCGCCAAAATTTATTCCCGGGCCGATTTTGATGGGGACCGATATTAGCGTGACAGCCTTTCTTTCATCCGCACCATGTGTCCCGTCGCCCAAATGCAGTGTTAGATTTTGTACAAAGCTTTGCTAGTTGCGCTACACGTCATCAAAAGAAACTGGGTTTAATTCAGCCACATCAATACGTCGCATCACGTGATACTTCAAAATAGAACAAATGCAGGCATTAAGAAAATAATAATGAAAAAGGACAGCGTGTGATAACGGGCAACTAGACATTGTACTGGAAACTGTGAAGGAAATCAAATAGCTAGTCTAACTAGTCCCTGACACTATGAAGGTCGCCGATGTTAGGAAGGCCGGAACATGGCAGAACAATCGCCTTTTAAGTGCATAATTATTCATTTGATTCAAATTACAGCAGCCGTTTGTGGATATACCACAATACGTAATTTTAATCAATAAACAGTGTGCTACACCTTGATGAAAATCGTGTTGTCATAACTCCGCAATGGAAACATATATAATACAATATAATAATATACGACATGCATTTCAAGAAAATAATGTCGAATACGAACTGAGAACAGCCATATTAACAGGTATTCGCCATCTGGCGATTAAAAATCCGTTATTTTGGTAGCGTCTACAGTTTTACGCAGTGCACGCTCGGGTTTTACAAATAACGCTAGTCGTTCACCAGATGGCACCTCTATCTTTAGCCTGTTCATTAACACTAGCATTACGTTTTTGGAACAAGTCTTAATGTGGTCATATCGGCTCATAGTATTGTGTATCACGCGAAGGCTGATTTGCATAATACAGTGAAATATAAGTGTTTTTATATTCCGAGGCTATGATAAAGATTGTTTCAAGGGACTGAATTTGATGGTTTCACGTGAGAGGAATTTCTACTTTATGTAAATTTATAAACAATATAACAACATTATGTTTCACTTTGTATGAGAAGCACACCATGGGAATGATTATATGAGTGCTTATAGAGAGGACAGGGTTGAGCAAAATTAAATGAAAATGCAGAACTGAAGGGCTAATTTAAGGTGTGCTTAAGCGATAGTACACATTTTTTTTAACTGACATGTCGCGCCACTACATGGTAGCATGGTAAACTAATGGGTGACTAAGCTTGTCCCCCCGGCCTCTCCCGTTGTGAGATCGTAGATACGGCAGTGTTGTGTTACGTCGCCACTGACATGCTTCCCATACGTTGTATAGAACGTAACATACCAATTTTGAAGGCAATCGTTTAAACGGTACTGGATGGAAGCCATAGTAAGATCAGAAGCTATCCGAACAAAAAATAGATTGGCAAATTGTCTGACAAGCAAAAGGGAAGTTCAATAAATATCTATGACTGAGCCAGTGAGTCAGACGACGCGCTTGCCTTAACAGATAAAGGGCACCCATTGTTTACGTTGCAACCAAAGACCCATTGATCATATCAGTACGTATGAAATAGGCGGCGACCGGTACACAGTTTTGAAGTAGTTACGTAACGTTCAGTCAGAAAGCTGCAATGCAATCTAACACGCAACACGCATACACTCGAATACTGTATAATTCAGCGAACAAATTTCTTTCGGCACAGCTAATGTGTCACCGAAATATTAGCGGACTGAACAGTGACGTATCTAGGATCTCTGAAATGATGAGGGGCAAAGGGGAGGGGCAAAGGGGGACGGGCAAAGAGGAGGGGCAAAGGGGGAGGGGCAAAGGGGAGGGGCAAAGGGGGAGGAGTAAAAAGAGGAGGGGCAAAGGGGGAGGGGAAAAGGGGAGGAGAAAAAGGGGACGAACATAGGGGGAATGACAATGTGGAGGGGCAAAAGGGAGGGGCAAAGGGGAAGGGCAAATGAGGAGGGGCCAAGCTTAGTTACCTATCAGTTTGCCATGTACCATGTAGTGGCGCGATATGTTATTTATAGAAAAATGCATGCCCCAAAGCCATAGTTGGCACGGCCCTAAATACGCAACTGACTGTGAACACGTTCCCTCACAACAAGCCGCCGTCGCTAAAATGTGCATTACATCTACATTGACACACAGAAGCCGCGGACGATCTGTTTTTACAAAATTGAATGTCTAAGCTAAGAGCAGCAACAGTCCTGAAAAAGCTGCCTGGAAAGTATCATCCACGCAGTGACGCACATATGCCAAGGGTCAGTAATTCTCCTGAACCTGTCCCTAGCAACAATGCCGTCGCAGAGCAACATGTTAACACTCTGTATGAAGTCGTTTCTCGTGTCAGTTTAGCTGCAGGAAGTATATCGCCGTTCTGAAGTCTGGTGATTCATTCACCTGCGCCACTCGGGGCGATCACCATTTTGGCGTTGTTCTTACGAATCGAAGCACTTCAGCTACTGACGGGTCGCCTACACACGTTCTAAATTGAGAATCATGTCTTCGTACGTTCATCTCGGGTTGCTTGTTCTGCTGGTTATGATTCCGTTCACGACCGGTAGAGGTGGCGGCGCTCCTACAAGTGCCTGCGTTGATATGACACCGTCCCCGACAGGTCACGGCGCAGCTGGTGTACAGACATCCACCAGTCCTTACTCGCTGGAAGTGGACGGGAACTTGGCATCGGGGAGCAAAACTTTGAAAGGTAAGATATATTTCGCAAGTGTCTGACAACACATATATTTACCTGCAATAAGTGTATACATATGTTGTCGTTCAAGTTGTTATCGGCGTCTTAGAAATAAATAATATAAATACAATTATAGAAATAAAGTAGTATATGACAAACCTACATATAAATACTACCGGTCAGCGATCACCTCGTGGGGATCTATTGTCATAGTTTAGTCACGTCAATATTATGTTATTGCAAATTCGAAAGAAATGCGGTTAATTGTATTTCAACAGTGCCGTATTGTGGGGACGCCGGGCCATGCCCTTTGGCTTACGTTTTATATTTTTTCCTGTATTTTCCGCTGCGCCGCTACATAGTAGCATGGTAAACTCATGGGTGACTAAGCTTGCTCCACCCCCCCCCCCCTTTGGCCGGCTCCTTTGCGAGATCTCAGATACGCCACTTTTAATTAGCATGAACAAAATACCTTGCTTTACAGTGTGTGTGACGGGGGAGACGTTCAAAGGCATCCTTCTACAGATGAGAGTTGTCGGCGACACGGTTCCCGTTGGCACGTTTGATGGAACAAAAGGAAGAAAACCAAACGACACGAAACTCATGAATTGCTCAGCGGAGGGTGACTCTGTGACACATTCGAAACCAACGGAAAAATCTAATTCTACCTGCTTCATTTGGAAGGCACCAGACAACACTGTCCCAAACAATTTAAACTTTGTGTAAGTATGAAGGAACGGGCTACCTCTATTTCTCTTCGGAAGGCACTACGTAATCATAAACCTTAAGCTACTGGTGCTGTAAATATATTATGTGATACATAGGATAACTTGAGTTAGCGTGATGCCAGATTATATAACTCAGCTGTGTTGCTGTCCTGGTTGTGTGTGTGCGTGTGTGCGTCCGTGCGTGCGTGCGTGCGTGCATGCGTGCGTACAATCTTATAAATATACTTCCAGCGCTACCATTGCCGACACCCAACGCATATACTGGGTGAACATCTCCTCTGAAGTCATCAATGCACCGATAGTCTCCACCACAGCTAAAATTACCTCTATTGTCATGACGTCACTCACAAGTGACGTTAACAACACGTCCACCGTCAGTACGACTGAAGAAGACAAAGGCAACAACAAGGATGGCGACAGTGGCGCCACCACTCCAGGTAAATGCTGAATTACAAAGCAACAGTTTCAAAGTAATTGTTTCATCTTCGATCAGTATGGTTTTATGGTACATGCATACGTGCATACGTACGCATGTACATGCAAACGCACTTGTCATTCGCTTTGATTGTCGAACATCCGACTATCCAGAATAAGGAGTTAATTAACAGTGTATCCAATATTCTAGAGCTTACAACAAGTTGGATAATAATAATATAATCCGCAGCCCTGTGAATCACGTTGGTCCATCTGGTATATCGTCCTTTGTTGCAGGTGCCATGTTCACGACATTTGCCGTGTGTTCGCTGCTGACAGTCGTCGTCCGTTTTCTACAGGAATAACGTATTTTCTTTGACGAATACTTCCCGTTGCACATGACTAATACACAACGCATATATACAATTTGGAGATCAGCAAGGGAAGTCCGAGTCGCTGATATTCTCAGGAGGTGGATGTCTCCAGGGTCGTTACTTTATTCAAATTGCCATCCAAAGCAAAACGTTCAAGTTGGCAAGTGGACAAGGAAGTCATTGACTTATCGAAAGAAGTCCAAAAATGTGTCACCTATGCGTAACCCCACTCGTCAGATATATATATATATATATATATATATATATATATATATATATATATATATATATATTATATATATATATATATATATATATATATATATATATATATATACTTATTGTAGACATTTTCACATTATATATATATATATATATATATATATATATATATATATATATATATATATATATATATATATATATATATATATATATATATACTTATTGTAGACATTTTCACACTGCCAACATTAACAACCAGAAGATAACTTATTCCATTCAATCATCATTCTCTAGAAAAAGTAATGCTTTCACATATCAAATGTAAACTTTTTTACTAATGCAACTTTGTGTCCTCTCGTTCTACTACCGTCTTTGAGTTTGAAGAACACGCATGTATTGGCATCTTCATAGCCATACAGTATTTTAAAAACTTCTGTTTGATATCCTGTTCAACCTCTATTAGTTGTGAAGAGATTAATTAGACTTGTGATTGCAATTTGTAAATCGTTTTTCGTAGTGTTACATTTTTGTAGCCTTTGTAGTCATTGTACGTTTGTGCTGTCACGGTGAAAAAACGATTAATAGATTAATGAACACTCTATTGCGCTTTCTTCGTAATTAAAGTATCTCATTTCTGGAATCAGCTTAGTTGCTCTTTGTTGTATTCTTTCAAGCGTATTCATTCCTGCTACACAAGTATACTGAAGATACAACCTTCAAAATATCATAGACTATCGAGTCACAACAATGCACGAACACTGACAGGAATGCATATGAACATTCATATTAGCCGGGATCACGAAGGAATCAATGGACTAAACGAAACTACGAAACACTGAGTCAAACATCATCCCTAGCGATTGGTATTGGAAACTGACTATTTGTCTGGAATTTATCGCCAATGTTAGAGATGTGAACTATGTTTTTTTGTAAGGTATGCTACACATTTTGTTTTACTCCCAACCATTCACGACGACTGTTTCTTGAGGTAAATAAAAACATATTATTCGACATTTTGATTAGTTCTTATAATAATTACGAATGTCAACATATTGGAACATTTGTTTGGGAATACAACGGGGGAATACTTGGAGACTTACACACATAGCGGTGAGGAACCATCAGTGAGGAAAAGCAGTACACATTTTGAAAGGCAGGAATGAATAGCTAATGGGAAGTTTGCTAGCAATTGTACCCATTTTCATAGAGTAGATGGGAACCGTTTTGTTTTGCGCTGAAGCTGACCTCAACACGTCATGTACGACTTTGGGTCATGTGCATTACTGACACGTATATGCGGTGTAAACAAGCGGGCCGAGCGGGTCGAGTACACACCTGGCACGCCACCTATCGGGGAGAACAACAATTATTCCGAGTCTCGCAACGCGTTTAGAGCCAAACCAACCTGCAAAAAAAAATTAAGTGCAGATTCTGCACATCTTTATTTAATTTGGTAAACTCCTAATTCCTGAAAGAAATCGCCTAACTTCAATTGCGTACAATTGTTGATAGTATTTGTATTGGACATTTGTCTGGCTAATCTTATGTTTTGTTCAATGCTTATGGTGGAACAATGCATGCACACAGCAAACTATGATGACAATCTTTGAAACTGTGCCAGAGGGAAGTTGTATAAAGAATGGAAATTACCCTGACAAACATATCTTGGCAGCTCGTCTAAAAAGCAACAAGGAAGTTCTGTCAGTATTTAGGACAGGACTAATGAGTCAGACGGTGTCACCGTAACTTCATTCAACGATCTAACGCCTACCGTTGTTACGGTATTGTTCACAGAATGTGAACGCAATCCCGCCCGACTACTCACCCTATCATCGACTCAAAAAAGGTACTCATATGCCCACAATTAACGTCGCACGGAAGCCACGACCGCTTACGGATTTAATGGCTATGTTAGTCAGCAATTCTCGTGAAACGGTCCTTAGACCTGTGCCGTTGACGGTGCAACAAGCCAACACGTACGCAGTAATTATTTTTAGACAGTCTGGTGGCTCATTCACCTGAGTCACCTAGACGATCAATACCTGCACGCCTCAGTGAGCATTCAGAGCACAGAGTTACCACTACCGTAGGTGCTGACGGAGAGCTGAGTGCGAGCGGCCGTACCGTTCCAGGGTTGTTTTGATCAAATCTGGAGACACAGTGAGCTTGATAATCATGTCTTCGTACGTTCATCTCGGGTTGCTTGTCCTGCTGGTTATGATTCCGGCCACGATCGGTCATGGTGGCGGCGCTCCTTCAAGTGCCTGCGTTGATATGACACCGTCCCCGACAGGTCACGGCGCTGGTGTACAGAAAACCGCCAGCCCGTACTCGCTGGAGGTGGATGGGGACATGACATCGGGGAGCAAAACTCTGAAAGGTAAGATATATTTCGGAAGCGTCTAATGATAAATATATTTACCTGCAATAAGTGTATGCATGTGTTATCGTTCGGGACAAACTGAAGGAGAAAGACATGACAATACTCATGGGAGACTTCAATACGAAGAGAGGAGCAAATAGCATGGTTGGGTAGACAGGGGCTCGTTGTATACAGAGGCACGTTGTTACGAGAACATAGCACACACATGGAGTCATCATCGACAGTAGTTAGTTCGAAGTCCAACACTGTCCAGAAATCTGGAGGTAAGAGGACGAAATTAACGAGATATGGACAACAACGACTTGTCAACCACCTAAGACTTTTTTGCTATGCCCACGTAATGTCATCCCACTTTTTACGTTTCGTGAATGAAACTTGAAACATCTCTATTTTAATACGCTAACTTTGGGGGCGGTTTGGCAGCATCTCCTCCCAGGTTCCGACACCCACGCGTTTCCTTCTACGTTCCTTCGCCTCCTTGCACCAGTGGCCTCTGATCTACCAACTGGCGTGGTGTTATAAAAACCACAGAGGCAGTTACTTAGACTTATTTACTATAATGTTTTTCTTCCTGGCGGACAACGAATGAAACAATAGCCGAATTGTGGCCGCATTGAGTGTGAGCCACTCGATCCCCAGATGGCGTAACCGTCACTCCACCATCTCTGTCTCTATATTTATACGCGAACTTTGGGGGCAGTCTAGCAGCATCTCCTCCCAGGCGCCGACATCCCCTCGCCTCTTTGATGAGGTCAGACCATAATTGAACTTCCTGTTGATTGTTTCACACGAATGTAGGGCGTATTAAATCGAGATATGTGAAATTAAGAAATTCACATAACAAGAGTGCAATTGAGCAGGCATCTTTACAGATTTGTTTCTGGAAGCTATTGGCTGTGAAATAGTGCATTTTTTTAGAGCTTAGCAGGAGGTGGGATTGATGGGGAGTTTTCTGCTATGGGCCACGTGGGCGCGTGAACATTTTTTATTGCCTCGAACGGGAGACCCTTTGGAAGCTTCTACGACATCATGAGATACCTAAGAAGTTTATTTTTCTGATACGAAGTACATACGACGGGATGGCTTACAAGGTTATTCATGCGGGAAATTATTGCGCATAATTATTATTGCAAATCTGAAGAATGCGAATAATTGCAACTCAGTATGATATGCTTAAAATGCCTTGCGTTTCAGTGTGTGTGAAGGGGAGTAAGTTCAAAGGCATCCTTCTACAAATGAGAGTTGTCGGCAAAACGGATCCCGTTGGCACGTTTGATGGAGCAAAAGGAAAGCTACCAAACAACACGCAACTCATGAATTGCTCAGCGGAAGGTGACTCTGTGACACATTCGTACCCAACGGAAAAACCTAGTTCTGCCTGCTTCATTTGGAAGGCACCAGAAAACAAAGATGCAACCAATTTACACTTTGTGTAAGTATGTACGAATGGGCTACCCATATATATATATATATATATATATATATATATATATATATATATATATATATATATATATATATATATATATATATATATATATATATATATATATATATATATATATATATATATATATATGTGTGTGTGTGTGTGTGTGTACACACACACACATACACAAACACACACACACACACACACACACACACACACACACACACACACACACACACACACACACACACCACACCACACACACACACGCACAATTTCAACATATAACCACAAATATAGAGCAACTATATATATATATATATATATATATATATATATATATATATATATATATATATATATATATATATATATATATATATATATATATATATATATATATATATATATATATATATATATATATATATATATATATATATATGTGGTTATATGTTAGAATTGTGCGTGTGTGTGTGTGTGTGTGTGTGTGTGTGTGTGTGTGTGTGTGTGTGTGTGTGTGTGTGTGTGTGTGTGTGTGTGTGTGTGTGTGTGTGTGTGTGTGTGTGTGTGTGTGTGTGTGTGTGTGTGTGTGTGTGTGTGTGTGTGTGTGTGTGTGTGTGTGTGTGTGTGTGTGTGTGTGTGCCAAGCGCGTCCTGTTTTACAAAGAAGTCTTTGTTGGTGTTGTTCGATGAACCGCGACATATTCACTCATATAGCCGATATTGTTGTAGTCAGGCATGGGTTAGTTTGAAATGCTAATTGTTAATTTGTTAATTGAATTAACTCAATGAAGTTAATTTAATTTAGTTAACTTTTCCAGAAAGACTAATTTAATTTAATTTTATTTATTAACTTAACCAAAAGGGGTTAATTAATTTTATTTTATTGACAAAGTCCAAATTACGTCTCAATTAACTGCTCATTTAACAGTTAACACTATTACTGGATAGTTCACAGCCACGTTATCCAGGTGTTTTCAGAAGGCCTGCAGGCCCTATTCCAGCCACTAACATGAGAGAGATCAGATTCAGGCATGTGTAAATGGGAGGGAGAACACCACAGAGCACATGTACACTGTACCAACTGGGATGAGCAGGTCATTCAGAAACATGTGAATTGGAGGGAAGGCCTAGACACTAGAATGTCCTCTGGTAGATAAGTTGATGGCTAATGTTGGCTTCTGCAAATCTCAATTTAATGTAAACATTTGGGGCTGGCAACTTGCAGCCAAGGGGCCATTAGACCTATCCATCTATTTTTTCGTGTGTACATGTAACTGTTAACGAGGAAATGTAGAGAAAAGTAATAATTAGTTACAGCTTGGGATCTTTTTATAGTGTCAACTTATATCAAAAGCATGCCAGTTCTAGTGATGCATAAACAATATTCTCATTGTTATTATTAAAATTTATGAAGCGCCATATATCTAGGACCAGCCTGTTCGTAGGCGCATATATACACGTAAATAGTGTAAACATATTTAAATAGAAGAGGGAAAACCTAAAGATTTAATAAAAAAAACCTGCATAAATAACAACTTGGTGCATAGAAATTATGTTTGTAGTTGCCCGGTTTTGTGAACTTGGTGGTTGAATTTTCCGAGGAAACCCCACACCTGCAACATCTTTTAATTGTTTAACAAGTGTCTACAACTTTTAAAATGTGATAAAATGTCCCATGAAGAAATGTCTTGGCTTGTAAATATTGTGTGAGCAAATCTCTTTCCAACAAAGTTACAAAACACATTTCTGTTACAAGTGAAATTAGAACTGCTTTAAATTTATTAACATTTCTACCAACACATGATTTAATTGTTAATTGAATATAAAATTAACTGTTAATTTAATTTAATTGAAGAACATAGGAGGTTAATTTTATTTAAATGACCTGATAAATGTGTGAGGTTGATTTAATTTAATTTAATTTGAAAATTTAATTAATACATTTTTCAAGTTAATTATTCCATGCCTGGTAGTTGTCTTATAGATGAATGGGGAAGATTCATGAAGTTCACTCAGCTCTATAAGTACTTTATGTAAAGGAATCATTCTCGCACAATACTTGCAGCGTGACTTAATGCTTTCCGGGTATAATATTTCTCTAATAAGTTCTCTTCAGGACACCCATAATTTTTTAGCAATCATTAAAAAACTAAGCCAAAATGTTATCGGAATTGATCGATGTTTAGGGGTCGCTATCAAAAGTTAAAGTTCACAAAAACAGGCGCCGATAATACCATATACACGTTTCTACGACACCACACATATGAAACAAAAGTTACTAGACAAATTAAAACTTCTTTATTTTTTGCTAAAGGAGAATGCAATGATAAAAGCTAGGTCATTTACTGCTGCTGAGGTGGGAAGCGGCGTTGTACCAGGCTCGACGTATACTGACGTATAGATATGCCTTACAAAAAAAGCAAACAAAACAGAGAGAATACAATCAGAGACGGGCAATGCGGTTCATTTTCCAAGATAAGTCATACAACGAAGCCACGAACACTATTCATAAGCATGAAACAACCTATTCATAAATTACACCATAGTCTGCCTCTCCTCCGGGAAACTCCGTACACAACTCGAAACACTAGGACTTACTGTGTGCCACGTTGCCGAACTGTAAGATTTCAGAACTCTTTTATACCATATGCTTTAAGGCACTGGCAGTAATTATGAACTCATTTATAAATTAGTTACTTTTTACGTAATAGTAGTAGGCCATATAATTTATTTTACTATAGTATTGCCTGTTTTAATTTATGATTACGTCCTTTATATTTACATTATTTATAAACAGAACTTTAAACATGATGTGCATACACCTTTTAAATTTGTTGTATTTTAAGTCATAATTTTTTTTTCTTTATTCATTTATTATCATTGGTTGTTCTACTGTGCTAATTGTATAATTCAACTGCTATAGTTGCCATTTTAATAAAAGTATTTTAAAAATGCATTGCAGGGCTT